>CM074720.1:212809427-213409427 GCA_037306005.1 Rhinophrynus dorsalis
TGTCAAAAGACAGAAGAAGGAGAGTGATGGGATCAGTTAGTTGTTTCAGTCATATAAAGAGACCAACGGCTCAGGATTTTTCAGTGTTTCTAGGAGTTCTCTCATCTACTATCCAGACAGTGCCTTGGGCACACTTCCACATGAGAGCCATCCAGAACAACTGTCTCAGGTTCTGGGACAAAAATCCGTTCAACATCAGTCAGACGATTCCTCTTCTTCCATCAGCAAAAAGGGAGCTGCTTTGGTGGTCAAAACAGAGGAATCTGGGAAAAGGACATTCCCTGCTGGACCCAGACTGGGAAATAATAACGATGAACGCAAGTCTCTCCGGATGGGGAGCTGTATGGAGATCCTTGTCCCTCCAGGGAAGGTGGTCAACGACTGAGAGGCAGCAACATATAAATATCCTAGAGATGAGGGTGGTTCGCAGAGCCTTACTCAGTTTGAAAGAGTATGTGCAGAATAAAGCAGTGTGGATAAGATCAGACAATCAGGCCACAGTTATGTACTTGAAAAACCAAGGGGGCACAAGGAGCAGGCGTCTCATGGAAGAAACATCCAAAACGCTTCTTTGGTCAGAAGAAAACCTGATACAGATCAACGCATCCCACATATCCGGCAGGTTGAATCTTCAGGCAGATTATCTCAGCAGGACAACATTGGATCAGGGAGAATGGTCTCTGAAGAATTATGTGTTTCACCAGATTGTGAAATTGTGGGGTCAGCCAGAGGTGGACCTCATGGCATCAAAACTAAATCGGAAATGCAGGAAATACTTTTCCAGGTGGAAAGATCCAGGAGCCCTAAGCCAGGGTGCTCTAAAGGAGAAATGGCAGTTCAAGACTGCTTATGTCTTCCCTCTCATTCCTCTGATACCAGACGTCCTAAGAAAAATAAGAAGAGACCAGGTCAGAGTAATTCTTATCACTCCAAATTGGCCGAGACGGTCTTGGTATCCTCAGCTAGTGCACCATGGACTCTACCAGTATTTAACTCAAGACCTACTAACCCAGGGTCCTATTTATCATCCCAACCCATCTTTTTTGAAGCTGACGGCTTGGAAGCTGAGCAGTGCTCTCTGACTATTAAAGGTCTCTCAGACGAAGTGATCGATACCATCCTAGCTGGAAGGAAGAGCTTAACTTATAAAATCTATTGCAGGGTCTGGAAGGTGTTTAGATCATGGTGTTTGAACAATGACATTAAGAGAAACGACATTTCTCCAGCATCAGTACTCAGTTTTCTCCAAAGGGGTTTTTCTTTGGGCCTAAAACCTTCTTCTATCAAAGTTCAACTCTCAGCACTTTCTTCCATTTTGGCAGAACCCTTTATTGACAATCCGTTGGTTAAGAAATTTGTTAAAGCCTTAACTAAGGTTAGGCCAACAATCAGAGAGATTATCCCAGCATGGGATCTGAATCTAGTACTTGATCAGCTAGCAAGTTCCACATCATTTGAACCTATGGATAAGATTTTTATAAAGAATTTGTCATTCAGAACTGCCTTTGTTACTGCAATTACCTCAGCCAGAAGGGTGGCGGAACTACAAGCCCTCTCCTGCAAACCGCCATACATCACCTTTCACCAAGATAAGGTGGTATTTGTAGTCTCTGATTTTCATATCAATCAGGAAATTGTACTTCCATCTTTTTGTCGGAATCCTTCGTCAGAAAAGGAGAGGAAATTCCATAACTTGGATCTGATCAGATGTCTGTCATACTATTTAGACAGAACTAAGGCGTTTTGTAAATCAGATTCATTGTTTATCCACTTCTTTGGTAAGTGTAAAAGAAGCTCAGCATCCAAAGCATCTGTTTCCAGATGGATCAAGGATTGCTTTAGACTGGCTTATAGTGACGCTGGAATTCAGATGCCAATTAAGATCAATACCCATTCTACACGCTCCATTGCCACTTCATGGGCCAGCAAAGCAGAGGCATCCTTAGAGGAAATCTGCAAAGCAGCCACGTGGTCCTCGATATCCACGTTTATCAAACATTACAAATTTGATGTCCAGGCGTCTGCAGATGCCAGATTTGGGAGCAAAGTCCTGGAAGCAGTTGTACCTATGTAACGGTAGTATGTTTTAATAGTTATTTAATCTGTCCTGTATTCACGTTGTTCCTACTTCTGGGGGTTACGGTCTTTCTATGCTTTGTAACTTTCCCCTCCCTTCTGGTACACTGCTTGTGTATATCCCACTCTATTGCCGTGGAGTGGACACAGAAGAAAAGGGGAAATTTACTCACCGATATTTCTGTTTCTTCTGTGTCCCTTCACGGCACACCCAGCCCTTAATTAACCTGCTGTGATTTGTTTTACAGCTCTGATAAGAAAATAACTGATTAAGCGGAAGGAACATGGAGTATTTAAAGAAAAATGATTGGTCCTACCAGCTGGGAGGCGGAGACTAAAGCCCACTCTTTTGCTGTGGAGGGACACAGAAGAAACAGAAATATCGGTGAGTAAATTTTCCCTTTTTTTGATCAAAGCACACGACTGCTCCTTAAGGGATTAAGGACCTGTGTATTCAATGCAGTGTTGTATTTATTGTCAACTTTTCAGCCCCTTTGCAGGGCCTTTATCAAGCCCAAAACAAGATGAATACTGCATAAATTGCCTTGGTGCTACACTCAAAAAATTATATATACTGTATATGTGTGAAACATTGGACCATTGTGCTTGCTCTAGAGCTTATGTTCGGAGAGGATAAATAAAAGACATAAACTATATATGTACCTTGGATGCATAAAAATTGTCAATGCCATTATTTTGTTGAAGCTTCATTGAGAGGTGTGATTTTAAATGTGACTTGAAAACTGTAAGATAAGGACATGGCACAGGATGTGAGGTAAAGCATTCCACTGATAAGAAGCATTGAGAGGAAAAGGTTTTGATACAAGAAAGTTGCAGATGCAAATGGATCTGATAAAAGAGTGTACTTGGTTGATCATAAGGGCCGAGATGGGGTGTTGCAGAGATCAGAGTGTTGATATAGATATACATATACAGAGTTTTATGAGCAATCATTGGAGAGTTTGGATGGGGAGGGTGGCAGAGGTGAGAATAAAGCACCTTGTGTTGCAGTGTTCTATATGGATTGAGATGAATGGAGTTGAGAGTCAGAAAGACCAGTGAGAAAAAAGGTTACAGTAGGCCATGCACAAAAGGATAGTGTAAGTGCTTCTAGAACAGTTTTAGTTGTTTAGTAACATGGGAAGGATTTGATTTGTATGAAATAGCTCAACGACTTGGCAGTTTAATTAATTAATTAATTAATTAATATGAAAAGAAAACGATAGGGCAGAGTTAGTTATCACAGTTTGGAAATGGGATTTAGGATGGTGCAATTTGACATGCCTATTGGCCATCCAATCTGATATTGCAGAGAGACAGTGTGTGTATATAGAGAAAAGACATGATCCTAGAACTGAAGCCTGAGCACCCCAACAGAGAAGTGGATTGGAGAGGATGAAGAAGTGGCAGTGGAGACACTGAATGATCTATTAACTAGCTTAGAGAACAGCCAGTACAGATCTAAGTTATGGATGCCTAGGGAATGAAGAATTTGGTGGAGGAGAGAGTGATCTGCAGTGAAAAAAGCATTGAGAAATCCAGCAGGATAAGTAGTGTGTAGTGAACTTGATATTTAGGAATTTTCAGATCACTTTCTACTCTTGTGAGTACATTTTCTGTTAAATGAGCGGTGCAAAAGCCAGATTATAATGTGTCTAGCACATTGTATGTGTTAAAGGGGTAGTAATACTTGTTTTCTGTAAGCTTTAATATTGTAGTTATTAAATAAATAAAACAAAGCATCAAAGTCTTTTTGCTATAATTTTAGTAGTTTTAGTGTTTAAGTTTACCCCTCCCACCCCTCTTAGCTACGTCAGCACTCTAGCTGACAAACGTGGATTCTGGTCTGTGGACCAGTCAGCTCGTCTGGAGAGCCGAAATAGCATTGCATACAAAGAAAATATACATGAGAACGGTCTACAAAGTGTACCTGGTTTGAGGCAGTATATCTTCTTTAAGACCCTTTATTTTACTTGTCAAAGCCTATATCCACAGCACTATTTTTTTCTCCAGAATTTTATATTCGAATATGGTGACATAGATTAAATATACTAGTATTTTAGTTTGTTTGTCAGTTTTTCGCATGGAGAAACGGAGACAACTAGTTCCTGAAAATATTAATATATGTGAAAGAAAGTTGGCAGAAATCCATTTGCAGTTTCTATTTAAAGATAACCAGCAATGTATTAGAACCTACTAATTAACCCATCAGTATTTATAACACCAATGTGAAGACAGCAATCCTATCCTAACCATGAAAATCATTAAACAGTGTTATAATGCTGTATATATAGGAAAGTGTTACAAATGTTCCTCATATGATGCCTTTTCTGAGTGAGGTAGAACAAGGAAAAGTAAATGTAAAATGTTTTTGTGAGTATTTTCTTTGAAGCACATACTTTTGTCGCTTTTTACTCAGTGATATTAATCACGAAGGAACAGATGTCTAAATTTCCTTTTTATACTAAACAATGTTTGTTTTAGTACCGATTTTGTGATGGTGTAAGCAGTAATATGTTTTTTAAACAGGACTGTCCCAACTGTCGGTCTGTAGACCGTGTACAGCCCTTCAGCTAGCTGTAAAAATGATTTATTTGAACAAAACAAACATACCATAGGGAACAAATATAAATTGTGCTTTAACCCCATAAAGTCCAGAAGGGTGTGTAACTAATTGCCTCTCAATGCGTTGAGCACACCCCCTGATCCTTAACCCTTTAACGACCAGCGGTCCGGAGAAGTTACCTTCTCTTAAAGGGATAGTAAAATCTAGTAATAATAAACACTAATATTGTAGCTATTAAAATAATAAACTCAACTATGTTAGTCCTATCTCTCAAACCTTTATGGTTTGAGAGACATATGAAGAGAAAGTTCCCCCGTCCCTCCCCTTTCTCTGTGATGAGCTGTAAAGCTGTCAGCCCGTGATTCTGGTCGCACGACTAGACGAGGCTCTTCAGCAGAGCCGAAATAGCACGATCATGACACAAATACTTCACTGGAAAGGTCTACAAAGTGTGCCTGCAAACCAGGCACACTATGTAGACAGTTCCAATGAAGTATTTGTGTCACAATCACGCTATTTCGACTCTGCTGAAGAGCCTCGTCAGGTCCTGGGACCAGGATATCCTTCCAACCGACTTTACAGGTTACATCACAGAAGGGGGCAGGAGGGGGAGCTTTATCTTCATTTATCTTCATTTATCTCTCATACCATAAAGGTTTGAGAGATAGGACTAACATTGTTTAGTTTATTATTTTAATAGCTACAATATTGGTGTTTATTATTAATAGACTTTACAATCCCTTTAAGGACCTCTTTGATAATTGTCGGTGCGCCGGCACATGGGACTGATTACGTGTGCCGGCGCATCAAAAGGGGGTCTTGGAGAGGTCAATTTCAGACCCCTTTGTATGTGACACGCCAGGACCGTCACTGGTCCTTCAAAAAACAAAAAAATGGTGATGGTCCTAGCACGTTTCCCATCATTAAGAGGTTAAGGAATGAATCCCTTAAATGCTAGAGAGGTCTCCAACACATTTTTTTCACAATGACTTGGTTACTTTTTCTAGCATTTGAGGGATTAAAATCCCCATTTAAATTATTGGGCATTTTCTTTTCTCCCCTATGGTGCAGTTGGTTTGCTCCAGAAATTCTGCTTTTTAGCTTTAGATATCACCTCTAGGCTTCACAATTCTTGAATACTCTTTTAGTATTTAGTTTTTTGTGTGGCAATGTAAAGGTTAATTTTTTTTTCTTATCAACTATCCCAGATTTTAATGACGTGCCCTGATATTAACAATATACTGTGAAATATCTCAGCATATGGTCACATAATTATTTCAAATGTGTTTTTACTTCCAAGACTTAAAACATATATCTGAGAAGGCATAATGATGTGCTTCGATCCTGCCAGCATGGTACAGATTTTTCACATTTTTCTTTTTTTTTTCATCAGAAAAAAAAAAAAGATTTCCCATAAGGCTTTTTTTCTTACATTTTGTTTGTGCGTGCATATTTCAGAAATTAACTTTTCGGAGCCCAAGGCAAGAAAGCATGTTTTATATTTGATGCCAGCGTAAGTGTTACTGTGATTTGTAAACATAGAATTACATGTATTAATGTAATGCGCAATATATCCACAAAATCATTGTTTGTGTGTGTGTTCTTATTACACAGACATAATATTCTGATATTGAAAATATACAAAACTGCCAGGTTTAATTTGACTATTTGTTTAATCAGTCCACTGTTTCTTGGTTTTATAATATGTGAGCGTAACCTTTTGAGTACTAGAGAGGTATTGAGTTAGATATTGCTCTGGCACTCGGAGGGCTACCATTGTAGTGCTGGTCCGTTGGAATGACCCATCAGCTTCTTCGCATATGTGGACACTGACGGCTTTTTCAGAAAATGAAAAAGGAGCAATTCTGGAGAAAACCAACAGCACCATAGGGGACAAATGAAAATTCCCAATCATTTGAATGGGGGATTTTAACCTCTTGAATGCTTGAAGTCGCCAACGCATTGCAAAGCAAAGTTCCATTTTTAAATAAAAGGTATTTGGGAACTTTTGTTGCCCCGTGTAGTGCAGTTGGGTTAGCCCAGAATTACCCCTGAGTTTTTTATTTCATTGTTTTATTTTGCTTTCATGAAAACTATAAAGACTAAGAGATTGGCCCTTTGATTTTGAGCAATCTGAGTCTCATTTTCTTGGCATATTTTTTGTTTTTATGAGTGGAATATCTAGCAAAAAAAAATTTAAAAAACTCTCCTGGACAGGCTTGAAAATGAGAGACGTCTCCGTGTAATCTGCTTGGTAAAATGTTTTCTAAATAAATAAATAGCTACATAAATAAAATGTTGACATTCAGACTCACCATTAGCAGTTTTCCAGAAAGCAACAGAGACAAATATAGAAGTATTGCATAGAGGCCATGGATTTTGTCTCAGGGAGTTATGATATCCACATATAATACATTTTCATTAAAAGTGCTTTAAAATGAGAGCTTAAAACATTTTTTTTATTTGAACACCTAGCTGTGATTATGCTCATCTCTAAATGAGGATAAACTCACTTGTTGAGAGTTGAAATTTTCTCAGATGCATTGCAGTAGAACAAGTTGTGTTCTGAAGGAGTATGCTGTCCCTCATTGCTGTGCAACGATGACTTGACTAGAAGAGAGTTGTGGAGCAGAGCTGAATGATGATGCTATGCAACGGAGAGCTGCAATTCAATTATATGCTAAGAACTGTGTTGGAGTAGCAAGCTTTATGATTATATAAACATAAAGAGCAGAACTAAATGAAGGGGTGCTGGTGAAGCAGTGGGCTGAGTGATGATGAAGATAACAGTAGATATGTGCTGCAGCAGTGAGATAAGTGATGAAGAAGTGCAAAGTTGAGTAGAAGGGTGCTGTAGTATTAAGTTGAGTGAAGACAAAGTAGAAACTGAGTAGATGTGAGCTGCAGCAGTGAAGAGGAAGTACAAAGTTGAATAGAAGGGTGCTGTAGCATTGAGTTGAGTGATGATCAAGGGCAGAGATGAGTAGAAGGGTGCTGCTGCAGTGAACTGAGTGATCAAGTGCAGAGTTGAGAAGGGTGCCACAGCGGTGAACTGAGTGATACTACACATAAAAGTAGATATGTGCTGCACTGTGAGCCAAGCAATAATGAAAGGCAGAAATGTGTAGAAAGATGTTGTATTAGTGAGCTAAGTGTTGATAAAGGTAAAACTGGAGAGATATATGCTACAGCAATGAGCTAGGTGAGTGATGAGGAAGTACAGAGTTGAGTAGAGGGGTGCTGCAATAGTAAGCTGAGTGAACATAAAGCTAAAAACTGAGAAGATATGAGGTGCAGCAGTGAACTAATAAGTGATGAAGGGCAGAGTTTATTAGAAGGGTGCTGCAGTAGTGAGGTGAATCCGGGTGCAGAGTCAAGTAGAAGGGTGTTGCGGCAGTGATCTGAGGGAACTGCATGCTTAAGTATAAGAGTGCTGAAGCAGTGAGCTGAATTATGACTTAATGCAGAATTGAGTAGAAGTATGCTGTGACAGTGAGAGTGATGAAGCAGTGCAGAGCTGGGTAGAGTTGTGCTCCAAATGTGAGCTAAGCACCGATTAGATGCAGTGCAGAGCTGACTAGAAGGGGGCTGTAGCAATGCTTTGAATGTTGATAAAGTGCATAGCTGAGTATTAGTGTATTGTGTGACAGTGAGAGTGATGAAGCAATACAGTGCTGAGCAGAGTTGTGCTTCAAAGGTGAGCAAAGCACTGATTAGATATACTGCAGAGCTGAGTAGAAGGGTGCTGCAGCAGTGATCTGAGTGATGATAGAAACAGAGAATTTGACTGCAGATAAGAACCATTCGGCTCATCTTGTCTGCCCATTTTCCTACTGTAAAAACATCAAACCTGATTTGGTCCTTGGTCTTGTCTTATGTTCAGGATAGCCTCCTATCCCATGCATGCTTAAATTCTGTCACTGTATTAACTTCTACCACTTCTGCTTGTAGGCTGCTCCACTTATCTACTACCCGCTCAGTGAAGTAAAACTTTCTTACATTACGTCTAAACCTGTGTCCCACTAGTTTTAGACTATGGCCTCTTGTCCTAAGATTTTTATTCCTTTGAAATGTACTTCCATCCTGTACTTTGTTGAATCCCTTCATGTATTTAGCAAAAAATTAAAGTCTGATAATGTTGGGTCCTTGTTATCTGAAACAGGTGAGATGGTCAAGGGGGACAGAGAGAAGGCAGATATGTTAAATAATTTATTTTCTTCTGTTTTTACCAAGGAAGACCCAATGGACAAGAATCTGCAAACTACTTTTACAGAACAGTCACAGCAAACATGGGACTGGCTAACACAAGAAAAAGTGTTAAAACAATTGAATGGTGTTAAGGTAGACAAAGCTCCAGGGCCAGATGGTATACACGCACGGGTACTTAAAGAGCTTAACCAGGCCCTGGCCAGACCGTTATATTTGATTTTCAGGGATTCTTTTATTTCAGGTATGGTGCCCATGGATTGGCGTAAAGCAGATGTGGTGCCCATATTTAAAAAGGGATCAAAGTCA
This sequence comes from Rhinophrynus dorsalis, assembly GCA_037306005.1. Taxonomy (NCBI): domain Eukaryota; kingdom Metazoa; phylum Chordata; class Amphibia; order Anura; family Rhinophrynidae; genus Rhinophrynus; species Rhinophrynus dorsalis. The sequence continues at coordinate 212,818,585 of CM074720.1, forward strand.
CAGCCAGGAAATTACAGACCTGTAAGCTTGACATCTGTGGTAGGGAAGCTGTTTGAAGGGTTGCTAAAGGAATATATTCAAGAATTCTGCTGGAACAGGAATATTATTAGCAGGAGTCAACATGGCTTTGTGAAAGACAGGTCTTGTCAAACTAACTTGATCGCATTTTATGAAAAAGTGAGTAATAATATAGATGCGGGAGCGGCGGTTGATGTGATCTATTTAGACTTTGCCAAAGCATTTGATACGGTTCCACACAAGAGGTTACTGTACAAGCTGAATGTAATAGGCCTAGGGGAAAATGTTTGTGTGTGGATTAGAAATTGGCTGAAAGATAGAATGCAAAGAGTGGTAGTAAATGGCAAGTTCTCCAGTTGGATAAACGTGATAAGTGGAGTACCTCAGGGATCTGTCCTGGGTCCTTTTCTTTTTAATTTGTTTATTAATGACCTCCCAGAGGGCATAGGGAGCCATGTATCAGTGTTTGCCGATGACACAAAATTAAGTAAGGTAATAAAGTCTGAACTGGATGTGTCTTCATTACAAGAGGATTTGGACAAATTGAGTAACTGGGCAGGCAAATGGCAAATGAGATTCAATATAGACAAGTGTAAAGTTATGCATTTTGGGTATAATAATAAAAATGCAACATATAGATTAAATGGTGTTTCTCTGGGGAAATCTACAAATGAAAAGGATTTGGGAGTAATGGTAGACAATAGACTTAGCAGTAGCGTGCACGCAGTGCCAGCTGGCAGCTGCAAAGGCCAATAAGATATTGGCATGTATTAAAAGGGGTATTGACTCAAGGGAGGAAGATATTATTATGCCTCTTTACAGGTCCATGGTAAGACCCCACCTAGAATATGCTGTTCAATTCTGGGCGCCCTTTCTGAAAAAGGACATTATGGAACTAGAGAAAGTGCAGAGGAGGGCTACAAAACTAGTAAGGGGAATGGAAAGTTTTAGTTATGAGGAAAGGCTAGAAAAGCTAAACTTGTACACACTAGAGAAACGGCGTCTTAGAGGGGATATGATAACACTATATAAATATGTTCAGGGCCCATACAAAGGGCTCTCCAAAGACCTGTTCATTAACAGAACAGTACATAGGACAAGGGGCCACCCGCTTAGACTGGAGGAAAGGAGATTTAATCTACAACAGCGGAAGGGTTTCTTTACTGTAAGGACAATAAAGGTATGGAATTCACTGCCTGAGGAGGTGGTGCTATTGAATACATTAGACGCCTTTAAAAAGGGCCTGGATACTTATTTAAAAGAGTATAACATAGAGGGCTATGTACGTTAGTATTAGGATTAATATTTTACTTAGGGCTTGTTGATCCACGGAGAAATCTGATTGCTGTTTGGAATCAGGAGGGAATCCCCCCCCCCCCCCCATTCGGGGCAGAATTTGAAATTGCTGTATTGGGTTTTGTTTTTTTTTGCCTTCTTTTGGATCGACGATGGTAAACAGGAATAGGTAAAGGGTTGAACTAGATGGACGCAAGTCTTTTTTCAACCTAAATTACTATGTTTCTGTCATATCCCCCCTCTCTCTTCTCTTCTCAAAGCTATACATGTTCTGATACTTCTTTTCCTGTAAACCAGTCACCATTTTTGTAGCCCTTCTCTGAATTTTCTCTAGTGTATCTGTATCCTTCTGGAGATGGGGCTCCAGTAGTGTACACTGGAGGTCTAACCAGAGATCTGTAGAGTGGCATGACCACTTCCCCTTTTCTGCTACTAATGCCCCTAGCTATACAACCCGTGCCCTGCTGATGATGAAGTGCAGAGTTGAGTAGAAGGGTGCTGTAACAGTGAGAGTGGTGAGGCAGTGTAGAGCTAAGTAGAGTTGTGCTGCAGAAGTGAGCTAAGTACCTATTAGATGCATTGCACAACTGAGCTTATATGTGTGTCCTTTACCAATGATGAGAAAAGTCGGCAATAATTGTGACAAACTGATTTCAACCATGTTTAAAGGGGAACAGTCACATCAGATAAACTTGTTGCCATTACTGTAGGGGATTTTGTTTTTTATCTTACTTACCTAGTACTGCAGATATGCGTAGTTGAAATCTGGCACTTCCACAATGTGCGGCACACAGTATGTGTGACACACCACCTCAGGACTTCCCATCTCCCTCTTAGCTGCCCCAGGGAGTGTGTTCATGCTTCCCTTTGAGGTGGCATTTATGTAGGCTATCATTACAGCAAGCTCCGTTCACCATGCTACTGAGGTTGCAACCTTTAAAGATAATCCTGGGTCAGACTAGGAAGTTAATACAGAGATAATCCAGGACAAAATAATGTTAGCCATAGGGAATCAAGCAGGAAGCTTATTCAACAAAACTATTAATCAGGCATTTTCACCAAACAGAAGGGTAGGGCCTTTAACACTTTGAGTGCCTAGGCCTGCTTTCCACATAAACTAATAGTGCATGAAACACAGGTAATGTCCAATATCCACATAGAGCATTATACAGTCAAGCAAAAGCAGGTCAATTCTGGGGAAAACGAACTGGCCATAGGGGCAAATACACTTGCCACTGTGTCACTAGAGACACTCAAAGGGTTAAACGCCTTGAATTCAGGAGAAGCAATGTGTTGGACACCTGAAGTGCCCTCAAGCATTCAAGGAGCTCCCCACCCATTTCAATATTTGTGAAATTTTTGACTTTATATTTGTCTCCTGTAGTTCAGGTTGTTTGCCTGAAAATTGATGCTCGTCTGCCTTTTTGCATATAGCCAACGTGTATTTGTTGGTACATTTGATTACCAAATTTGTTTGAGACATCAAAAGACTCTTGGTGTTCCTTTGTGAAAAATGCTCTTGATAACTGAATATTTTACAAGTATCCTCACCTCTGATTCACAGTTGAGTATTGTCAGAAATTTTATTTTTAAATGTAAAAATATAATATGAGGAGACAGATAGTGCCACCCACCTCCAAAATGCCACTCATGATGTCTAGTGAATACAGATGCATTTATCTGATTGGGGACAAATTCTTGCAAAAGCAATAGTTTCTATAATGGAGAGAGCATATGCATAACTGTTATGTGTAGCCTCTTATCTGTCCTCTATAGTATTGCTGTTGCAGTTAGAAAATGTCGTCGCGAGTGTTTTGTGAAAGGTTTTGTGCTACTTTAACTAACACAATGAACAGGTGCAGCATCTGCATGAGTAAAACATCAAAACTCATGAATTATGTTTAGACCTTCAATGGGCCTTGTAAGCAAAAATCAGATGAATCTCTGTAGGTACAAAGAGAGTAAGGGCCCATGCCTGGGATACCCTTCCACTTATGAAGACTACAACACCAGAAGTGTGACAAGTGTACCCTGAGAATGGACAAAACTTTGTAGCTTATTCATGGAGATGAGACCTCCTCCAGTACTTCTCAGTCAAGATTGTTACTCCTTTGGGCCATTAGTGGACGCATTGCCATATTCATATTAGTCTGGTTCAAAAGACAGTCCAGCACCAAAATGTCAGGCAGGTTCCTCCTTCCCAAAAGAAATATCACAACTCCAGAAGTAAGCATACTTTTCAGCCTTTAGTAGTCCTCATTAATGAGGGGAAACTGAATCAGCCTAGGTAAAAGGACAGCAAGGACCCACATGACATGAAGCATATGACTGCACAGCTCCTGAGGAGGCAGTATGCTCAAGAATAAATTATGCTGGCTTGTCAGACCACTTTTGCACTTCTGATTTGGATTCATGTGACCTGATGCAGTTGGTTAGTGATGCCACTGGTGGAAAAAGTACGCTTTTGCCTCAAATAGCCACAGAAAGGTGCCTTCTGGCAAGGAAAGTGCATGGATTTCGTCCCCCCCACCAATCCAGGGCGCAGAGGGTGCAAATACCTCAGGTCTCCCAAGCAAGCACCTCCACAAAGGCCTGACAAATTTTTCAAAACAAGAAGTCTTCTGCAAAGCTTGTCTGACAAGCCAGCCTCTGCATGACTTGCAAAGTTCTGGTCCGTCGTTGCCTGTAGTGGTTTATGCACCATTTTTTGAGGCTCTTGGGCATCCTCCATAATGGGCCAATGGATTTTGTGCGTGGTATTGTAAGAGTGATGCATAGATTTCAACTCCCTTCTTTATAGCAAAGATTCTGCAGGACCCAGACCCAGTGTGTCTATTCACAGATGTTTCCTCTCTACTAGACAAACAAATCCTTGTACTTGTCCTAGCCCAAAAGCACTTTTCAGGTTTTTATTCCAACTTTTTTGTGGTCCCCAAAAAGGACTGCGGCTACCGGCCTACTCTGGACCTGAAATGTTTTAACCAATATGTGGTTGTTACCAGCTGCAAGATGGAATATTTGATGCCTGTCATTACAGTGACCTCCTGCGTTTTGCTTTTGCATGCAGTCACTACCTGTTCACTGACTTGCCATTAGGCCTACCTTTCGGAGCTACCAAATCTTAATGAAGATCATGGCAGTCTTGGGTGCATATATATATCCATACTCAGGGTATTTGTCTAACGCCATGTTTGAAAGAACTGCTGATCAAGGCTTCTTCAGAAGAAATCTTGCCTCTCCATATCCAGGCGTGCGCCTGCATTCTAGAACATCAGAGTTCGATCCTTAACCTAAAGAAGTCTTCTCCTATCCCATTCCAGGTCCAGGTGTTTCTGGGAATTAAAGGAGATGAGAAAATTCAACTCCTTTGTGATTCTGGAGTGGAACCTCGTGATGAAAGATAAAAGTCTGAGAGGATGGGGTGTGACCAGGCCCAGCGGACAGGGGATGAGAGTTTCCGGTCTATCAATATTCTGAAACTCCAAGCTGTTTGCTTGGCTCTCCTACATTGGTCCCAAGTACTCACTGGGACTCCGGTGAGGGTTCAGTCAGACAACTCAACGGCATTGGCTTACATCAACCATAAGGGAGGGATGCTCCGTGAGACAGCATGGAAGGAAATAAAGGATCTCCTTCTCTGGCCCGAGGCCCATGTTCCAGCCATCTTAGCAGCCTTCATTCCAGGAGTTGAAAACATGTTCATAGACTTTGTCAGCCATCAAGACATGGATCCAGGCAACTGGGAGTTGCACCCGGAAGTTTTCTACCAGATAGTCCAATAGTGGGGTATCCCAATAGATCTGATGCCATCCTGCGAGAACAGGAATGTTTCCATGTTCTGAGCATGGATGAGGGATCCTCTGGCCTTTGCGATAGACACAATGTCCATTTTGTGGAACTTCCACCTGCCTTATGTGTTTCCTCTAATTCCCTTCATCCTCAGGGTAATCTGGAAGATCAGGATGGAGAAGAGCCTAGTCATTCTGATTGCTGCATTCTGGCCGTGTCAGTCCTGGTTTGCAGACCTTATAAACTTTTTCATTCAGATCCATCTTCCACCATTGGTGTGATAATAAGAATGTGTCTGCTCAGACCTTCGTTCTTCCTATGGTCCTGGCCTTTCTTCAATATGGTGTGAGCAAATGCCGTGGTCTGCGCTCCATTAAGGTACAGATCTCAGCCCTCTCTGTTCTTTTTCAGAGACTTATTGCTATTTTGCTGGATGCAAGACCTTCCTCCAGGAGGTGTCACGTGCCTTCTCTTCATTCCGGGGTCCCACACCACAGTGGTATCTTAGCTTGGTCTTAAGTGTCCTCCTTTTGAACCCCTGGCCATCTATATCAAAGTCTGCCCTCTATATTTCAATACATCACTTTAGGATATGATGATGAAAAAAACAAGAGAGGTCTGTCATCTGCTCTATAGGAGTTTGTTCATATCATTTATCAATGGTTGATATTTTTAACTGATTTTCTACATATCTGATAAAATCAAAGTCTAGGAGGCTATCTAGATTAGGAAACTGCTGAACTTGAACTGCTCTGTATTGTACAAATGTTGAAGGAATTGTGTTAAAGAAACTGTAAATACTAAGGAAGCACTTTCAACAGATTTTAATCTTGGGTTAATTAAACTAAACATGCCACAATTATATTTATTGGTACCCAGGCAAGTACAGTTGTGGGCTTCTACAGCAGCAATACCTACACGGGTGCCAGTACTATAAACACGGCATGAGGGATTTCAAAATCCCCATATAAGATCTTAGATCAATCAAGAATTAGGGGATTAACAACAAAGCTGTTCAATTCCATGAAACAACTGAATAATTGTGCTAAGTAATTTCTTTTAACCCATAGCATATGTTAGTACGTTACTAATTTTGTCAGATATTGTATAAAATTGCAGTCGGAACCGGTCCCATACACAACAGTTGCTTCTACAGCGGCAAGATTGACAAAAAGACGCTATATGAAAGGTGACAGTCACGTCGAGAGTTAATCATGACTTCAGTTTATTATACAACTATAATAACTGATTACAGCTGTAATACCAATTGTACCTTGATAAGATAAATTTGAATAAGATAAGACAACTCGTGTAACACTTGAATCTCCGGCACAACGATCAGTAAAGAGTGCCATGAAATCATAACGGGTATATCTTATCAATTCCAGCTATAAGTAATACAAACAACTGGAAAAAAAACTTTATTTAGGCACCTAACAATTAATGGTTACTAAAAGGGTTAAATACTGAACAACCACACTTAGAATTGTGATTAATCCCGTGATCACTTTATTTACACAGTATCATATGGGCATACATTGTTGCAAGCCATTTCGCAAAGTAACTTTGTTTAGGCTCATGGTGTAGCGTTTTGATCATTCTAAAAAAGATTGCATATATATTCAACTACCTTTACGCCGTTCCTGTCCACATAAATCATACTTAGCCACTCATCTATTCAATCGGGTATTAGGTTTGTTTTTATTTCCACTAGATGTATATAACCCACTGGGTGATATTTTTATTTATGAGAATAAATGACCAATACTAGTAGGTGATCTCAGACATGTTTGGACATTTTTAATTTAAAGTGATAGTAATTCTTCAAAAAAATAGTTTTTTATATTGTAGCCATTAAAAAATCATTAAGAACGATATCAGTCTTATCTCTCTACACCTTTATGGTTTGAGAGATATTCACAAACAAAGTTTCCCCCTCACTGACGTCACCGCTCTAGCTGTCAGATTTGGAATCCGGTCCGCAGACCATCCGCAGACCATCCGCGACTCTACAGTAGAGCAGAGATCGCGAGATATAAGAACTACTTCATTGAAATGGTATACAAAGTGTGCCTGGTTTGTTAGGCACACTTTGTAGATCGTTCCAGTGAACTAGTTATTTTTATATCTTGCGATCTCGGCTCTGCCGAAGAGCTGCCGGCTGATCTGTGGACCGGATTCCAAACACAGCTAGATGGCAGACTTGACCATTTCGGTCAGCGAGGGGAAACTTTACTTGTGAATATCTCTCAAACCATAAAGGTTTGAAAGATAAGACTGATATTGTTCTTAATGATTTTTTCATGGCTACAATATAAAATACAATTTTTTTGTAGTATTAATGTCACTTTAAGGATTAATAAAAGTTATGTCTTAAGGGCTGAGTTACTGGTTAAACAAAGACACACACTGAACTTGTTTTTTTTTTTTTAGGGTGCATATTTATTTATTTATTTAGAAAATGTTTTACCAGGAAGAATACATTGAGATTTCTCTCGTTTTCAAGTATGTCCTGAACAGTTTACAGTAGAGGGTTGCTTATTTATACAAATTGAGAAACACTATATATTACATGTTATTAAATATACATACAAATATTCATATGGAAATTTTAGAATTATAAACAGTTACACTCTGTTTTTAGATATAGAGAAGCATTTACTTTTAAGGATTTTAGACTGGGAGCAGATCTGGTTATTTCAGGCAGATAGCTCCAGGCCATTGGCGCTCTGTAGGAGAAGGCGGCTCTTCCTGCTTCTTTCTTGTATTGTGGTATACGTAGCGAGTTGTTTGCGGTGGAGCGGAGGTTATACTTAGTATGTAGAGCAGGAGTGATCATACTGCTCAGGTAGTCTGGTAGTTTTCCAGAGAAGTGGTTGTGTACTAAGCAAGAAAGGTGAAGGGCACGTCTAGATTTGAGTGTTAACCAATTTAGTTCTTTTAACATATCACAGCGATGAGTAGTGTAATTACATTGAAGGCTAAAGCGGCATATTGAATTATACAGGGTGTCAAGTTTACTAAGATGGATTTCTGGCGCTGGAGCATAAACTACATCACCATAGTCTATGACAGGCAGCAACATCTGTTGCACAATACGTTTTCTAACCAGGGGACTTAAACATGATTTGTGTCTAAAAAGAGCACTGATTTTGGGATAAAGCTTGGAAGTTAACTTGTCAATATGATGTCCAAAAGTGAGGTTAGGGTCAAGCCACATACCAAGATATTTGTAGGAGTCCACTGGGGCCAAATTACGATTAGACTCCGTTACAATGGATATGGGGGTATTGCCGAGATTACGCAGTTTGTGTTTTGTGCCAAATATCATTGTGACAGTTTTGTCTGTGTTTAAGAACAGTTTGTTCCTTGCTATCCATCTTTCAACCTCGCAGAAATCATGTTGTAATATGGCCTCAAGGTGTGATATGTTTGAGTTTTTAGTATAGAGAATGGTGTCATCTGCATACATGTGTACTGAAGATGATTTGCAAACCTTGGGAAGATCATTTATAAAAAGAGAAAACAGAAGCGGGCCAAGAATGGAGCCTTGAGGAACTCCACTTGTTACTTTGAGAGGAAGGGAGTCATTGCCAGCAACTGACACATACTGCATTCTGTCTGATAAATAGGATCGGAACCAGTTTAGAGAATTATTACCCAATCCTGATCTTTGGAGTTTATTTATAAGAATATTATGGTCTACTGTGTCAAAGGCCTTGGCAAAATCTAGGAAAATGGCTCCTGTGAGGTCACCATTTTCCATGCCCGTCTGGATATCGTTGGTTACTTTTAAGAGGGCCGTGACTGTTGAGTGATTTGGTCGAAAGCCTGATTGAAGAGGGGTGAAAAAACTAGTCTGTTGGTAATATTTATTTAGTTGCACATGTACACATTTCTCTAGGATTTTGGATAAAGTGGGGAGTAGGGATATTGGTCTGTAGTTTGATACTACACTTTTATCCCCACTTTTGTGGATAGGCACAACTCTAGCCACCTTCCAGGATTTGGGCATGTACCCTGTTGCCAAAGAGGTATTAATTAAAGAAGCAATCGGTTTGGCCATTACCATAGCACTGAGCTTTAATAGCATTGTTGGTAGTTTGTCAGGGCTAGATTGGCATTTCATTTTTGGATTGAGGAGGTGATCATATATTTCGCTTTCATTTACTGGCATGAAATTGAATTCATATTCAGAACTGGGCCGGGCAACAGGTGTCAGTGAATGTTCTGTAGATGGCTGAACTTCTGAGTTATCTTTGTTTTGTGTAATCAGGGTGGTGGCACATCCAATAAAGTAGCTGTTAAATGCATTGGCTATGGCTGTGGGGCATTGTATTGTTTCATTATCTATGATTATAGTTGATGGGTGAGTATGATTAGGAGGGTTATAAAGGTTTTTAATAACCTTCCAAAAGTTGGCTGGTTTTGAAATGTTACTGTTTAAGTTGTCAGTAAAATATTGTGCTTTTGCTAATTTTGTTTGTTTTGTACATGTATTCCTTAATTGTCTGTATGCAGTGTGATCATAAGCGGAGCCGGTTTGTTTAAATTTTGTCCATAAGGCATCTCTGAGACTGTATAATTGAATCAAGTCAGCTGAAACCCAGGGTAGATGTGCCCCCCTAACCCTGATCTTTCTTAGTGGGGCATGTGTATTACAGACCTGTAAAAATTCAGAGTTAAAGAATTCTATCGCTGAGTCTAGGTCTGGTATTAGCTGTATTCTCTGCCATGAGCAATTTCTTAAGTCATTTAGGAAGGACTGAAGATTAAAATTTCTAAATGATCTCGTGAGTATGACTTTGGAACATGACTTGACTGGTTTTATTTTGCGGACACAGTAAACTATGGAGTGATCGCTAAACACATTTGCTAGTACACCTGAGTCTTGGATTCTGCTTGTGCAGGATGAAAGGATCCAGTCTAGCAGAGTATGGTTGGATGTTTTAGGATTTATGCGAGTAGGGGAGGAGATTAGTTGTGATAAATTCAATGTTTTAAACAATGAACAAAATTTTTCATTCCTGGAGTCTAGCCAATTTATATTAAAGTCTCCAAGAACCACCAGCTCGCTTTTCTTGTTTTGAGTGGCAATCTCCTTTAGGTGTTGCGCTATGTCTGAAAGGGTATGTGCTGGGGTATTTGGTGGTCTGTAGATGCCTACAATTATGATTTGTTTTGAATATGGAAGACAAATTTTGCCAGCAATGTATTCATAGGAATCAGAGTTATGAGAGTCATTTAGAAGTGTAAAGTTTACTGATTCCTGTATGTATATGATTACCCCTCCTCCTCGCTTTGCACGGTCTTTTCAAAAGCATGAGTATCCATCTATGGCAACAGCAGTATCAGGTATTTTTGGGGATAATCAGGATTCAGTAAGAATAAGAATTTTAGGTTTGTATGCATAACACCATGCTTTCAGTTCATCCATTTTGGGCAGTATACTGCGTATGTTGCAGTGCACAAAAGACAGACCCTTTTTAAAGGGGAGGTTGCCATTTATTGCTATTTGAGGGCCAGGGTTGGTTTCTATGTCATTTGCCAAAGCAAGTAATAGAATGCATAAAAATTTGGTGTTTTGTTTTCTGTGAGCATATAGTGAGAGGGTGCGTCTGTTGCTATAATTACTGGGGGAGGGTGAGCTTGTTTTTAATACTCTCCACCAGCATTCAGAAGGGAGTGCACATGTATGCAGAAGTCCATGGTGTATTAGTATGGTATGATGAGGGTGCTGGGCATGGTTGCAGGGACAAGAGGAATTCTGTATGAATAGTGGAATGGTTAGTACACATAGAAGTAATATGTTCATGTTGGCATGCATATGACAAGGCTCACAGGGTGCATACAGACAGACAAACCAGCTGAGATTAAAAATTAAATTAATATAACAAGTATAAAATTATCTATTTTCTCCAATTCCTCTTTATTCACTTGCCTGTATTAATCAGTAGGTGTTCTGCAGCAGCTGTGTTTCTTTCCTGTCCCCTCTCCTGTCCAACTCTCTTGTATAACTCTCCATACTTTGATAAGGTGTTACTTAGAGAAGGTGGTAATACCCTGGCAAATGCCACCCCGGCATAATGCCACCCCTAACTGGGCTCTAGATATATACTAGATGGAGCCCCTAGGAATCATCCCTAATGTTTAGTGCTCCATGTGCTATCTAAATTGAATTTACAGATATTTTATAAAAAGACTTAACTGGATGACATAACATGTAAAATCTTTAATTCACTGAATTATTTGGCTCTTTTTTTACCAAGCCATTAAAATTTTAGCTCAACCTTCTCTGTCCTTGTGAACTGTAATACTAAGGACATTTGCAGAAAGCAAAGGTATAGCAATTCTGGAGCAATCCAACTGCTCTATAGGGAGGTAAATAGAACATCCACTTAATTTAAACGGGGGTTTAACTCTTTGAATTGTATCATTATGATGATAATTATTATGATTTTTATTATTATTATGCATTATTTATAGCGGCAACATATTCTAAAGTGCTGTGCAATAGAGATGTACATACAGAGACATAAAACAAAACACACAGAAAATCAAATGCAAAAGGATCACAGGACTAGAGGAAACAGAAGGTGTAACTGCTATGGGGTGTATGTGCCTCCTGCCTCGTGAACTGCAGATCTGTGGGTGGGAGACAGACGTGCTTTTCAGTGTGGTAGTCCAGACATGTAGCAGGTCTGTTAGGGAGAAAAAGGCTCTGTGCCTACATTGAGGTTCTGATGGGGTTTTGGATGGGAGAGCTATGAAGTGAATGTGACTAGTTGTTGCATGGGGTGTTGATCTCGCCTTGCTTATAACAGTTATGAGACAGTTGATAGGCTTCCCTATAGAGGTGAGTTTTCAGTGAGCATATGAAGGCTGGAGGAGAATCTGATGGGACAGAACAAGGAATTACAGAGCTGAGATGCAGCACAGGAGAAGTCTTGCAAGTGAAAATGGGAGGTTGTAGTGAGAGCTGCATAGATAAGATCATGTGCAGAGTGGAGATAGTGAGTGGGAGTGTATTTGTAGGATATTTCAGTGCTAGATATTTCACTAACACAAGTCCTTTAAGGGCCAGGTAGCAAAGATTGATGTGCCAGCACAGGTGATGATCACTTGTGCTGGCACACCAAATGGGGGACTGATAGTGATCGCTTTGGTCTTGTTGCGGTCAATTTCAGTCCCCATTAATGAAGCGATGTGAGTAAAAAATACGTCATGCCAGGACTGTCATTGGTTGTTAAGGGAAAAACTAAACAAAAGAACTTTGTCTTCATAAGGTGAGAGCAAATGTAACCCAGTACAGTAGAGAATGAGAAGGAAGAGACAAGTTCTTATGGGACGTAGCTGTTAGGTGAGATAGATTGAGGGTAAAAGTAAGAAAGCGATGGAAAGGGTAAGGAAGGAGTCGGGGATTAAGACCACACTATCCAAAACTTGACAAATTGAGAGGAGAGCCAAAGGGCAGTAAATATGGCAGCACAGTGGCTCAGTGGTTAGCACTGTTGCCTTGCAGCGCTGGGGTCCTGTGTTCAAATCCCACCAAGGACAACATCTGCAATGAGTTTGTATGTTCTCACTGTGTTTGCGTGGGTTTCCTCCGGGTACTCCGGTTTCCTCCCACACTCCAAAAAAACATACCTGATAGGTGAATTTAGATTGTGAGCCCCAATGGGGACAGGGACCAATATGAGTGTAAAGCGCTGCGTAATCTGTGTGCGCTATATAAATAAAGGATTATTATTATTATTATTATTAATATGGGCAAGTAGTAGAACAATCGTTGGAGGCTTACCATGGCAAGCAGGCTATTATGAGGTGAAGGAAAATTAAGTGGGGACAAACTACAGCCAACTGTCATAAAGAGAGATAAACGTATCTGTGGTGCCTCTGGAAGTGTGAAATAATCTTTCCATTTGCAGAATAAGACTAATACAAGCTTTCCAGTCGGTTATAGAGGGGAAAACAGAAGATCTCCAATGCTGTGGAATACAAGCTCTGGCTGAGAACCTACTACTCTTTTATTCAGTGAGGATGCTATCTTTTTTCACCAATTAACAGATAATCCTAGAAAATCAATGGAAAAGGCAGGAATGTGTGCTTCCTCAAAGCATATGTAAGACTAGAGTTTAGTCCTCTGCAAACAGAGTTTTTCCAGATACTAGAATTAATTGCAGTGTAATTAAGTTTATATAATGCCAGTTCATTTTAGGTGTCCGCGTTCCTTTAGCTGGTTTTCTGAAATAATTTATGTACCATAGTTTTCATATTTAATGCCCATAGTTTTGGAATGAGTTTCATGGTAACTAAAATGTTTCAAAATGTTTCTTGTTTAGAGCTCCTTTTTGCCCTCTAATGCGTTTTATATGTTTCACTCAGTTATTCTGCTTTGGAAGCAGTATGTATGACCCCAAACCATTGTAATGATAGCAGCAAGGAGTCTTAATGACATTGTAAGAAGTTGCGGTAACTGCAGGATGGAGCATGATGTATTTCACATATGACTGATTTACATCACATGCTACATCCTGAAGACTGGCTGTTGTGGTGTGAATCACAGTGGCACATTCTTTGTACAGTACTGTAGCACTGACATTGACCACAACCATTACTTTGGTTTGGCCAGCAAAGCTAAGGCTTGTACTCTTATTTGGAACCCTAGGATGCTGCTTCCCCTGACTAGTGGAAAATTCACCCCTATTGATGTAGTGTTGTATTAGCAAATTGCACTACTGGCATTCTGCAGCAAGAAATTACGTATTTCACTTCTCGTCTTCCTGTATTTTAGCTTTCATTTGCTGCTGCTTTTGTATATGGGTGTCAATAAAGTCGTGAGAACTGAGGCAATGTGGGGCATACATTATGATCACATTTGTTAATCATGATGCTGTTACACTTGCACCATTACAGCATATAAATAATAAGGTTTTATCTTACAAACAGGAAATCTTTTAATGCACCTCTAGCAAGTTTTCCAGGTGACCTCATCAGTGCACAATTTGGTTGCTTTTATTTCTCAATAATGTTTTTGTGTATGTTGATCACTTCCTTCTCATATGCTCCATGGAAGGGAAGCTCTGCCTGTCTGGGAGGACTCCGCTGCCTATAGACTGCCAATTTAAAACCTATTCACCTCTCTCAAGTTCCTCAGTTTGTTTCGGTTCACTATTAAAATGTCACCCACTATTTGGTGACAAATAAAAGATTGAGTAAAAAATGTTTCCTGCTTAAAAAGGGGGATATCAGAATGTCACAGGCTTACGTGTCACCGAGTAGCCTCCATCTTAACCCTTTGAGTGCCAGATGGGCCTGCAACGCATTGAAAAGCAATGCGATTTATACCTCTCTGGTGCTCAAAGTGTAAATGTGACCCTCATGTGATAATTATATTAGCGCTATGCACATACCTGGCTTTATTTTCAAGAATAATTGCGGCATTAAACAAAAAAATAACCATCTATGCAGGCAAGCACCAGCTGGGATCTTGCAGTAGGCGCTCTCTGCTCCTGCGCCGTCAGTCCCTTCCGGTGCCTTTTGGCACAAAGGCATTCAACTCACCAGTGGCGGAGTTGAAGGGGATAGACAGTGCAGAGATGCCTTCTTGGCAAGATATCTGTGATGTTCCCCGTTGCCTGCCCGCATAGAAGGTTATATTTTTATTTAATACTGCAATTATTCTTGAAAATAAAGTTTACTATGTGCATATCGCTAATCTGATGAAAGTTCCACTTTAAGTACAGTGTAAAGTTAAGTACAATATTCAGTGTATATACAAAATATTAGAATAAGCTGTGATTAATCAACTTTACATTAATTCACTTTACATCTACCCTTTGAGCGCCAGAGAGGTATACAAAGCGGACCTCTCTGGCACTGAAAGGGTTAAGATGGAGGCTACTCAGTGACAATGACGCCTGCGACATCAGAACGTCGCCGTTTCGATGCAGGTAACATTCTGATGTCGCCCTTTGTAAGCAAGTGACATTTTTAATGTAATGTTTTGTTGGTTGCAAAATAGTGGGCGACATTTCAGTAGAAACCGTTTGTTTCTGGTCTCTAATCAATCTAGCAAGCCAATTAACCAATTCGTATAGATCATTCTTTTTCATCTGAGTAATTTATAAGGTCCCCTTTTCCAACAAGCCCTTACCATTGTTCCACCCATCATATGCCTCCATTTTCCTGCTTGATGACATAAACATCAAATAGTGATGAACGTAGAGCAGAAGTACATAACGTATGAGGTGATGTTATTGCATTTGTAGAGTTAATATGTCCTTTAGAGTATAAATAAAAACGATCTGTGTTACGTAACCCTTGAAGGCCAGAGTGATGTGTAACACATTGCTGTGAAGCGCTTTTCACACCCCTCGTCTCAACAGGTTAACCCTTTGAGCATAGCCCTCTGGCACTCAAAGGGTTAATAATCCTACATTGCTTCCTTATTTACTTTACAATACCTGTTTTAATTAAACTAACACCTCCTAATAGTAACCACCCATTTCCCTATGATCAGAAAATTCGAATGGCCCCGGTAGATTTTGTCTTTGTGCCTGGGTTCAAGTGATAACCTATTCAACCAGTTTTAAGCGTTGTATCTATGGAAGCAGCTTCTTTTTTTTTTTTTTTTTTTTTTTTTTTTTTTAAATCAGGCAGAGTGCAAAAGTAATTCCTTTCACACCGCTCTGGTTGTTAAAGGATTAAAGGGATAGTTATATATGTATATATAATGTTTCATAATTTGTGTAAATATGTACCCTTTTCTGAAAACTATCCAGGACATACTTGAAAAACGAGAGAAATCTCAATGTATTATTCCTGGTAAAACATTTTCTAAATAAATAATGTAAGAAAAGAGTATTAACTATATGGTAGATACAATTAAAAGAGAGTACGTTCACTTATTCGGATCTCTCAAACCGTTATAGTTTGAGAAAGATATGAAAATAGAGTTCTCCACTCCCTCCCCTTTCTCATACGTCATCTGTATAGCTGATGGAATGAGATCCTGGTTCCTGAACCAGACGGCGGCTCTTCAACAGCGCTGACATAGCGATACCTAAAAATAAATACTTCTTTGGAATTGTCTACATGTGCTTGGTTTGCAAGCACACTTTGTAGACCATTCCTATTAAGTATTTACCTTTAAATATCGTTATATGGGCGCTGCTGAAGAGCCACGTCTGGTCAAGCGACTAGATTCAGATTCTGACAGCTTTACAGCTCGTCAAGCAGAAAGGGGAGGGAACGGAGAATTGTATTTTCGTATATCTCTCAAACCATAACGGCTTAAGAGATACAAATAAGTGCAAGTACTCTCTTTTAATTGTATCTACCATATAGTTAATACTTTTTTTCTGACATTACTATCCCTTTAAGATAAACTCTGCTCACAGCAGGTAGTGTCCTGCAGCCCTGCAAACAGCTATCATGTCCACCTCCATGCACACGACATTCAGGACTGATTAAAGATGTCAACTCTTGAACAAAGGCACAGGCATAAAATTCATAGGGGCCATTAGGATTTTCTAGCCATATTAAGGTTACTGGGTGGTTATTTTCTGTTAATAATCTTAGACTGTTACATTGTGTACCATTTTCTTATTTACTTGCAATACCTGGTTTCCTAATGATTTTTTTTGTGTGCGTTGGTGTTTGAAGGTTGGAGAAAGATGGTATACAGCACAGCCTCAGCAGTGAAATAAGGTCAGCAGCCTTTCGGGCCCAGAAGTGTGAAGAGGAGTTGAAACAGAAGATACAGCAAATGGAAGCTCAGCATGACCAAACTGGTAGGTGGTTTGAAAGATTAGCACTCATGCATTCACACGCAGGCCAAGCCCATGACATACTGTGAAATGACATCAGGAACACCTGTAACCTTTGGCTGGCCGAAGGGAGCAGATGCTAAGTTCACCAGAGATTCTGAATTACATATTAGTTAGTGTTTAAAAGAGAAAATGAAAAGTATTGCCCACTGTCTGTTGATTCAGAGTGCTGCTCTCACATCTGTTGCGCCATCTGCATTATGAGTTTATTTACCTGTGTTCAAGAACTGTAAAGCTAAGAGAGACCACAACAAAGTGGAAAAACAAAAGGTTTTCTTTTTGGCTACATTCTCAGGCACACTCCGTATAAAGAAAATGGCATCAGAAGCTCTGTGGGAAATGCACTGAGCTTACAGTTAGTCTCCAAAATAGCACTAAACAATTCCCATAGTACACACATTATAGCTACTTTAAATGCTTAATGAGTTTGCTTCAGCATCCAAACTGGAGAAAAGCTTCAACCATTAATCGGTTCTTAATTCACCCTCGCAGCTGGATATAGTTCAGTAACTCCAAATTGATTTGTGTCTTTAGTTATTTATTTATTTTTTGCAAAGTTGAACAGTTTTAATATTATTTATTATCTTTCAGTACAGAGCTGGAAATTGTTGAAATGATCGGGTTCTCAGGTTCTCTGTCAGAATTTGATAATAATGAGATAATGGCTAAAACCGACAGCTTGGCAGACAACACAAAGCTATAAACAGGAAGCTAAACACCACAGGGGGAAACTGCATATTGGCATCGATTTACATGGAGCTTTTAACCCTTTCAATGCTATATAGGTCTCTAGCGCATTGCAGATCGATATGTTGGGGGCTCCCTTAGCATGTAATGGGTTTAAACCCCCATTTAGATCAGTGGGAATTTTGAGAGTTTATATCTATTCCCTATAGTGCAAAGCAATGCATTGGAGACCTCGCTAGCACTCAAGGGGTTAAAATCCCAATTACTGTTATTATGCTGAAAAAGTCTGCTTTATTAAGTAAAGCATCTTCTTCTGTAGGTTTTCAAGCACTCGTTTTAGACCATTCCAGTGAAGGGATTTGTGGTAAAGAACGAGATCGCTGCACTTCTCAAGCGCCTCTGTCTCGGCCGACACGGATCTCCTGCTGACAGCTTTACAGCTGTCAGTAGGAGAGATCAAACTTTAAACACCTGTATCTATTAAACCATAGCAGTTTGAGAGATACTTTTTTTGCATTTAGCTCAGCTTTTTAAGCTCTTCTAAATGCAAAAAACATTTTTGTGGACATTACTAACACTTTAAAGGTTAGGCACCTCTGAGTCTGCGCTGTGTGTCCCGTGCACTGCCTGGATTGGTGGTGACTTACTTTCATTACCTTAAGGTGACAGAAGTTGCTGACGGCGCAGGAGCACAGAGCTTCTCTTGTAAGCTGTACAGATGTTTACTTTCATTAATAATGCAGATCTTTTCATCATGATAACAGTATGGCTTTACATATCGCTACATAGGAAAGGATTGGTGGCAATATTATGAAGGTGATAGTGCTGCTTCAATGTAAAAGGAATCTTATTTATCCCCTGTTGTGCAAATGGCTTACTCCAGAACAACAGTTTGCGTTTATAAATATGGGACATTTTTTTTAAATAGGTACAGGTAAATTCAACCACTTTATTTAAGAGAAATCATACATGAGCAAAACACTTCCCAGGGCAGGTGTGAGGAAAGTACACAGTCCACTACCCAGGAGCTGACACTGAGTGACCACCAGTAACCACGGACCTCAACAGCAACAAGGAGGGTAGAACCTAGCCTATAGTTCTACAGAGAGGAACCCGCGGAAACCTAGAGTGCTAGGAATCCAAGTACTAGGAGTGAAACCGGGATCACAGTGCATGTAACCGCCACAGAGGTATTTGGCCAGTCCGAGGAACACAGAGCGTGGACAGCCAGAGCGATACCTGGAAGGAGACTAATCCTGAGGCTCACGGAGTGATGGGCAGCAGCAACAATACCAGGGAGGTATGGATAGCTCATAGGCTGTAAGGAGCGTGAGCAGTAAAGCTGGTGAGACAAGGTAGAAAGTCAAAGTACCGGAGTCAAGCACAGAGCGGTAGTCAGACAAAAACACAGGTCAAAACCGGATCAGATAGTCAGCCAGAGCCACAGAAACACGGAGTGAGTAGTCAACCAGAACCTGGGTCAGATCAAAGCGGGTAGTCAGACAAAGCTTAGATCATGCACGAAGAGGTTAGTCAGACAGAACCACGGGTCAAGACTGGAGCGGATAGTCCGACAAAGCCAAGGATCGAACACGGAGGATAATTGGAAGCCAAGCAAGGGTCAAATAAGAGCAAACTAGTAACGCACATGTAAACCACGAAAGGGCAACTACGCCTAGTACTCACGCTGTATATAAGGCCAAAGAAAAAGGCAGGACCCAATCGGCCAATAGTGCAGAAGGCTACAAAACAACGAGTGTGACTTCAGTAACGTGCGCTCGCATCAGGGAGGCGACACAAGGCTGGCCATCCGCCCGAGAAATCAGGACAGGTACACACACCAGGCAAGCCATAATTACGGGCACTGTGATAAGATGTTTGAAAATGCCTGTAGGTCATAAAATTAAGCAAATGCAAACTGTGCAATGTAGAACTTTTTTTGAATTTTCCTATATTCTGTGTGCCAATTTTTGACAAAGTTGGTAAGATTTGGGAAAAAAATGAGCAAGAGCAATTTTATCAAGGTACATGCAATGTATAAAAAAATAAGGAGTCAATTGAGCCATAAATTATAGCGAATTTGCTTCCAGATTGTATCCCACTACAACACTATAGTTTGGTGCAGAGAACCCACACACACTGGTATCACCAAAAAAAGTATCGCATTTGCTCTAATTACCCTTAGGTGACCTTTTTTGCACATTTTTTTTTAAAGTGTAACTTTCACTAGTAAGAAACCCTGTTCCATATTATTAGTGCTCTGTAATTGTTTGTAGATCGCTGGGTTGTTTTAACTCCATAGCTAATGAGAAAACCGCTTTCAAAATTACCTTTCTGGGATCCCTTTCCACATTTTGCAGGACAGGCCAACTGCAGCACAGGACTTCCTAGTCTTGAAATTCACCTCCCTCCCAGGTCTACCAGGGAGCGCATTCACACTTCCCTTTGAAGTGGTGTGCATCATGTCTATCTTTACAACAAGCTCAGTGTATCATAGATATGATGCACACTTCTATCCAACCTCCTCCGGTAATGGAGGCTTTCTGTCTGTAAGGTGGAGCGCTCTCATTGGCAGAGATCGATTTCTTGTCAATGAGAGAACTCCAGTATACAGACAGAAAGCCTCCGCTACCAGAGGAGGTTGGATAGAAGCGTTGGACTGCGGTACAGATCAGTTAAACACAGTATGCTCGGAAGTAGGTACATAGCTGCCTCTATTATTTTAATTTCTTCAAACAAGCGTTTTGTTTTTTTTTAATCTATACACTTTTCATTATTTAGAATATATAACCAGGGCCGGATTTACCATAAGGCAGAGTAGGCATCTGCCTACAGGTGCACCTCACAGAGGGGCGCCTGTCACTGGGACCCTTGCCTTGCTGCCCGCACTAACCCCCCACAGCCAGTGAGGTCTCTGCCTCCTTCGGCACAGACCTGTAGCTGCTGCGCTCCCTCGTCGGCTCTTTAGTAATACAGAGCACTGGGAGATGACATCATCTCCCAGCGCTCTGCATTACTGAAAAGAAGACCGCGTGGGAGGTACAGGTCTGTGCCAAGGGAGGCACAGACAGACCACTGGACCACCAGGGAAGAGGTAGGAAACGGACCTTGGGGGGGGGGGGCAATGTGGAAATGATGGGACAATGTGAGGGCAATATGGAGCTGATGGGGGGTAATATGGAGATGATGGCAATGTGGAGATGATGGGGGCAATGTGAGGGTAAGTTGGAGCTGATGGAAGCAATATGGAGATGATGGGGGGCAATATGGAGATGATGTCAATGTGGAGATGATGGGGGCAGTGTGAGGGTAAGTTGAAGCTGATGGGGGACACGGAGGTGATGGGGGGCAATGTGGAGAGGAGGGGGGCAATGTGAGGGCAAGTTGGAGCTGATGGGGGCAATGTGAGGGTAAGTTGGAGCTGATGGGGGCAATGTGGAGATGATGGGGCAATGTGAGGGTAAGTTGGAGCTGATGGGGGTAAGTTGGAGCTGATGGGGGCAATGTGAGGGCAATATGGAGATGATGGGGGCAATGTGGAGAGGATGGGGGCAGTGTGAGGGCAAGTTGGAGCTGATGGGGACAATGTGTGGGTAAGTTGGATTTGATGGGGGACAGGTTGGAGATGATGGGGGCAATGTGAGGGTAAGTTGGAGCTGATGGGGGCAATATGGAACTGATGGGGGGCAATATGGAGATGATGGCAGTGTGGAGATGATGGGGGCAATGTGAGGGTAAGTTGGAGCTGATGGGGGGCAATGTGAGGGCAATATGGAGAGGATGGGGGCAAGGTGAGGGCAAGTTGGAACTGATGGGGGCAATGTGAGGGCAAGTTCGAGCTGATGGGGGAATATGGAGATGATGGGGGGCAATGTGGAGGTTAGGAGCATTGTGGAGGTGTTCAGTGGAGATGGCCAATGGGGTGGGGGGAGGCGCTTCAGATTTCTGTGCCTACAGGCTCCTGAGATGTAAATCCAGCCCTGTATATAACAAAACGCTTTAGGTTAAGTTGTAAAGGGGTGAAACATCCTTGAATATGCTGGAGACATTTCTAGAATTGAAGGAGTTAAATAAGAATGCATATAAACACTGATACGCACACATTGATGTTGTAGTAACATAGGTATTTACTTCCATTCATTTTTGCTATCTGTCTCCTCTGCAACCTGAGGGACCACAGCTCACGTCTGACATGCCACTCAGGCAATAAAGTGATCATTTTTGTATAGTGTGGGTGCAGGAGGGTTGTGAGGTATTTATTTAGGAAATGATGGTTAACTGCTATCTTTTCCAGTGGGGAAACACAAAAACATGTCACAAATCAATTTGTTGCAAGCTATTCAGCCAGAGCAAGAGCATCAGGCAAAAATGTGATCAGTGCATTATTAGAATGAGAAAAGTGCAGCAAAAGGAATCATACATTGTGAAGGGAACCCTGCCCCAAGGAGCTTACAGTCTAATTAGTAATTGGGACAACATACAGAGAAAGTAGGAGGATGAGGAGTGCAAATATAAGTATTAGGGTCTTGGGGTACTAGGGAGATAAAGGGGTCAGACTGGGAAATGATTGGGCTTCTTCCTCCTAGGACTTCCTGCTTGACCAAACCATAAGGAGAAAACACAGCATATATTGTCATTGCACCCCATATAAAAGTGACTTTAAAATGCAGATCTTTTTTTTACTTGTAAATTTGCACAAACCAATTATAGACACACATCGAAAGTTATGCTTCACCAATTTATTGGTTATTTCTTGAACCATATTTGCTAATATATAAGGCAAGGTTTTTTCCAGGCATTTTAGCCTGAAAAAAAGCGACCTCGCCGTATGTTTGAGGTTGTCCTTTATTCAGGCTGCCCACCAGCCAGGGCAGTCTGGAACATCTCCCTACTTCTGCCTTTGATCTTCCATAATGCTCCTGGCAGTCTTCTTAGAGTGCAACCACCTCCAGGCTGATGACGCATGACATAGAAAGGTCCTTCCAAGACCTTTCTATCAATGAGCAGATGCCATACTCATTGATAAAAAGGTCCTGGAAGGACATCATCAATGTGGAGGTGAACCACCCTACAAGAAAACTGATGGGTGTGTTAGAGAAGCTTAAAGGTAAAGGAGGAAGAGGGGAAAGAGAATGTTGGATGAGAAAATTAGACAAAATCACAATAGAAGGGGATCACCTTATATTGGGGAATTTTTCCTTTTTTTTTTCACACCCAACATTTGAAAATTTTGGGGGGTTGTCTTACAATAGAGGTCACCCTGTTCTTCAATTGTTTAATGCACAGTGGGGTTAAACAGCATTGATAGGATATGCACAAAAGAGGGACAAATCTGGAGCAAGTCAATGTTATCTTGCACAGTCAATAAAACTTTCCATTGATTTCAGTGTTCCTATTAACTCCCTTGAATGCAATAACAGTTCTAGGATTCAAGGGGCTTAATGCCATATTTAAATCAATGAGTCACTGGTCATTTTTATTTCTCTCCTATGACGACATTGGTTTACTGTGAGAAAATTGAAAACCCTGCCCCCATTGACAAGCTTTTCAGCTTTTTGCCTTATCTTAATTGAAGATTGTCCCTCTCTGCAATCTGCCTGGGCACCTCCCTGCTGCTCTGAGCTGAGCAGTGTTATATCAGTAAAAGGGGTAGGAGGGGGATACTTTATCAATCAATTACTCTTGAACTACAACTGAATTGACATAACACTCTCCAAGGCCCAAATACTACGATGATTAATTAGAGTTGTTTTTATTATGAAACGTTACTATCCCTGAGTACTTTAGTGCATAGAATTTATTTTGCTTACATTTCGCCCTCCAGTGAATGACATGGATTCATTGATGACATCCCAAAATACTTTAATTTCTGAGTTGAAAAAAGAATGCAGAGTGCTTGCACAGCGATTGGAGCATCTCATTGAAAAGAATAGGTATGTTTAAGTTTTGCATGTAATTTCATGTTTGAATCTTTTCATTTCTGATTTGATTGACGTTTTCAAAACAAAAGAATACAGGAGCAAAAAAGGAAGACTAACAAAGTATTGGAGAGCAATTCCAATTCATTAAGAATACATTTATATTGGTTTATCAAGTTTTTCTTTTTTCCTCCACTTTTGTATGTATATCATATAGTAAAAAACCACTATAAATAAAAAAATGTAACATTCAGCTTCAAGTCATTCTCCATTTCTCCTGAGAAGAACTGTCTGATACATTTGACCCGATGTTGATCATGGGGGAATCTAGCTGGTGCAACTTGAAGGATAAATATTTTTAAAGGGATAGTTATACTTCGTTTTAACTTTATTTTATTTTTTAGGCATTAAAAAAACATGAAGAATGATATAAGTCTTATCTCTCAAACTTTTATGGTTTATGAGATATTCACAAGCAAAGATTCCCCTCCCCGCCCCTTTTTCCTAGTGTAAGCCATCTCTTCTCAGATGTGAATCTGGTTGTATGACCAGACAGATAACAGAAGGGGACAATTTTCTTTGTATGAAAACAATGAAAGCCTTTCCCCCTTGACAAGTTTTTCAGCTTTTTCCCTTATCTTAATTGAAGATTGTCCCTCTCTGCAGTCTACCTGGGCACCTCCCTTCTGATCTGGTTGAACGGGGGTGGGGGGATACTTTGTTTGTGAATATCTCTTAAACCATAAAGGTTTGAGAGATAAGACTTACATCATTCTTCATGTTTTTTTTAATGCCTACAAAATAAAATAAAGATAAACCGAAGTATTACTATCCCTTTAAGTTTGATATACGCCACCTATAAGAATCAAGACTATGTATAAGGTCCGGTTCTTTGTGATGGTTCACTTTCTAGGACATGTCTGTCATTTTGAGTATTTCTGGAACATTTAATAGCCAGTGCAGCAAGCATTTTGGCACAAGTTCAAAGTGTTTTTATTTGCCTCCAATTCATGATCCTGCCTTGCTGCCATTTTTATTACCAGATCTGACCTTGTATGTTACCACCTGCTGTGACCTGCTCCATTGACTACTAGTCTGCATTCTAATTGTTTACCTTCAACCACACTTAATTTCTCTTCTGCCCTGACCAGCTGCTCAGTATAACTATTCTTGTGCCTTTCAATTCTGTACCTTGTTTGGATCCTTGATTTGCACATTAGCGTGTTGTCGCTAGTGTCAGTACATGCTCTGCCTCAGTCCTTCTTCATTTCTGTGCCTTTGGGCTCTGTAAAGTTACCTTCTCTATCTCCCCACAGAGTTCTCTCTTCTCCTTTGGGGCCTCTTCTCAGGAGATTCTGCTGCCAACCTCTGAGTACTTCCCCATCTATACACATCTGACTGTAGGGAGTCATAATCCCTTCTAATCTACAAGCTGGTTGCCAGGAAAAATTCCTTTTAGGATACCTGCCTTCTCTTACTGCCTCTGGTAATCATTGGTACTGCAACTGGATGCAAATTATAAAATCACCTCTCAGCTGCTTGGACATTTTTCATACTGCAACTGCCTGCTAGTTGCAGTCCGCAACAGCTGGTAAGGCTGTGTTTATGTTGATGAATCAATCATTATGGTTATGCAAAGCCTCTGGGGTGTTGTCAGACAGTATCACAGCTGCCTTGCCTCCATACCACTGCCTTCATGGGCCGGCTTTGCCTGTGCATGCAGAGCTGCTTCACCCATCTTACTTTTGACTTTTCTCTTTCAATCTTCCCAGAGTTTGTTTATGGAATCTCCTATCTACCTGCAGCTGGACATACAATCCACTGTATTCTCAATCTGTTGCAACTATTGTTTTTTCTGTGCACCAATCCCATGGATAATGGGAGGATGTAGAACAGGATGTACTTGTGTTGTAGTTTCCATACACTAGGGCCATGCTCGACTCATGGGAGTACATCGTGTCCGTTAGTCTGTCCTCTTCCTTTCCCATCTCAAATGCCTGCATACGCTGTGTTGTCATGTGGACCTCAGGCCCTGTCTGCATTGTCCCTGTCTGTGTATGCCCTTCCCCCTTCCATGTTCTACTGCCATCTCCATTCCTATTGCTTGTGTAACTGGCTGGGTACTTCTCCTTCCTCCCTCTCCTTCCACCCTCTCCTTTCCGACCCTGACCTGGGACCTTTGCTTTCCTTTCTTCTGTCCTGTACCACTCCTCATACCTCCAGTCTCTACTCCTATCACTTTGAACTCCGTATTTACATTACTGTTGCCATTAATTCTGATGGCCCATGTGAATTTTAGTCTTGCACCTTGGTATAATAAATAACATACTCAGACAGTCCTGGATGTCATGTATTGCTGGTCAAATTCCCAGACCCCAATCTCCATAAACTGCAGCATGATCATTTCTTGCTTATGCACTCTGTGTGATTCAGTTGGAAACAAACCCCTCAGCATTAGTTCCCATTCAGTGTTGCTCCATTGCTCTTCTCATTCCTGTGAATGGCATGAACTGGGGGAAACAGGTGTGGTGGATCTTCCAAGCAGAAAGTGGGGGCTTATTTTTAGGTAGTGTTAAAATTGCTTTAAGTGACTTGGCACACGTAAGAAAAGAGCATGCGGATCAATTGTATGTATTTCTTTTGAGATGTTACTGCATTCATCTAGCTTTATTTAAAGGAGGTACTGTTTCTAGTAAAATAAGATACTGTAGAAAAATAACTTTTTTTCTTTTATGGTATTGAAAATATCCTACATAATAAAACACTAGAATGTTTGTCTGATGCAGCTATGCGCAGCAGAGACTGCCCGAACGCACAGAATGCTCCCAGCACAGAACTCCCAGCATTCTGTGCATTTGGGCAGTCTCTACTGCACATGACTGCATCGTGTGCGCCAAAAGTGAGGCGGGGGCCGTACACAGAGCAGGACCAGAATCTTAACCCTTTGAGTGCCACATTGCGTACTCCTCTGACACTCAAAGGGTTAACATCACCCGGACCTTGGCCCATGTACACAGGCTTTTATACTAGTAATTTAATATTTCAGTAGAAAGTAACAAAATAAATTAACAATTAAATGCAAGCTTTTTTATTACAGTTTTGCATTAGGTTATTGTTCATTCTTTTAGCCTGGTAGACTCGTCTGTTATATTATTTTTCACTTACTGAACTGCTGCTTATTGTTTAATACATAACAGTACCTATTGTGTATTTGCACAATGTTGTTTTCAATCAAAAGGAACAATAGGAGCCTATTGGGTGTCATTAAATGTAATGGTTGGTTTAATTTGTTTCACTTCCATCTTGTTAATTGTAAATTGGTCATTAAGGTTTCAAGTCTAATTTGTCACAAGGGTTGGAAGTATTGAGTCTTGAGCATGGTCCCCATTTTAATCACTTATGATGAGAAACAAATTATATGATTTTTGTGCATATTGCCATTCTTATATTTTGCCACTATATTTTATGATGTTATAAATATTTTTGAATGACGTTTAGTATAGTTATTACTATGTTGACCGTTATGTATAAATTATTCGCTGATTTGGCAGCAGTAGACATCCAACTGCTCTGAGTTTAAATGATGTAAAAAACATAAACCCAGTCGAACAATTTAACCAAATAGTTCTACCATGTTTTATTAGGAGACTGCAGATAGCAAATTCAACTACAGAATTTCAATGTTTAGCCAAATAAAGTTTGCATCAAAGAGACAAGTCATATTTTTAAAATAGAAAGCTGTTCATACATTTAAAAAAAATAAATTAATTCGATGGCCCCTATTTACTAAGTGGCAATTTAATCTGCGGGGGAAATTCTTCTTCTTTGCAGTTAAATAAAAGGCAATTATTTACCAACATGTGAATGAGGAAGAACATGAGCTTATTGGTGTTCTAAAAATGAATAGCAGACTGGCATAAATGGGGACACTCCTTGCAAATTACTACTTTTTTAGTGCAAAGTAACCATTCACTCCAAGTTTATCTTACAATTCTGTAATTCTCTGTAATGGAATTACTCACTTAGCTAAAATGCTTGTAAGACTACATGAGACTGACTTATTTTGGGATTGTACTGCTATTGTTGAATAGCTTCTATACAATATTATTCAATGCAGTTACCATCCAGAAATTAGTTTATTATAAACTATGCGTCTGTTGAGATCTTGGACAGGATGATGCATAGGTAACTTTCATTGCAGTCTGCAAATATAGTGATGTCATTCAAGGTGCACATTTAGTTAATCACGTTACCCCTTAATGATATTTAACTCATACATAAACCAACTTCTTTTTTGTGACTTATTGCAAAAAGCTATTTATATACGGTCTGAGTGATTTAAATGGACAAAGACCACTTTCAACAATCCCAGCCTGAATCTCCTGCAAGTGCATTTTCTTTTTTTTTTTTTTTTGACACTGTGGACCAAAATGAGGAAGTGAACAGGGTGTATTGACAGCCTGAACCCCCTCAAATGCAGACTAATTGTAGGAACTTGCCTCTAAATGTATTCAGATACTTCTGAATATGGAAAAAAACACAGATGTGGAAAGAAGACAACCCATTTACTGGGCAGTTGATTTTAGATTTTGTTTTAACTGGCTGATTTCTCTTCAAATATACTCCCATCTCTTTGCAGGTTTATATATATATATATATATATATATATATATATATATATATATATATATATAAATTTTTTTTTTTTTTTTTTTTTTTTTTTTTTTGGTGGGGGGAATTATGGTCCCTGTAGCATTAGGGTCATGTTATTGAATGTTGCTGCATTACTGATAAAGGGATTGGGGGATCTGAGAGAAGAGACATCTAAGGGGTGATATGATTACCATATACAAATATATTCAAGGTCAGTACAAAGAAGTCTCCAAGGAACTATTTGATTAAAGAGCTGAGCAAAGAACAAGAGGTCACCCATTAAAGGAGAGGAGCTTTCAACTAAAATAAAGGCAGGGATTTTTTACAGTAAGGGCAGTAAAGTTATGGAATTCTTTGCCTCTGGATACTGTGCTTGCAGATATTTGTAATTGCTTTATAAAGTAATGGATACCTATCTAGCATAGAACAATATTGAGAATTTTGAATGTTTGCTTCAAAGCAGATAAAATGTTGATCCAGGGAAATATCTGACTACCATTTGGAGTCAGGAAGGAATTTTCTTAACCGCGTTATTTGGAAATGGCTTCATTTTTTTTTTTTTTTTGGGGGTGGGCGGGGTTGCCTTCCTGTGTATCAACAGGGAGGACATGGCATGGGCTTAACTTGATGGACTCATGTCTTTTTTCAGCCTCATGGACTATGTTACTATGTTAATCCTATGTCTTAGAGGTTTTGCATAACAGGCCACACACAGACCTGTGTTCCATATGGACTAAAGAGAAAAGGATTTAACAGGTAACAACACTAAAATCCTATTTTGGTATAATCACAGATACATTTTTTCCCGTAGTCCTTATGTAATAGAGGACAGTTCACCCAGAGAATTGCCGGGCCAGGAATGTCCTTTGGGTTCTCTGGTACAGGTGACCAGCTTTCCACCCATCGTTTTTTCTTCCCTCTTTGCTATGTGTTGGACCTGAGGATGATACATGTGGGTAAAGTGGATCAGAAAGGGAGTGTCTCCCTTCAGAAAACTGTGCCTTTCCTTTCCATGGTTCCTTAGTTCCATAAGAACTAATAGAAAAGGATTTATCTGTAAGTACACACCTTTATACCTTGGGGTGGGGGGAGCTCTAAGAGGTCCTATTTTAATCCCATTTAACATTTGGGGGTACCCTTGTTTGAAAGTGGGAAAGCCCCTTTTTCAGATTAGGGCACTTGTGAAAAAATACTTATGATGGGTGAAAAATTAATTAAAAGTACACATGCATTCATATTTGGAAGAAAAAAAAAAGATTGTGGTAGATATGGTTTTGTGATGAGGTACCGTTTTTCTCTGGCTGACTGTATGTACTGAGTAGAGTGGCAAATTCCATTGGTTTCAACGATGTCCATTTCTTTGACGTATGGTTTTCCTTTATCACCACCTTCTGGATATATTTGTACTCACTAACCTTGGGGTAACATTTCTAATCACTCTCAGTTTGATGCATCTGTCTACTTTCAAAAATATTATTTGTTGTTTATATTTTCCCCATATCCCGTATTAACATTTTATTGCAGGCAGGTACTAATAGAAAATAAAAATGTTTGGTGAAGTTTAGTGCTCCTGGCAACCCCTATGGTATGACTATAGTGGGAAATGTCATAGTATTCAAAGATTTTAGTGCTGGAAATGTTCCTATAATGCTACCTTTTGAAAACATTTGTGCTTAAGAGCAAAAAAGCATGTGACCCCTGTGTTGTTTCAAACATTTACGTGGAGGCAGAACATCCTATGTAATAATTTGCTAAATCATGTGTAATGCCGCGACATGCGCAGTAGACACTGCTGCGCGTGCTGCGGCCATGCGTAGTAGAGACTGCCCGCGCAGCGGCTGATGCAGAGCATCAAGCTCTGTATCAGTTGTGGCGCGGGCAGTCTCTACTGCGCATGACTGGCCTGCGACCGGGTGGCAGTGGCACTGTGGCCCGTGTAACGGGCTGTTCAACTAGTATTTGAATAATGTCAGAAAAAGAGTAGTTTTGTGATTCTGACACCCCCTGTGGTACATCTCCTCTTACTAATGGGTTGTTATTTCTTTCAGGAAAGAAGCTGCTGATAAATTCAGTAGGAAATTCCATGGTTTTCAAAGATGTCAATACCTTTGATGAAGTAGAATTTTTAAAAAAATGCATGTTTTCCATTTAGCACCATCTTCTGGAAACAGTTGTGCACATTGGGCTAGGGGTAGAAAGGCAAATTACCCCCCATTTGAATAATGCAAAAAAAAATAACATATTTTAGTAGGGGTGGTGTTACTCTTCTCGCACCCCCCATGGTATGTCAGCTCATACCAGTGGATTTCTCTTGGGAGAGGAGATGCAAATGAATGCAGTAGAAATTCGGTACATTTGGAGGGGTATAAATGTGAAAAAAGCATAATGTTTCCTTGCCATTTTCTGGAAACAGTTGTGCATACAGGGCTAGGGGTAGAAATGCAAATTACCCCTCATTTGATGTGGGCCTGTGCAGATTTGTGGTACTAGTACTCAATAAGATATCACAGCTACCTAACCTAATATGGTATTCCATGTTTTTCTGGGATTTTGGTATATTTGAAAGCATGTAAATGTGGGGAAAATATTTTTTTTCTTCTAGCTATAGTGCAATAATCTTCTGGCAATTTCATAGCAAACCAACCTTGGGGTAGAAATGTAAGTGTCCAGTCCCTGAAATTGGAATTATGTGTACTTATTTCATGCAGAGTTACATGGTTTACGTTTCATTTATTTTGTGCCTGAATTTTTGAATGATGCAGAATGGAAAAAGAGAATTTTACATTTTTTTCAATTGCTAATTTTTATAGAAAGACCTATGCATAAAAATATTGGTGTTTTAGAAATGTGATTTAAAGGGGATCATCACCCCTATACAAGTTTGTCTAAAAAGTAAGTTTATTTAGTGACTAGCTGGTATACTATAGTCATATATATATTTTTATTTTTTGTTTGGACAAAATTAAACCTTTAACATTGATCCTGTGCCTTCCTTCTGATCAGACTGCAGGTACAGCTCTTTACCGCAGTCTATCACTCTTCCTCTGGTCCCCTCCAAGAGACCTGCTCAGGCTACGTGTTCTTTATGCCTTAGTTGATTTCAGACTAGTTCTTTACATGAAGCAGGTGAATTCTCAACTAAAAGTGTGAAGGTAAAGATGGTGTCAATCAATATAGTTATCTCCTGGGTTCTCTCTGGCTACTAGATGGTGTCCTTGGATCCCTGGGATGCTTACCATCACATTCCAGTCTATCTGGCGCACAGGTGTTTTCTACAATTCACAGTTGAATATCACTATTTCAAGTTCATCTGTCTTCTGTTTGGTATTGCAGTTTCTCCAGGTACATTCATCAAAGTTTTATTGCCTTTGAATGCAGTACTCAGACTGTACAGAGGCATTGGCATTTACCTTTCTGTCACAAACTGGTTGGTTGAAAAAAGTCAGCTAATTTTTACTCAAGAGCTAACGTTTCTAGGAGCTTTGTTCAATATGAAAAAAAAATCAAGAGAACATAGGAGGGTTAC
Source organism: Rhinophrynus dorsalis (assembly GCA_037306005.1). Classification (NCBI taxonomy): domain Eukaryota; kingdom Metazoa; phylum Chordata; class Amphibia; order Anura; family Rhinophrynidae; genus Rhinophrynus; species Rhinophrynus dorsalis. Next base: position 212,850,303 of record CM074720.1, read on the forward strand.
CTAGTGTAATATCTTCTTAGAAAAAGGACAGTTTCACCACCAAATATCACCCCACTCAGTGGGTACTCACAAATAAGTATGCTATCAAATTACTTATATGATAGGTAGCAGGCAAAGTGGTTATGGGTATATATTCCTGGCACAGACACAGGAGACTGTAACTCAGGCTGCAACTTCTCTACACTCTCTCTCAAAACGGATGAGTATGTAAATCAGAAGAAAACCAACAAAAGAAAGAGTGGGTGAGTTTCAGGTATAATAATCAAAATATGAGAATGGAACTGCACTCACATTTAATTATAGTTCACAAATGGCACTATCATGCACACATACTTTATAACCAATTTATTGTTAGTATTTTTTTAATCATGGAAATGGCATAATACAGTTTCTTTGGAGTCTGGAGGATTCTGTATACTTACTACTGATTGACGGATCAAGAATTGCTTGTGGGGAAATTGTACCGTCTCCACTTGATGTTACCTCCCAATCAGCAATTCTTGATCTATCAGTAGTATGTAGTAATATAACAAAAATGATTTAGTGGGAGAAGAACCAACTTTTTCAAAGCCTCCTTTGATTTCTGCATAAGTATGATCATTCTGGGTGACACTTATGCACAAATCAAACAGTCTGATATATAACATGCCTCCTCTGCAGTATGTTTTCTTCTGCTGGCCATATTAAAAAAAATATTAATTAATTTAGTTAAAGTAAATCTAAGTAAAAAAAATATAAGTGTAGGACCCATATAAAGTAAAAAAAAAAAAAAATTCTGCGGCAAAAGTGTGTTGATGTAAAGGTAAAATAGATGGGATATAGGGCTAAATATCTGGATTTTTAGAGAATTTAATACAATGTAACAACTTACAAACTACCCACAACAAATCTCTGCACAAATCGGAATTAGGTCAGAGCTGTCTGACGGACATTGTTCACTGAACACTGGCAGTCATGTAATTTCCATTCACAGTGATCACATGAATGTGAATATAAACAGCCTGGTCCCAAATGCATATGGGTGCATATACGGGGATGATGACTGTGATACCCAATCATAATGACCATCTTGTAGCATGCAAAATAATAATAAAAAATACTGCTGAGAGCTACTGCAGTTCCCATCAGTAAGAGCAGGCTCTTAACAAGCCTGTTCTCATGGTCCCCTGATGAGCAGTGCAGAGTGTCGTCCCCTTACTGATCACAGTGATATCCATTCTCAGTAATCGCTATTGGGTGAACAAAATACATCTTGAAGCTGGGACCGCATTCAGTAGTCAATACACCATTCAGAATCTTGCCCTGAGACTGCTGGTTGGTTAATAATTTGCATCAGTGACTTATCAGAAGCTCAGGCACCATGAGCTACTTAACCCATTGAGTGCCAGAGGGGTATTCAACGCATTGCTTTGTAATACGTCGGATACTCCTCTGGCACTCAGAGGGTTAAACCTATTTCCTACTTTGCCTTATTTGGGTTAATTGCTTGTGATCTAAATATGTTTATTACTGTTTTTTTCTTCTTTGTTTTAACCTTGACTAGTTTAAGACTTTGTTGCCTCTTTCCACATCCAGCTTTTTAAAGGTTTTATTCCCCTGAGAAAAACAAAGGTAGCCCCACTGCTGAAAGGTATTTTAATCAAATATTATTAAAGCTCAAACTCTAAATGTTTAGATGCAATATCACAGTAGCCTGAAATTATACAGTGGTGCTGTTTCTACACCATCCTATGGACAGATGTGGTCAGTTGACCATAAATAAGATGGTGTAGCAACAGTGCTACTATAAAACTTTAGGCCACTTAGATACTGCACCGAAAAAAATCAAGTTTGAGCTATAATATTGAATAAAATACCTTTCACCAGTGGCAGTATCATTGTTTTACTCATGGGGATAAACCCTGCAACATATTTTTTATGTTTTAAGTGTTACTATCCCTTTAAGACTATTACTCTGACTCCTCCCTTGGGTGCTGACCTCAGCTTGTTCCTGACCTTATTATCTAGGCAGCTCTTCTAACTTGGTGGCTCAATATAGTTATTAGTTGCATTTAAAGATTATCATCATCTGGGTATTGGCTTTTACATCTGATCTAGAATTTTTACCGAATAATCAGGTTCTATTATGGAGTACACTGGACCAGATTATGTTTTGGTTCTGAAAGTAGATACCATGACACAAAATGTGCAGATGTTAATTATTCAGAATCTGCAGAATTGGGTTACTGATCTATATAACCAAGTATTTAGCCTTCAGGCCTGAATCCCAGAATCAAACCTGCTGCTTTGCCTCTCCTACAAGCTATTTTCGGCCTCTGACAGATAAGTTTGAGGCAACATGGTAGTCATGGTTTGCTGCATTTTTAAATGCAGCTAACCTGGTACCTCATAGAGAGAGCCAAAGTAAGATTTCTATATCATTACTGACAAGTGAAGCTCAGGCTTAGACCTCACCTTTGCATCAATAAAACATCATAGTACTAGGTATTCTACAAGACTGACACAATGAGTCTAGTTGTCATTATCATAATTGCTAGGCTACTGTTGAAGATACCTTGGATAATCTCCACCAAGGAAGGTGTTCTGTTGTTGCTAATGCAGCTGAATTCCACTGATGGCAGGAAGACAACAGCTGGAACCAGTCTGCTCAAAAGTTACATTTTTGTCAAGGTCTTGCTGAACTCATTAACAATCTTGCTTGGGTATGTGTTCCATGTGATCTTGCTGCCTTTATCCAATTGGTTATACAGAGACTGGATTTTTTCTAAGAGATTTTAAAAACAGTCCTCTTTGTCTGGATCTCTGCCTCATCTGTTTAAAAGTTATTGGATCATTTCTGTCCCAGGACCTGACCCCATGCAAGTAGACCTGTCATGACAGTTTATCACCTCTGAGCAAAGGCAACACCAGCAATGATAATTTGTGTGTATACTGTGGGGAGGCTTGGAGATTTTGCCATTAATTGTCCAAATAATCCAGAAAAAACTAAATTCCATCATACAATCTTTTTTTTCCCATGGCTCAGGAAGTCAAACTAAGATTATGCATTTGGATTGTAGAAACAAGCATGCCGCATAAGTGGAAACATAAGAATGTTATTTGGAACTGAATGTACACAATATGTTTCACAACTGTATGCAGTGTCAGACATCTGCTTCAAAATCCAATAGGATACTGTCATGTGTGAAATGAGCTATAGACGCTATAGAAAGATAATCTAATTCTGTGACTCTTTAAGTTCTTTGTAAGACCTAACCTGGAATATGGATATACTATTTTTGACATCAGTGAGTAAAAGTATGTGACTTACCAGGACCATCACTGGTCTTTAAGTGCCGGACCAGCGTGCCGGTCCGGGTACGTCACCGGATGCGAAGGGGTTAAAGTTATCACATAAACTAGATTTGTTTAAAGGGATAGTAATACCTGGATTTAAGGAGGTTTAATGTTGTTCATATGAAAAAAATAAATGAAATGCCTCACAGGCACACTTTGTAGACCATCCTAATGAAGTATTTATTTGTAGACAAAGCTATTTCTGCTCTGCTGAAGAGCCGCACAGTCGCATGACCAGGATCTCAAACTAGAGTGCTGACGTGAGTAAAGGGGGGGGGGACTTTAAAAGCTTATAAATCTTAAAATATACATCTTTAAGCAATGGCATTTACTGGATTTCATTTATTTTTTTCATATGAACAATATTAAACCTTCTTAAATCCAGGTATTACTATCTCTTTAAAGTAGAGCAGAGGTATCTACATTAGAGAACACGCATTCTTATATATAAATATATTCAAGGGCAATGAAAAATTTTTTCCCCAAAGGGCTGGAAAAAAACACCAGAGGGAGGGATTAAGATTAGTTGAAATGAGTTTTCCAATACAACACAGAGCAGGATTTTCTTCTTTTTTTTTTTTTTTTTTTTCTCCATTGTACAAGCAGTAAAGATGTGTAATTCCACCTTTTGTGAGGCTGTATTTCCAGTACAGGTTACTGGTAACTTTGGGACGGCGACTGCCCCTTTAAGTAGACAGGAACAAAAAAAAAAAGAAGTGCAGGTTGGAGCCTTCCTCTTCTCCTAGCTGGTCCCCAGCCAGTCCCCTCCAGTAACATTTGTTCCTTGACCAAGCAAGGCATGAGAACAGTTCTGCTATAGTTTTAGTTATATGTTTTCTGTTTGATATGGAATACCACCCACTAGGCTGATCACCATTACTGACATTCCCAAGTTGGATAGCTCAGTTTCCAGGTGCTGCTGTGGACCTGTCAGCCCTGAAGGGGAAAATCTTGTGTAGCATGTTTTTTCACTAGGAGTTGCCCACTGAGGCTTCTTCTTTAAAAATGGTAGTCTGAAGACAGAAGACCTGCAAAAAAGTTGAGCAACCCTTTAAATGCTGAGGTCCACATGTCCCATGTTTCTCCTCCACACGGGGGTCTCTTTGGAGTTCCTAATACATACACCTGCACTCACTGGGTTTATCTGTATGTCTGTTGGAGTTTGGAGCAATTGGGTTTCTGTGGAAAATTTACCCTTTGTTTGCCGTTTTGGCCACTGTTTGGGGGGTTTATTACACTTTCCCTACTGGGTTTAGTGTTTATTCCTTTATTGTAGTGTTCTCTGATATGTTTTTCTGCTGACACTTTTTAATTTTTTTATTTTATACTTTACTGCATAGACGCCATGCTCCAGTCACCTCTATGGGACTTTACAGTTTGGGACATATCTCTGCAACCGCTCAACATAGCGACTTCAGAGACAGCTCATTTTGTTTGTCTACCCTTGTTCTATCATCCGTTTCACATTCTGAGTGTGTTGAGGGGCTTCAAGGTCTGTTTTTGGGGTACCTGAAGGGAAACTATATTTCCCATGAGCGCCCGTTTCACTCGCTCATTTCTGATTGGCTCCCATCGCGGACGCCATTTTTTTCTTTCCCTTCATGAGTATCCTACGCAGGGCTTGGACTCTGTTTCTCTCCTCAGCAGATTAACCCAGCAGATTAACCTTTCGCTTGCCAGCTAAGTGCATTTTTGCTATTTCTGCGGTGAAATACTTAATCTTACACACAGTATTTGGGTTTCCCTTATACTTTCAGACATTTATACCTGTGAGGATGTCAACTCCATTGGAACTTGGGGCTAGACCTAAGACCAAGGATACTGGGGTGTCTGTGACCCCCGTAGAGCATTGCTCCTCATGTCAATCAGGGCTTCCTAGAGAATACTCAGGTCATTTATGCCCTTCATGCTCTGCTGCCCCGGCATCTCCCCCAGGGACCTCCAGCCATGCACTAGAGCCACTGTGGATGCAGGAGTTTAAGGCCACTACTAAAGACTTAAAGTCTACCTTACAACTCCTTCCATCCCAACTGCAGGTGGTCTTCCAGTCTTGGCAGCCCCCTACTTCTGTCAGGTCTTTCCTACCTAAGCCTCAGGGTGTACCTGACATATCAGATTCCTCTGAGGAGGAATTGTTGGTGGACTCAGATGAGGCTTAATGTTCTGCGGTGGTATACTCCCAATTTTTTGGGGACCTCATTGAAGCTGATCCTGATCCCTCAACTGAGGGCCTGATCAGGGCTGTCCTCAATACTTTGAACATTCCTCTGATTTCTGAGGCTCAATGACAGTGATGCCGTATGCCAGCCTCCTGGGTCACTTGAATGCCCAGTGTTGGTTGTCTACGGAGGAGTCTCTCCTTCCCATCAACTGCTGGAGCGTCAGGTGATATTTCATGCTCTCGGACACTGGACATTCAAGCTGGAGGGATGTCCAGTTTGAGTCCAGTCCGACAACGCTAGGGCCGTGGCTTACATCAACAAGCAAGGCGGAACAAGAAGTCCTGCAGCTTGGTTAGAGGTCAAAGCTATCTTATCTTGGGCAGAAGAACATGTTCTTGCCATATCAGCCGTACATATTCCTGGCATAGACCGCGTTCTAGCAGACTTCTTGAGTCGACACCCGTGGACAGTGGAGAGCGGGAACTGCATCAAGACATGTTCAACCTCATTGTCCAAAAATGGGGACTTCCTTGCGTCTGCCTGATGATGACAAGACACAACCTGAAGGTTCTGTTCTGCTCCCACTGGAGGGACCCTCTAGCTCAGGCAGTGAATCCCATGTCGATTTAATGATGATTTCCTCTGGCGTACATCTATCCTCCCCTTCCTATGCTACACAGGGTGTTGAGGAAACTGCGTCTGGAGGGCTCTCCAGTTAATCTGATGGCTCCATACTGGCCTCGTCAGGCTTGGTTCCGGAGCTCCTGGATCTCTCTGTGGCGGAGCCTTTTCGGCTTCTCCTCCATCTGGATCTTCTTCTGCAGGGATATCTGTGGAAGGAGTATGTAAACAGTCTGGGTTTGACGGCATGGAAATTGAATCCTCAGTATTGACGAAGAAGGTTTTTTTTTCAGGTATGGTGGCCACTATTCTTAGTGCCCAGAAGCCTGTTTCTCCAAGTGTACCACAGAGTCTGGCCTACCTTTCTCTCTCTGTGCGCAGATAGGTATCTTTCCCACGACTTTGACCTTCGTACGGTTCTGTCTATTTTGCAGGACGGGGTTGATAAGGGTCTCCGCTTGAGTTCCTTGAAGGTTTAGACTTCTACTCTCTCTCTTCTTTCAGAGACACGTTGCCATCCTTCCAGATGTCAAGGTTTTCTTTCAGGGTGTTGCCCATGCTCGTCCTGCCTTTAAGAACCCCGCTTCTCTGTGGGATCTTAACTTGGTTTTGGGTGTCCATCAGAGCCCCCCATTTGAGTCATTGGCTACTATTCCTCTACGTCTGCTGACTTAGAAGATGCCTTTCCTCTTGGCGATTAGTGTATGTTCGCTGTGTCACTGAGTTGCATGCATTGTCTTGTGAACCACCCTTTTTGGTGTTTCACAAGTACAAGGCAGTTCTTTGCACTTCTCAGGAATTTCTCCCGAAAGTGGTTTCTGAATTCCACATTAATCAGGAAATTGTAGTGCCCTCTTTCTGTCCTGACCCTGCACCTGACAAGGAAAGTGATCTTCCCTTGTTGGATGTGGTGCGATGCCTTAAGTTCTATGTGCACCGTACTGGATCTATTCGTCAGTCTGAAGCGCTCTTCATCATTACTGAGGGTCCCAGGGCAGGAAGACCATCGTCCAAGGTTACCATAGCTTCCTGGATTAAGTCTACTATTCGTAAGGCATACGAACTGAGGAAGAAGCCTGCTCCATTTCATGTCAAGGCTCATTCCACCAAGTCTACTGGAGCCTCTTGGGCCTATAAGAATCAGGCCTCAGCTGATCAGTTGTGCAAGGCGACCACCTGGTCATCTGTGCACACCTTTTGTAAACTCTACCATGTTAATGTTCTGGCATTGGCCAATGCCAGCTTTGGTAGGAAGATCCTGGAGGCGGTCTTGCCTGTCTAGGGTCTTCTTCCTTACCTTTAGTACTCTTTAATTGTTGAGCCCAGTTGGCTCTAGTTCTGTGTGCTGTGTTACAGTTCCTGGAGTGTTCAGTTCCTGGTGTGTCCATTGACACTTTGTTCATTATAGGGCTGTTTTATGATCTGTTTATCTCATATATGCTCTGATGACTTTGGGGACCTGCGCCTGGTCCTTGCCTTCATTCCCTCCTCTGGGAAACTCAATGTTTGGACATCCCAAAGTTACCAGTAACCTATATTGGACGACAAAGAAAAGAGGATTTTAGTCTTATCCTTTTCTCTTAGTCCATACAGGTTACTGGTCTCCCACCCTTTCAAGGGACCATGTTTAGTTCTCCTGTGACCAAACATGGGAGTCCTTTCGGGTTCATGCTCACAGGAGTCTTCTTTTCCTTTCTTGCTACCTAGTCAATAATTAGCATTTCAAATCTTACTGGAGGGGATTGGCCGAGGACCGGCTAGGAGAGGAGGAAGGCTCCACCCTGCACTTCTTTTCAAGAATTGTTCCTGCCTACTTAAAGGAGTGGTTGCCTTCCCAAAGTTACCAGTAACCTATATGGACCAAGAGAAAAGGATTTAACAGGTAAAACTAAACTCCTCTTTTTTAGATACTTTAGATAGATTCAAAAATGTATTACATTCCTTTTAGCTAAGAACAATAACCGTTTGTTAGAATGTTGATCCAGGGAGAGATTTCACTGCCAGTTTGGAATCTTTGCCTCCTACCTCTAATTTGAAGAAGAATTGTTTATCCTCTTCTACTTTATAATGTTACACTTTGTCATAATACTGGATCGTGAGATCGTATTTTTACAAAGTGACTGAAGTGTTAGCACACTGATCAAATATTTGTATCAGTAGATCTTTGTAACGGTTTATTCAGACACTCAGACCAGAGGTAAAAAATAAAACACCGTTTTATTGAGAACAAATGAGGAACACGGCCCCCTAAGGGCAGAAATAGGTAATGACACTTAACTGGAGGCAAATATGGATGTATAGCAGACACAGTATGGATAAGGAGCAATACTGTATAATGCAAAGGGAACAGAGTATAACAAGGGTTAAAGTCCAATGCGAGTAATTAGTCTCTGTTGTGGTGTGTTAAGACAACGCCCAGTAGATGGCAAGAGCAGCCAGAGACTGAGGTGCGAGGTGGAGAGCACCTTAGTAGTGAGTTCAAACAGGAGTCCACAAAGGACTGACAATATGTAAGACCAACCACTTGTGCTAGAGCGAAATGGTACTAGAGCCAACAGCACTCTGCCATGCGTAACGGGATTAACAACACTGCGTGAGCTGAATGGGACCAAAGCCAACGGCACCCTTCTGGTGCGTAACAGGTTAATAACACTGCGAGAGCTGAATGGGACCAGAGCCAGTAGCACCCCTTGGTGCATTAACAGATACACAAACACTGCCAGAGCTTAGTAGGACCAGAGCCAGTAGCACCCTTCCGGTGCGTAATCGGACCAAGAAATAATGCAAGAGCTATCGGTATCACAGTAAACGGAAGCCACAACTGCTTTGCAAGTAAAGTGGACAGGCTCGGTAATGAAGGCAACCAGCACAGCAAGTGTTAACGGAGAGGCTTGGTATTGGAGGCAACAAGCTCAGCAAGTGTTAACGGATAGGCCCAGTATCGGAAGCAACAAGCCATGCAAGTGTTAACGGACAGGCTCGGTAACGGAGGCAACAAGCTCAGCAAGTGTAACGGATAGGCTCAGGATCGGAAGCAACTAACACTGCAAGGGTGAAGTGGGAGGTCAGCATATACTGCTCAAAATACACAGTTCACAATGTCGCCAGGCGACATAGACGAGATCTCGCTGGAACAGGATCACAGGACACAGGTCATGAAGCAGGAACATCAGACAAGCCGGATCAATCACAGAGCAGGAACGTCAGCCAGGCCGGGTCATACACGGAGCAGGAGCGTCAGACAAGCCGGATCAATCACGGAGCAGGAACGTCAGCCAGGCTGGGTCATACACGGAGCAGGAACCAGTAGAATAGTTAGACAGGCCAAATCGGTACGCAGGAACACAGCAACGGAAGCACTGGTACTGGAACACCACGAAAGGGCACCTGACAGGTGCCAGAGGCCCGGCATAAGAAGGCCACACTGGGCGGGTTTAACCAAGCTCCACCAATAGGAACACACCACAGCAGAGAATGACAGAAAATCACGGGAACCGTGATAATCTTTCACAGATATTTTCAATGTGTCCTGTTATGTCATCGTTTTATCATGAAGACCTCGAGGGGGCATCAGGACTGCTCATGATGTCCCCCCAGTTATTGATCTCCCAGCTAATTTAGTTGGAGTTCTATAAAGGCGACTCTGGGAGCAATATGGCTCCCCTGCTTTCCTACCCTAACTTCAGGTTAGGAGTGAGCAGAACCAGAGAAAGCCTTCCACATGATGTCATTGTTGATGCAGAAGGCTTTCCCCAATCCCACTCACTCTTACCTGGTACTTCAGCTGCTCTCCTGTGGAACCTTTATTGATCTCCCAGCCAAACTGGCTAAGAGATCAATAACTGGGGGGACATAAGAAATGGTCCTGATGTCTCCACCAGGTCTGAATTAACCCTATGAGTGTCAGAGATGTATCCAATGATTGTATTCCTCACTGGCGCTCAAAGGCTTAAAAATGCATCAAAATAAAAAAGATAAACACATTACTAAAAATAAATATTATAAAAAAAAATGTGCCAGAGGGGTGTCCAACACATCGCTTTGCATTGTGTTGGACACCCCTTTGGAACTCACCCCTCCCAACCCCTCTGATCCACAGTCCACTCTTCCCTCACAATTATCTTAACCCCCCTGCCTGGTTATACTACAAACCTCACATATGCTGTCAGACCCTTAAACCTGGTTCTGTTGCCCACTGGGAGTTACAGATCCCCCTCTTACACTGACTGCCCCCCCCCCCCAGCCTAGTTCCAATGCACAATATTAGTCGCAGACCCCGCATACACAATTTATCCCCCACAAATCAGCCTTGTTCAATTCGTAGTCCCGAAATTGCACTTTCAATGTCTGTTCCTCCTGTAGCCATGCTTCTGGCAGCCACTACAGTATGTCAGCCCATACCAGTGAAGTACCAGTTTTCTTTGGGCTGGCCCTAGGTACTGGATAGACTAGGAAAACCCATGGTATTCAAAGATGTATTAACTGACAAGTGTATAGAAAAGATCTAGCCTAGGAATAAAAAGGCAAGTGGCCCATCATTTGAAGCAAGTGAATGTCTACTTTTCAAAATGATATGCCTTACTGACCTATTCATGTCTGTAATGGTCATGACCATTTTAGTTCAGGCAGGTAATTTCACAAAAAGAAGTGACAGGTGTACTTTTTGTGCTTCTGGCACCCCCTGGTATGTCATCCCATACCAACAGGGTAACTATTTTTCTTGGGCTAGTACAAAGTACTGTGAACAGTAGGAAATCCCATAGTTTTTCCTGTAGTGTGCCGTATTCTGGAAACATTTGTGCCTACCAGGTTAGAGGGAGAAAGGCAAGTTTCCCCTCATTTGATGCGGTGGGTTGTCTTCTTTCCAAAATGTTGTGCTGTGTTTACCTTTTCTTCATTTCTGTAGTTGGGACAACCATTTTAGTACAGGCAAGTCATGTTTGAAAAAAAGGTAAATTAAAGCTTGTAGTTTTGTGTTTCTGGTAACCCCTCATACAAATGGAGTGCAATTTATCATGTAAGAGAAGCAGCTAATGCTACAGTAGGAAATTCTATAGTTTTCAAAGATTTCTTTACATTTGAAGTGGTGAAAAAAATGCTTATTTTTCCTTTATTGCCACCTTCTGGAAATATTTGTTGTGCACACCAGGCTAGGGGTAGAAAAGCAAGTGACCCTTTATTTGATGCAGTGGGATATCTACTTTCAAGAAATATCTGTGTTTATAAAGTTACTGAACTGTTTTAGGGTAGTTCAGTGGAAAATGTGCATTTTAGTTCATACAGTTGAAAATACCATTTATGCTCCTGTACAGTCCATGTGTGTAGGTAAAATTATACATATTTGGTATTTAGGAACTCAGGAGGTTCAGGGTTTTAAAAATAATATAAATTTTTGACTACCAAGACAAATTATTTTGATATATATTTTATGGTAGTGGCAAAGTAAGTAATTTGTACTTTTGACATCACAAGTTGCTACCCTATGCAAAATTTAGTATTTTGTGAGGTGTCATGAAAAACCTGAATTAATTCTGAAAAAAAGTTGTATAACTTGCAATATAACTAGAAATTTACCAGTGAGAACCATGCCTAAACAGATGGATAGTCTGGCCAGCAGGGTACAAAAAAAATTCCCCAAGGCTTTAGCACTGAATGGGTTAAACTATTATTGTTTATTTTGAGTTTGCCATGCACAGTACTATGTTACTCCTATAGTATGTTGCATACTAATAACAAACACACATGAAAATCTTTTCTACACACTTCTCATTATTTTTAAAATATAAATATTTATCTAGGTCTACTCTTAATGGGACATAGGGAATAATCTCTTGCATGACATATCTTATTGAAGTCTCACTTTCATAGTCTAATTTTTATTTTTGGTCAGTATGTTCGTTAATCCGTGAACATTTATCTTTAGCAATTTTGAATCTCCCAAAGCCTATGTAAGGCCCCCATGTTCAAAATCACAGTGCCGTATGTACAATGAAATTGCACAGGCCCATTAGTAGACTAAAAAAAATATTTCTGTCAGGCAATCATATCCTATAAAATTTCAAAGATTTTGGGCACAGTATGTTTGTTAAAATGTGTTAAACATCATAAAAATGACTAAAATAATTCTAAACTTTTTTTCATTTTTTTTGCAGTTCTGAAATTCAACATATTACTCAAGAAAATATTTATGTCCGTAACAGACTTGAAAAACAGCAGAAGAGAAATGATGAATTAGAAACTCAGTGCATCCAACATGGTATTATGCATGAAAAAATGCAAGCGAGGTATTGTATTTTATTGCTCTGTTCAAGTGAAAAAAAGTAGTACTGATCTCCTGCACACTGCAGAATAAATAAGCATAGGAATTAAACATGTTCATAAAGATTTGATAAGAAGTTCTGCAAATTCTGTAATTGAAAGGTAGCTGACTTTTTAAGTCTTCTTTTATGGGAGCAAACCTAGTAAAATTCCAGGACTGCATCGTGCCTCTAATAAATGGCTCCTGGCAGGGATAGGGTAGAAAATGGAGCCCTCAGCTGACAGGAAGGATGGACTAAACCTTGATGTCTGTGTCTCAAAGCCACAGGCTTCATTGTTTTCACTTGCAACCCCCAAGGACTGCAAGAGACAGGTTTGAAAACTGGTCAGTAGCACTTTGTGAGTACTGTGGTCTCAAATTTATGTGACTGAACTGCTAGACTTGTAGAAACAAAGAAAACCTTACTCGGCTGCGGTGAGTAGCATGCCAGCTTGGGATACAGAAAGTTAGCCTGTTCAACGTATGTGGGAGCTCTGTGAGAAGTTCCAGATTAAAACTAGGTGTTGCATAGATACAAAACACTAGATCAGCACAAGCTCTGATAAAATATAACTGGGCAATAATAATAATATAATAATAATTCTTTATTTTTATATAGCGCACACAGATTACACAGTGCTTTACACTCATATTGGTCCCTGTCCCCATTGGGGCTCACAATCTAAATTCACCTATCAGTTTGTTTTTTGGAGTGTGGGAGGAAACCGGAGTACCCGGAGGAAACCCACGCAAACACGGTGAGAACATACAAACTCTTTGCAGATGTTGTCATTGGTGGGATTTGAACCCAGGACCCCAGCGCTACAAGGCAACAGTGCTAATCACTGAACCACCGTGCAATAACAACTAAATAGTTAGGTGTTCTCTGGAAAAAACAGGGGATGATGAAGCTGTTTGCCTATACGTGTTGGGAGTGTGGTTGTTAGCGGTGTGACCTTTTTGCAATATTGTTTGGCCTGATTTGACGCTCTATATGATTGTCAGTTGTCATTAGGTGGTGGCACGATTTGGTCTGATAACTATTCAATGATTATACTTTGTTTATATTTTTATATGTTTGATTGCACTTGCACTGTATATGGTATCAGCACCTTATATTTGTAGTACTGTACTATTATTCTGTCAAATAGGTAATTACTATTTACATTGTTGGATACTATATGGTCACCTACTATTCTTGTGTTTTAAGTATGTTTTATATTGTCCTTAGTATGTAATTATGTGAAATAAAGATGTTTCTATTTTGGAATATATTTTTTTCTGGGTAGTGTGCCTCATTAATGGATTCTAGTCTTGGGATTTCTTTTTTTCCCAAATAGTGTGTTTATAAAACTAGGTGTTGGGCAAGGTCTGGAGGGAAAATGAGAAATTCAGTTTCAAACATGTTTATCTTCAGCTGACGGTGGGCCATCCAGGCGGATATGGCCAAGAGGCAGTCTGAAATTTGTAACAGATATGAGGTGAAAGATCAGGAGTGGACATGTAAATTTAGGTGTCATTAGCATATAGATGATACTTGAAGCCAGATGAATTAATAAGATCACCCAATAAAGTATGTACAGTGAGAAAAGTAGAGGACTCAGAACGGAGCCTTGAGGCACCCCCACAGGCAGAGGGACCATAGAGGAGGTATTATTGCCAGAAGGCACAAAAAAGGAACGTTGTGAAAGATAGGAGAGCCATGAATTAGCTTGATTTCAGAAACCAAGATTGTGGTGAATTTGATCAAGGAGAGAATAGGTAACTGTGTCAAAGGCAGAGGATAATTTGAGTAGTATAAGTATAAAAAACTGGCCTGAGGATTTTGCAGTCTGGAGATCATTAGCCACTCTTCATAGAGTGACCACACTGGAATCCAGACTACAAAGGGTCCAAAAGATTGTTAGAGTTGAGGAATTTGGTTATTTGGGAGGTTAGCCTTCTTGAGTAGGGGTTTAATCTGTGCCTCTTTGAATGAAGAAGGGAAGGTGCCTGTGGTGAGAGAGAGATGTTGAAAATGTGTGTTAATATAGGTGTAAGGACTGGTGCAAGTGATTTGAGTAAGTAGGAGGGCAGGGGGTCCACGGAGCATGTAGTGAAGGTGGATAGATAGGAGAAGACGAGAAACTTCTGTCTATGTTACAGGAGTAAAATGATCAAAGTATGATGAAGGTGGATGGGGGGGAGAGAGTTCAGCGACAGATGGAATAGTAGGAATCTGTTTTTGAATAGATTCCACCTTGTCTTTGAAGTGCTCAGCAAAAGCTTGTGGTGAATGTATGGAATGAGAGGAAGCTGTGGAAGGATGGAGCAAAGAGTTAAAGACTGCAAAGAGACAGCAAAGGTTAGATTTGTTGTTGTGGATTAGTGTGATGTAGTATTCCTGTTCAGCTTTTGATAAGGCAGAATGTAGACAGGACAGCATAAATTTAAAGTGGATGAAATCTGCATATGCGCAATATTTCCTCCAAAGGCATTCAGCAGAGCGAGTGCAAGAACACAGGAAGCAGGTATGGGAGTTGAGCCAGTGGTGTGGATTGACACAATGACTCCGATGTAGTTTCAGAGGAGCAAAGGAATAAATTGCAGAGGAGCAAAGGAATCAATTGCAGAGGAGCAAAGGAATCAATTGCAGAGGATAAGATTGTGTTGTAACAAGAATATTTGTGTCAAAGATGGAAGGGTTGGAGTGAGGAGCTCATCCCTGGGAGATCAAGCGAGCTGGTATCCCTTATAAATATGTTGGGGGAAGTGATGGGTGAAGGGGCAGAGTTGGGAGAGAGAGAAGGATATAAGATGGTGGTCTGATAGAGGGAATGGAGAAACTGTGAAAAAGGAATGATCCAGGCTTTAATTCACATAAGGAGTTCAGTCCGGGTTCAAGTAAATATACTTGAGACTGTTCCATAAAGATACGTTAAATGTACACATGAATAGACTGAACCCTGTAAGCCTTTGATCAAGAAGAGGGTAGAGCGAGGATGTGAATGGGACACTCGGCACTAGTATGGGAGCGGATGTGAATTCACCAGGTTGCAGTGCTCGTATCTGCTCACATCAACAGACACACTGCTCAGTTAGCGAGGTGAGCGGATGTGATCGCTGCTGCTTGTCAAATTCATATTCGCTTCCATTCTCGTGCAGTGTGTCCCCTTCACTTCATCACCTCCCTATCCTCGCTCCATCCTCCTCTAGATCGAAGGCTTTACAGGTTTCACTCTTTTGTTGTGTACATTTAACATATGTTTATAGAACAGTCTCACGTATATTTATAACTCTCCACTTAATTGTTCTTTTCAGACTGAACTCTTTATATAATCTAGGCATTTTCAGAGCCCCTCTGCCATCCTTCAATTATTAGGCAATGTGAGAGGACGGCAGTGGTGTTTCTTCGGAAGTCACATCCGCTCACTTTGATAGATACACCGGGAGTGCTGCACATAAAACCAGCAAGAAATTAATATTTGGGTGAATCTCTTAGTCTTGCTCACCCACATTAAGTTGTGGTTGTGTCAAAAGGCTTTTGCACAGGATAGAAGGGGGTGTCTGCCTGATTTAACCCTTTGACACTCAAATGGTTAATAAATTAGTAGGTGGTATCTTCTGTCACTGGTATCCCTCTGACTGGCATAGCTTTCACTGTAAGAATTCCCTGTCCTCTTCCCAGCTGATCCTGAAATACCTCTTTGCCTCTTCTTGAGGGTGAGTGTAGGGGGCACCGGACTGGTGTGTGACCCACTAGCAGGGGACGACTCTGTGCATACATGGAGAAGGGGGATCAGCAGGAATGTATGTCAAGGGCGCAGGTTGTAAGAAGTGAAAATACCTAAACCTGTCGAAGACATGTTGGATTGATGTTGATGTGGGCAGATTATTGTTGGATTGATGGATGCATGATGTCAAAGACACTTTAGTGCATACTGTCGATGTGCCTCTGACACTACTTCAACACACATCACCATTATGAGCCCTCTTCGACCTTTAGTGCATCTCAACCCAGGTCTTTTGAGTGGAGATTCCCTTCTCCTCTTCCAGCTCAACCCCCACCTTCAATCCAGATTTATGTGCTCTGCACTTCTCCTTCTTTGTCTTTACTATCCCATATAGTTTGAATGGTAGAGATGGCTGCTTTACGTAATCGTTCCATATTTAACCCTCATGGTGCCAATTAGTAAATTGGTAGTTGTTATACTTCTTATCTCTGTTCCTGTAACTCTAGCACAGTGGACTTGTCCCCCAACTTTTTACTCACTCCTGCTATATCACGCTTAGCCAAAAACACAGCTCTTCCAGATACTGTTGGTCTTAAGGCTCAAGCTGACAAGCATCTTGATTCCCTGCTAAAGGTTAAGTTCGTGTCCACAGGAGCAGCTTTGCGGCCCATTTTTGCTTCTGCTTGGGTTAATAGGGCCATAGACTGGAGACAATATTTCCATCCCAGTGTGTTTTCTACAATGTCATTTTTACATTGTATCACTTTCCCTGGATTTACAGTCCCTGACAGAATGTTCACTAGAAACAAATCAAAGAAACTCACTGTCAGGGATATAATTTTGTAAAAAAAAAAAAATATAGGTCATCTTCAGGATGCCTACCTGCAGATCCATCCAGCCTGCCAACGTTTCCTTCATTTTGCTTTTTGCATACAGTCATTACCAGTTCATTACATCGCCCTTCAGCCTGGCCTCCGCTCCAGAAATCTTCACGAAGATCATGGCAGCTTTGTCTACCTACATCCTTTCACAAAGGCATTTATCTGACTCCATATCTGGACAATCAAGACTCCTTCAGAAGAACTTTGGTGATCCATATCCAAGACTGTGTCCGCATTCTGGTGCACCACGGTTGGATTCTCAATCTCAAGATGTCCTCCTCAATTCCATCCCATGAATGAAGTTTGACACCTTTCAAGAATGAGTCGTTCTACCAGAGGACAAGATGCAGATCCTGTTCTAGGATATGTTTACTAGTTTTCTCAAGCTTCAAGACATGGATCTAGGAAACTGGGAACTGATCCAGTAGGTGTTCGAACAGATAGGTCATTGTTGGGGTCTTCCAGAGGTGGATATGATGGCCTCCTGTGAGAACAGGAAGATTCTTCTGTTCTACACAAAAACAAAGAATCCCTTGGCATTTGCAAGACATACTATTTCCATTCCATGGAACTTCCATTTGGCCTATTAAAAGTACCATCCTGAGACAAAAAGATTTCTTGGATTATGATGTTTCTACCATGGTCCAGGCTAGGATACCTGGCCCATAGTAGTCTGATCTTTATTAAAGTACAGATCTCAGGTTTTTCTGTCCTGAGATTGCTATTCTGCCAGATGTTAAAATCTTTGTTCAAGGAGTAGCTCATGCCTTCACTTTCTTCATGGATTCCACACCCCCGTGTGACTTTAAAGGGGAACTTTCAGCTCAGATATTTTTTTTTTACCAATTCATTAAACAGTTAAGCAGTGCTGGGAAAGGTGCTTCTTTTTTTTTAATTCTTCATACTTAGTAAGATATTTTATGTTCTAGCTGCACACTTCCGCATTGCACAGCTCCCAGCACTAGTTCATTCTCCTCCCACCTCCCTCCCAGATGCCCCGGCGAGCGCGTTCACACTTCACTTCGGTGTGCTGTGAACGGCTCCTAACGTTACAACAAGAAGCGATTCGCATTATACTGAGGTTGCAACCTCAGTATAATGCGAATCGCTTCTTGTTGTAACATTGGGAGCCGTTCACAGCACACCGAAGTGAAGTGTGAACGCGCTCGCCTGGGCAGGTGGGAGGAGAATGAACTAGTGCTGGGAGCTGTGCCAAAGATACCTGTGCCGCTGAATGCAGAAGTGTGCAGCTTGGACATAAAATATCTTGCTAAGTATGTAGAAATAAAAAAAAAAAGCACCTTTATCAACACTGCTTAACTGCTTAAAGGGATAGTAATACTTAGTTTTATCTTTATTTTATTTTGTAGGCATTAAAAAAAACATGAAGAACAATATAAGTCTTATCTCTCAAACCTTTATGGTTTAAGAGATATTCACAAGCAAAGTTTCCCCCTCCCGCCCATTTTTCCTAGTGTAAGCCATCTCTTCTCAGATGTGAATCTGGTTGTAAGACCAGACAGATAACAGAAGGGGACAATCTTCTTTGTATGAAAACAATAAAAGCCCTTTCCCCCCCTTGACAAGTTTTTCAGCTTTTTGCCTTATCTTAATTGAAAATTGTCCCTCTCTGCAGTCTACCTGGGCACCTCCCTTCTGATTTGGCTGAATGGGGGGGGGGGGTACTTGCTTGTGAATATCTCTTAAACCATAAAGGTTTGAGAGATAAGACTTATATCGTTCTTCATGTTTTTTTAATGCCTACAAAATAAAATAAAGATAAAACGAAGTATTACTATCCCTTTAATGAGTTGGTAAAAAAATGTTCTGAGGTGAAAGTTCCCCTTTAACTTGGCCCTGAGCATCTTTCAGAGACTTACTTTTGAACCTCTTTCCTCAGTCTACTTACGTTTTTTTTAATGCCCAAGTTTGCTTTCCTCTTAGCCATTGTCTCTGTACAGAGGGTTGTTGAGTTGCAAACATTTTTTCCTGCTATTTAATCATGACAAGTCAGTACTTCGTACATCTCAAGAGTTTTTACCCAGTGTTGTTATGGACTTCAATCAGGATATCATTTTGCCTTCTTTTTTCCTGACCCGACTTCTAAACAGTAGGATATTCAACTGTTGGGTGTGGTGCAATTCCTTAAGTATTATGTGCATCGTACACGGCCTTTTGTCTAGGCTGATTCTCTGTTTGCCATTTCTGAGTGTCCTAGGGCAGGTCAGGCAGCATCCAAAGTCACTATCACTTCTTGGATTAAGGCTACCATGTACACCAGGTGTATGTGATCAAGAAGAGACCTACTCCTCTCTAATCCACAGTGCACTCCTCCAGATCTGTGGGTCCCTCCTGGTCCTACAAAAACTAGGCCTTTGCCGAGCAGTTGAACAAGACTACTATGTGGTACTATTTGCACACATTCACCAAACATTACGTGTCAATGTTTTGGTCTGAACTGCGGCCAGCTTTGGATGGAGGGTCCTTCAGTCAGTAGTGCCTGTTTAAGGACTTTTTTTCCTACTGCCATGTTCCATTCGGTAGTTTAAGTCCCATTTGCTCTTGTTTGGTTTGCTGTGATAATTTGATGTCCACTGACATCTGAGGTTTTGTAGATCCAATTTAGTCCTTTGGAATACTGATATCCTATGGGGAGAGTGGATTTTTCTCTGAACCCCTCCCTGGAAACTTTGGGGATGCTTTGGTATATGCCCATGGTTCGTGTGTTCCATATTGTAAGTAAGAGAAAATGGTACCTTTTCCTAGTCTATATGGAACATAGGACTTCCACCCTAAATAAAAAACTACTTGTGTTACCTTCCAGGGGCAGAGTAGTACCCATGGGGTCTTTGTTTCAGGGTATTTCTGTTCTTCTTCCCGCATTTATTCTTTTCTGTGACACTTGTTAAACATGAATCTGGATTGGAAGTGGGTGGTTGAGCTGGAAGAGGAGGGAGTCTCCACCCAAAGACCCTGTCTTTTTGAAGTGCCCTGCCTTCCTTGAGGAGGGATCTCAACCCCTAGAGTTTCTGTGTTAGATGTGGACTAAACAGAAAGGGAATTAATGATAAATTCACTATGATCCTATTTTATTTTCATTCATACCAAGAGATTACTTTTTATCATTATTAACATTAGCACACTTAGCACCATTTCTTAGACCAGTTAATACTGTGGTAAAAGCAGCCAAACAGGTAAGAGAGCTTTCAGATATATCTTACCATCTTACAAGATTTAACTGGTTCCTTGCTGGAAAAACTGGGATGAATGGAGCTGAAATAAGAGGTCCCTAACATATGCTGGGAGCTTCCAGTACTTATAGTAACCTTTTATTTTGACTTTATATATTCTGTAAGCGTATAAATATGTAAAGTCAAATTGTCCATGCTTTTTTGTGGGTTTTTTGTCTATTGATTTTTTTACACTATTATGTGTGAGCTCCAGTGAGATCCATGGATTTGTTTCCAGAGAGCTTTCTGTCATGGACTGTGATACAATGCCTCCAGTCTATTGAATACAGCATAAAGACCAATCAGTGCTGCAGGAATAATGTTACTTTGCATCATACCATCACTTTAAATGACTCCGTAGGAAATACTTTTTTTTTCTTATTTTAAAACAACGTTATGGTAAGAAGTATGAAAATCACATTATTAAATTATACCAATAACCCCTTAAGGACCAGGGTTGTTATACCCTTAAGGACCGATGATGGTCCTGCACCATCATGGAATTACGTGCTCCCCACGCGGCTGCATGCCGTTCGGGGAGTCCGGAATCAGATTCCGCAAAAAAAAAAAAAAAAAAAAGGTCCCTGGTCCTTAAGTGACTGCACCATGCGTGCGCAGCCGGTCCTTAAGGGGTTAAGGACCAGCCACTTAAGGACCACAGAGTTACTGGAATCAAATCAAGCACACGTTTTAGACCATTCCAATAAAGTCATTCGTTGTCAATAACGCGATTGCAGCTCTGCTGCAGAGCCTTCGTTTCGGCCGACACGGATCTCCTGCTGACAGCTTTACAGCTGACAGCAGGAAATCGCAAACTTTAAATGTCTGTATCTCTCAAACCATAGCAGTTTTAAAGATATGTTTTTTTGCATTTAAGCCAACTTTTTAACCTTTTGAAAATGAAAAATAGGTTTTTTTTTAGACATTACTAACTCTTTAATCCTTTGACAAATGATACAAAAATGTTAGGGGTGCCCGGAAAATTCCACACTGAATCTTAAGGGTGCCTTGAGCAAAAAAAGGTTTGCGAACCACTGCATTAAAGTGGAACTTTCATCAACATTACATGTAGCCCCAAATCATTAATATGTTAGCGATATACATAGAAATACTTGTCATTTGCAGTATAAGTCCGGCATAATTAAGAGAGAGAATGTTTTTGGCAGGCAGGTACCGGCTGGTATCTTGCAGTAGGCGCTCTCTGTTCCAGCGCTCTCAGTCCC
Source organism: Rhinophrynus dorsalis (assembly GCA_037306005.1). Lineage (NCBI taxonomy): Eukaryota > Metazoa > Chordata > Amphibia > Anura > Rhinophrynidae > Rhinophrynus > Rhinophrynus dorsalis. The sequence continues at coordinate 212,871,767 of CM074720.1, forward strand.
TTCCAGTGCCTTTCAGCACAAGGCTTCCAACTCACTAATCTTGGAGTTGAAGGGGACGGACAGCGCAGACGCAGAGATGCCAGCTCTGCAAGATGTCTGCGATATTCCCTGCTGCTGCCTGCCGAAAACATTCTCTCTTACTTATGCCGGATTTATACTGCAAATGACAAGTATTTCTATGTAGATCGCTAACATATTAATGATTTGGGGCTACATGTAATGAGGATGAAAGTTCCTCTGTAAGCAATGTATTCAGATATATTTTATAATAATTATGTTGCTCCATAATTGGAGTTGTACACCCCTGCTATAGAATTCCTCCTACTCTCTTCCTGCGCTTTATTCCACTTTTAGCTATATGCATAAAGGAAAAGAGGAGCAGTTATGGGGCAAACCAACTGCAGCATAGGGGACAAATAAAATTCCCCTTAATTGAAATGGTAATTTTAACCCCTAGGATGCAAGTGAGGTCTCGAACACATTACTAACCAATGCACTGGACACTCTCATTCAAGGGTTAGAAGCCCTATTAAAATCAAGGGGAAAGATAAATTATCCCCTGAGGGGTAGATGCTTTGCGCCAGAATTACTCAAAATGAGCAAACTGAGTTGGTTGTTACTTCTTCCCAGTGTCACTGTGACAAGCTGTCACATCGCAAGTCTCTTCATATAAAAGAGATAGGTAGATTGCGGATTCTATTCTCCTTGGTCAGATGCGTGTGTAGGTTTGTGTCATGGCTGCTCCATTATATAGGAGCGGGAATTCTGTAGTATAATGGAAATGTAATTTTGTTTTCCCTTGTATATGTTTAATGCAGCCTGTGTTTAAAATGTATTTTTAACATGAATAAGGATTAGTAAATCTGTCATGATGCTGAAATTACTTCACTGATTGTATTTTGTGCTTAGAAAATTGCTAGAATTTGTTACTTTACACCTTTTAAAAGTGTTTCTGGTTGTTGAAGCTATAAAAAGAAGAGCCTGGAGTATTGGCAGTTTTGGGGGCAGATGTGCCTTTTTTCTTTAGGCATCAGTAGCTGCAAGTTAACTATAAAAAATATGAAATCTGTTACCATCTGTGTAAGAAGACTGCAAAGCTCTGCTGCTGCCTGAGTCTATAAATATGACTGGGATGCACTTTATTTCATAGACACTGAATATGCAAGAACTAGATGTGTCAAATAAGAACCACATGCCAGGCTTCTGGAATGTCTTGTTACAATACCTGAAATAGTCTTGAGCAAGTACCTCCGGGAAGTGACATTTTTATGCCCAGAAGGCCGATTGTGGGCCATGATACATCTGTTAAAGGCATACTGAAATGTATTCATGCAAGAAATATAGTTCCATATGCAGAAAGAAAAAGATGAGCAATTCTGGAAATACTAAATGCACTATGCTGCACTACACTGTACATACCAATTCTGAACACGACCACTGATTTCAGTGGAGCTTTTAACCTTTTGAATGCTAGTAGAGTAAAAATTATACCTTTATTGGCTAACTAGTGGCTCCAGGAAGCAAGCTTTCAAGATAATAAGGTCTCCTCTTCAGACATAATAAGAATTAATGCTTATTATGCTTGACGAAGAGACCTAGTTGTCTTGAAAGCTTCCATCCTAGATAGAGATGCACCGATACAGATTTTTTAAGACTGAGTACGAGTACCGATACTTTTTTCAAGTACTCACTGATACCAATTACCGATACCTTTTTTTTGCAGTCATTTGCCAGTTTTCTAAGTACCTATATGCTTTAGGTACTTGGAAAACTGGCAAATGACCGCAAAAAAAAGTATTGGTAATTGGTATTGGTGAGTACTTGAAATATATATACACACACACACACACACACACACACACACACACACACACACACACACACACATATACATACATACACACACCACCTCTAGACTCTTTCTCCCCCTCTTGATTCCCACCTTTTGCTTCATTCTACCCCTCCTGAACCCCCTTCTTTTGCCTTTGCTTTTTCTCTCCCTTTTGATCCCCCTTTCTCCCCCTCCTTGACTCACCCTTTTGCCTCTCTCTCTCTCCTGATCCTTCCTCCTTTTGCCTTTTTCTCCCTCTTGGCCCCCCTCTCTGCCTCTTTCACCACCCGCTGCCCCATCTTGCCTCCCTTACTTTCCGCATCGGAGCGTTGCCATGGTAACCCGCGGCAATGCTGTGACACTGCAGGAGTGAGAGAGGTGACCGGGGAGCATTGTGAGCAGCTCCCTCTCTGCAGCATCGACCCTGACCCCGGTGCTCGCGCAAATGCTGGTATCGGCACCGATACCAGTATCGGTATCGGTGCAACCCTAATCCTAGAGCCACTCATCCAATAAAGATATAATTTTTACTCTGCTAGTCTCCCATATTTTCCATGGCTAACATGGTACCATGCTTTACCCAACCTTTTGAATGTTAGAGAGTTCTCTAATGCATCACTTCACAGTGTGTTAGAGACTTCTCTAATCATTCAGGAGGTTAACATATTAATTTCTCTTATGTCTAAAATGGAACACAGGTACCATGGTTTGACACCCTCCTCCTCTTCCTCCAACTGAACCCTCCTCCTACTCCAATCCATGTGTATTACGAAGGGAATGGAGTGTAGTGGCCTTCCACTTAGTTTTTCTTAGGTTTTTATTGTCTTTTCATTAAATATGGGGCTGTTTAGCCCCCATTAGGCGGGTTACCATCACTGGGCTTCCCTAAAATTGGAGTGCCCAGTTCTTGCCCTTGGAGGGTGGCTTTATGAGGTCTGTAACCCTTTGAGCACCTTGGTCCACTATCTGTCACAGTTTGTATTACCTCTCCTTACAGAGGTTGATGTGAGCATGACTGTACTCTGTCGCTCTTTTGGGGGTCTATTTTATTCTCTATGGGGGCTTTGGAGTACGGATGGTTGCCTTTCCTTAATGTTTATTTAGTGGTTAACCCTTCCTTTGCTCCACCTCCTATTCCCCCTTTCCGCCCATCCCTTCTCCACCTCATATTCCCCCCGTCCCGCCCACAGTCAAGACCCCCCCCCCCCAAAAAAAACAAAAAACATTCAACTGATACTTTCCCCAGACTCCCCCTACACAGGCACCCTTCTCAGACTCCTTTTATACTATGCCTCAGGAAATAAAACTGCACATTTCGCAGGAATTTTTTCGCTAATTGGAAGTGATATTTTCTGACGATTTTGGTTTGAAGTGAAAATTTTCACTCATCCATCCCTACTTTCCAATATATTGTGAAGCAATGTGATGAATATGTCTCTATCATTAAAAGCCCCAATTAAATCAGTGGAACATTTTATTCCTTCCCCATGACTTTATACAAAATTGCACCTCTTTATATTAATACATAGTAACATAGTAGATGAGGCTAAAAAAAGACATGCGTCCATCAAGTCCAGCCCATGCCAAAAACACCCCCGTTGATCCAGAGGAAGGCAAAAGAGCCCCCTGGAGCCATTTCCAATCTAGCCCCAAGTGTGGGGGGGATGTATTCCTTCCTGAATCCAATTGGTAGTCAAATAGTTCCATTGCTTTTTTGAATGCAGTTGCGTTATCCTCAAGCACAACATCCCGAGGCAAAGAATTCCATAGCCTTACCGTCCTTACTGTAAAGAATCCCTGCCTTTTGTTTTAGTCAAAAGCGCCTTTCCTCTAATCTTAGTGCATGACCTCTTGTTCTTAGCTCAACTCTTTGCGTAAATAATTAATTGGATAGTTCTTTGTAAATAGTAATCATATCACCCCTTAGACGTCTCTTCTCTAATGTAAACAAACCTAGTTTAGCTAGTCTTTCTTTATAACTCAGTTCCTCCAGTCCCTTTACCAGTTTTGTTGCATTTCTCTGCACCTTCTCCAGTTCAGTAATGTCTTTTTTAAGAACAGGCGCCCAAAATTATACTCCATATTCTAGATGAGGCCTAACCAAGGATTTATACAGAGGTAGGATAATATTAGCATCCCTTGCTTCCACACCTCTTTTTATGCAGGCTAGTACCCTATTTGCTCTTGCAGCAGCTGAGTGACTCTGCACACTGCTGTGAAGACTATTGTCTATCAGTACACCTAAATCTTTCTCTAATGAGGATTCCCCAAGTTGTTTCCCATTTAGAGTATATGTTGCAAGTTTTTTTCTACAGTCCAAATGCATAACCTTAATTTAAATACATTTAATGACATCTGCCACTTTTCTGCCCATTCACTTAGTTTATCTAAATCCTTCTGCAGATAAAAAACATCCAGCTCTGTATGTATTTCCTTACATAGCTTAGTGTCATCAGCAAAGATTGAGATGCTACTTTCAATTCCCACTTCTAGATCATTAATAAACAAATTAAAAAGCATTAGTCCCAGGACTGAACCCTGCGGCACCCCACTTATAAACTTAGACCAATTTGAAAAATTTCCATTTACGATAATTCACTGCCATCTATCATTTAACCAGTTCTCAATCCATGTACAGATAACACCGCCCAAACAGAAGCCTTTTAATTTATATAATAACCTGTTGTGAGGCACTGTATCAAAGGCTTTTGCAAAATCCAAGTATCCTACATCAACAGCAATTCCCGTCCTAATTACTACTTACTCTTTCATAAAATGCAAGTAAATTAGTCTGACGTGATCTTCATGAAACCATGCTGATTCCTACTAATGATATTGTTCGTTTTCACAAAGTTCTGAATATTGTCAGTTAATAACCCTTCTAGTATCTTACCCACTATGGAAGTAAAATTCACAGGTCTATAATTTCCTGGTTTGATCTTGCTCCCTTTTTAAACAATGGAATTACATCAGCTTTCCTTCAATCATAGGGCACTATGCCTGATGAAAGTGAATCAATAAATATTAAGTATAATGGTTTTGCTATTACTGAACCAGGTTCCTTAAGTACCCTTGGGTGTATACTGTCCGGTCCAGGCTCTTTTTTCGTTATAGCCCTTTCCAGTATCTTTTGGACCTTATCCTCAGTAGGCCATGTAGATAATGAAAGAAATTCCGTGGTTCTGTCTGTTTGCCCATAGCCTGTCACTGCTGCCTCCTTTGTATATACTGAATGTATTTAGGGTGTCAGCCATAGCTTTATCCTCACTAATCAATTCACCTGTCTCAGTCCTAAGAGGACCAATATCAACCTTAACTTTTTTGTTATTAATATACTTGTAGAATTGTTTAGGGTTTTTCTTGCTCTCATTTGCAATGTTTCTCTCATTTTCTCATTATAATTATTCCCTCTTCCCTCCCACCCCTTCTCCACCTCCTTAATGAATAAGGCCAAGTGTGTATGTGTTTTCAAGCTGGATTAGAGTTTTGCATTTGGATCCATAGAATATTATAGAAAAATTGCAGACATTTTCTCCACATAATCACCTCTTTAACACACCTTAGTGCATAACCCCCATTATATCCAGAAAAGTAAATGTTATGGAAAGTGCACATCTAGAGCTATTTCACTGGGGTAATTTGAGACTTTTCATTGAATAATTCACCAAAAATTTACATCACATATAATGATAATATTGTTTAAGGAACAGAAATATGTAATTATGAAAAATCTATATATTGCAATGCTTGTCCTGCTGAGTGAATCATGGATAACATGGCAGATGCTTCAATGAAATGGTATTACAGCTCAAACAATTTTTAAAATAACTAAACTTCATTTTTTTTACATGGCCACCATGTTGACACTCCTATCACCTACTTATGAAGAACAGTGTTCTAAGATTCAGTTTATTCCATGGAGTGCATAATAGAGAAATAAAATACCTTTTGGGCATCATTTGGCACTGTTACTATTGTTTTGAGTGACCCCTCGTAATACATTCCATCAGAGTATGGTTCAGTGTACTTGGGGAACACAGAAACTTACAGGATGATATGGATTATATAAGCAGGATTCCTACTTTTCATTTATTTTTAGATCTGTTGTCACATTAAAAAACTGAATTTGTTTTTAAAAAATAATAATAATACAAATAAAATCTAGTTTTCCTATATGAATAGAAAGTTACCTAAAGAGACCAACAGCATAATTCTGAAAAATGAGCCTGACCTCTAAGGTACAAACATTCCCCTAGCCTCTGGCACTGAATGTGTTAATTCAGTGGAAATTTGGAGACATTATTTTTGTCTCTTATGTTGTAGTTTATTTTCTCCACTTTCTCTTAGTAAATTAGCCTTATTCTGGATGTCCCATTGATTGAGTTTCTTCCTGCAACACTTAATTTATTTATTTATTTTCTAATAGCTGCATCTCCCCTCACAAAATGTCCAAGAACTCCAGCAAAGTGCACAGTCACCAGCTCCCCCATTCCTGGTCACAGCCCCACCCCCACCCCCCATGACTCCAGTTGTCATACCAGTGTTTCCTAGATTTATTGTTCTGAATGAAAGCATTACTTAAGTTTAATCTGTAGCAACAATTTAATCATATAATCAACTTAATGTTACTTAGGATTTTTTGTCATCTGTTATAGCTAATTATTGCAAGTCAATTGAAAAACAATGCTTTTTAGCTGCTTTACAAATGCATATTTTACTGGTACCTTGATACACTGTATAATGATGCCTTAATTCAAAACTTAAGCTTGTCCCTTCTTTAAGTCACAGCTGTTTTTATGCTAAATCCACCCCATCTGTCATTTCTGTAGGCTGTAAATCAGTAGTGAAGTAGTTCAGTGCTATTTTGGTTAAACAACTGAAATTTGAATGTTTGCCATTTCTGATGCACACATTTTGTTTTACTGGCACAAAGAGACCTGTCACAATACAACTACATGTTTAATTTACAAAATAAAACTAATAGGTGATAAAAATATGATATAATATGTGGATGTACATAATGATCAATGATGTCATAATACCACAGTGGTGTGATTAACTGAGATATATCACCAGCTTATAGTAGTAGTAACGTATGCGTACATTAAACTAAATGTGGTAGGTAATAATTCACATGCAGTTATGTTTTATTTATAAGTCATGAAAATGTTTTTTCTTACTCTTAGTAGGGCACACTCAGTTCCAGCCCTGCCTATGCTGTGCACAACTATTCCAAGCCTCCTTGGGATATGCAGTTTTAAAAATAATTGTCTGAAGATGATACATTGATGCTGATGTACAAACAAGTCCTAGATTAATTCTGGAGGAAATCAACTGCATCATAGGAGACATATAACAATTCTATTGAATTAAATGGGAAAAAAAAGTTTAATTAATTAAATGTGCTTTTGTGTTTTTTGTATATATAGCATTTCTGGAAACCGTACCCAATAATTTGACAGGCATGATCCTTAGTTTGCTGTGATTTCTTGTCCCAGGGCTAACCTGTGTTTTAAAGGGATAGTAATGTTTCATAATAAAAGCAGCTCTAATTAATCATCATAGTATTTGGACTTTGGAGAGTGTTATTTCAGTTCTGTCAGAGTTATAGTTCAGGTGTAATTCAATGACAAAGTGTCCCCCTCCAGCCCCTTTTACTGATGTAACACTCCTCAGCCAAAGCAGAAGGGAGGTGCCCAGGTACATTGCACAGAGGGACAATCTTCAATTAAGATAAGGGAAAAACCTAAAAAGCTTGTCAAGGGGGGCAGGGCTTTCATTGTTCTAATAGGAATAAGATTGTCCCCTGCTGTTATCTGTCTGGTCTATGGACTGCAATCCACATCTGAGAAGAGATGGCTTACACTAGGCAAAAGGGGCGGGGAGGGGAAACTTTGCTTGTGAATATCTCTTAAACCATAAAGGTTTGAGAGATACGACTTATATCATTCTTCGTGTTTTTTTTAATGTCTACAAAATAAAGTTAAAATGAAGTATTACTATCCCTTTAAAATTAACTTTGTTCTTTGTTGCTGTACTGCACTATTTTCCACTTAACTCCCTTATGGACAAAGCCTGTATTCCATTAAGCACCTCATCAAATATCATATTTCTTGCTACATGTGAAAGGGGGAAAATTGGAAAGAATATATTGCTAAGCAGTTTTGCCCCTCATTAAACCAAAGAGTCTGGGTCATGTAGATCTCATGGGTATATTGGTAACTTGTATATCTTCAGTTTGTGCATGTGTAACAATTGGTGAAGGAGCATCAAGCCCAGATATATTCCAAATCATTGCAATCACTTGTAAAACAATATGCAAAATGGTATCATTTATGGTAAGTGTTATCAGTAGCACTCGGGGTGGGGGGTGTTATCAGCACATGGGGAAAGTATTTCTCAAGAAAAGAACAAGCCTATTAGTTCTCTGGTTGTTTGATAATTATACCTTCATTATAGAGAAAATGTTCCCTTCTTTTCCTAAAATCCACTCCAGAAAGAATATGCAATACTTTGATTTAGGGGAATATTTGATGTTTTTCCAACAATCGTTGTCCTATGTAAAGCTTCAGATAACATTGTTACTGCTAAACAAAAGAGCTTCCCTCTTAACATTAGTATGATTGTTTCCTACCCAATTCAGTATCTATTTTGCAGGATGAAGTTCCTTTGTTTTGGTCCTCCTGTGTTTAAATGTTTTTACTTTTTTATTCAAGTATCTTCTTGCCAACACTCGTCTGATATTATATTGAATTCTCTGTTTGTCCTTAGTCATGGCACACAAAGTGTGTGTTTTTTTTTCTCCAAATGATGGACTTATATCCATTAATTCTTATTATCCATTTGACACAGTGGTAAAACACCTCTCACTCACAGTGACAGTAACACTTTTTATTGTATAAAAATGTATTGGTTTAAATATACTGTATATTGCAGGATGTATACTGCTGAATACAACTGGGATGCTGCTTACTGAGGTTTTATTTAAACTTTATTTATTATGTCAAATTTAGGAAACATAAAGGTCATGTCATACGTAATGGTGTTAAGAGCTCCATTATGTGTGACTATTAGGTTTAATGACAACCCCTTGCTATAACATGCCTTATTATCAGAGAGTATCAGTAGTAGATAACAGTAATAGTTTAGACAGTGGGTGGTGCAAGGTCCATGTATATTTGTGAATGTGTTGTATTAGGCAAATGTGAAGTTTTTGTTAAAGTAGGTAACCACATTTTTTTCCAGTCTGAGGTGCCATAAAAGGAAAGAGAAAAATGTTCACTAATTTGGATTGTTTGGATATTGCAAAATGGTTCTCTAGAAAGCATGCTATGCCATATTTCAGCTTCATGTAAGGTTAATATCCTCTTAGTAAGAAAATTCCCTTCCCTGAGGAAGTGAGCAGACAGCTCACGAAACATGTTGAGAATTTTTTATGCCATAAATGATTCTTTTTTTGGTATTTTTTGAGTATCTTCGATAAGTGTACTGGTTTGTGTTCTATATATCTCTACACATCCAAGGCTTCTGTGATTCAGTGGATGATCGGTGTTTAAGATTTGTGGGATCAAAGAGTGTACAATATCTTCTTTGGACATATTACGGGCTATTCTGACTCTGTTCTCTTGAGAGTATAACCATTTATAAAATATTTTTTACTATACAACAGATGCTTCTCTCAGATACTCTTGCGCTCCTGTCTTTCTAGTTAAGAAAATGTAATAGTTTGGAATTTAGGTAGTAGATTTTAAGATCCATTAAGAGTAGGCGCTTACCTGTGCTAAGTTATCTGGTTGCATGTGTGATGAGGTGTTGAGGCAAAACAGTTAAAGATTTACATGTATAAGACAATGGATAACAACACTAATAAGGAATGCAAAAAGTTGTTTATTTCTAGGTATCCCCAGTTATATGAAATGCTGTTATTCATCAAGGTGAAAGTAATGGCAGAGAAAGCTCTTTTTTTCTGAAAGGTCAGGCAGATAGATCAGTGAAGAGGGTTATGTGATAACATTTTGTGGGTATGTCTGAAGCTCTTCTAGATGAGGCTAGTAGTTGATCCTATCCTACCTTGTATAATAATTTGTTAAATAGTTTGTAACAACGCAGTCATGCTTAGTAGAGACTGCTGCGTGTGCTGCAGACATGCTCAGTAGAGACTGCCCATGACGTGACTGATATGGAGCAGGGCGCTCCAAAGAATCTGCTGTGGTGCAGGCAGTCTCTACTGTGCATGACCGCCCCACGACCGGCTGGCATTGTATCAGCCGTGGCGCGTGCAGTCTCTACTGTGCATGAGTGCCCTACGACCGGCTGGCACTGTAGCCCGTGTACATGGGCTCTTCAACTAGTGTTGTATAAAAGTGCATTCTGGTTATTACATCCCCAGGGATTCTACTTGCTTTTGTAACTCTGTGAGAGATATCAATAGTTGTTGCTATAGACAGGCAATAGAAGGGAAAGAGTACAGAAATGACTGATCGTAGGTCTTCCCCCTTTTATATCCCCTGGAAGACCTCTGAATCTAATATTATTGCACCTTTATCTACCATCTGTGATTTTGGGTGAAATCCTATCTACCTCATCAACAAGTTTAGTTATGGGAACTGACAAGTTCATTATGAAGCTATCCAACTTGTTTTCTAGGAAGCTGGTCCTAGTGCCCAACTATTTTCACTCTTGATTATTGTTAGAGGCAGCATCTTTTATATTATTCTGAAAAGTGGATTTAATATCATTCAACATGCCTTTTTGTGTTTTATACTCACTGTTGACTCCCCATTTGTGTGATTGGAGGTGAAGCTGTGGTGTATGCATTGCACTAGCTTGAACTGTAGAAGATGAAAAGCAAGGCTCTCGTCTTGTTGGTTTGCAAACTCAAGGAAAGTACTGGGATACTTCCCATTTTTGTGATTTTTGATCTCCCTTTGATCATGTTGGCGAAGTGTTTTGGTGACTAGACACCCTGTGGAGTCAAGTAGACCACTGAAAAATCGGGGTGAATGTCGCATTGGTTCATATGTGGGCAGGACTTGGATTTTGAGCGTTCATTGTACGGAGCCTTCCTGAAAATTGGAATCTCTTTTTTTGAAATTCTTTAGGACCCTTATGCTGAGCTGTTGTGCAAGGTGGGGACTGGGTCATCCCTTAACACATTTGTTAAACATTACCATGATAATGTTTTGGCTATGATAAGCCAGTTTTGGACAGCTACATGCAGTAGTGCCTGTGTAGATGTTCTTCTTGTCTTTTCTCCCTGTAATCTTTTTTCTTGGTTTTGAGTGCAGGGGTCCATTGACAACTGAGTAACATTACTGTTCCTGTTTGTCTCTGCTGAAACTGGCTTGTGGTTTGAAGGATTTCTCTCTCTCCCTCCCTGGGATCTTATTGGATATTTTTTTCTTAAGACAGATGTCCTGCTTACGATTGTGTCCAACGGGTGGCCGAACTTCAGACTCTGTCCTGTAAATTCCCCCTTTTTTGATCTTTTATTCTGATACAATGGTGTTGCAAACTCCTGTTGAATTTCTCCCCAAGGTAGTTTCTGAGTTTCGCATTAACCAGGAAAGTGTTCTTCCTTCTCTTTGTCCTACTACATCTAACAGAAATGAGCAGGATCTTCACAGTTTGGATGTACTAGGTGTTTAAAGTACTATGTTCAACTCACAGAACCTTTCCAAAAACTGTCCTCACTTTTTGTCATTCTTGAGGGCCTTCGTGTGGGCTAAGCTGTGTCTCAGGTGACAGTGTCTTCTTGAATCAAGGTGACCATTCACCAGGCCTCTGTCCTTAGGAAAAAGCCTGTGTCCTTTAGGGTCACAGCTCTTTCCACCAGAGTGGGGATTGCTTTCTGGGCCTATAAGAATAAGGCCTCTCTTAGTGTTGAACACAAGACTTCCATCTTGGAGAAAAAATGTTGTTTGTGTTCTGGGCAGAAGGCACTTTGGGTTCTCTGGTTCAGGTGACCACTTTACTGCCCTAGCCCTACTTTTTTTTTAATATTTGCCTTAGAACCGAATAGGTCTGATGGATGTAAAGTGGAGTATGGAGGGAGTCATCACCTCCAGAGAGCTTTTTTATGCTTTGCCTCCTGTGGGAAGATACTTTACATGGTAGTTCCTTTTGTTCCATAAATATTAAGGAGAAAAGGATTTATTAGTAAGTATACACAAATTCCCCATACAAAAATGTTTAGTTAGATTTGACAATTACTATTTCATTCAAACACATGTGTTCTAACTTCACTTTAAATTGCAAGCAACGCCAGAACTAGGTTACTTATTGTTGCTTTTATGTGTTGCTGCAGTGTTCACACACTCCCAAGTATTCACTCCTACCCTGAATTAAATTCGGAGAATCCCACCCGGTACACCAAAGTTAGCCAGCCCTGGTACTCAAGAGTTACCAACAGAACATGAACAGAAGATATCCCTGAGTGAGCACTGGTAGACAAAGTAAAGTGACTGAGCCACTAATTAGTCCACCTGTGCTCCAGCTGGGTTGACATAAAACATGTACTATTGGTAGCTCTTGAGGACCGGGACTTGCTACACCTGAGTAGCATTATTGGAAATATAGGGTCTACACACAAAAGAAAAGAGGCGCTAACTGCATCATGGGGACAAATAATACTTCATCTTAGGTTAAATGGGGCTTTTTACCTCTTGCATTCAAGAGAGGAGTCCAATTCACTGCAAATCAATATGTTATATACTGTATCTCTCTATTGTGCAGGTAGTTAAAAAGCTGTTGGTTTTCTCTAGAATGGCATCTTCTTTTCTGTGCACAAGGACCATAATACCCCCCACTACACACACATACACATATACATACACACAGCCTCACACTGCAAACACCACCTGTAAGAGAAGGAAAAAGAGTTCTGTCTAATCTTTCCACACTAACAGAACACAGTATATCCAGATCAATTCACTGTGTACACTATTTTCCCAGAACATAATTCTTTTAGCAGTCAAGAACTCACAAGCTCAGATTGTATTCCTACTCTGGTTTGCATAGAAGAGCCGCAGCATTTATATTATAGGAAATAGAATACCCTCATTCATCTCAATCCATGCACTGCAGTCAATTGCAAACAAGTCCCTCCTGTAAACGAAAAAAAAAGACAGGCTTTACCTCTAATAGAACATTATTAAATACAATGCATACAAAAGTTTCCCGAACATAGCTTTTTATTAGTCATGAAATCGCATAGCTTCTATTTGATAAGCATCCTGGTGAACTCTGATTGGATCATACCAATATGTGTTAGATACATCCAACATAGGCAACATACTATTGTTGTTTATCTCCTGGAATGGTTTTGAATGACGCAAGATGATACGTATGTATTAATTTTGAATACAAAGAAGCAGCTAATAACCAAGTCATTCTCTATTTTAGTCATATTGATAAACCAACAGAATGTATTTTAATGTATTCCTGTAGGAACAATGGTGTATAAGTGGCTCAGCTATTGTGAATAATCTTATAGTGTTTAATGAGATTTACTGCATTATCCTCTCTACAGTGCTAGCAGGATTATCTGTCCATGTATTTACACTGCATTGCTGACCTTTCAGGGGTTTAATGTCCCCACTAGATAACCAGTGAAAAACTGTAGATATTATTATTAGGTTTAGCAAAGTAGAGGTACAAGGGGGCTCGTGTTCATATTGTTTTCTATTTTCAGTTAGCACACCTGTAGAAGTTCGGTTGAGTTTCTTATAAACATATTTTGCACACGTTCTAAATCCCATGATTGATAAAATAACATAATCCCAGTGGTTTTTTTTTGTGCAATTAAACATTTATGAGGATATAAAATATTGTCTATTAGCCAATATTGTCTAGTGCTGTGGGGGTAACTCGTTTTATGTGACCTTTACATTAAAGCTGACTTGTCACTCTGAAACAAGTTTAGTTTGTTTTACAGACAATTATAAACTGCCTATATCTTGTATTAGCTGTTTTTTTCGGTAAAATAGATAAAATGTAGAATTTGACAGCAGATGAGGACCAATCGGTCCGTCTAACCTGTGCATTTTCCTACTGTAAAAACCTCAAACCTTATTTGGTCCTTGGTCTTGTCTTATGTTCAGGACAGCCTTATGCCTATCCCATGCAGCTTAAATTCTGTCACTGTATTAACCTCTATCACTTTTTCTGGTAGGCTATTTCACTTAGCTACTACCCTCTCAGTGAAGTAAAACTTTCTGAGAAATTAACCTATATATTTTGATGGCACAGTCTGACATTTTATGCCAGTTCCTGTACAGTCTGTTAACCCTTTGAGTTCCAGAGCGGTATCCAACGCATTGGATTTGGGCTGAAACGTATGCCTTGGAGTGTTATTATAAATGACCCCCAGTGTGTGGGCCTAGATTCATTCATAGGTAAATAGTGGTAGCCATGTTAGCTATCGAAAAAGCAGGAGAGTGGTAGATTAAAAATCATACCTTTATAGCATGAGTGTTTAACCTGCTGTGTATTGTGTATTCAACCTTCATTCTTTATTATGGCTGAAGAAGGGACCTAGTATCTTGAAAGCTTGCATCCTAGAGCCACTCAGTTAGCCAGTAAAGGTATCACTTTTATTCTACCAGTCTCCTAGATTCACAGTGTGTGGTAATATTAGGCCAGCACATAAATTAACATAAAGTGCCACACTGCCCAAAACACATAAGTATCTTGATAAAGGCCTAAAGTGGCTCCAAAACATTGATGAAATAAACCAGCACATATTTCATCCAGAAGACCTGTGAGTGCTTTCTTTCTATTGGAGAGAGTGCACACCTTGGGACATTTATTTATATATGTGTTGAATGTGAAGCTCCCCGTGTGTGTAACAGCACATGCGCAGTAGAGACTGCCCTAACGATGTAGTCATGCTCAGAGACTGGCCAAACACGCCAACTTCCAGTCCAAGGCAGGGCTGATCCAGAGCGGGGTGCTGCGAACGGCCCACCACTTGTCTCTGCTCCAGGGGAGCAGCCGAGGCCGCTGGGTGGCACTTTGACCCATGTACATGGGCCTTCAACACTAGTATATATATCAAGGTGCCCATGGGGAAGCAGTCTCACAAAAATTCTTACAATTGCCCGGGTGCTATACTTGTGGGAGTAGATGCAGACAGCAAAAAGATGAGTCAGCACTAAATGTGAATCGCACATTGAAACTTTGACATTGAGTAAAATCCACTATTTCTAAAAAGTCTTTCAAATGCCGACTCATCTTTTCGCTGTGTGTGTGTGTGTGTATATATATATATATATATATATATATATATATATAATATGCAAATGGACCGTTCATAATGTGTTTCTTAATTAGTTTTTTTGTAGGTATTCTGCATAATTTCGAATAAATCAACTATGAAAAAAGTGAAGTAAAACCTAATAATATACACACATGGCTAGCGATACATAGGTCCATATGTTCAAAACAAAAATGTGGAGGCTTTAAAATCCCCATTTAAATCAATCAGAATTTTTGGAATTTTTAGTTCCCAATAGTGCAGATAGTTTGCCCCAAAACTCCTCCACTTTTCTTTTTGAACATTTGGCCCATAATGTTTATATACAAAGTAAAATGATGTGCCTGTGTCTCTATCACATTCATTATCATAATGATACATAAGAAATGAATTTTGTGTGGTGAACAACGATTTCTGGCACAACGGATTATGGCCTTTGGAGAGGTTTTAAATGTAGTTTAATTTTGTATTAAGAACTTTTCTAACAGAAAAATGTTGCCACAAGGAATATGTATAGGTGTCTGTCAGCTTATACTTTAATTTCATTAGATTTTGGACTACATTTACAAATCTGTACCAGCAATTGTGTAAATACTACACTGCTGTATTAATTACGTAATTTGCCATTTTTTTTAAACCTTTATGGACCAGAGCTAAATGCAATACTTTGCTTTCCAAAGCTTTACACACCCCCTCTGTTTCTTGAAGGGTTAAAGGGATAGTACATTTCACAAAAACAGTAGCTTTAATTAATCTTCATAGTATTTGAGCCATAGAGAGTATTATTTCAATACTGTCAGAGTTGTCGTTCAAGAGTAATTGAATGATAAAGTATCCTGCCCTTTTACCTAGTGTAAGCCACCTCGCCCCAGTTGTGGAATCTGGTCCACAGACCAGAAAGCTCACAGCAAGGGACAGTTTTCTTACTGTGAGAACAATTAAATACCTGCCCCCATTGACAGGTTTTTCCCTTATGTTAATTAAAGATTGTCCCTCTCTGTGATCCACTTGGATACCACCCTGCTGCTCTGAGGTGAGCAGTGTTACATCAGTAAAAGGGGCGGGAGGGAGTTACTTTATTATTCAATTAGTCTTGAAGTACAACTCAGACAGTATTGAAATCGCACTCTCCATGGCCCTAATACTATGAAGATTAATTGGAGCTGCTTTTATTATGAAACATTACTATTCCTTTAAGGAGATGGAGAATGGTTGTCATCACTTAGAAAAGTATAGTTGTGTACATTCATTCATTTAACTCTTTCAGTGGCAGGGGGTTCACAACGCATTGCTTTGCAAAACATAGCGTACCCCTCTGGAGCTGAAAGGGTTAACCCCATGGATGCATTGTGAAGCAATAAACGTCAGACATCTATACCACCAAAGTAGTTTATCTTTTTTCGTGCCGGAGTGATACACAGTGTATTACACTCCACTCCAGTACTCAAAGGGTTAACCTTTGACTATATGCAGAAACCCCCCATAAAATATATACATATTTAATGGTTGTGCATATTCCAAGTTAGCCCTTTAAACTTACGGTAATACATTTTCTTCTGTGTATTAAAATACTGCTTTTAATAGGAAAAATAAATTGCTAAGCAAAATCTGTTTTACATATTTTTGCTTTTCTTTGATGTAATTCTAAGTTAAAAATTAAGAAATACTTTCCTGGTATTATTTTTTTCTTAATTGTTCTATAACTAGTTAGACTGTAGCAATTTTTTTTTTTACGTGTAGAAGAAAATGGAAAGAGACAGAAAAGTAACATGGAAGCAGATGTGCTGCTAGATCTACAGGCTTCTGCCAACCATATGGCATCTTAAATAAAGATGGTTGGAGCGTCTGGATTAGCAAACATTCGAGATAGAAAGCCATGTGTCGTGTTGGTACAGGCAGTTGATTTAGCTCTCTACAAAAGGCTTCAGGAGATTGTGTAATGGAACAAATGGTACTGCAGGCCTTGTAACAGCCTTACCGCTGCTGGAAAGGCAACTGGCCCCAGGCAGAAACTGCTTATTTTTTTTTTATTTTTTTTTTTTAATATCACATTTTCTTTGTTTTATTTTGCATCCTTATATACATTACATGTTCTGGAGACCACGGCACCTGATGCAATTAAAATGTAGTACTGTATATGCGTTGTCAGTGACAGGGTTTCTAGTTGTAGCTGAATGTCAGTGAGGCTGATGTACTAAGAAGGATTGTAGCAATTCTGGGATAAACCAACTACACCATAGGGAACAACACTTCCCATTGATTTAAGTTGGGCTAAACACATGCTAGAGAGGTCTCTAACAGAATAATGTGTAGTAAAGCTATGGTATAAAGACCTTTCTAGCATTCAAGGGGTTAAAAGTGCCTTTTAAATCAGAGTTCTGGTTTGCTCCAGAATTCACCTTAATACATCAGCCCCAGTGTTGTCAGTGAAACAAATATTATTTATATACGTGAAAATAACTTGTGTTGTGTTAGTTTTCTCTTCTATATAAAATATTGTACCAACTGTAGTGATAGTGTTACCTAAAATGAATGTTAGTAAATTTTAGTGTGATTATGTGAAGACTCCTAACAACCGGGATTATCTTAAAACCAATAGCAGGACCCTATTTTTTATCTCTTTAAATTATTCTTAAGGATATTCACTCTTTATTCTTATCTCGTACCTGCTATGTGAAAGGAAACGTAACAAAGGACAGTGTTGAAAAAAGATCTAGGATGCATGCAGTTATTTACTTTTGGACCTAGTCATTGCCCTAAAGATAGTGGTGGATTGTGTTTTTATAATTGTTCCTGTAGTCTGTATTCCTCTGCTTTTAAGTAATTTTACTAGTATAATATAACGCACAACTGAACATGGACTCTTACATGCATTGATACTGCATTGCCTGACATTTATTTGTTTATCGCTTGTGTAGAGTGTTTTGATTGCTTTTTTTTTTTTATTTAAACACGTTTTATTAGAGAAGAATAAAAATTACAGGTCTGTATAGGGTTACATAGTAATTGGTAATCAATTAAATGTACAGAAGCAGTATACAGTCAGTACATAGTGTAGACTGCATACGCACGGAGAAGAGAGAAAAGTTGAGAAAAGAAATAATGAAAAAGGTTGTGGGGGCAAAGAAGTGGTAAAGACAGTCTTGAATAAGACGAGACAAGCGTAAAGGAGAGAACAAGAGACATAAATCTCAAGCAGGAGAAAGAGAAGCAATATCAAAATGTATTTTCTTCAACGTTACATGGGTTAAAGTAGCCTGGAGACTGTACAATGAAAGGTTTCAGGATTCAGATTTTAACAGATTTGCCTTGGTCACCCCAATGAGGATGTATGCATTTTTCAAATTTTATGTTTTTAGATATATAGGCCATTGGTTCATTGTGGGGACCTTAGAAGAAAGCCCGTGCCTTGTTAAAAAGCTTTCTGGCAAAGAAAATAGTTTCACGGAGTATAGTTATACAAGCTTTTTATATGCCTTGTCTATCAACCACACCCAGAATACACACCTTGGGATCAAAGGGGAAAGAAATTTCCAAGGTGTCAGAGATGAAGTTTTCAGTCTCTCTAGAATTTGATAAAATATGAAGGTCAGATATGGTTAGCTCACACATGGGTCAACAGAAGGAGGTCCCAACACCCATTATCAGTTTTGATTGTCTTTACACACAGTGTGTTTGTGTATATATATGTATGTATCTTTATTTATATAGCTCCATACATGTACAGTGAACTTTACAGAAGTTGTAATAGTGCGATACAAGAAATCTTCAAGAAATCGCTTCTTCAGTCTTAGATGTTATGTTCATTGAGGTAGACATAACGGTTGCTGACAGTCTTTTCATACTTAAGCAGGCCGGGGACATGAGCCTTGCTAACCCTTTTAAGGACCAAGGGTTGTGTAGCCGATTTTGAAACAATACTTTACATACCCCTCTGGTGCTTTAAGGGTTAAGAGCACCATGTGCAGTGTGCATCATTTGAGGTCGGGTCCTGCTAGCAATTGTCATATTCACCTCCATGGATATGTTGTCCAGGACCAATTTAATCCTTTGAGTTACCGCAAGGTTCTAATACAGTGCAGCGCAATGCATTGGATACCTTTCTGGCGCTCAAAGGGTTACGAACAGTCTATCATATGATCCACTTTGTGAGTGTCCATGGAGTTCACTGAGACCCATAGCTAGAGAGCAACGCATTGCTAGGCAACAAGTAATGGGGAAGATTACAATACCCATAGTTCCCCAGTTCCTGGGCTTTTCTCTGATTGGCTAGTGCCTTTTCTGGTGGCCATCTTACTTATCCCTCACTTAACCTATGCAGAGGCTGACTCTCATCCTCCCTTCTCTAGTTTACGTACCAGATAAATACGTTTGCATCTTTTTGGTGGCTTTGCCTTAAACTGGGGATACTTTAAAATAGTTTTAGACATTTTCTCCTGGACAATGTCTGGTCATAAGGGACAAATGGAGAAATCACAAACTAAGGATTCAGGAGCTTCCCTTATCTATCTCACTCACTGTTCCCCATATCATGCTGGGCTTCTAAGGGACTATTCTAGTTCTCTGTGTCCCTCGTGTACTGTGGCCCACTGCCACTCCCCCCCCCCCCCCAGGGCCATCCAGCACTGACCAAGAGCCTGTATGTTTAAGAACCCCGTTGTTATTGTGGCAGCAATCCTATCTTCCATTCAGGGGGTTCTCCATTTCTGGAAAACATTACACACTATTAAGCAGGTTGAACTTGTCTTTAAGAGCCACTCTCAGATTATTGGGACAATTCCTGAGGAGGAAGTAGATTCAGAAGATGATGGACTTTTCCTTCTCCTTTTTGGATTCCTATGAGGCTTACCCTGTCTCCACTGTTGAGGGGTTCATCAGTGTGTTTGAGATCTTTCAGGTCTCTGAGACCTCTGATGGGGAAGTCTTCTGATATTTTCCAGAGGCATAAAAGACTCCTCTGTCTTTTCCCTAATCATACTTGTGGCTTAATTCTCTTGGAGAAATGGAAAACTACAGAAAATAAACTTTTCCTTAATAAAAGTGCCTCTAAGCTTTACCCTTTCACTGCTGAGGCGCTAGTGTAGCTAGGTTCTCAGGTAAATCCTTAGCCTTCTCTTTTGCCTCTCTGCACCCTGTGGCTCAAGATTTAGTTTGTGGACCAATCTTCTAAGAAGTCACTGGTGTCCTTGCTCATTTTAGGGCAAGGCTTTGTTTGGCCCTGATCTGATACAGATCATTAGTGACGCCATTGGTGGAAAGAGTACCCTTTGCCTCAAATTTCCACCAAATAGTCCTTTCTGGCAAGGAATACTCATGGATTGCATTCCTGCTGCCAATCCGGGATGCGCAAAGGAGGCAAATCCCTCAGGTCTCCCAAGTGCCCACCCGCTGTAAAGCCCAGACAGACTTGGCAGTATAAGAGGTCTTCTGCAAAATCTCCGTCTGGCAAGCCAGCCTCCAGATGACTCTCTGAGTCCTGATCTGTTGTTGCCTATAGGGGACATCTCTGCCTTTTTTGAGACACCTGGGTATCCTCCATAACAGGCCAGTTGGTTTGGCAGGAGTTATCAGAAGGGTACCACATAGATTTCAAATCCCTTCCTCCATATCACTTCTTTTTGTCAAAGGTTCCACTGGTCCCAGAGCGAGTGTGTCTCTTTGCAGACTCAGTCTCCTCTCTACTAGACAAGCAGGTTTTGCACTGGTCCCAACCCAAGAGCACTTTTCAGATTTTTATTCCAAGCTTTTTGTGATTCACAAGAAGGACAATGCTGCTGGCTTATTCTGGATCTAAATGTCACAACCAATATGTGGTTGCTACACGCTTCAATCCCTAGCCATAAACATGCATTCTCAGAATGCCTGCATTCTAGTGCATTATGGCTGCATCTACAATCTAAATAAGTCTTATATCCTATCCAAGTTCCTGGTTTTTCCAGAAATGAAGCTCGACACCCTCCAGGGGAGGATGTTCCTAAGTGAGGGGGAGATCCAACTCCTGTCTCAGGATGTGTCACGGGAGCTGAAGTTCCCCTCGGTGTCAGTAAAGGACTACATGTGAGTTCTGCGTCCCCTGGTGTCTGTGTTGGAAGCCGTCCCCTACGCGCATGAGGGAACCCAAATTGGACATTCTCAGGATGTGGTCGTGTCAGCGGGACCATCTCTCATCACATGACCCTCTTTCCTCAGGAGAAGGAGTATCTCCGCTGGTGGCTTCATCGACTCATCTCACTTAGAGTGACCCTTTGTGATTCCGGAGTAGAAACTTGTCACAACAGAATTAAATTCCCAGTGATCACTGTTGTTTTATCAGGTCTTATTTTTGTCATGCATTTTTGATGAGTTCTCTAATTGCTCATCTTTTGTAGATATGATGGTGCTTTATAAATTAATAATAATAATAATCATAAGTCATTCTCAAACCTAATGGACCTCTTTAGATATGTGGTTTATATATTTGAATGAAAGTTACTTATTATTAGTCAGTCTTATACTTTACAATAGAAATTCCATATATTTTGTCTTATGTTGATCAGAGGTGATTGGAATTTCTTACGCTGGTATCTTTTATGGTATTCTACTATGCTCACGTTTAGAAGGTAGTAATGTATCTAATCATTCGACCATATTCATGAAGTTGAAAATGAGCACTTCTGGAGTAATCCATCTATACTGTAGCAAGGAAATAAGACTTCCTATTCATTAAATAAGGTTTTAAATACAATGAGGGCTAAAAGGTCTCTCTAGCATTCAAGGGGCTAGAATCTGCATTTAAATCAGTGGGACATTTTAATGTGTCTTGTGTTGTGGTACAGTTGGTTTTCCCCCAGAATTGCACCAGCCTCATTGACATTATTCAGCTACATCTAGACACATTTTTATTGTTAAATCTTATGCATCCCTACATTTTAATTTACAGTGCAAGTAATTTCTTGTATATGTAATATATATAAGGCACCACAAATAAAACAAAGATGTTAGAAACATTTGCAGATTCCACCTGGGGGCCAGTTGCCTTTCCTGCAGCGGTAAGGCTGTTACAAAAAAATCTAAATATTGGGCCTCATGCAGAGAGCAAAAGATGAGAAATTCTGAAACATATCAACTGCAACTGAGCGGAGACCTCTAGCATTCAAAGACTTAAAAGCCCCATTTTAATCAATGGAAAATGTATTTTGTCTATGCTACACAAGTAGTCAGATACTCACTGGTAGCATTCACTAGGTGGTGGTGGTCTTACTTGCTTTGGTCGAGTGCTGGTGGCAGACAGTAGTGGTGGTAGTTGTTTTACCAGCTGAGGTCTTGTTCTGGTCTCAGTCAGTATCAGTGGTGGTTTAACAGCCTGAGACCATTTACTGGACAATGCAAGATGTGAGGTTCACAGAAGCAGTGGCCATTCAAAGCAAGGGCCATACAGGGGAATCAGGATACAAGGCTAAGCATAGCTCATTAGTAGAAACCCTTTGTGCATACACTCTAGCAAGTCTCCAGTGAGTTCAAATAGGCCATGAGGAATGCCCATGGGAGCAGCCATATCTGCAGGTAATTGCAAAATAAGAATTTGGGAGCTGGCCTCATATTCATTTTATTTCAGTGAACAATAGGATGACATTTTTTAGTTCTCAGTTTTTCTTAAGGATTTCTTCATCCCTATGATTTGTGGAATTGATGGGAGTTGCAGTCCTGGACAGCTGGGACGCTAGCTTTAGGGCTTCAGGCTGCCTACCGCTGTCTTAAAGTGGAACAACCACCTTATATAAAGTCGCCACCCAATAATTATGCACATGGCGACTAGCTTCTTAATAGTGTTTTTATCTCACACAAGTACCTGGTTCTGAAGTAATCCTTTTTCTCTGTCGTCTAATACAGGTTACTGGTAACTTTGGGTAGGCAATCCACCCCTTTAACTAGGCAGGAACAATTCTAGAAGTGAATGTAGGGAGTGGAGCCTACCTTCCCTCCTTGGCCGCAGCTAGCCAATCAGCCCCAGTAAGATTTGTTCCTTGGTCAAGACACTGGCAAGAGAACAGTTCTGCTATAGTTTTAGCTATTTTTTTTTCTGTTAGATATGGAATACCACCATTAGGCGGATTACCAGAACTGACAGTGCCCTTAGATGTAGCTAGCTCAGTATCCAGGTGCTTGTTGTGGACCTTAAGCCCTTTGGGGAAACTCTTGGTTACAAGTTCTTTCCTCAGGAGTTGCCCACTGAGGCTTCTTCTTAATATATGGTAATCTGAAGACAGAAGATCTGCAGGAAAGGTGAGCAACCCTTTGAGTGCTGCAGGTCCATATGTCCCACTGTGCCCCTCCGCACAGGGGTTTTCCTTTGGAGTTCCTGTTACACACTCCTGCACTCATTGGGTTTATCTGTATGTCTGTTGGGTGTATTGGAGCAAGTTTCTGTGGTAACTTAACCCTTTAGCTGCTGGTTTTGCATCTTTTTTGGCTTTATTGGCACTTTCCCTACTGGGTTCAGTATTTTTTGGGTCTGCTAACATGTTCTAGTGATGTTTCATGTAATTTTAATTCACAGTTTCAACTTTGGAAAATTTGTGTTCCGCTCGCTTTACCGCATAGAAGCAATTGCTCCATTCACTTCTATAGGACTGTACAGTTTGGGACATATCTCTGCAACCGCTCAACATAGCGACTTCAGAGATGCTCATTTTAATTATCTGCCCTTGCTCTGTCATCCGGTTAACGTTTTATGTGTGTTGGGGGGCTCAGGGGGTTTTGGGCACTGTTGGGGTACTTTTTCTGGGAAGACTAAATTTCTCATGAGCGCTTGCTTTGCACGCTCGTTTCTGATTGGCTCCCGCTGCAGCAGCCATTTTGTGCCTTTTCCTGAACGAGTATCCTTAGACTTGGGCTTAGACTCGGGCTTAGACTCTCTTCTCTCCTCTGCAGATTAACCCTTCACCTGCCAGATAAGTGCATTTTAGCGATTTCTGGAGTGAAATTTTATACTGAAAATGTTTTGACACAGTGAGAATGTCTAATCCGTTAGAGCTTGGGGCCAGGCCTAAGACTAAGGACGCTGGGGTCTCTGTGTCCCCTCGCGCATTGCTCCTCATGTCCTTCTGGGTTACCTAGAGAATTTTTAGGTCATTTATGCCCAGCATGTTCTGATGTCCCTGAGTCTCTCCCAGTGACATCCAGCCATGCATTAGAGCCAGTTTGGGTGCGAGAGTTTAAGGCTGCTACTACAGACCTCAAGTCTACATTGCAACTCTTTCCACCCCAGTTACAGGGAGTCTTCCACTCCTGCAGACCCCTTCTTCCGTCATATCTTCCCTGCTGACACCTCAGGGAGTACCTGACGTCTCAGATTCCTCTGAGGAGGAACTGCTGGTACATTCGGATGTGGAGCAATGTTCTGCTGTGGGCTCCTCTCAGTTTTTTGGGGACCCCTGAGGGCTTGATCAGAGCCGTCTTAACTACCCTAAACATTCCCTTAGTTCAGGAGGTTTCTTTGGATCCCTCTGATGTATGTCAGGAGCCTAAAAGGCCCTATACTTGTTTTCCACCTAACCCCACTTTTGACCGCCTTGTGTCTGATGAGTGGAAGTCTCTGGACAGGAAAACTTCTGTTTCCAAGAAATTTGCCAAGCTTTACCCCTTCTCTTACGTGGCGCTTGCTCAGTGGGTTCATCCCCCCAAAGTGGATGCTCCTGTCTCCAGGCTATCTAAGTCCACTGCCTTGCCAGTTGCTGATGCGTCTGCTCAGAAAGACTGGACTGACAAGAAACTTGAGGTCTCCCTCAAGTCCGATTTTGCCACTGCTGGTACTGCCATGCATCCAGCGTTCGCTGCGGCATGGGTTAACCAGACCATTGTGGTCTGGGCTGAACAGCTCACCCTGGCTGTCCATCAGGGTGCTCCTACTTCGGCTATATTGTAGCTTCTTGCCAACATTTCTGTGGCCCAGCACTATGTTTCTGCTGCCTTATTTGATGCCATCCATTTGGTGGCAAGGGTTTCCACCATGTCTGTGGTTGCCAGACAAGCTCTTTGGCTCAAGACCTGGTCTGCTGACACTGCTTCAAGAAAGCTTTGCTCTCATTGCCTTTTCACCTCTTTTTTTGGGCCAGATCTTAAAGATCTGATTAGTGAGGCCACAGGGGGTAAGAGTACCCTTCTGCCTATGGTCCCCAAGATGAAGGCGCCTCTCAAGCGTAATCGGCTTTTCATTCCTTCCAGACTGAGACACGTCCGGCGAACCAGGCAGTTCCCTCAGCTCCACATTCCTCCTCCAAGCCCAAACAGCAATGGAAGCCCAAGGTCTCCTCCAAGCCTGAGGCTTCTAAGCCTTCTTTGGCATGACTCACCAAACCCAGTTCCCCACTTGGCTGTGAGTGGCCGTCTACGTCACTACCACAGCGTCTGGGAGGATTCAGTGGCGAACCCGTGGGTTTTACATGCGGTGGTAGAAAGGTACAGGATCCCTTTCACCTCTCTTCTTCCCTTTCAGTTTTGTCCCTCTCATACGCCTCAGGGTGTAAAGAAACGCCATCTGTTCAGTGGCGCTATCCAGGCTCTTCTGGACAAGGATGTTCTGGAACCTGTTCCAATTCGGGACAGAGGTATGAGTTTTTACTCAAACCTCTTTGTGGTCTCCAAGAATGATGGCGGCTGTCGTCCCATTTTGGATTTGAAGGATCTCAATTCCTTTGTGATCAAGACTTATCACCAGGATTCCCTAAGGATGGTGATTGCTGCTATATCCCCGGGGAATTCCTTGCCTCTCTGGATCTTCAGGACATGTATCTACACATCGCCATTCATCCAGAGATTTGGCAGTATCTCATATTTGCCTGTGGCCAAGGGCATTTTCAGTTTTCAGCTCTTCCCTTTGGTCTGACTACAGCTCCTCAAGTCTTCAACCGTGTCCTGGGAGCTTTAGTATCCGTCCTCCATCGGAACGGCATCAGAGTTACTCCATACATTGACGACCTGCTTCTGAAAGCCCCTTCTGCGGAACTTCTTCACCAACAGGTTCAGGACTGCATTCATGCTCTCATGCATCATGGGTGGATCATCAACATGGACAAGTCAGATCTTGTCCCATCCCAGTGTCTGGTCTTTCTGGGCCTTCTCTTTGACACTCAGCAGAGCATAGTGTTTCTCACGGACGAGGTGGCTCAACAGATCTCCCAGAGGGTTTCTGCTGTCCTGGCTCACGATCCAGTTCCAGCCAAGAAGCTGTCCTCTCTAGTGGGGAAATTAATCTCCACCATAGAATCGATCCCATTTGCTATGGCTCACACCAGGGAACTCCAGAGGTTTGTGATCCAGGTGTGAAGGGGTCAGCCGGACCTTTTGAAGATGTCAGCATCCCTCCCTCTTCATGTGGAACTGAATTTGTTGTGGTGGCTCGACCTCTCCAATCTGCTGAAGGGCAAGTCCTTCCTGGTATCCTTCTGGACCACGGTGACGACGGATGCCAGCCTCTCTGGCTGGGGAGTGGTCCTGAGTCGCCTGAGTGCTCAGGGTTGATGGTCTCTGGAGGAATCTCTCCTTCCTGTTGGAGCTTCGGGCGATATTTCATGCCCTTCTCCATTGGACACCCCAGCTTGAAGAATACCCAGTCCGGGTCCAGTCCAACAACGCCACGGCCGTGGCTTACATCAACAAGCAGGGCAGAACAAGAAGTCTCACTGATTGGTTAGAGGTCAAGGCTGTTTTGTCCTGGGCAGAAGAACATGTTCCTGCCATATCCGTGGTGCACATTCCTGGCATAGACAACGTCATGGCAGACTTCTTCAGTTGACACATGGTGGACAGCGGAGAGTGGGAACTGCACCCAGAGGTGTTCACTCTCATTGTTCAGAAGTGGGGTCTTCCTTGCATCAACCTGATGGCGACAAGACACAATTGGAAGGTTCTGAGGCTCTGCTCTTGCTGGAGGGATCCTCTAGGTTATTTACTCTGGCTTACATCTTTCCTCCCCTTCCCATGTTGCACAGGGTGTTACGGAAATTGAGACTGGAGCACTGTCAGGTCATTCTGATTGCGCCATACTGGCCTCGACAGGCTTGGTTTCCGGAGCTTCTGGATCTGTCAGTGGCGGAGCCATTCCAGCTCCCTTGCCATCTGGATCTTCTTCTACAGGGTTACCTATGGAAGGAGGATGTTCATCGTCTAGCTTTGACGGCTTGGAAATTGAATCCTCAGTATTGAAGAAGAAAGGTTTTTCTTCTGGCATGGTGGCTACTCTGCTCAGTGCCCGCAAATCTGTTTCTTCTAAGGTCTACCATCGTGTCTGGTCGACCTTTCTATCTTGGTGTACTGATAGGGACCTTTCTCGGGATTTTGATCTGCCTACGGTCCTGGCTTTCTTGCAGGACGCTGTGGATAAGGGCCTCAGTTTGAGTTCCCTTAAGGTTCAGACTTATGTTCTCACTGTTTTCTTTCAGAGGTGCATTGCTAATTCTTCCTGATGTCAAGGTTTTCTTCCAGGGCGTTGCTCATACTCGTCCTGCTTTTAAGATTCCTGCTTCTCAGTGGTTTGGGCATCGTTCAGCGCCCTCCCTTTGAGTCCTTGGCTACTATTCCTCTATGCCTGCTGACGTGGAAAATGGCCTTTCTCCTGGTGATCATGTCTGTTCGCCATGTCGCAGAGTTACATGCTCTGTCTAGTAGACCACCCTTTTTGGTGTTTCACAAAGACAGGACGGTGCTGTCTTTGTTTCTCCCGAAGGTGGTCTTTGAGTTCCACATTAATCAGGAGATTGTGGTGCCTTCTTTCTGCTCTGACCCTACCTCTGACAAGGAGAGGGATCTCCACTTGTTAGATGTGGTGCGTTGTCTCAGGTTTTATGTACATCACACTGAGTCCATTAGACTGTCTGACATGCTGTCTATTGCGTCTTGGATCAAGTCCACTATTCATAAGGCTTACAAGCTAAGGAAGAAGCCTGTTCACTTTCGGGTCACGGCTCATTCTGCTAGATCTATTGGGGCTTCTTGTGCTTCCAAGAATCAGGCCTCCGCTGATCAGTTGTGCAGGGCTGCCACTTGGTCGTCTGTGCACACCTTTTCGAAGCACTACCGTGTTGATGTGCGAGCATCAGCTGATGCCAGTTTTGGGAGAAGATCCTTGAAGCAGTCTTGCCTGTCTAGGATCTTCTTCAGTTCTTTGGTGCTTCATTCACTTTTGAGCCCTGTTGGCTCTAGTTTAGTGTTCTGTGTAACAGTTCCTGGGGTGGTGTTACCCCTGTTCAGTGTCCGTTGACACTTCATTGTTTTGTTGGGCTATCTCTGATCTGATGGTTCATATCTGCTCTGGTAACTTTGGGGGCCTTGCGCCTGGTCCTTGCCTTACTTCCCGCCTCTGGGAAACTCAATGGCTGGACATCCCAAAGTTACCAGTAACCTGTATTGGATGACAGAGAAAAGAGGATTTTAGTCTTACCTGTTAAATCCTTTTCTCTTAGTCCATACAGGTTACTGGTCTCCCACCCTGTCAGGGGACCATGCTTGGCTGTCATGCTCGGGGTCATGCTCACAGGAGTCTTCTTTCCCTTCTACTATCTAGTCAATAGTTTGTCAAATCTTACTGGAGCTGATTGGCTATCTGCAGCCAAGGAGGGAAGGTAGGCTCCACCCCCTGCATTCACTTCTAGAATTGTTCCTGCCTAGTTAAAGGGGCGGATCGCCTATCCAAAGTCACCAGTAACTTGTTTGGACTAAGAGAAAAAGATTTAACAGGTGAGACTAAAATCCTCTTTTCTTCTGAGACCGGCGGCCATGCTTGGACTCAGACGTATTGGCTTAGAGACGCCTATGCTGTCAGTCCTGGTCTCGTCTAGTAGGCATTGCATGGTGCCTTAAGGCACCAGAAGGGACTGACCGCACAGGCGAGCAGATGGCTCTACAGCAAGAAGCCTGGTCGTCAGTCATAGAAGGAAAAGGATTACTTCAGAACTGGGTACTGTGTGAGATAATAGCACTATTAAGAACCTAGTCGCCATATGCCTAATTATTGAGGGGTGACTTTATATACGGTGGTAGTGCCGCTTTAAATGATAAATGCTTAATCCTTTAAGACTCAATAGGGTGTGTAGAACATTGTAGTAGTAGTTATAGGACATATGTTTTATAAGAAAAATGGAGGAATTCTGGGGCAAACCAGCTGCGCCATAGAGAAAAAAAAATTGCATTAAGCCCATTGATTTAACCCTTTGAACGGCGGAATGTTTTTGTCCTCTGGGGAGGTATAACACATTTTCAACATGCTCTGAGTCTCTTTAAGTATTATTTACATGAGCAACATTCTAGTTACTTATGAAACATATATATTGTTTTGGGGTTTTTGGAGATCAGTTAAATTTGTCAAATGTCTTTTGATTGTGTTACAAGATATGTCATAAAACCAATTTAAAAAATATACAATTTCCTGATATCATGCACTATATCTCAAGCAAAGTTAAATGTTTAGGTAATGCTACAATTAATAGTAGTAAGAGTCCTGCAGGCCCAGAATACTGTATTTATAGTTTTAAATAAATGACGTTTTGTGAAAAATAGGGAGTTTTAAGAAAGATTTTCAAAATATATAATCAAGTCACAATACACAGCACATAATCTCAGACAGGCCTAGTTTAGCTAACAATAAATGTACTAAATATGAATGTCACATGTCTCCTGAGTACACTGATACACAATATGTATAGGTGTATGATATGCAGTGGCATAACTAGAAGCCAGCGGGCCCTGGTACACAAATTGCCATGGCCCCACCCAACCACATTGCCCCCCCCCCCCCATCTCCACATTGCTCCCCATCTCCATATTGCACCCCCCCCAAAATCTTCACATTGCCCTGTGTCCATCTCCTACCTCCATCTCTTACCTGCTCCTGCTCGGTTCTCAGTAATGCAGAGCGCTGGGAAATGATGTCATCTCCTAGCGCTCTGCATTACTAGAGTGCCGAGAGATCAGCTGTTACACAGACTGAGTTGCTGCGGGCACGTGGCGAGGGGGTCGACTGGGCCCCTGGAATGACGGGCCCGGTCGCAGGTGCGACCTCTACTGTTACGCCACTGATGATATGCCATTGGACTACAAACTGGCAATAACATAGCTATTTACTATTGAAATTTCATTGCAGTAACCAAGGCATACTAAACATGGTTTGCCCCATAGAAGCAAAATAACCTCCTAAAAGAACATATTTACTGAAATATATACACAAGCCACAATTTCCATATAATAATGATTTCCACCTCTCATATATTACTCTTTAGATACATTTATTATTATATATGGAGACTGTCATATTAAACATCATGACACACTTCTGAGAGCAGAAGAGTTAAGGTAGTGGGCAAAGTGCCAGAGCAGTGAAGCTGCAAATGGGACATGATCAGGATAGTATATTATTCTTGTTAGCAATGGAAAAATGGCAAGTCTGGTGTCTAATATGGATGGATGATTCAGATAATTAACAGTATTAACATGATAAACATGGCGTAATGGATACCAGGACAGTGGCATACCAAAATGTGGTACAAGCAAATTAAATGTAGTGTATATATTCATAGAATAGAAAACCAAATATCTGTGATGGCGCAGCAATATAAAAAGGGCATGCACATTACATGAACTTGCTCTAGATTATGAAAAGGCAACTGTGTTTGAATAGTGCTACTTCTCTTGGTATGTATGGGTTTAACATGTGCTGCATTTTGACAAAATTATGAAATAAAACAAATCATTAAGACATTGGGGTGAGAGGGTCTGGAATCATTAGGACCCTTTATTGCTGCACTGTCTCACAGTGATGATGTCAGCACCAGCTTTACAACAATCCAGTAGAAACAAAAGAAGTAAATGAAATCTGCTTTACAAATATTCATTCATATCACAGATGCTGGCTATTTGCAGGTTAATGCACAGTAAGGCAGTCAATCCTGCCAAGGACATACCAAGACTCCTGGAATTTTATTTTCTTAGAATTATGCTCCTAGGGGTAAAGAGAGAGAGAGAGAACAGTTGTTTCCTCTCTTTCTCATGATAACTTCTGTAAACAATGTTGGTTTAAACTGCAAGAGCATTAGATAACACAAGAAAAAATATGGGTAATTAAAACATCTCTTTAAAGGGATAGTATTACTTCAAAATTACTATCCCTCATATTGTAGCCCTTAATAAACTGAGTTAAATGACACCAGTGGCATCTCTCAAACCTTTATGGTTTAAGAGATAGCAGCTTTCAAAGTTTCCTCTCCCCTGCTGTCAGCGTTCTGCTGCCAGCAGGGGAATCCGGTCCCGGGACAGGCGGAGGCTCTTAAACAGAGCCGATATCTCGTTATGGAAGGAAAAATGATTCATTGAAACAGTCTTCTACGTGTGCTTGGTTACCAAGCACATGTAGAAGACTGTTTCAATAAATCATTTTTCCTTCCATAACGAGATATTGGCTCTGCTGAAGAGCCTCCTCTTGATTCATAGACCGGATTCCCCTGCTGGCAGCAGAACGCTGACAGCAGGGGACAGGAAACTTTGAAAGCGGCTATCTCTTAAACCATAAAGGTTTGAGAGATGCCACTGGTGTCATTTAACTCAGTTTATTAAGGGCTACAATATGAGGGATAGTAATTTTGAAGTAATACTATCCCTTTAAATTGCTCTGGAATGTAGCCAGCAACACAATGAAAGGCTTCAGTATTGAATAGCAGGAATACAAGAAGTACAGCTTTAAAAAGTCCAGTGGTACTCCATAATAATTCTACAAACTGAAAAAATGTGCAGAGCTTCCCAGAAATTAAAGAAATCCTGGATGAGCATTGAAACTAAATCAGAGCTTGGAGGTATGATCCGGAAACAGTTATGTTTTGTCTATAGGCTGTCCAAGCAAATATTCTGAATATAGTTTGTATTAGAGTAAAAAAAATAAATAAATACACAAATCAAAAACTGGCAAAAATATTCTCTAGTAATCAACAGAGCAGACTGTTATGTCTGCTGGAGTGATCCTATAAAACACATGACTTAGTGGTTATAGCTATATCTATAGAATGGCTGTTTTATGATGGAGAATCAGCTGTATTTGAAAGCCTAGGCCTTGGAAATAAATAAGACATAAGGCCTAGGCCTGAAGGGAGAGTACACGGACTGATTAGAACCTCTCAGGACAACTCTAAGGTAGAGCACTCTTTTGCACTCTAACACATTAACTATATATCTTATCCCTGTCTATGTAAAAATATTAGGTCATCCCAATATTAAATATTAAAATATAATGATCCTTGCTATTCTAAACAATCAAAAACTCAGAGACAGCATGTCTGTAAAACAGTTCAGTATTCAACCTTGGATTAGCAATCCTTTGGTATAAAAAAAACAAAAAGAAGAAGAGAAGGGCGTCCAATAGTGCAGTGTTGTCTCTATAGATCGTAAAGCACAATAAGAAACCAACATGTACTCACAATTGAGGAGGTCAGCTGGGATATTAGCTGACAAATGCGCATACGGAGATATTAGACCCATCTCCGTTTGGGACTCATACAAGCAAAATGTT
Organism: Rhinophrynus dorsalis; assembly: GCA_037306005.1. Taxonomy (NCBI): domain Eukaryota; kingdom Metazoa; phylum Chordata; class Amphibia; order Anura; family Rhinophrynidae; genus Rhinophrynus; species Rhinophrynus dorsalis. The sequence continues at coordinate 212,904,380 of CM074720.1, forward strand.
CAGAACAGCTGGAAATCAGGATATTTCACACAGCTCCAATAAAAAAAAAAAAAAAATATTAAAAAATAGACAATATACTTGTGTATAAAATATAAATATAAAATGGCGCAGAAGTATTCTAACGAGTTTTGCGGCTATAAAACGCCACTTTCTCAAAGTGAAAATTGAAACTTCTGGACAAAAAGGACTGGTATAAACAGATTTGCTAAAATTTCTGTGTAACCTGTTATGACCTAACAGGTCGATACTAACATAATTACGTAGAGTAAAAAGTATGTATCGACCTTAACAATAGCAAACAGATATTTCTTTTTTTTTTTTGTTTTTACCTTGTGCCATTTCCCTCACCACCACTTAATATTAGAAGAAAAGTGGTTTCAACTTCAGCAAAGTATGGGGTTCTTTACAGTAAGGTCTGTTAAATTGTGGAAATATTTGCCTGGGGATGTGGTAATGTCAGATAAAATGAATCCATGTTGGAAAAGTCTAGCTACATTTTTAGCAGAAGGGATCATAACAGATTTATACTACTGTATGTGTTAATCCTTTGAGTGCCAGAGGGGTACAGAACGCATTGCTTTGCAATACGTTGCGTACCCCTCTGGCACTCAAAGGGTTAATGGATGAATATGAACTTGTGTTTTTTTTTGGGTTTTTTTTTCTTCAGCATAGCTTACTGTCTGACTATATAGCTAAGTCATAAGGGTAGCATGAATTATTTTTAATGGTGATTATCCCTTTGAGTACCTGAGGGGTGCAATGCCCCTCTGACGTTCAAATGATTAACCCCCTCCTCCCCCAGCTTGGGGAAGGTAGGAGGAGGCTGGGAGAGCATCAATTAAAGTCATTGCATCATATTATGTTATTTATCTCTAGATCCCACAGTATTTTTATTTTAATACCACAGGTCAGTCCATTGCCATCAAAGTATTCATGTAAATACTAGCTTTTAAAACCTGGCCCTGGAGTGTAGAGAAGGTCATTTTTTACAGTAAGGACCAGTTTGAACCTTCTTCCTTCACAGGAAGTACAGGGGGAAGCTTGTAAACACAACCATGTAAAATTCACAGGCTCGGCCTTACAAGCCCGCTTTGTCAACCTCATGGAGTTTAAAGAGTTGACACCCTAAGGTTTAAATGGATGTTTAACCACTTGTACACTAAAGAGGCCTCCAATGCATTGAGAAGCAATAAAGGGGGATGTTTACTTCTTCCCTATAGTGCAGTTGGTTTGACATACAATTCCTTCACATTTCTTTTAAACATATGACCCACAGAAAGTAGAGTTTTTATGTGTTTATTATGGGGGAGTTCGAAGTATCAGAAGAAATAATTCATAGTTAACCCCTTCAGTGCCAGAGGCTCGGGCCATTTTCTGAACCCTGCAGGCCAGACACTTTTTCAACATTTTTGCTATCCTTCCGTTTAGGCTTGATTTCCTCTGGGGATTTTTAGTTACATATGGAAAACTATATATTGTTTTTTTCAGAACGAATTGAGCTTTCTTGTGATACCTTACATGAAGAGAATTTTACATCGTGCAAAAAGCTATGATGTCATAATGACAAAAAAAAGTGAAAATTTACTCATTTTGCTAAAATCACATACTATGTATCAAAAATATTTACCTTGATTGAAAAAGTTTCAATTATTTGAAAAAGCCTCGAGTCCCCTGAGTAAAAAAATACCAAATTTGTATAGTTTTACCTACGTCCATGGCTAGCGTAGAGCCCTAATCACCAGCAGCGCAAAATGACATTTTCAACTTTATAAACTAATATGCGCATTCTAGGGTTTTTGTGGTAAAACTACCCTAAAACAGTGGAATAACTATATAAAACTATATATTTCGGAAAAGTAGACAACCTGCCGCATCTAATGAGGGGTAACTTGCCTTCTTACCCCAAGCCTGGTGTGCACAAATGCCTCCAGAAGATGGCGCTAATGAAAAAAAAGGCATTTTCTTACATTTCTGCCCCTTCAAATGTACTGAAATTTGTGAAAACCATGGCATTTCCAACTGTATTCATTAGCTAGTGCTCTTAGGAGAAAAATGACACCCCATTGGTATGAGTTTAACTACCTCAGGGGGCGTTAGAAGTGCAAAATGACACCTACTACAACCTCAAATTTTTCTAACATTTTCTCAAACATTACTTGTCAGTACACAAATGGTTATAACAACTACAGAAGTGAAGAAAGGGTACACAAACCATACCATTTTGAAAAGAAGACACCCTGCCGCATCTAATGATGGGTGACTTGCCTTGTTACCCCAAGCCTGGAGTGCACAAATGCCTCCAGAAGGTGGCACTAATGAAAAAAAAAGGCATTTTCTTACATTTCTGTCCCTTCAAATGTACTGAAATATGTGCAAACCATGGTATTTCCAACTGTATTCATTAGCTAGTGCTCTTAGGAGAAAAATGACACCCCATTGGTATGAGTTTAACTACCTCAGGGGGCGTTAGAAGTGCAAAATGACACCTACTACAACCTCAAATTTTTCTAACATTTTCTCAAACATTACTTGTCTGTACACAAATGGTTATAACAACTACAGAAGTGAAGAAAGGGTACACAAACCATACCATTTTGAAAAGAAGACACCCTGCCGCATCTAATGATGGGTGACTTGCCTTGTTACCCCAAGCCTGGAGTGCACAAATGCCTCCAGAAGGTGGCACTAATGAAAAAAAAAGGCATTTTCTTACATTTCTGCCCCTTCAAATGTACTGAAATATGTGCAAACCATGGTATTTCCAACTGTATTCATTAGCTAGTGCTCTTAGGAGAAAAATGACACCCCATTGGTATGAGTTTAACTACCTCAGGGGGCGTTAGAAGTGCAAAATGACACCTACTACAACCTCAAATTTTTCTAACATTTTCTCAAACATTACTTGTCAGTACACAAATGGTTATAACAACTACAGAAGTGAAGAAAGGGTACACAAACCATACCATTTTGATAAGAAGACACCCTGCCGCATCTAATGATGGGTGACTTGCCTTGTTACCCCAAGCCTGGAGTGCACAAATGCCTCCAGAAGGTGGCACTAATGAAAAAAAAAGGCATTTTCTTACATTTCTGCCCCTTCAAATGTACTGAAATATGTGCAAACCATGGTATTTCCAACTGTATTCATTAGCTAGTGCTCTTAGGAGAAAAATGACACCCCATTGGTATGAGTTTAACTACCTCAGGGGGCGTTAGAAGTGCAAAATGACACCTACTACAACCTCAAATTTTTCTAACATTTTCTCAAACATTACTTGTCTGTACACAAATGGTTATAACAACTACAGAAGTGAAGAAAGGGTACACAAACCATACCATTTTGAAAAGAAGACACCCTGCCGCATCTAATGATGGGTGACTTGCCTTGTTACCCCAAGCCTGGAGTGCACAAATGCCTCCAGAAGGTGGCACTAATGAAAAAAAAAGGCATTTTCTTACATTTCTGCCCCTTCAAATGTACTGAAATATGTGCAAACCATGGTATTTCCAACTGTATTCATTAGCTAGTGCTCTTAGGAGAAAAATGACACCCCATTGGTATGAGTTTAACTACCTCAGGGGGCGTTAGAAGTGCAAAATGACACCTACTACAACCTCAAATTTTTCTAACATTTTCTCAAACATTACTTGTCTGTACCCAAATGGTTATAACAACTACAGAAGTGAAGAAAGGGTACACAAACCATACCATTTTGAAAAGAAGACACCCTGCCGCATCTATTGATGGGTGACTTGCTTTGTTACCCCAAGCCTGGAGAGCACAAATGCCTCCAGAAGGTGGCGCTAATGAAAAAAAAAGGCATTTTCTTACATTTCTGCCCCTTCAAATGTACTGAAATTTGTGCAAACCATGGCATTTCCAACTGTATTCATTAGCTAGTGCTCTTAGGAGAAAAATGACACCCCACTGGAATGAGTCGACCTACCTTAGGGGTGCCAGAAGCACATCACTACACCTACCTGTTTGCTTCTTCGAAAATGGCGGCTTGTACTAAAATGTCCATAACTGTTAGAGACATGAAGGAAAGGTATAAAAGGTATACCATTTTGGAAAGTAGACATTCTCCCGCATCAAATGAGGGGTCACTTGCCTTTCTACCCCCTGGGCTGAAGTGCACAAATATTTCCAAAAGGTGGCGCTATGGGAATAAATACATGTTTTTTTACATTTCCACCACTTCAAAGATACTAAAATCTTTGAAAACCATAACATTTCCTGCTGTATTCAGTACCTGCTACCAACATGAGAAAAATGGTAGCCTATTTGTGTGGGTTAACATAGAATATGTGGGTGCTAGGAACACGTACGTAAACCTGACACTTTTGTTTTTGAAATTATCTGCTTGCACTAAAATGGTTATAACCATAATAGATATGCAGAAAAGGTAGAGAAACAATGCCATTTTGGAAAGAAAACATCCTTCCGCATCTAATGAGGGGTCACGTGCCTTCTTACCCAAAGGCTGGTATGCACAAATGCTTCCAGGAGGTGGCGCTAGTGAAAAAAAAAGGCATTTTCTTACATTTCTGCCCCTTCAAATGTATGGAACTTTGTAAAAACCATGGAATTTTCAACTGCATTCATTAGCTAGTGCTCTTAGGAGTCAAACGACACCCCATTGATATGAGTTGACCTACCTTAGGGGGTGCTAGAAGTAGAAAACTACACCTACTACAACCTCTGATGTTTCTAACATTTTCTCAAATGTGACTTGCCTGTACAAAAATGGCTATAACACATTCAGAATTGAAGAAAAGGTAGATAAACCATACCATTTTGGAAAGAAAACAACCTGCCGCATCTAATGAGGGGTCACTTGCCTTCTTACCCCAATACTGGTGTGCATAAATGTTTCCAGAAGGAGGCGATATAGGAAAAAAATTGCATTTTTTTACATTTCTGCCCCTTCAAATGTATGGAGCGCTGTGAAAACCATGGAATTTTCAACTGCATTTGTTTGCTAGTGCTCTTAGGAGTCAAATGACACCCCATTGGTATGAGTTGAACTACCTTAGGGGGTGCTAGAAGTAGAAAACTACACCTACTACAACCTCTGATGTTTCTAACATTTTCTCAAACCTGACTTGCCTGTACGAAAATGACTATAACACCTTCAGAATTGAAGAAAAAGTAGATAAACCATACCATTTTGGAAAGAAGACAACCTGCCGCATCTAATGAGGGGTCACTTGCCTTTTTACCCCTAAGTTAGTTGGCACAACTATTTCCAGAATGTGGTGCTACAGGAAAAAATAAAATTTTGTTTTACACATCAGTCACTTCAAAGATACTAAAATGGTTCAATGGCGTGGGATTTCCTAGGAGGACTTCTTGCCAGCCTAAGAAAAATGGTACCCCACTGCTGTGGGTTGACATACCAATTTACGCTACAGGAGCGTAGCTACCAGTGAAACAGAAATGGTAAAGCAAACAGTGTATGTGTGATTTTATGGCTAACAGATGAAAGAAGCTAGGGCGTCAGCCGGTGTACGTGCGGACCTGTGACTACAAGTGTAACAAAGTATGTGGGAGGGTGAGGGATTAGGCAGTGTGTGTGGGTATGAGCAGAGGAGCAAGGATGGTGGGGCAGTGTTTGATAGTGTGTATGGGAGATCTGTGACTACCAGTGTTGATAAAAAGTCCTGTGTGTGCCACAGGAAGGGGGTCGGCATTGAACTCCCCTCCTAGTGGCACACACAGGGTTAATTTGTGTTTTATTTTTTATTTTTTTTATTATATACCTCATTGAGGGGCATAAGGACCCCCTGATCCCTCCCCAATGAGGTCTTAGTAAAAAAATATATATATATGTCCACAAACAGGGGACCCGGAGAGTGCCACAGGGGTCTCCAGCGCATTGCAAAGCAATGCATTGGATCCTTGTGGCACTCAGAGGGTTAATTTTTTTTTAATCATTACTTGGTAATCAGAGCTTGTTGGGGGGCCATCAGGACCAATCATGATGGCCCCCCAACAATCTCTGATAACGAAGTAATGAGAAATGCCCTGTGTGTGCGCCGCAGAAGGGGGGCTGCATTGGCCCCCCTTGAGGCACACACAGGGTTAATTTTTTTTCTTTACTTTTTTTATTATGGACCTCATTGGTGGGTATCAGGACCCCTTTGATTCCCCCCAATGAGGTCTTAAAAAAAAAAAAAAAAAGGAATCAAAATAAATGTCCCTGTGAGTGCCAAAGGGCTCTCCAGCGCATTGCAAAGCAATGCATTGGACCCTTCTGGCACTCAGAGGGTTAATTTTTTTTTTAATCATTACTTGGTAATCAGAGCTTGTTGGGGGGCCATCAGGACCAATCATGAAGGCCCCCCAACAATCTCTGATAACGAAGTAATGATAAATGCCCTGTGTGTGCGCCGCAGAAGGGGGGCTGCATTGGCCCCCCTTGAGGCACACACAGGGTTAATTTTTTTTCTTTACTTTTTTTATTATGGACCTCATTGGTGGGTATCAGGACCCCTCTGATTCCCCCCAACGAGGTCTTAAAAAAAAAAAAAAAAAAAAGGAATCAAAATAAATGTCCCTGTGAGTGCCAAAGGGGTTTCCAGCGCATTGCAAAGCAATGCATTGGACCCTTCTGGCACTCAGAGGGTTAATTTTTTTTTTTATTAATACTTTGTAATCAGAGCTTGTTGGGGGGCCATCAGGACAAATCCTGATGGCCCCCCAACAATCTCTAGTAACAAAGTAATGATAGAAGCCCTGTGTGTGCCACAGGAGGGGGGGTGCATTTGACCCCCCCCTGTGGCACACACAGGGTTAAAAAATTGTATTTATTTTTTTTTTAATAATAGACCTCATTGAGGGGCATCAGGATCCCCCCTGATCCCCCCAATGAGGTCTTTAAAAAAATTAAAAAAAAAACCCAAAGAAAAGACCCTGTGAGTGCTACAAGGGTCTCCAGCACATTGCAAAGCAATGTGCTGGGGACCCCTGCGGCACTCACAGGGCTACTTAGCGTTTGTTTTTTTTTTTTTTTTTTTTTTTTTAATTTCTCAGACCTCGTGGGGGACATCAGGACCCCTTCTGGTGTCCCCCCAGTTATTGATCTCCCAGCCATCGGCTGGGAGATCAATATGGCGACTTGCAGGAGAGCAAAAGCTCTCCTGCCTTTCACTCCTACCACCGGTAGGAGTGAATGGGACCGGGGAAACTTCCCCAACGTCATCAGTGACATGTCACTGATGACGCTGGGAGGCTTCCCCCGGTCCCGCCCACTCCTACCCGGAAGTTCGGGTAGGAGACAAAGAAGAGGAGAAGCTGCGCCTCAGCTGCGCTTCTCCTCTTCTTTTATTGATCTCCCAGCGCGATCGGCTGGGAGATCAATAACAGGGGGGACATGAGGAGTGATCCTCATGTCCCCCCACGATTGCCCACATTTTTTTTTTTTAAAATGCGGCCACTGCATGCCGGTTATACCGGCTCATGCAGTGACCGCATTTTAGTGGGTACATTGTACGAGCTTGGCACAGCGGGTACAGCTGTCCAAACTCGTACAATGTACCCACTTGGCACTCAAAGGGTTAAATGATACTATAGAGTGCGATTTAGCTGAGTTATGTTTTGTATGCTATGACTGTAGCTTTGTGTACAAGTTATTGCATTTTAACCCCTTGAGGACAAATGACGTGTCAGGACTATCACAGAAATCATCTTTTGAGGGTGGATGCCGATCCTGGCATGTCAAGGGTTAATGATGGCCTGAGGGCACGTAGCAATCAATGGGGGGGGGGCATTAACTGACTGCTTCAGTGATCACATGTTTCAGTGAAGCCACATAGAAAAGGCAAATTGCCTCTGTTACTGTTCTCTGCCTCTCTCCACCTCACTGTGATTGTGAGGAAGAGAGAAGCAGAGAGCAGATCTCCCAGTGCCTCAAATAGCCAAAGGTAAGGCACTTTTGATGTACTGGGAGCTGCACTGGTGGGGCGATACTCTTATATACACAAAACATAGTCCGATTGCCTAAAAGAGAGACACAAGGGTGAGAAAGAACAACAGAGTTATTAAAAAAAATCAAACCTTCATGGAAAAAAAAACTATAACATTTTTTTTTTTTTTTTTTTTTCATTTTTTATATTATTATCGAATTAAATGATGTGCTGGAGAGCTCGCTGACATTCAAGGGGTTACAGTCCCTTTTATATCAATGTGAATTTGTATCTGTCCTCTATAGTGCAGTTGGTTTGCCATACAGTTACTGTTAAGTTGTCTTTTGTGCATGGGGACCTCTTAGTCCAGTGTTTTCAATCCTGTTGGCAGTTGAAGTATTTCATGAGAAGAGAATTTACACAGAAAACTCATCTGAATATTGGAAGTTCAGGAACTGTGAGGAATTCAGTCAGTTGAAACTGGCTGTTTAATCAGCTAAAAAACACACCAGAAAATGAAATAGGTTGATATAGCTTTATATATTACATATTTAGAGGCAGCATGCATAAAAATGTACTTATCATGCTTTACAGCCATAAAATAAAATCCTAAATTTGCTTTTTAATACATGTAAACAGTCCTGTTTGTATTGAGAGATGAGCATTAAAGTTAGTTAATTGATTGTGATTCGAGCCTACTGCTTTTGTATTCAGAAAGGCTGTTACACTATCCCAGATAATCTTGGCCAGTGGTTCTCAAGCGTTTTTTGCTCAAGACACCCCTAATATGCAGTCTGGCATCTTCTGGCCACCCCTATCATTTTATATAATTTGTCAAGGGTGTAATGAAAGTTACAAATACATAAATATAGAGTTATTGGTAGACCGTACAAATAAAATAAACATATTTTGCATAGTAATATCCTTAAAGGGATAGTAATACTTGCAAATTACTAATCCCCATATTGTAGCTTTGTTAAAAAGAAACTTATTGCCCCCAGTGTCATCTCTGAAACCCTTATGGTTTGAGAGATGATAGTGCTCAAAGTTCCCCCCCTCCCTCCCCCTTCCCTGACTGAATGCTGACTGCAGGGATATCTGGTATTACTTGCATTAGGCGGCTCTGCAGCATTGCCAAGATCGCGTTTATAAAAAAAGAAATCTTCCACTAAAACGGACTTCTACCTGTGCTTGCAAACCAAATACACGTAGAAGACCTTTACAGTGAAAGAATTCTTTTTTATAAACGCAATCTCGGCAATGCTGCAGAGCCGCCTGATGCACATAAGACTGTCGTACAACAGTCAGCGTTCAGTCAGGGAAGGGGGGGGGGGACTTTGAGCGCTATCATCTCTCAAACCATAAGGGTTTGAGAGATGACACTGGGGGCAATAAGTTTCTTTTTAACAAAGTTACAATATGGGGATTAGTAATTTGCAATTATTACTATCCTTTAAATATACAGTTGTAAGTCTACATTCACATTTCTGTCAAAGCCTTCTAGATAACATGGGGCACCCTAAGTGGATATCCGTGGCACACCAAAGTGCCATGGCACCCTGGTTGAGAAACAGTGATCTTGACAGTCAATGGGAGCCCTGCAAAAGGCAGGAGCATTTTTCAGATGCTAGCATGGAGTACAGGAAATGTAAATATATATACAGTATAACTCTAGCTCATTTTAGATGGTAGTGATACTGAAGGGATTAGGAGCTTACGGACAGTTTAATAAAGATACAATTAGTAATTCGTTTTCTGGCTGACCTGTATATCCTGTTAATACACTCTACCAGTGACATGCAACAGAAAAAATAAATGAAATGATCATAGATGCCTCTACACTGACAGATGTCTTCTTTTCACAACCTATATATAAAAATAGAAGCTGAAATGAAAGAAAAGACTCCTTTAAGATGTATCCACATGCTCCGTGAAAGTTCATAACCCGCATTTCTACTAAAACACAGAGAAAAACTGTTCTTTTACTGCATCTAGGGATAATAGGTGTCAGCATGCAAATAAGCCTCTTTCACGTGTCACCTTTTGTACATTTCTAATTAACGTGGATTCCTTTGGTCCAATGTAGTCCATATTTGGATCGCCATCTGTTGGGGACTATAACTCCCATTGTGATGACAAGCCAGATAGAAAATGGAGTGTGGGGGGGGGGGGGTGAACTCAATTTGTTGGGTAGAAGTGTGCAGATAGGTGTTCCTGTAATGGTTTGTTTTCTGGCCAGTTAGCATTTGTCTACCATTTTTGCCCAACCCCAAACTTGGAATTCCCAGGCACAAGCAGTGATGCCTTGCCAGGGTGGCTTAGAGAGACAGTGGAGGGCAGATGTGTTAGCAGAGTAAGAGTAGGAATTTTAATTATCTTTGTCTGGGATTGCCAAGTGGAGAGGAAGTCTTAGTGGCTGCTGGAAAGGACAACAAGGCCCAATGCCAAGAATGCTGTGAACTTCACTGCCTGACTGAGACGTCTACCAATAAAAGTACTGCCCAGGTCTGCATGCTAATTAAGGATCTGAGATCTGCCTGAATTGCTTTGTCTGTTTTCTTATGTCCTTTATGGAATACAGCTGCCACATGTTTGAGTCCTTCCTTTTAGAGAGCAGGACACATCTCAAAAGATAGTCTTGTGGGTAGATACTCCCTGCTTCTTCTCCAGCTCAACCCTCACCTGCCCTGTAAAAACCAGTATGAATGTGCCCTGCTTTGCAAAAGGATGGGCAGGAGACACTCTCTTTTTTTATTGTTTTCAGATAGATATGGGGCTGTTGCCATTGCCCCATTAGGTGGGTTACAATTACTGGGCTTCCCCTGGAGTAGATTGACCAATGTACAGATGCTGTGTAGACCATTTCAACCCTGTGGAGGGAATCTTGCTGCCAAGTTTTCCCTCCCAACAGAGTGTCTTGGGCTCTGCTTATGCTCAGCTATATTGGTAACTTGAAAAAAGAAGACTGGTGAGTAACCCTTTGAGTGTCTTGGTCCACATTGTCCTAATTCTGTGCCTTTCCATACAGAGGTTTTCTCTGAGCCCTTGTTGGCTCCTGCACTTATGTAGGGCAATTTCCTTTATTATATTTGCTCATTCCCTGGACTTTGAAGCAAGTATGGCTGCATTTTTACTAGAATTAACCCTTCCCCTGCTGTTTTCTGCAGTTTTGTTCACTGTGGGTCTGTTTTTTATCTTTCTCCTTCCTTAGGTCTCATTTTTATATTCCCCTTACATGTCCCCTGTGGGTTTGAGGTCTTTGGATGCTTTTTATCAATTTGCCCAAATTTGTGCAAATGTCCCTTTAACCCTTTGTGTGCCAAAGGGGTATGGAATGCATTGCAGAGCAATGTATTCTGCACCCTTCTGGCACTCAGGGGGTTAAGAATGGGAGCCTTTGCCACCACCATCTTTGCTCCATTGACTTCTATGGACGAACTTTGTTGGGACTTATCTCTGCACTTGTTTAACATACAGAAGTCAGAAGGGTTTTATCTTCTTGTGTCCTCATGCCCTTTTGTCCGGTTCATGTCCTGAGTGTCCAGGGGGCCCATGGTGATCCCACATCTTGAATGTAGGCGATATTAGGCAACAAAGAAGACTATGTTTTCCAGAAGACCCTTTTTGCGGGCTTTCTTCTGATTGGCTGCCAGTTTTGCAGCCGCCATTGTACTTTTCTCTTGCTTATCCTATGCACAGGCAGACTCTCCTTCTCTAGATTAACCCTTCACCTGACAGATAATTATATGTTCTGGGCTTTCTAGGTTGATTTGTTATTCTGGTAATTGTTACTGGTAATTTCTACTAGTGTGGGACATGTTTACTGTCAGGATGTGGGATTCTAAAGGGCCTGTGGGTAAATCTAAGGCTAAGGACTATTGAGCGTCCCCTACCACCCTCACTTACTGATCCTTATGCCAAACGGGGCTTCCTAGAGACTATTCCAGATCTCTCTGCCCCTCTTGCGCTTGGGTAAAAACACTCTGTCCTCAGGCCCCAAATCCCCTTCTCCCTCCAGGTTGGGCTGCATTCATGGAAGACCCCCACTACCTTTAAATATGTGGCCCCTGTATCTCATAGTGTTCCTCAGATCCTAGGGGCTTCCTCGGGGAGGAATTGCTAGAACAGCAGTATGAGGAGGGGTGGGATATGAGGATATGGATTCTTCCTACTCCTATGGGGACTCTTATGAGAATGACCCACTTCCCTCAGCTGAGGGACTCATTAGAGTTGTTTTGGAGAAGCTTCAGGTCTCTGACACCTTTGATGAGGGGGTCTTCTTCTGTAGATGTCTTCCAGAGGCATAAGAAATCTTTACCTCCCCCCCCCCCCCCAATACCACAGATCCTTCTCGATGAGTGGAAAACCCCAAGTGAACTAATGTCTTTCACCAAGAGGTTCATTAAGCAGTATACCTTTTCAGAGGCAGCTTTGATGCAGTAGGCCTCTCCTCCAACCGTGGACCCTCCTGTTTCATGGTTGGCTAAGACTTCTTCCCTGCCTTTGGCAGATGCAGCAGGACTGAAGGATCCAGCAAACAAGGGCCAATTTTGTGGCCACTAGAGTAGCTCTAAGACCTGTTTTTGCCTCTCCTGGGTTAAAAGGGCTGTTGCCATGTGGGATGAACAGCTGATTGAGGCTGTCCGTGCTGAGGTTTCCAAAAAGGATTTGTCTGTTCTTTTGGCCATCCTTAAGGAGGCTAAAACTTATGTCACTGAGGCTCTTTTTGAAGTGGTCAGGTTGTCCACTAAAGCTTCCGCTTTTTATTTTGCTGCGTGGCGCTCTGTGCAGCTTAAGATTTGGTCTTCAGATCAATTTTCCTAGAAATCACTGGTTTCTTTACCTATTCAGGGCAAATCCCTGTTTGGACCTGAACTGTTTGGACCTGAACTGAAGCAGAGCACTATGTTGCCTAAGATGCCTCCAAACATCCAACTATGGTGAATAAACTGCATCTATTTCATTCCCCCTGCCAAACTGAGGAGCAAAGTCCCCAAGGTTCGCAGTTCTCACATGCACGCTCCTCCTCCAAGCCCAGACAGCAGTGGCAGCCCAAGCGAGCAGCTTACAAGGGCTAAATCTGTCAAGTAATCTTTTACATGACTCGTGGAATCCTGCTCCACATTCATAATGGTGGGTGGGGGAGGGTTGAACTGGAGGAGGAGGAGAAGGGAGTCTCCACCCACAAGACTCTGTCTTTTGAGATGTGTCCTGCCCTCCAATAGGAGGGACTCAACCCCATGACACCTGTATTCCATATGGATTAAAGAGAAAAGTATTTAATGGGTAAAATCCTATTATTTGTTAGTTTAATGTGTATCCCTTAATTTAGAACACCTTTTGGGTTTTTCCGTGATGTATGTATTTTATATAATGTATTACATGTGTATATAAAATTGTAGTCATAGCCATTCCTTTTGTCTAAAGTTTTGGTAGAGCTGCTAAATGTTCTTGACATAGTTTGAGGTACCTTTAGAAGTCTTACGGTTTTAGCAGCCTCTCAGGGTTGTTGTTGGTTGGTGAGATACCCCTCTTCCAGATGTCTCCCTGTCACAACTCCCATCATCGATGATGGAATAGTAGTCTACAGCAGCTAGAGGTCCAACAGTTGACTGGCCCTACCTTTGCTTATTGTCCGTTGTTTTAGATACAGCTTTTTTAAGTAAACAACAGTGCAAGGAAATCTTTTTGTATGGGAATACCCTTTTTTAACTTTTGTTGAGCATGTGGATGCCTTCTGATGGTAGAACTCTCTTAACTGATACCCAGTGAAGTTCCCTATCATGTCTCAGTCAAAATCATTAATTTTCTTCTTGTTACAGTTTTTGCTAGGTCACCCACAATAGAGGTGAAGTATAACACTTTATTGGTATCATCATAATGTGTGAGCTGAGCAGCCTTTCAATCATTCAGTGAGGGGGCTACATTTTTATTAAAAGTGTCCGTGTTGTCTCTGTTTAGTGAGAAAAGATATGGCATTGATTAGATGAATATGGTCTCCCCTTTCCAAAGATGGTACTCATTTGAGCATTTGTCTGGCAATTGAATAGTTATGTGGCATAAATAAATAGATACACTCAATTAAAAAGTATGGGACTTTGACAGAGCCCCGTTTCAGCCCACACACCTTCTTACTTCAATTGAGGACCTCTTTGAAAGGGCAGATACTCACCTCGCCAACAATAGTATCAAAGGGAAATCATGCCAGGTGATCCTGTCCTACTTGGAATACATAAGTATTAATGAAAGCATTTTGAAAGGGGGAATGATCTAATGAGACCCATACCTCAATGCCTACCCCCTCCCACACTTCCTACCTTTTCAAGGGTTCATGGGGGGGACTTTCCAATGAGGTACTCATGATGTATTTTTACCATGTGATCATGGTTTCAACAGAAGGTGGCCTCTGCCTCATACACTTATCTCTTATTTAATCATGTGTACCCTCATTAATACGTATGATACATATTTTCTGTATTGCGTCCTTAAAATAAAACAAATGTGTCCATGAGCTCATAGAGCAACTTAAGTACTTAAGAGGGAAAGAAATGCAAGTGACCCATCATTTGATAATACTGAGTTTCAGAAATGGAATACATTGTCTATATCTCCATGTAGAAAGCATGTTTCAAAAATATTGGAGTATCATTCAGAAGGCATGCAGCTAATGCTACCTGACACTGTATGACATGTCTATGTTTTTAAAATAATTTAGAATTTTTTAAAAGAATTTTGAATTTTTGAACCAGTAGAAAGGTAACATTTTTATATTCTGGAAACTACTTGGTATTCCAGCTTGGGTAGGAAAGTAATTAAAACTTGATTTTATAAACTTTTCTATTTTCCAAGGTTTAATAGTATGCCTTTTCTAAATATAAAAAATAAAATAAAAAAAAATGTAAAAGTGCATTGTGTTAGCTACAGTTTTGTTCTCCTAGCATGGTTTACATTATGCCAACCCATGCAAAAGGATACAGTTTTTCTTGTGAAATCCATAACTATTTAGTGCAATATTGTGTTATGAATATTATATATATATTTTAATATTTGTTAAGTGGGATGCCTTTGTGTCAACTTCTGGAAACTATGTAGAAATATGTCATTGAGGTAGAAATGCAAATTTCTAATTTCATTAAGTGGAAATGGCATTAAGTTAAAATTTTTTTTTTTTTTTTTGCTTGAAATGCACGTTCGTTCAAACTGTAAAATCAAAGAAACAATAAGAAAAAAAATGCATGTTTCCCTGTTTTTTTTTATTGTAAAATCTTAATGTGTGTGAATAATCAAATATTTATATCTTTCCAAATTCTGAATTGTAAATATGTTGTTCAAGCTTTTTATTATCGAAGCTTAAAGAAATCTACTTTCACACATTTGTGTTATAAGTTAATTGTAATTTAAAAAAAATGTGACATGGATATATCTTCTCTACCATTTTAGTGAATATCCACAAAACAAGAGTGTAATTTGAATGTGTAGAGCATTCCAGAAAAAAAAATTGGTGTTGGTTACTTACAGTAAAATAACCAAAGTAATTAATTGACTGTAAACTACAACATAGTGTTTAAACCTGTTTAGCACAGGGGTGGAGATGGGTGGGAATGTCCTGGCATTTAAGGGGTTATGTGTTTGTATAGTATCTTTTACGTGCACATCTATGAATTTTAGAGTGGGTAAAGACAAGTTGTCTTTTAGCATTAGTTTGTTTTTTGGATAGTAATGTTTCATAATAAAAGCAGCTCTAATTAATCATCATAGTATTTGGACTTTGGAGAGTGTTATTTCAATTCTGTCAGAGTTATACTTCAAGAGTAATTCAATGACAAAGTGTCCCCCTCCCGCCCCTTTTACTGATGTAACACTGCTCAGCCAGAGCAGGAGGGAGGTGCCCAGGTAGATTGCAGAGAGGGACAATCTTCAATTAAGATAAGGGAAAAAACCTGAAAAGCTTGTCAAGGGGGGCAGGGCTTTCATTGTTTTTACTGTAAGAAGATTGTCCCCTTCTGTTATCTGTCTGGTCTTACAACTAGATTCCACATCTGAGAAGAGATGGCTTACACTAGGTAAAAGGGGCGGGAGGGGAAACTTTGCTTGTGAATATCTCTTAAACCATAAAGGTTTGAGAGTTAGGACTTATATCATTCTTCATGTTTTTTTAATTACTACAAAATAAAATAAAGTTAAAACGAAGTATTACTATCCCTTTAAGCGCTTTAGTTGCTGGGAAATTTGAATTATTGTATGTATTTTATGTGCTTTTCCACGTAAATCATTTAAAGGGTTAGTAATGTTTTATTAACAGGTTAGCTAGGATCCATCCTTATAATGTGTACTATCGCTCCGTTAAGTTATAAATGCAGACATCACTCTAGTTCCTCTGAAATTATATCATAACTTCACCCCTTCCTGTCCCTTACACTGACATCGTACTTCTTTCCTCAGAACTAAAGGAGTACGACGATGGGGGACAATATTAATACAGTGTAAGGAGAAATCTGCCCTTCCTCATCAAGGCAGGCATGTTTTTCCTTATGCTGGAAGTCATGTTGGCATTAGTAACGTAACGGAGCGATAGTACACATTCTAAGGATGGATCCTTATTGTTAATAAAACAGTACTAGCCCTTTAAAGGGCCATATGTTCAAAAGAAAAATTGGAGGCTTTCATGTGCAAACCATTGGTACTATTGGGGAGACCTAAAAATTCCCATTGATTTTAATGGGGATTTTGACCCCTTGAACGCTAGGGAGATCTCGAACGCATTGCAAAGCAATTCGATGTAGACCTCTCTATCTCTCAAGAGATTAAAATTCCCATTTAAATCAATGGGAATTTTTAGTTATCCCCTATAGTACAGTTGGTTTGCCCCAGAACACTTTTCTTTTGAACGTACTGCCCTTTGTTTTTATAATTCTTCTGCAGCTTAACTGTTTAAGGATCAGAGTGGTGTGCAAAGCATTGCTTACCCCTCTGGTCTTTAAAGGGTTAAAAAAACACCAATCCTGGTATAAGTATTATATGCTTTTTTGCATTGGTTTTTATTCTGGATAAGTTGTAATCAAGAGAATCTTATCTTAATCTGCATTAGTAAATACCAATATCTGTAGTCATTCAGGTCTTGTTTTTGATATGATTTATTATATAAAAAAAACAGCAGCAGTGTAAATGTGTATTAAGAGATCCTTTTGCTTCTCACCTGTCTGCCTTCAGTTACCCTAGCAACCAGCAGATGGGGTTCTTTCACCAGGGACAGCACTAAGGTTGCTGAAAGAAAACCATAAAGGAGCGTGGCATAAAAAGCCTTTGAGCATTGATGGTTACGTTAGTGATTAATTGTTATAAGATTACTCGTAATTAAACCTCTGAAGAGAAATGAACAAAGCACAACCCACTGTGTAGCAATTATGTTTACTAAAAAGTATCTGAAGAAATGAACAATACATTTTTAACCATGCAGCATAATTAATGGCATGTCTATATATCCAGCCACAAGGAGTCCCATTCGATTAATGTTCGTATCCAGCATGGACATACAGAGGTTGATGTACTAAAAAGAACTGGAGCTGGGGCTAACCAATTACATCATAGAGTACAAATAAAAATTCCAGTTGATTTAAATGAGGCTCTTAACCCCTCTCAAGCATTCAAGAGGTGAAAAGCCCAATGTGAATTAATAGGATTTATGGGAATTTGTATTTGTCCCCTGAGGTGCAGTTGGTTTGCTCCAAATCAACTTTGCTTTAGGTAATTAATTGTAATCTGTTATTAAAGGAACACAACTCCTAAAAATGAACTGGAGTAATATACTAGTTAGGAATTATCTGTTTTGTTTTCTGAGGCCCAAAATTGTGCCTTTTATATGTTCTCTGTGGGAGCAGACATTCCTGCCTTTTCCATGGCTCCCATTGATAGTCCACGATTGTCTGTGAATGGACGGAGATACAATAAACATTACAAAAGCAGTGAGCACTAATCACATGAATTTAACTGATTTAGTCTTATCTCTCAATGGAACCAGCAGGAACAATATTAAAGTGGAACTACCACATCAACTAAAGTTGCCCTGCAATACATAGGCAGGTGACGATTAGCTTAATAATCGTTATTGTACCTCTCAAAAGTACCCCAGAGTAAAGTAATCCCTAAGCTACCAACACCAGCAGCCATGCATCAGTGCGGACATCTTTTCTGCCTGCCTGCGCTGTCAGTCCCCGTCACCCTTCAGCGGCGTTGCACTGACCCGAACGGCTCTGGAAGAGACTGACGGCATAGGCTGCACTAACCTGGCCATCAGTCTCGGAATATTACTGATAACTTTACTCAGGGCCACTTTTAAGAGGTAAAATAACGATTGTTAAGCTAGTCACCACCTGCCTAAGTATTGCAGGGCGACTTTAGTTGATGTGGTAGTACTATCACCTTGCGTTTTATTTACATATGTGAAAACATAATTCAAAACTGCCTATGTGTCACGTTATCCAAAAGTCCAGCAGTTGTATCGTTTAGGAGATATTCACACTTTTATCTTGGGGCAAAGTGGAAGTGGAAATCTCCCGGTAAAGCACAGAGCTTCATTAGCCTATAACATGTCACTGAAATCTTTATTGGCATATGATGTATAACTGAAAAGGTTTCATTAGCATATGAAATGACACTGAAAAGCTTAATTAGCATATGAAATGTCACTTGTATTGTGCGTATACCGCAAGTAGCATACATTAGCATATGGAATTGAATCGTGTGGTTAGATAGTCAGGGAAGAATATGGCTGTTGTAGGTATACAATACATAAATGTGCCTAATTTGCCTCCTATAGAAAGGCTTATACTAAACCCTTTGCGTGACAAAGGGCCCGCAACATATTGCTCTGAAATGCGTTGTGCACCCCTCTGGCACTCAAAGGGTTAAGAGGACTCTGAGGGTTTTTCCGTATTATGGGGCCTCCATTCACAATTTCACCAAGAGCCTCAGATATTCTTAAAACCGCCCTAGAATACTGCCATTTCATGAAATGTATAACATAGCAGTAAGAAAAAAATATAGTAGCTTCTTGTATCCCCATAGTTATAATTCAAAAGGAACTTCTGTTTATAACATTGAAACTCAATTTTAAATTAAACTGAAATTTGAAGTTATTCCCAAACCCATATATAAATAAATGTTATGGAAGGACTGTATCACTTCCATTGGTAAAACTTGAACAAGAATTCTTTGTTAAGTGTCCTTTCTCAGATGGCCAATAACTACTTTTTTTTTTTTTTTTTTTTTTTTTTTTTTTTTTGCCTTACTTACATCACTGCTGAACAAAATAATTCCAAATTTGCTGGAAGTACCATGGTTCCTTAGAAATGTACATTTTTGTAAATATTTTTTTAATAGCTATAAAGCTTGGTACATTGCCATGGTGTACTGTTTATGTGCTGTGCAAAATGGCGCTGTCACAGTTTACATTCTTAATCAACTGACTATATTTTTCATTGACCCTTGACACCTTTACCTGGTGGTGCCGAAGCTTTAACCATTATTCCCATGTGTGTTGTAAAGCTGTGCATTACATAGTGCGGTTTCCCAGTGCTCATAGTGTTAACAGACTGAGCATATTGTATTCTGTTTGACCCTAACCTGAACCCCCATACACACACAAACACACACACACGCACACACACACAGTCAGCAAGAGTAGGGATCTCCTCACAATCTGACCTCAACATGCTCCTCTTGTCTGTACTGAAGATGTCAGAGCAGTGTGGATCTCTTCACTTTCCTATTAATTAATCCATTGAATGCCATTAAAGCTTGTGACATAAGTGGGGTTAATATCAATTAACCCCACCAACACCCAAAAATAATTTTGTTTAACCCTTTGAGTGCCAGAGGAGTATGCACTGCATTGCAAAGCAATGCAGTGTGTACCCCTCTGGTACTCAAACAGTTAAACCTTCAGTTGTGGTCATACTCAGCATTGCATAGTGCTTCAGCTGCATGGTTACTGAATCAATCCTCCTCCACTTCCTGTTATATTAACCCCACCATTGCCATAATGGGCTACAGTGCATTGCAGTGTGATGGCACCTGCATAGCAATTTGAAGGTTAATTATAAAATATTAACACCCATCTCCCTGCACCCTCACTACACTAAACATTAACCCATCCATCACCATATTGGTCTACAAAGCATTGCAGTGCTGTCAGGGAGGTTAAAAACAATAATACAAATGTACATCCCCACCTCACCGCTATACTGACCATTTACTCCTCTGTTGCCATAATATGCCATAGCTACAGTACCAAAGCAATAGAGCAGTCCACGGGGCACTCAAACAGGTCAGATTTTTTGCATATCCTTAATTAAGCGAACGTTGAGAAACACTGCAATAGAGATACATAAATTTCCATTGTGGGTATCAACACATTTCAGTGCAATGCAATATGGCCATATAGCGACAGAGTGGTTGTTATGCAAGCCATAACATACCTACCAGGGCTGAATTTCTACTCGCCAGGGCTAAATTTTCACTCGCCATTGGCTAGTTGCGAGTGGAAATTTTGAGCCCTGAATATATTACATAGAAATACACCAAAAAAACTGAAAACGCTTTTGTAGTCTTTACATCCGTCCAATCCCACATCTGGATTGCAGCTCTAAGGGGAGGCGGCCAGAAGGGGCGGGAGGGGGCTCATTTTACATTTAATATCTTTTGAACTACAGAAAAGTAAGTTATTAAACATAGCGCAAAGTGTTATGTTTACAATAGTGATCTACTTTATTGTAGACATTACTACCCCTTTAAAATTACACTGACAAGGAGAATAGACTATTACTGGTATATGTTCATTGGGAACAAATACAAATTATCTCTGCTCCCTGCTCTTCCATGATACTTATCTTGTATCAGCTTTTCTTCTGTCCACATTATCTTTTGTAGATAATGTTCTGCATGTATTTCACCTTTTTCTCTTTCTAGTTTTGTTGTTACACATTACAATCTAGATTTGCTCCACAGTGGCTTCCTGCAGATGTCCGAGGGCACATTTAGATGTTGCAGCACCAAGCATACTGTGTCAAACTTTCCTAAATATATTCATTACATTTTTCCAGCAAGTGTCACAGAAGTGTTGATTTTCCAACTACATGTCAAAACCTAAAAATGTATATGCCTTGCGCTGGGAGCCACTTGTTTACATCCTGATATAATGAAATGTTGGTCAATATATTTTGGGGGTTTTTATGAAGAGGTATCACTAATGTATAATTGTAAACAGAATGTCTGTTATAGCATATTTGTTGTATTTCCAAGAATAACTGGTCAACACTTTTTTTTTTTTAATATAGATTGCAGCAGCTTGATAAGCATTGTAAAAATAATGCCCTAAGGATTGTGGATCTGCTTAGTAAAAACAATGAACTACTAAAGGAAAGAAAAATGCTTACAGAAGAAGTGCAACTCCTCAGAAAACAGGTAATGAATGGAATGGCTTTGATGGATATTTGTAGCACAGATAAATTAGCACATATTTACTATGCCTTGAAAGTATCTGGGAGGTTGATTTAGCAGCTCTATGGGCCATATACAGGAAGCGTAAGAACAGCAGTTCTGAAGCAAATGAACTTTGTCGATGGAAACAAAGATAAATTCCCAAATTTCACATTGAAAATCCTCTTGAATGCCACCGGGGTGTTCAGAGTGTTGCAAAGCAATATGTTTCACATCCATGTAGCACTCAAAGTGTTAACATGCAATTTTTAACCCACTGAGTGCTACAAAGGTCCCCAAAGAATTGTTAAGTAATGTATTGGAGGCCACTCTCGCATGCCAGGAGGCTGAAAGTAGTGTTGTCTGGGAAAGAGGCCAGGTCTGGACACAAGGTTGGAGAAGACTAGCGAAGATGCTTATTGTGAGACATTAACTGCTCACTGGGCCTCATACAAAGCTCCTGGAAATAGGACCAGTAGGTGAGTCCAGGAATTCACAGGTGTGCACAGATGCTGATACACAAGATTTGTGTGGTCAGATTAGCACAAGGAAGTTTAAGTGTGGAAAAACAGGAAATGACTGGACTGAAACAGTGCAAATGAGCACAGGTAATAATAGACATGTGGACTGCTTGTGCCAGGTCCTCACATCTGCACATAGTGGCTTCTTATAACCCCTTGACGACCAGAGGGGTTCTCAATACATTTTCAATATATTATTTGGCATTGTGTTGTATGATGCTCTGAAGGGGGTAATATGATTTCTCTTACATCCAATATGGAACATAGATACCATGGGGTTGAGTCCTTCCTCCTGGAGGGCAGGACACATCACAAAAGACAGGGTTGCTGGGGTAGAGTCTCTTTCATCTTCCTCCAGCTCAAGTCTCCACCCATTTCCCAGAATTCATATGTCCTGTAAAGCAGTTGGAGGTACAGTGGCCATCCTGTTAGTTTTTATTAGGTTATTATTGTTTCTTTAGATATGAAGCTGTATAGTCCTTATTAGGCAAGCTACCATCATTGGGCTTCCCTGGAGTTGGATTGCTCAGTTCAGAGGTGCTTTGTGGACCTTTTGTGTCCTGTGGAGGTTGACATTATGACAAGTCTGATCTTCATGGCTAAGCTCTGACAGTCTGTCCACTCCTTTGATGGTAGCTTGAAGAAAGAAGATTGGTGAGTAACCCTTTGAGTGCCTTGGTCCACTGTGTGTTCCATTTTGAGCTACCCTTTACACTCTGAGTACCTATGCTCTGATTTGGCAGTCATTATGGCTCTATTCTCTCTTAAGGGGTCTTTGAAGTACAGATGGCTGCTGTCCTTTTCTGTTTGTTAACCCTTTCTCTGCTGTTTTAGTTATAGGTGTCTTAGATGCTTTGGGGGGTCAGAGAGGACTCTATTTTCTTGTCTTTCCATACCTTAACATCTGGTCCACTTTCTGAGTGTCCACAGCTAGAGTAACATGCATTGTTATTCAACAAGCAAGAGAAAAGACTACAGATCCCTTGCTCTCCATCTCCAGTTTAATCCTTTGCATACCAAATTAATAAGTGCTTTTTTAATTTCTGGGTTCTAAATTTATTCTGGGAACATTTAATCTAGTTTTACTAGATTCTGACACTCTCTCAGGGACATGTCTGACTTTAAGGGGCATATGGGGAAATCCAAGGCTAAGGATTCAGGAGTTTCCCTTACCACTGAACGTAGAAGTCCTGTCCAAACCTGAAGTAATTCTGTGTGAGTATAAATTGTATGAGTTGTGTTACCGGTTCTGTGGCAGTGTAGTTTTTTCCAGATATTCTTTGCATGCTGCAATGCCATCTTTGTGTGGAATTTTAGTGTAAAGGGATTCTACATCCATAGTGGCTGGGATGGTGTTCTTTTGAATGGGGCCCAAGTCGGCTAGTTTCTTTAAGAGAGTTATGGGGTCTTGAAGGAAGCTGGGTGTTTGTTTTACTAGGGGTGTCAGGGTATTTTCTACCCAGCCAGAGTTATTCTCCGTGAGTGTACTAATTCCTGAAATTATGGGTCTTCCTGGGTTTCTTTCTTTGTTTATTTATGGTAGCATGTAGAATAATGTAAAATAATTTTAGTGGGATCAGACACAGTGGGAAGACCAGAAATGGAAGGATCAGAGCGGATGTGTGCCAGTAACGGTTCCAGGGCTAAAATAAAGATAACAGGGGACAGTGGACAACCCTGTCTAGTGCCATTCAACATAGAAAACGGCATAGACAGAGCCCCATTAACCAGCACTCTCGCTGAAGGAGTGGAATAAAGACCTAGAATCGAGGAAAGACCCCTGGGGCCAAGACCTAAGAAGGAAAACATTTCTTTAAGATAAGGCCAACTGAGGCGATTGAACACCTTTTCGGTGTCAGTCGAGACCAGCAAGGTTGGTTGACAAATTCTGCAATCATTTTAGTAGTATTGTCCTTGGTCTCACGACCAGGAACAAAGTCAGATTGATTGGGGAGAATATAGGGGGGCAAACAGGGTTTAAGACGATTACTTAAGATCTTAGCGTATAGTTTCAAATAAACGTTCAATAAAGATATCAGACGGTAATTTCCACATAAAGTATGATCCTTGACGGGCTTTGGGATAATGGAGATATGCACCTCCAGGGCTTGTGGTGGAAAGGCCACACCAGATGCAAATGCTTTTATCATTTGGGGGCCAAGGAGATCTTGAAAGATGGAATAATAGATCACTGGCAGACCATCAGGAGCAGGACATTTACCTCTAGGGGTAGTTTTGATAGCAGTTGCCAATTCTTCACTGGTAAAAGGAGCTTCTAAAAGATCCACTGTAGCGGGAGGCAGGGGTGCTAGACCAGAAGATGACAGGATTAAATGTCTGCAACCGGAGGAGAAGGGGAACCACCCCCGGCTGCAGGCTGTGAACGATTATAGAAAGAACTATAGAATGTATGGAAAAACCTCTGCCATAGCGGGGGAATGACTTGTGGGAGACACCTTTGGAGTCCTTAATCTTACAAATATAGCGTTTGTTTTGTTTGATGCAGACCATGCGGGCTAACAGCTTCCCACACTTTTTACCATGAAGGGGTACGAAAGCGTTGCCAATGAAACTATTTGAGGATTGCAGCTTCTTGTAAAAAACTACCTCCGAACGTGCAGTCAGGAGTCATCGTAGAGTCTCTTCCGAGCCAGAACATTGGTGGCGACATTCCAAAGTCACAACCTCATCTAGAAGAGCAAGAAGACGAGCTTTCTGTTCTTTCTTTCGTATCACACACCTTTTAATGAAGACACCCCTCAAAACACACTTGTGGGCCTCCCACACCACAGGGTCCGAGACCTCCCCATTGCCATTGGTAGCAAAGTACTCTGTCAAGTGCCAGCGGATGTCCTTGAGCACCTTGGCAGCCTTCAAGAGATTTTCGTTCAATTTCTAAGATGGCGCTTTGGGATTAGCCGCTTTCATCGCAAGCAAGATATAAATCGGGGCATAGTCAGACCATGTGATGGGCTCTGCATCGGCCGCGGTCAGTGAATGAAGGTGAAATTGGTCCACAAAGAAGTAGTCTATATGGGAATACTTCTTGTGAACTGCGGAATAGAAAGTATATTGGCGGGCACCCGGATACAAATATCTCCATCAGTCAATCAGGTGGTGGTCCTTGAAAAGAGAGTGCAAGCAGTGTAGAACTACGTAACGAACTGCAGAACGACCGTCTGAGCAGTCCAGATTGGGGTGCAGAGAGACATTGAAATCTCCACCCAGGACCAGTCGGCCAGCCTTGAAAGTAGCAAGGAGCTCCAAGAGTCGAGAAAAAAAAAAAAGAGGTGTGACTTACATTCGGAACATATACATTAGCTAATGTATAAGGCATTCCTCCCAAGAAGCTTTTGAGAAAATGGAACCAGCCTTTAGGGTCAGTCAGACTATCCTCAAGCACCCACGGCACATGAGCGCCAATCAGGACAGCCACCCCGCGCTGCTTAATAGGTGCAGATGCTAACCAGACATGGGGAAACTTGCCACTGACTAGTGAGGGGCGGATAAGCTGCCTCAAAATATGTTTCCTGGAGAAACACGTCAGCCCCTAGACGAGCACAGTCCTGCAGGGCCAAAGAGCGCTTCTCAGGGATATTCAAACCCTTGGAATTCACAGATAAAAACTTCAACTTTCCCTCAGAAGCCATTAGGGAACATGGAGAGCACTGCAAGGCTAAACCAGGCTATAAGGAGGGTCGTCTGGCACTGAACCCAGCTACCAAGAGCCCTATATTTCGAGCCAAGGGAGTAGGGAAATCCCCAGAGGGAAGGATAGGGGAAAGAATGGTGGAGGAAAAAGGAGGGAAGGAAAAGGGGGTACAGAGGGAGTGGGAGGAGGGGGCAGGGGAGGAAGGAAAAGAAAAGAGAAAAACAGAAAAGGAATAAGAATCCAGAGAAGAACACAGAGAAAAATAAACAGAGAAAATATCACGGACAGAAGAGACGGGCCAGGAGGGCCCCAAAGTTCTGTCGTATAAGTCACGGAATGGCCATATGGCCCAGGGAGGGAGGTAAAGGTCCTATTTGGAATCAGAGTGGTTCCAGACTCAGCGGTCCACGCCACCAAGTTTCAGAACATGGAAGAAAAAACTGCTGAAGAACAGAACAAGGTACAGTACAGTAAACCCTGAGAAAACATATAATAGACAGGCACAGAGAAAACATGTCTGTGGCAATAACGTTTTAAAATAACCACAAGTAACAATATACTAAACTGAACAAGGTAAGATTATCAGTAAGTACATTTCTGGAGAATGTAGACATAACAGTAATCAGGCCCACCTATATGTATTTAAGTGGAGAAGAGCAGTATTGTCATGCCCTGAGCTAAGCTGAGCAACAAATATGGATGGAGAAGTAGGGGACCCATCATATCAGCAGAGCATCCTCTAGGAAAGATAGGGAACAGAAGCTAGAAGCCAGTAGCGAATTGTGGCAGTCCCTAACAAGCTAGTAGGGGGCCTCAGACACAGGGGAAGGGAGTTAAGCAATCTATGACTGCCCCGGGGGGTAGAGAATGTTAAGCATACAGTACCAGAGGGGTTGGATGTGGGATCCCACAGTAGTTGCAGCTTCGGGTATTAATAAGCTACGCAAGGGAAGGGGAGGTTGAGGATGAAAAGAATAGTGCAAAGGGATAGGAAAGCCCACATCCCAATAGGAGACTGGGGTGTGGAGGGGGAAGTATGCAACAGATCTCCATGTATAGATGTCGTGATACCGCCTCATGAGGAGGGGCAGTGACGGGGACGGGAGTCGGGATTATTGGGAATGAGCACATAGCATCCCAAGGGACAACCACAGCAGCCTACTACCCCACGACAAAACGCCTGCAAAGGCTGAGGCTAAGAAAGGCATTACAGTGAAGGAGGTAGCACATGAGAATATATACATAGGCCAGCAGAGGAAGAAAAAAACCCCACAACAACATACAAAATAAACCCAAGGCGTGGCAGGCTGCTATAAAATTCAAGGTTACCAGAGGAAGTGGAGAGCCCCAAAAAGAGAGAGAAGAGAGGAAGGGAAGAAGCGAGCAATTATACCCACAGAAAGGCAGAAGATGGTAGAGGGAGGAAAGGAAGAAGAGGGGAGTAAAGATGGAGAGCAAGAAGGCACCCCCCAGGATAGAACAAAACACAGCAGCCTACCATCCTCCAGGGAACATTCACATAAGTCGGAGTCTAGAATGACTAAGCTATTTGACACATGGGAGTCACCACAGCAGAATAACAGCACCCATCCACAAGGAGGCAAGTACAGAAGGGTCACGGCACAGAAAACATCAGCTGCACAGTTCAACTGCTACATCTCCAAAGTCAAACCGGAACATCATATACAAGTCCGGACAGGTAAGTAGACAAGTTCCCACAGATAAGGATGGAACAAAGTTGAGGAGGCATCAATGTTGAGGAATAACCAAAGGAACATTATCGCTGGCACAGTCCCCACAGTATTTTGGGTGCTTCGTGGAGGAAGATAAGACAGGAATCCAATGGTCGCGTCGCTCCTTCAGGCTGGGTACATCAATAGGGGTGATTCCACTCACACTCGGCAGAGGGTTGGAGATGCCCAGCGAGGCACAAAATGGTGGGATATCCTTAGGAGAGCGAAAAAGACTGGTCTGGCCTTGATGGGTAGCCTGAAGGGAGAACGGGAACCCCCATTTATACTTAATCTGTAAATTTCGCAGGTGGTCCGTTAGAGGCTTCAAAGCCCTTCTCTGCTGGAGAGTATGGCGAGCCAAGTCCTGAAAGAACTGTAGGGTCACTCCAGCATAGCGGATCTCTCCCATTTCTCAACTGAGTCACATAATTAATTCCTTATCCACAAAGCAGGAGAGGCAACATACAATATCGCGGGGAGAGTCACTGGGGTTACCCCGGGGCCGCAAGGCCCGGTGAGCTCTTTCCAAGGAGATGGGATGATCCACTGGGATTTGCAGAACATCATGGAAAATTGTGGATAGGGTAGCCTCCAGGTCTTTACCAGGGACAGATTCAGGCAATTCCTGGATGTGGAGATTGCATCGTCTGCCCCTGTTGTCGAGGTCATCCATTTTATTCATTAACAGCTTCACTGCCTCGTCATGTTGTACCAGGATGTGCTCAGAGTTCGATTGCTGGGACAGGTAGTCTTCACGATCTTGCTCAAGAATCGAAATCCTCTGCCCTAGAGATCCCAGGTCCTTATGCAAGTCCTCAATCTCGTCATGGACGGCTGATCGGACCTCCTGTATCAGAGTTTTGAGGTCTGCCTTAGTGGTCAGATGGGCAATGTCGGCTCTAGTGAGAGCCGGTCTGGTGACTCCACTGCTGGGGATTCCAGGCTAGACATGCTGGTAGGGGATTAGAAAAACAGAGAGGTTCCGAGCCAGTGTCCTCCTGGTCAGCCGAGGCGTCAATAGGCAGCAGCGACTCACTCTGATTTCCCGCCACTGCCGGCTGCAGCATAGGCAAAAACTCTGTGATTTTTACAGTACGCATGTCCTTTTTGGACTTCTTCTTTTAATTTGTGACATCAGATCAAAAGTCCTGATCCAAAGAGCATCAAACAGGGTAACAGCAATAGTTCAGCAGCTAGCAAAGACCATGTAGGTAGCCAGGACCGCAGAGCTAGCTCAACATGCATCCATTCACTTTGGCAGTCGCTCCTCCCCACCAGTTCCAAATTTTGATACGCTAAAAACAAATGACATACAATAGTTTGAAAAGTATCAGAGAGAACCTACCTGATGTGAACCTCCTAGAGCTGCAGCAAGTGAACACTGGCACAAGAGGACTATGGGACTCCCAGATCTCCCTATAAAACAAGGTTAACCACTCCCTCATAAATCCTCATATTTAACATATTTACAAATTGGTATAGAGGAGCCCATGTCTGTTTTTGTTGTTTTGTGAAACTCACAGAGCACTCCACCAGGTTTGTGGGTGCTTCTTGAGCCTACAAAAACTAGGTCTCTGCTGAACAGCTGTGCAAGGCTGCTACATGATCCTCCTTTCACACATTAACCATACACTACAGTGTCAGTGTTTTGGCCTCAACTGAGGCCAGCTTTGGCTGGAAGTTTCTTCAGGCAGGAGGACATTTTTTTTTCTCCTACTGCAATGTTCTGTTCAGTAGTTTGAGTCCAGTTGGCTCTTGTTTGATTTGTTTTGGTGTCTGTTGACACCTGAGGTGTTACATAGGTCCAGTTTTAGTCCTATGGAGTACTGGTATGCTATGAGGAGAGTTTTTTTTTCTCTATTTCCATCTTGGAATCTGAGGGATGCTTTGGTATATCAGCATGCTTCCTGTGTTCAATATTGATGTAAGAGAAAATAAGATTTTAGTGTTCTTACCTGTTAAATCCTTTTCTCTTTAGTCTATATGGAACACAAGTCTCCCACCTGGAAAAAATAATCTTACCTGTGTTGCTTCCATGGGCATGGGAGTCCTATAAGTGTCTTAGTCCTGGGAGATTCTATTTTCTTCATTCCGGCTTATTTTGCTTGGCTGCAACGTTTTGTTGCATGAATTCTGGGAGTTTGTAAGTGGCGGCTTGAGTTGGAGAAGGAGGAAGAGAGTCTCTACCTCAGAGACCCTGTATTTTGTGATGTGCCCTGTTCCCCAGGTGGAGGGACTAGATTTAGGCATTTGGGTATTTGTATTATGCCGTTGATGTTTAATTTACTTGTTTTGTCTTGGCATTTTACATATTAATCATTGGTTATACCTGCAGTTGTCAGCAGTTAGGCTTCTTTTCTGACTCCACATTTTCTAGTACCAGTTTAATTCCCTCTTCAGCAGCTCCTCTTGCTCTTGGAACACATTGCTGTCCCTGTAATCATCTTCTATCTGCCTGATCTGGGAGATTTCTTCAGTTAGTAGTTCCAAGCTGAAGATGATGACTCTAAACTATAATGGAAAATACACTCATTATGTACTTGGCATTTAGGACCTTAGCAGATAGCAAATCTGGAAAATCTGAAGCTCAGCAGCTGCACTGTAGGCTACAAATACAAATTCCCCAAAATCCCCATTAACTTAAATGAGGTTTTAACCCCTTAAAGGCCAGAGAGGTCTCCACTGCAGTGCTTTGCAATGCACTGGAGACTTCATTAGCATTCAGGAGGTTGGAACCCCTATTTAAATTAGTGGGTATGCATTTAAGTCAGTTGGAATAGTAATTTCCTGCCCGTGGTAAAGTTGGTTTGCTCTGGGATTCCTCACATTTTACTGTCTGCATAAGGCCCACAGTATGCTTTTATTATACATGCTACCTTTATTGTATAAAGTCCAAAATGCTGAACTAGAAGCAGTGCCTTGGCATTTCTATGGTTTATGTATCATTGATCATTTTTCTTCTACACACTTAGAGGCTAATTTAAGAAGAACTGAAACCGTGGTAAGCCTGCTGCACCACAGGGGACAAATGAAAGGGACACTAATGCCCCATACTTTTTTGTTGTTGTTGTTGTATAGAGTTTAAAAAAATAAACTCATTTATCCAAATCCCATCTCCCTTTATTGGAACAGTCTACAAAGTGTGCTTGGTTTGCAAGCACGCTTTTTAGACAGTTTCAAAGAAGTATTTATTTTTAAATCACGCTATTGCGGCTCTGCTGAAGAGCCGCATCGTGTCAGCCGACACGGATCTCCTTCTGTCAGCTTTACAGCTGACATCAGGAGAGGCAGAACTTTAGCGGCTGGTTTATCTGAAACCATAAAGGTTTTTCGCAACATAATCTATTTTTTTAAACTGTACAAAACAAAAACACATTTTTCTGGGACACTACTGTCCCTTTAACATTCTTGTTTATTTAAATGGGTATTTTAACCAGTGTGTCCAAGACCTCTGTGGTATTCAATGGGCTTTAAATCAGTGGAAAATGTTGGCATTTTTTATTTGTTGCAGTTGGTTTGAGCCAAATTTCTGAAGTTCTTCTTACAAAAGCTAATAATAGGAGCAGTAAAAACTTTTTTATGAAAATCTGCACATTTCATAGCTTTCCTGCAGAGTAAAACAAGGATACTCCCACTGCTTGCAGTTGTTTTATTCACAAGTTATAACAGTTCAAATGTGTTAAACTCTCTGGAAACAGAGATCCACGCAGCTAGCTTCCTAAAAGTCCAACTTGACAGGAAGTAGCTTTAAAATTCTATGGAGAACTGTTGTCAGTGACTCATCTCTTCCATAGAATACAACATAATAACTGAAATCTGGTCACTGTTAATGAAAAAAAATCAACAGGTAAAATATAATAACTCTGGAAAGATGCATCTTCCATCAGGGGTGCCATGTTTTGCTAAGCAGAAAAAACCCTACTGCGTATGCTTTTACATGAAAACAGGTTTGTACTCATTTAAACAGGAGCATAACTAGAACCTACTGGACCCTGGGGTGGAAACAAACAAACAAACAAACACACACACACGTATCCGACAGACTCATAGTGCAGTTAACAATTGGAGAATCTAAGAAGGTCTTTGTATAATGAAAAATGCAGAGGACAAATGCAATTTGTGTACAGTGTCAGGGAGCTGCTACATTATGATTCATAAGCCACATGTTGACAGCCATTTTAATGCCAACAGGAGGCCATGTGCGATGATGTCAGTGTCTGCCAATGAAGATAGGAAACTGGTCTGATTGTATGACTGTGCAGTATAGTGAAGAGCTGATGGGTCCTCTTGGATGTTAGGTCCGTTCATACCTGCACCTTCTGCACCCCCTACATGCCTTTACTCATATATTTTGCAGCTAGTCATTATCACAGATTTTAGACCACAATTCCATGAAAATAAATTCCTACATCTTTAGTAGTTAAAACTGATATTTTGTTTTATGCTGCATGAGTCACAATCTTGTGACATGCAAATCCTTTCCTAACTTTGACATAAGCTATAAAGTGAAAAAACTGTGTAACGCTATATACCCTTACTGGTTAATGTTTCACAAAAACAGCAGCTCCAATTACTCTTCATAATCTTTGAGCCATGGAGAGTTTTATTTCAATACTGTCAGAGTTGTAGTTCAAGAGTAATTGAATGATAAAGTATTCCCCTCCTGCCCCTTTTACCTAGTGTAAGCCACCTCCCCTCAGATTTGGAATATGGTCCTAGGACAAGACAGAACACAGCAAGGGACAATCTTCTCACTGTGAGAACAATGAAAACCCTGCCCCGTTGACAGGTTTTTCCCTGATGCTCACTGAAGACTGTCCCTCTCTGCAATCCATCCGGACAGTCTTGCTGCTCTGAGGTGAGCAATGTTACAGCAGTAAAAGGGACAGGACAGGGATACTTTATCATTCAGTTACTCTTGAACTACAACTCCCTTCATCCCTATACAGCTAACACTGGTCAGGGATAATTGAAGTCTCCAACAGCTGGAGGGCCAAGGACTGGCGACACCTGTTGTTTAGTCACCAAACTTTTGGCCATTTAAATCTTGATGCAATTAAAACCAATAATTATACATTAAAAATCTAATTTTGTGCAGCCTCTACTTTGTTTATTAATCTTACTCCATGAATAAAGAGAGTGGAAAATCATACGACTTTCATTCCAATTAGCCACTTTTGTGAAATATGACTTCCAGAAGATGGCACTCGTCTTCAATAATGTTATATGAACATAAAAAAGCAAGTGCTAATAAGATTTTCTTTATCACCATCTGCTGTTGTCATTGTCCATCATAGACTCACAGCCGGTTCAATGTGGCAATTTGTATGCAAATTAATATCTTTTTAATTGGTTTATTTTATTTACAAAAAGACTTGTTTTTTTTTCAGTTTGATGTTCTAAAATTATTCATTTTTATGAAGTTGAATAAAGTTAAAAGTATTTATGTAGGACTTAAACTGGGTTTAAATTAAACTTAGGTATACTAGCTGTAACTCTTATGTTGGTGAAGTGGTAATATACACTGAAGAGCTTATATATTAATTTAAAACGGTCATCAACTGTTTGCTGATGTTGAGATATGCAGTAAATTTGAAGGCAAAACATTTTTTAAAATTACCACTCAAAAGAACAAAAACAAGCAAATTCATATTAAAGCTTTGGAAATGCTAAAGGACAACTATCAGCAGGATAGTGCCCCATCAGCAGATATGCTTCCTTGGAATATACCTTCCTATTGATCTGGGGCAGCACTGAGCCCTGTCAAACCAACAGGATTCTGAAAAGACCCCCCCCCCTTCATGCTCCCTATTTGGCCCTGTGGGAAGTGACTGAAATGAGAGAGACTGAAGTCTCACAGTTCAATCTCTTGTCTTGTGTGATGCTATCCCTAAGAACCTTCATATCTGACTTTAAATCCTGTTACAGAGAGTCTATGGAGACTGTGCGAACAACCAGCAAATTTTGTGTTTGAGAGGTATTCGGCTTATGTTGTAGCCTAGGTGGGGAGCAGCTTTCTGGCACCCATTCCTTAAATGGCACAAAGGAGCCAGTTTCAGTCTGCACAGAGCATCCCCGGCTATTTCCAAGTCTGCTTCCAGTAAAATGTATGTGTGTATATCTTTATTTATATGGCACCACACAGTGTACGCAGCGCCTTACAATAGAAGTAAGTTATATTAAATAAGAGGGGATAAAATAAGTTCCACATTCATAGAAACATTAGGAGAGAGGTCCCTGCCCCAAGGAGTTTACAGTCTAAATGGGTAATAGGAAACAGACAACAGGGTAAGATGGTGTCTAATTGCCCTTTAACTATTCTCACCCTTTGTAAGGCTTTCTGTATCTGAAGCTTAGTTGCAAAAGATTGCATACGTTTGCTTTTACACCAATGACTTTGAGGTCCTCTGACCTAAACATTGTTCCTATAGCTCTAAGGGCACTGCCAGTGGTTTAATATTGTATTTTATTTACCCTATACTGCCCTTTTAACAGTAGTTTTCTTGAATGTGTCCACCTTAACCCCTAAAGAGTTAGGTTATTTTGATTCTTAAAGACTGCATCAAATCTTACTACGTGGGTGTTAACTGAGGTTTCACTGATTTTTCTTTTTGTTTGTTGTGGAACACAGTAGCTATTGGGTTAAGTAGCTACCACTATGAGGCAGGGTGCTTGCAGACAAAATTTCCCTGGAGGAGTAGATTCCCTCCCAGCTCTACTTAATCCCCTCTCATTAGTAGTAGCCTTAGTTTTAAAATGCTCTATTGTATGAGAAAGGTACTGATACTTCTTTTCAGAATTTCTTTTGTTCCCCATTTCCTTTTCATTATTTCCTCATGGAGGATTCATTCCCCCATATGACTGCCTCTTTTCCACTTGCACGCAGAGCAGTACTAGACACAGACTAATTCACTGAAAAATCCTCTATATTCTACAATGTCTAAAAAGTTGATGGTCCACCGTGCAGGAAGTCATTCGCCAACCCCACTTCAGAGGAGCCAAACTTTCCAGGTTTTGTGAGCCCAAAGGGTTCAGATATTGAGTATGTCCCCCTATCCCTTTTACTGTTTTCCAACTGGCTGCAGTCTGAGGTCTGTTTGCATTTCACTGCTTCTTTTCTTTACTTTTTTTCCTTAGATTTAGGGACTTTTTATGGGACTGTGGACTGTTTAAGATTTATGGGGTATCAACACCTTTAAGCTTTGGCGCTTGTGGCCACCATCTTGGTTATTAAGCTGCATCTGCTTTCTTATTATCCTTTACAGCTTTGGGTGGGCTTCAGACCTCTTGACTACCTTGAGTTTATTGAGGATTCCTATACATGAGGGGAACCCTTGGACTGGTGTCCCCTGCCATAATAGTGGAACCTGAAGCTCACAGCTGGAGAGCCACTATTCACTAAGCTTATGGTGGCATTGTCCAGCCATGTTTGGGCACCAGGCATCACCCTTATGCCTTATTTGGATGATCTTCTGCCAAAGTCTCTTCTATGGAAATTGTGAGACCCCATCTTCAGACTATATATGTCTATTTTAGAGCATGTTGGCTGGCTGCTCAATGTTCCCACCCAATTCTCTTTCTCAGTATGAGGGCAACATTTCAATAGGATACCATAAGGAGTGTCCTGAATAAAAACACAAAAAATGGTACATCTCCCTTCCTACAAAAGAGGTGTGAATCATGTGCACAGATTTACACCATGGGTAAGGTACCCATAGCAAACAACCAGTTATACCATAACATTAATGGTACCTTCAGCTGCAAATCATCCAATGTAATATACCTCATCATGTGTGCAAAATGCCCAGCATCTATTTGTGTGGGTGAAGCCGGGCAGCCATTACAAAAAAGGTTTAATTCCCACAGACCCAGTGTTAACAACAAAAACACAGAGACACCAGTAGGAGAACATTTTTGCCAAAATGGACACAGTCTCAGGGACATTAAACTGACTGTACAGATGGGACTGGTTCACACTCAGAGGGACAGAAAAATATGGGGAGTTAAGGTAATGCTCCAGTTTAATGCTTTAAATAATGGCCTGAACAGGGACAGATCATTTCTGTCCCATTATCACATTGTGGATTAGCCTTTACAACAGTCCCACTGTGAGTGTAAATACCTTTGACACTTCCAGAGGATGATGGCAGTATACATCGTACTCCTTTACCACTGACTGATCAAAGAACCTGCATCTGGACTGAGTCATTTTATCTGATTTCTATTCTAAACAGTGTGATGTGTACTTGTAGTTAAGAGAGATATTTTCATATTTATCTTTATAACATGCCTGAGGAAGAGACCTAAGAGGTTTTGAAAGCTTGCATCCTAAATCTAATTAGTTAGCCAATAAAGGTATCAACTTGAATATATCCACATCCTAAATACAATTAACATTAAATGAACTACCTCCAGTCTTTTAATTAATCCAAGCTGTAAAACTTACCAATTTCAATCACAAACATTTCATACTACCCTTATGCCGTTCATCCACTTTTTTGTGCACTGTGCACACTAATGGACAGTGTCACTCTGATACTTGTGTAAATGTTCAGTGGAGCACCAGAAACAAAAGAAAATACAGTGTGCATTGTGCATGATATATGACAGATACATAGGTGTGTGTGTGTATGTGTATATGTCCATGTTTGTATGGCGGCATGTATGTCTGAGTGTTACTCTCAGTTTACAGGGGTGTTATGCAGTAGTGCTGCTAAGTTCAGATTGTCCATGTTTTTTGCTTACATTCCCCTGTAGTCTCCTGGAGACACATTTAAAGTGGGCAATACATGTAGCATTCATACTTGACACCTATTTTGTTTGTTAGTTTGAGCTTTTTCAGATGATGTAAGTTGGGACCTTTGAGTTCATTGTTGAAAATAAATCTGATTATCTCTTTATTCAACAAAAAATTATTGCTTAGACAATTTCAAATTTTCTGGATTGTCTGCTTTCGGTAAATGTGTTCTTTTATGGAGTTATTTGCTGCTATGGTGCAGTCAGAAATTCTAATCCTGTTTGACGTTTTCACCAAAAAACATTTATCAGAAATATGGTTATGAGCTGTTAGCAGTTTGGGACCAGTGGGAATAACTTGAATATGCACATATACATATTGAGATTGAATGGACTCCGGTTATGTGTTTTATATTCTAATAGCAGGTGTGCGCAAAGCTAAGTCCTTGTAACAAACTTTTTTTTCCCCTCTTTTCTTTAATGTTGTTAAATGCCAGGATTAGTGGTGTGGTATCAGGACCCCTCCTGATGCCCCCAGCTTCTGATTTCCCAGCCGATTCAGCAGGGAGATCAATAGAGGTGACGCTCAAGAGCAAGAATGCTCCCTTGCTTCCATTGTACCTAGAGAACCCAGGTAGGCTGAGAGATCAATGGCTGGGGGGGCATCAGGAGGGGTCCTGATGCCCCACCACAAGGTCTGACTTTTTTTCTTTTTTAGTAGCGAAGTTGGTGTGTGTCCATTTGGCTAACGGGATAGGGGGCAAGTCAGGCTGTGTATTTGGTCGATTGTGCTTTTGGCTGAGGAGGCAGGGGGCAGGTCGGCCTGTGTATTTGGTTGATTGTGCATTTGGTTGAGGGGGAAGGGGGAATCAGGGGCAAGTCTGGCTGTGTATTTGGTTGATTGAGCTTCGCCCCTGCCTCCTAATTAGCCAGCTCGAGCCCTGCCCACACATCCCATTGGCTGGCTACTTTCAGTAAGCCCACTCCGGCGTGTTTCTACCACCAATCCAGAAACCCTCTTCCAGGTGCCCCAAACAGGTCTAGCCTTTTGTCACGGTTACACAGACAAATAACAACTCAGACAGGTACAGTAAGATCAACACCACTTTATTAAAAGATATATAAAAATAAGCACTTCCTCAACCCTTCCCGGGGTCAGGCATGAGGACAGTGCTACAGTCCATTACACAGGAGCTGACACTGTACCTAGCCTGCACTACTGGAACCAGGAAACAGCAGAAAGGGAGAGAACCTAGCCTACAGTTCTCGCAGCCTACCCGAGATGGAGAGAGGGTGGCTAAGAGGCAGTAGCGCTACCCTAGAACACTAGGGTTTACAGCAGAAACGATACCCTAGAACGCTAGGGTCCTAACCATCATGTACATAAATCCCTAGAATGCTCGGATCCAAGGCAAATACCCTCCTCTGTAAGACCTGGAATGCTGGCAAGGCCAAAGACAGCAGACAAACCTGGGGCAACACAGTAGGCAGAGACCAGGCCCAAGCACCTGCACGGAGAGCATAGTCAGGCCCAAGGTACATACACAAGTGGAGTCAGAAATGGCCAAAGTCCTACATGGATCGGTTAGTCAGACAGAGCCAAGGATCGAGTAGTCAAGGCCAAGGTTCAGGCATGAATCGGGTAGTCAGACAAGCCAGGGGTCATACACGGATTGGAATCAGCAGCCAAGCACAGGTCACAACAGAAAGCGGAATACTAAGAAATGCACTGGTACACTACGAAAGGGCACTGAAGCTAGGTCTGAAGGCCGCATATAAGGCCCACCGAGGAGGCGGGGCATCAGTCAGTCAATTCGAGCCACGGGTACAAAATAGCGGGCTCGATGTCGTAACATGCATCTGTAAACAGAGAGGCCAGCAGACAGGTAGGGACCAGCCATGCTGCTACCAATCCACAAGAGGGGACATGACAGGTAACACAACGGTAGGCAAATCACGGGCACCGTGATACCTTTTAAATATATAGATTGTTTTTTTACACTGAAATTGTGACAGATTATTTGTTGTGTATTGTGACTTGTATACACCTATATTAACAAATCCTCTTTGCTTTATTATATTGTGTATGGAAGCCTTTTTTTCTCATTTTTTCAGGCTGTCAACTTTCAGGAAATATTACTGAGGATTTTTATATGATAGTTGTACCTTGTAATCAATGTAATGCTAATTTTGAGTTGCTAAATATCACAATACATTTGTCATGCATGCACACACATTTGTATCTAGCTGGGATCCATGTACTCTTAGTCTAAATGTAAAATTTGGAAAGAATAAGATTTAATCTGAGAGTGAGTTGAAATTGCCTGTGGAAGTAGTATAAAATTGGTGAGTGGTATTGATGGACTACATTTTGTTTCTGGTCTGTCTTCTGCATAGACATATCCACTGGGTAATGCAGGATACACCATATCGGAAATATAATGAAACGTAAAGAGTATTCTAATAGGCTTTTTAAACATTATTATTCCTCTATGGTATTCCCTGCTTTGACCAGTGTATAGTTCAGTGGAAAAATACAGGGGCTCATTTGCTCAGAAGCACCAGACACTGGTAGGCATTTTAGATTAATTGGAAATGTGTTATTTCAATATTTATTAATTCCCAATAGAAATGCTTATGCTACATCAAGATGAATCACTGACGTCATTGAGTGGTGTCACAAGTTTTTAGTTCCTACATTAAACATATTTTAGCCGCTTAAAAGACAAATGACATATCCACATCAGTAGAGCCCCTTTTTAACTGCCACTAGATAGAACCCACTCATCAAAGGAATTAAGCTGAGGATCCAACAATTATAAGATTGCAGCCTATGCAAACTATTTTATTGATTTTCACACCCAAACACACAGAACACTTATTCACCCTAACACCACTGACAAGTACTCCAAACTTTTATGCCTTTGCATAAACAGACAGATCCTTATTAATACGGAACTACAGAGCTGCATTCACAGTGAATGATGAAAATAAAATATGTGACTTTATTATTTCAAACAGTTCATCGTATGCAGACACTAGACAGATAGTTGGTTTGATGTATTTCTCGTAGTCACAACACACTTAATTGTTGTCCATGATGATCTGTGATTGAGTGGATTGTGACCTCACGAAACATGGCAGACTGATAGTCTACCAGTGTCTGTACAATTGGACTTATATTTTTTATTTTCATCCTTCACTATGTGTATGTCTCTGTTGTTTGATAAATATTGGAACACTTCTTTATTTGTCACCCAGTGGATGTAGATGTTGCGAGTGCATGTAAGGCCTTTTGGCGAACATGGGCCTGTCCAGAATGATTGGCATGTAAGCGTGTAGATTGTAAGCTTTCATATAGAGACACCACTTCCAGTGTTTCACTTTGAAAACCCCGTATTGTTGAAATCCTTAAGTTGTAAAGTGCTCCTTACAATTGTGGCGTTATATAAATAAACATATTCCTCTTTAAAATCCTTTAGCAATGTACAATGGGAAATTCAACTACTTGACTCTTACTACTACAAGTACACGCAATTATCTCTCTGCCTACATTCCCTCAAACTCTTCAAAACTCCCGCCTTACGCTGCACCCCATTTGAGTCCATCACCTATGTTCCCCCTTGAAAGAAATATATCTAATCTTTTCTTAAATGTATCCATTGTATCTGCCATTATCACATCCTTGGGCAAGGAATTTAACAGACCTAACTTAAAAAAAAAACCTTCCTCTGCTGAAGTTGAAACCTCCTTTCCTCTGATCTCAAGGGGGTGGCCCTTGGTTATTTGTTCAGGCCTTGGATTAAATAGCTCACCAGAGATATCTTTGTATTGCCCTCTCATATACTTGTAAATTGTGACAAGATCTCCTTTTAGTCATCTTTTTTTCTATAGAGTAAATAAAATGTTTGTCTAGATGTTCCTCAGTCATTAAGTCTGACCTTAATTCATTTAGTGTCATGTTTCTACCTGTTTTTCCATGTTTTACTGGAACCTGGTTCCAGCTTTGATTTTTCATTTGGTATCCTTTCCCCACCCTCTCTCTCTGACCCTTATATAGCGTTGATAACTTGCTCCTGCGCACGATCTAAGCTTTCTTGCCGTGACCTGTATCCAGCCTTGTTCGAGTGTTTCCAGTGTTCCTGACCCAGATATTCCTGACTAACCCTTCGTCTTCTGATTTGGCTATTGTGTATTTACTCCAGCATCGACCCTTGCCTTCGTTCTCCAGACTATTTTCCTGCTTGTCCCTCCTGTACTTCGTTTGTCCAATTGGTTCTCAACCTCGGCCTACTAGACTATTCTTCATCTCTCCCTCTGGCTCCGTCTTGCTTACTATTACCAACCCAGCTTGTCGACCCTTCTCTACCGACCCACTTTTGTTCTCATCATACTTCTTCAGTCGAGTTCGACTTTGTCTCTGGTTCATTTTCCCGTCAAGCGCGACCTTGCCTTGTTCGAACCATTAAAGTCTGACTAGTCGTGCACCCCTGTGTTCGACCCTCGGTCATTGGTTCTAGTGGTCTCTTAGTTGCAGGTAGGTTTGACTCTCTGTTTCCTGTCTCAGTGAGTATCTGTCTGTATCTAGAGGTGTCGTCCTTCTGTCAGACTTCGCCTCCTGCACCTTTAACCCGGCATTGGCCACAGCAAGGCATCTCTAGAACAGTTTATGCTCCCCAGCATCACTCTGTAGCCTGCGCCCCCCAGCATCTTACTCACTGAGGCTTAACCAGCAATAAAGTTTGTATTTTCTTTTGTCGCTCATTTGTTCAACTCAAATTAATAGCTGCTTATCACCTCTTGGCAGGATCCTCTTCCTTACCAAGTTTACCTTGCAGCTTACAAGGGCACTTCCTAATCTGAACCTTACATTTTGTATCTCTTCATTGTACTCTTTCCAGTTCTAGAATATCCTATTTTAGAACTGGAGCCCAAAACTGCACTGCATATTCAAGGTGAGGTCTTAGCAATGATTTGCAAAAATGATGTTATCCACTTGCTTCAATACCCCTTTTTATGCAAGACAGGACTTTGTTTGCTTTTGCTACTGCTATTTGACACTGGTCACTGCTTACAAGTTTGTAGCTTACAAGGATTCCCAGGTCTTCTCTAGCAACAAATCCACTTAAATGATTCCACAAATTTCATAAGTAGCACTGGGATTTTTCTTCTCAAATGCACGACTTTACACTTTCCTTCCTTAAACTTCATATTCTGTTTGTTTGCCCAATCTGCCATTTTTATATAAATCGTTCTGTAGAGAACAAATATCCTGTTCTGAATTTGTTACCATGCATAATTTAGTGTCACCTGGAAATATTTATATTTTGGTCTCTATATCTATTTCCAGGTCATCTATAAACATGTTAAAAAGCAGAGGCCCAAGTCCTGAACCCTGAGGTACTCTACTCTCAACTTTAACTATATTGGAGAACTTTCCATTTACAACAACACACTGTTCCCTATCCTTCAACA
The DNA here is from genome assembly GCA_037306005.1 of Rhinophrynus dorsalis. Taxonomy (NCBI): domain Eukaryota; kingdom Metazoa; phylum Chordata; class Amphibia; order Anura; family Rhinophrynidae; genus Rhinophrynus; species Rhinophrynus dorsalis. Next base: position 212,945,881 of record CM074720.1, read on the forward strand.
AGTTTTCTATACAATTGCAAAGGTTATCCTCCAGCCCTAATTTCCTTATTTTATACCCCAGCCTCTTGTTTGGCACTGTATCAAATGCCTTTGCAAAATCTTCATATACTACATCTACTGCTTTACCATTATCTAGATTGCTACTTACTTCATAGAAGCTCAAAAGATGAGTTTGGCATTATCAAGTCCTCATAAAACCATGTTGATTCCTGCTAATAATATTTTCTGCAGTGTAACCCTGAATGTAATCCCTTATTATCCCTTGCAGCATTTTTCCCACTACAGAGGTCAAAATCACAGATCTATAACTTCCAGGTTCTGTTTTAATTGCCTTCTTAAATAAAGACACTACACTGTCTTTAAGCCAGTCTTGTACTAACCCTGTGAGATAATATTTAAAGAGTAAAAAGCAGGGTCTTGCTAACTCAGCACTGAGTTCCTGAAGAACCCTTGGATGTATGCCATCAGAACCCGGTGCTTTGTCAGTCTTAATTTTGTTCAGTCTTCCTATTACCTCCTCTTGTGTTAAACCAATATCTGATAATGGTATGATTTTATTGTTACTTTTTTAAGCTGTTCTACCATTTCTTGTTCCCTGGTATATACTGAGCCGAAGAAAGTGTTTACCTTTGCATTAAACCACATTGGCTGTGATCTACTTGTTTTGCATTTGTTCCCCACTGGTATATATTTTGAATACATTTCTACAACCGAAATTTAAATCCTGACCATTTTCCTCAGTATTTTTTTCTTTATATTATGTATCCCAGTCTATGTGTTGCATTGATGCTCTTAACATTTTGAAGTTAACTTTTTAAAGGGATAGTAATACTTAAAATGTAAAAAAAAAAATGTTTTTGGGTTTTTTTTTTTTTTTTTTATTTAATTCAAGTTCAAGTCTAGCTTATCTCTTTGTGCCATCTTCAAGTCATTGAGATTCATTCCAATCTCCACAAGCACAATCTACAATATGTAGATATTGTTATCTACTGATAGAGTTGAAAGGAACTATATGAGAGCAGCGGGTGGGAACTGGACCAGTCTTTCTGAGATCTGTAACATCCAAGTATGACATCCCCTCTGCTCAAATCAGGACTGAAGGCTCCCTTTCTAATTCTTTTTTACATCTCTAGTGGAATCCATTATCTCCTCTTTTAGTCATGCTTACTCTTGAGCCCTTTCTAGCCCTGGTCCGATCCACAGAAACAATTGAGGGTAATGGGAACTGTAAACTGGCCGCAATCCCAGTACTAATCACTCTTCTGGAGGATTTCTCTCTGGTTTTTCAGGGAAAACTACATTTTCTTTTTATAAGGACTTTACCATCTGAAGATTCCCACAGACTGTTTGTGCTTTGGTATTGTATAGATTTTCTGTGTGCTTCCTTGTATATTTTAATACAGTTTTGTACTTGTATACTTGTATTTTGTACGTATTATTCCATTTTTGTTACCATGTTTTTTTTTCCCTAAAGCTCTGTAATTATTTTACTCAGATTAAATATAAATTTATCAGTTCCAACTCTGGCCCTTAATTTGATTAATAGGTTTTGGGGACCTCATGTTTTATCACATTACCATGTTTTCTAAAAATTGGGTTCTATATAATTGTAGTCCAGGGGTTTACCAAAGCATCCTTATGTATTTGTAAAGCCTTAAACGTAACTCAACTAGCATGATCAATTAATATTGCTGTTGGACTTTTGCACTCCTCATTTGCTGCGATTTTATTAATGGCAAAGGACAGCCTACTGACCAGGAAGTGAGGAGTGTAAGGAAACTTGTTTCTGCCAAAGTGCCAAAAAAACAGCAGATACAATATCATATATGTTAAGTGATATCAATATTGGAAAAAAATGCATATGTATAAAAGTCACAACAAAACTCTCAAACAAGGGGGACTTGTATTTTAGCTTTACAGTTCCTTTTCTATCAGGGTAGTATTGTCGGAGCTTTATTAATAAAGGATAAAAAAAGCTTTTTTTTAATTAATAATTTCTCAAGTTGGTATAGACCCAGGGCTAGTCAACTGTCAGACGTCTAGCTGTTGGCGACTACTGCTTACGTCATTCCCAAGTAGCTATTGCAATAGTCCTCAATGGGTGGATTTTGGATATTTGCATAGCCCTGGTTTATGCAATTGGTTTAATGGCAAAACTGTTTAACATATCTTTTTTTTTTCTTTTTTCTTTCAGACTCAACATCAGAATAAGGAAATATCATCTTGTTTTGATGTCTCATTAACATAATATCCAATAAACTTTTTTATTACTGAATTTGTTTATTCTGTTGAAAGAATACAGCTTCAATTACTATTTTAAATAATTACATCTATTCTAATTGATCTTTGTTTTTCTGTTGCTCAGCCCTTATATTTATTTATCAAACATATTTTATACTATGTGAATAAAACACACTTTAATCCTTACTGTTTTTGACCTTTAATTTAGTAAAGAATTTAAATGCCAAAATATTGTCTTCATTTTTTTTTAACTTTAATAAAATATTCTATTGCTATTGGTGTGACATGGTTTTGTAAGTTTGAAATGGTGTGCATATTGTGTGACAGTGGTGGATTTCACAATTATTCCACATACTGGAAGTATTCTTCTAACACTTGAGTTATTGGAGACAGTGTCCGCTTTATGTTTTTGTAGCCTTGAGCAAAATATCTTGGGAACCCTCAGAGTAGAAATACTTTGGGGATGCATATCTGTCCTTCATGATGACACAACAGATTAATTTTTCTCAAACTGTATTGACAAAAAGTTACAAAATTATTTTACTTAACACTTGCTCACTCTGCTGACCAGACACTTTACGAATATAACCTATTGTGCTTTTATTCCACCACTGACATACATGGACCTGTTTCAGCTTAAAGCGATAGTAATGTTCTATTATTTTTTTTACATACATTCTAAAGTATAAAAGAGGAATGTACCCAAGGAATGAGTGGCTCTTATTTTCAACATATTCACTTACCTAGGTAGGTGATCTTCTTACAGCAATCAGATATAGTGATCTCTGTTGAAATCTGCCTGTAGCTCACAGCTCCTTAGAGCAAGCAGTTGGCTTCAAAAACCTGTATGGGTTGTAAGGGACACAAGTTATCTGATTGTAAACAGAAACAATCAGCAATGGTCTACAAGAGATGTCAAAAGCCAGTAAAATTGTATTCAGCTGTGTACTACAAGTAAGATCAAATGCAACAAAAAAAATAGTATACAATTATAACTGACTGCTGTTTGAGGGACACCTCAAGACAAATTGTGTTTAAAAAAATTAAATAAGCCTTGTACTAGCCATTCTTCTGTGAAATAGTTTATGAGAAATTAATCTTTATGTTTTCGTGGACCAGTGTGACACTGCTCACTAATTCCATGCACAGTATACTAAGTAATTCTGTTGAAGGTCAATGTACCTCTTGCTGTGCTTCTTTGAAATTCCCCAGTATTCTGGCTTTGTGTACATTGTTATAGCACAGTGTATGGTTATATTTGTCTAATATATAAACTAATAAGCATAAAGTGCCGCATTGTGCCAGCCACAAATGAAGGTTAATTTCTCCAAAACGTTATAACCAAGCAAAGGGTTAAAGTGTTAGTAATGTCCACAAGAAAGTTTTTTGCATGTAGAAGAGATTAAAAAGCTGAGCTAAATGCAAAAAAACGTATCTCTCAAACTGTTATGGTTTAAGAGATACAGGTGTTTAAAGTTTGATCTCTCCTGCGGACGACTGTAAAGCTGACAGCAGGAGATCTGTGTCGGTCGACACGGAGGCGCTTGAGAAGTGCCGCAATCTCATTATTTACCACAAATCCCTTCACTGGAATAGTCTAAAACGTGTGCCTGGTTTTCAAGCACTCGTTTTAGACCTTTCCAATGAAGGGATTCGTGGTAAATAACAAGATCACAGCTCTGCTCAAGCTCCTCCGTGTCGGCCGACACGGATCTCCTGCTGACAGCTTTACAGTTGTCCGCAGGAGAGATCAAACTTTAAACGCCTGTATCTCTTAAACCATAACGGTTTGTGAGATATGTTTTTTTGCATTTAGCTCAGCTTTTTAATCTCTTCTACATGCAAAAAACTTTCTTGTGGACAGTACTAACACTTTAACCCTTTGCTTGGTTATAACGTTTTGGAGAAATTAACCTTCATTTGTGGCTGGCACAATGCGGCACTTTATGCTTATTAGTTTATATATTAGACAAATGTAACCACACACTGTGCTATAACAATGTACACAAAGCCAGAATACTGGGGAATTTCAAAGAAGCACAGCAAAAGGTACATTTGACCTTCAACAGAATTATTTAGTATACTGTGCATGGAATTATTGAGTCAGTAGGAGAGATCAAACTTCTAAAAGCCTGTATCTCTTAAACCATAGCTGTTTGAGAGAAACTTTTTTTTGCATTTAGCTCAGCTTTTTAAGCTCTTCTAAATGCAAAACACTTTTTTGTGGACATTACTAACACTTTAACGCAAAGTTGCAGTAAATTTTCACTAGTTTGAAGGATTTTAAAGTAACCTCATCACCCAAAAAATAACTTGGATTTTTTTTAAAGCACTTTCAAACTCACATGCAGATGTAGCAGCCATCTTTCTAAGCCATCTTGATTTGATAAGCAACTTCCATTAACTTGCATAGGGATCACTGGATCACAGGAAGTTAGAGATAAGAGAGGAAATAATAAGTAGGGCTAGATCTGTATATGTTGAGGCAGCATTTTCTTCTATTTAGAAAACTAGTTTCTGAGTTTATATAGATTTATAGGTTATGATAATGAAGGCATGCAGTGAAGGCGCTGCCTATTTTAGTCTTATTACCTCACTCACTCACTGGCACTTGACATGCTGGTGAAGGTGGGCAATTAGTGGGAGAGGTTGTGTAGGGCTAAGACAAAAAGGGCAGAATCCAAGAAAGTGAAGCATAAGTTTTATTTTGAAAGTCATAAATGTATGTTCTATTTGTGATTGTTCACGTTTTGATGCAAAAAACATACAGACACCATGATGCTGAATGGCACATGTTCATAAATTAATTACACATTTAGCACATGCTCCTAAATTAGTGGCTAAGTTAGCCATATGTATGAAAATGCATACTTTTTTACTTAACTAGGTGCAATCAATAATCCTCTCACAAAATGGAGGACATTTTAGCCATGCCCTGTTTTTGAAAAACATTACCTAAGACAAAATATTTGCTAACTCATAACCACATGCACACAATTCAGTAGCATTTTGGAGTGAATACTGTTCCCAGCCAAAGTACATTGTAAAAAGCACTTGCACATCTTTCTTGCATACCGCCCAAAATGTCTACACGTCTGTGCTTTTGAGTGATACGGTCACATTAAGGGTTTAATGTCTTCCTTTACCCCTTTTCCGATATCCTTTCCACAGTGAGGACGCTTACCTAGGGCTCGATACAGTTAGAGTCAGTAAAACATTAGTTAGGGCCAAAATTAATTCTACTTGGTGCACACATAGCTGTACCTTCAGAATTCAGTTTCCTGACTAACATGAACTACAATGAGCATTGGCCATTGTTCATTACATCTTCTTGTTCCCACAAAGCATGCTAAATAGGGTGAATAATTGGAACATCAAAGGAAACTAGCTAACGCTCGATGTTTGATATAGTGCCAAACTAACATCAACAATATTGCAACATGCAACAAAACTGACAAAGGGACTGGAGGATCTGAGAGACTAGCTAAACTGGGTTTGTTTACATTAGAGAAGAGACATCCGAGCTGAGCTGAGGACGAGAGGTCATCCATTAAGACTAGAGGAAATGGCGCTTTCTACTAAAACAAAGGCAGGGATTTTTTACAGTAAAGGTGGTAAATGCATGGAATTCTTTGCCTTGGGATGTTGTACTTGCAGATACAGTAACCACTTTAAAAAAAGCAATGAATGCCTATCTAGTACATAACAATATTGAAATTTATGAAATATGGCTTCAATGCAGATAAGTTTTTGATCCAGGTAACTATCTGACTGTCATTTAGAGTCAGGAGGAATTTTTTTACCCACTTTGGGCTAAACTAGAAAAGGCTTAAGGGGTTTTTTTGTTTTATTTTTTGCCTTCCTCTGGACCAAAAGGGGTGCTTTAGCATGGGCTGGACTTGATGGACTTGTGTCTTTTTTTCAACCTTGTCAACAATGTTACTATGTTTATGTTACTATATGGTCTCTTACAGCTTGAAACACATTAAGCAGGCTCTTAATGCACAATTTTATTATATATATTTTGGTCAGAAAAATCTGTTTCCCATTCATATAGCACCGAAGAGATGGATATCTAAGCCAGCAAGTGAGAAGCAACACCCTGGTTCTAGGAGAAACAAAGTGAAATAATATAAGTTTATTGCTTATCCAATCAGAAAGAGATTTAATGCGAAAATTGTTGTCAGTGTAGTGTATGATATTGAAAAACTCTATGTAATATGAAGAAAATCTCAGCGCTACCAAATTGACACAGCAACCTTACTCTTTTAAATTATTTTAATTATAAATAATATGAAATATAAAATGCAGCAATAATTGTAATATTATCACACTATCAACGGTCACCGGAGTGTTTATATTCACTCTACTGTCAAGAGGCAAATACAATGCAGTCGAACCCCTTGGGAATCACAAAAATAAACTAAAGGGATATGCAACATGTGAACAAATGCAACTACTGTACAATTTAAAAATAATGTAAGAAACACCTGGAAACCATCCGTTCAGAATGCTCCCATATCAAGCTAGATGAGTATACATCGTACTCAGCAGACACAGTGATAGAAATCACCACAGATCAATAAAATATTAATTAACTCACCATAATAAAAAAATAAAGCCAATAATATAAAATACTCAGTATACGAATATATCAAATCCCTCATCTAGGAAGATATATATATTATATATATATCTAAAATATACATACACCGTAAACCAACACATATAATGGTATACCGATGTGATGTTATTTTAATCTCTTTTGTATGTGTATACCAAGGTCACCAAACAGAACAAGATGCACACATACACTAAAATACACATACGTGATAATTCAAATATAATCTAAAAATGCAAACTTCCTATGTGTATACTGAGATCACCACACAGAAGACGATATACACATAAAACAGAAAAACACAAGAGAAAAAAACGCTCTATAGTACTATATAAAAATGTAGTTTATTAGTGAGAGACACATAAATGGAAAATATAAAAAATATATATTGCCAATGTAAGTAATATCAATATGAATATTAAAGCACCTAACCTGGTATAAGGCAGAGCACTATAGAAAAAGCGCTCCAAATACCTACTGAAAGGCGCTGAATACACAATAAATAACAATGAAACAGTATAGGTTACTGGGTAACACAGTATGGATGCACTGTGTACCCTTAACCAGTAATAAAATACAGTGTAATACAATGAAAATATTCCACGCTAATAGTTGCTGAATTCCCTGATGCAATGTAGCTATATAAAATCAGACATAAGTTATATATTCTTAAAGGGATAGTAATACTTCGTTTTATCTTCATTTTATTTTGTAGGCATTAAAAAAACATGAAGAACGATGTAAGTCTTATCTCTCAAACCTTTATGGTTTAAGAGATATTCACAAGCAAAGTTTCCTCCTCCCGCCCCTTTTACCTAGTGTAAGCCATCTCTTCTCAGATGTGGAACGCAGTCCATAGACCAGACAGATAACAGCAGGGGACAAGCTTCTTTCTATTAGAACAATGAAAACCCTGCCCCCCTTGACATGTTTTTCAGGTTTTTCCCTTATCTTAATTGAAGATTGTCCCTCTCTGCAGTCTTCCTGGGCACCTCCCTTCTGCTCTAGCTGAACAGTGTTACATTAGTAAAAGGGGTGGTAGGGGGATACTTAATCATTGAATTACTCCTAAACTACAACTCTGACAGAATTGAAATAACACTCTCCATGGCCCAAATATTATGAAGATTAATTAGAGCTGCTTTTATTATGAAACATTACTATCACTTTAAATGGTCTTAGAGAAAGGCTTAATCACCCGTCTATATAACAGATATAGGGCTCAATCCAAATGTTGGAGACCGCTGTTTTTTCTGCCGACAGCATTTTTTCCAGCACAGTAAGCTATGCAAATGTCTGTGCTGTGAAAAAAATACCGACAAAAAAAAAGAACTGTCGTGTGATAAAGTTAAGAGGTGTTTTCATCCATTGAAAAGAATGAAAATCCTGTAAATATCAATTCAAATGTCTGCGTTAGACAAAAAAACCCAGTAAGGGACTCAAGTTACAGCAGGAAAGTTAAGACCTACTTTTTTTTTTTTTTTTAACTTGAGTGCCTTATTGGCTGTTTAAAGGGATAGTAATGTCCCACAAAAAATATTTTTCAAATTGTAGGCCTTAAAAAGTTGAGCACAGCACTAAAAAGCGTATGTCTCAAACCGCTATGGTTTGAGAGATACAGGCATTTAAAGTTCGTAAAAAGCTGTCAGCAGGAGATCCATGTCGGCTGACACGGATCTCCTGCTGACAGCATGAAATCATGATCTTTAAATGCCTCTGAGAGATATGTTTTTTTGTGCTGTGCTCAACTTTTTAAGGACTACAATTTGAAAAAATGTTTGGGGGACATTGCTATCCCTTTAATCAGCCGACATAGAAACTTGAATTAAAAAACAAAGTCCTCAGTGGATGTATTGATATGGGACTCAAAGCCCCATATCAGTACATCCAAAGTATGAAAAATGTGTCAAAAGTTAGTAGAATTAACCCTATGAGTGTATAATTACCCCGCTGGCAACCAACTAAATCATTAACACCATTACCCCTGATGTCCAGCAGAGTGCTCGGCTTCCTGGTCATCTTCTGTCCTTTTCTTCAGTCTTCTTTTCTTTCTTCTATTCCTTCTTCCTGTAAAATAATAAAAATAGCAGCATTACAAAGCATTAACATTAATATTTGACCCTTTGAGAGGCAGAGGGGTACACAACACATTGCAATGTGTTGCGTACCTCGCTGGCACTCGAAGGGTTACCGTGTATTGTGCCACAATATTCTACAGCATAAATGCCTCCATGTAGTGTCCCATTGTTTAAATATTCCATATAAATAATATTTATATATATATAGAGAGAGAGAGAGCAGAGAAATATTTAATGCAGCAATGCTAAGTAAATTAACTTAGTTCATATGTAGAAGTCTCCGCTGCTTGGCGCGGAAGCGGTGGTGGCGGAGACACAGAGCAGCCGCACAAATTCCCTCATTCCTGAATGGGCCGATGCCCGTTGCATACTGAGGGAATTGGAAGTCAGTCTGCCTTTATATATGGGCAGGCTCACTTCAATTTCCCTCACAGCCATTGTCTGGGATGTTCTTACGCACATCCCAGCCAATCAGATTCAAGCGGCTGTTCTTTAAACTGATTGGCTGGGATGTGCGTAAGACCATCCCAGCCAATGGCTGTGAGGGAAATGGAAGTGAGCCTGCCCATATATAAAGGCAGGCTCACTTCCAATTCCCTCAGTATGCAATGGGCATCAGGAATGGGGGAACTGGTGCTGCTGCTCTGTGTCTCCGCCACCACCGCACCAAGTGGCGGAGACTTCTACATATGAGCTAAGTTAATTTACTTAGCATTGCTGCATTAAATATTTCTCTTCTCTCTCTCTCTCTCTCTCTCTCTCTCTCTCTCTCTCTCTCTCTCTCTCTCTCTCTCTCTCTCTCTCTCTCTCTATATATATATATATATATATATATATATATATTTATATGGAATATTTAAACATTGGGACACTACATTGAGGCATTTATGTTGTAGAATATTATGGCACAATACATGGTAACCATTGAGAGATAGTGAGGTACGCAACATATTGCTTTGCAATGTGTTGCTTACCCCTCTGCCAATCAAAGGGTTAAAGGGGAACTTTCACCCCTTAATAACTAAATCTCCCCTTACTGCTGACCTGGCGACTAGCTGCTTAGTAGCGCTAGTCGCCAGAAATCTTACCCCGTTCTCAAGATTTCGGCGTTTCAAAGGATCAGGAAGCACGGACGTCTCTTCACAGTGACGTCCGTGCGCCTGCGCTGTCAGTCCCTTGTGCACCGTACGGTGCACAAGGGACTGACAAGGGACTGACAGCGCAGGCGCACGGACGTCACTGTGAAGAGACGTCCGTGCTTCCTGATCCTTTGAAACGCCGAAATCTTGAGAACGGGGTAAGATTTCTGGCGACTAGCGCTACTAAGCAGCTAGTCGCCAGGTCAGCAGTAAGGGGAGATTTAGTTATTAAGGGGTGAAAGTTCCCCTTTAAATTATATATATGTTAATGCTTTGTAATACTTATATTTTTTATTTTACAGGAAGAAGAAGACAGAAGAAAAGAAGGAATAGAAGAAATAAGAGAAGACAGAAGGAGAAGAACAGTAGATGACAGGTAAGTTTAAGACACTTTAGTTAACGATCTGTGCTTGGCAGTATGTCAGGCACCGATGGTTAGCTTTTTTACTGTTAAGTTCCCAAAACTGCCCTTATTAAGCAGCATTTTGTGAATTTAACTCACAAAACGGATGTTTGGACACAACACCAGTTTTGTGTCCTAACGTCCGTTGTATGCCGGTGGGACATTTGAATACTGACTTAGACATTTTCTTTAGTTGGTCAGTATCCATTTTTTCCCACTGGCATTTTTTACTCCAACATTTGGATCAAGCCCATAGTCTCTTCGCTGAATTAAACAGCTTAAAGGAATGAGTCACCTGAAAATATATAACCCTGGCCGCAGGTAAACAATCCTTCGAGCCACGTGTGGGTGTGCCCCATTTATATGCACAAGTGTACCGGCTATGAACCTTTCGGCCATTGTAATATTGCGCCTTCTTCCTCTCTATCCAGCGTGTAGTGCAGGTTGGTGCTCGCTGTATCAGTCAATGTGTTTTGACTTGGCACTGTTCTACATAGTAGACTTGGTTACTTGACTGTGTTGAAATTTGCCTCAGGTTCCTTTCAATGGACAGAGATTCTTTCACCACACCAGTGTATCTGTCAACGGACAGAGGAATGACTCCATAAAGGTGTTCCTATCGGCAGACAGAGGATTAACTCCGTACACCAATACACCATGAAACTTTACTTGAACGTAAAAATAATTAACTGTTAAAATTTCGGTTGTAACGAAATGATACGGATGAGAACCAACCTGTATAACAAAAATTAAAATATCAAAACTAAACGATACATGTATCCCAATATCATCCCCTATAGAAAAGAGTTAGAGATCGCAAAATAGCCTTTCACATTATCAGCTGTAATAAGATAAGTAAATATACACATTCCCACCATTGATTCATAAAATAAAAAATAGCTAAAAAGTCAGGAGTATATATAAGAACATCCAATCAAAGCTGTTTAGTTGAATCTTAAAAAAAAAAGTACACTCAAAAAATAAAAATTGAAAGATGTAGTCAGACAGTTTCAACCTGGTCCCAAGATTAAAATATATCCAACTATAGTCCAGCTTCTTCATGCCATACATGTATTATACAGTGTAATTGCAATTGTTTCTACTTATACTAAAACTATTTAAAAATGTTTTAGTATTTTTGAAATTTAAATAGAAGCTGAATATATATATACATACTCTCCAATGCTTTTCAAAGTCCCCGACTTTCTTCATCAGGTATATTGAAAATGGATATGCTCTTATACACCCCACAATTTCATCTGATAACAGCTATACTTATTTAATTAATCAAATGAACATACATTATTTAGTGGTGTATATTCTTAATGGAACATTAATACTTCCTAATAATAACTTCATATTAATCTCAGAAAATTCTAAAGGCCCCTATAATTTTTTCTCTAGACCTTTTGTTCAAGAGATAATGTCTTCAGACAGTCCTAGATATCATGTCTAAGGAGGCGGACATGACAGTTGCTAGAAGCAATATCAGGCCACAAACACTGACCACTGCACATGTTAATGTTCTGTATCTTGTGTACAGAGATTGAGGCCAGTTGTCAGCAACTGTCATGTCCACCCCACATTGGCATTACATCCAAGACTGATTGAAGATGAGCTAAGGAACAAAGACAAACTTCATAGATGCCATTTTGTTTTCTAGCCTTAGTAAATTCAATTAGGATGTTGGTATTCCTTGGAATGTATAAACAAAAAAGATCAGCTAAGAAAAACATATTGTATGATATATTAGATTATAGGATTGCAACATCTTAGCTCTTAACAAACTGCATGTTTACAAAATTATTATTACAAATCCAAGTGTGATTTTTTAAAGATCTTTGCTCATGATATATCTAATAAATAGATCCAAATAAACTTTGCAGCTGTTAGTTTTGTTTTTACACTTACCTGTAATACTGATCCTGCAAACGAATGCTTAATTAAAAATTGGCATGGACTCCTGGTACAACTCCAGTAGTAGTGCAAAAATCTGCATTAGTTTACGTGTGTTCAAAACATTAATATATTTGACAGAACAGATGGGGGAAGCCATCAAAGAAAACTGTCTGCACACCTATGAAAATAAATGCCAAACTTGTAGAATATGAAATAGTTCCTGTTAACTCAACAAGCTGCTTTGTTTGTATAGTATAGTTCTTGAATCACCAATTTATATTTCAGATAATTTTATTTATTTGTCACCACAGCTGTTTGTTCTGAAAAGGTGTTTTCTGTTTATAACTTAAATTCACTCATTTCTTTTGAAGGTGATAGTACATTTTGAAAACACAGTGCTTTTAAATGGAACATCTGTAAATTCCTATGTGAAACCTAGGTATCTGTATTGTGTTAATATGTCGAGGGGGAGCACTTTATGTCGGATTTCTATGCTGTATTCTATACTGCTTTTGTTCAAACGATGGTTTTGAAACTGTCGTTATGGCTTCTACTCCTCAATCTCTGAGGTGCAGAATTTCTGTCTTAAATGTAACCACAAAACAGGCCTGAAATTGTACAGTGGCGCTGTTGCTACACCAGCCTATGGAGATTTATGGTCAACTGACCAGAGTTGTCCATAGGATCGTGTAGCAACAGCGCCACTGTACAATTTCAGGCCACTGTGATACTGCACCTAAAAAATTCAACTTTGAAAATTAATAACTTTTGAATAAAACACCTCTTAGCAGTGGGAGTACTCTTGTTTTACTCAGGGGGATAAACCCTACAACATATATTTTTTTACATTTTAAGTATTACTATCCCTTTAAAGGTTAATGCGCAATGAACTTCCTCACATGTTAATATTTCTTATATATATATATATATATATATATATATATATATATATATGATTTCATATAGTATATTGGAGTGAGTAATGTAAAGTCTGCTCTATGGGTGCAGTTTTAGGGCTTGATTCTATTGACCGTGTTAAAACCAGCATTACAAGAAAAACAAGTAGCGTAAATTTTGCAAACGTGTTACGTCGGTATTCTATTGCAGAACAACAGTAAAACAAAACTGGCGTAGACAGCAATTTTCAGAGTAGTAACAAAACTGTCACTGTCTGCTTTTTTCCAACTACCACCTACATAAACACGCAAAATGTCAAAGTCCAAGGAAATAGGCGTACATTTGATGGCAGAAAGATCAAGTTCAGTGTTAGATGTGTTCTCCATATAACAAAATCCGACAGTGCCCCCCTTGACATATTAACCCCCCTTTTAAAAGTCGCCTTGCAGTGCTTTCTTTCACCACATTAATCCAACAAATATTGTTCATAGTCGACAATTAACCCTTCCCCTTCCAAATACGACTTACAGTGCTTTCTTTTACCACATTAATCCGACAAATATTGTTCGTAGTTGACAATTAACCCTTCCCCTTCCAAATACGACTTACAGTGCTTTCTTTCACCACATTAATCCGACAAATATTGTTCGTAGTTGACAATTAACCCTTCCCCTTCCAAATACGACTTACAGTGCTTTCTTTCACCATATTAATTCAACGAATATTGTACATCTGACATTTTAAACCCCCCCCCTTGAAAAGTCGACTACAGTGCTCCCATGACTTTCTTTTACCATTTTTATCTGACATTTTTCTTCTCCTATTATATTCGACATGCCCTCGTATTTTGTATTGCAAGATTAACCCTATGAGTACCAGAGAGGTATTGTAATGTGTTTGCTACCCCTCTGGTACTCATAGGGTTAATAGGCAACCTGTATATGTATAAAAAAGGTGTTTGTTTTTATTATATATGTAATTTATGTGAAAATGTAATTAAATATTTAATTTATGTGTAACAACTTTTTTATACATATACAGGTTGACTATTAACCCTATGAGTACCAGAGGGGTAGCAAACACATTACAATACCTCTATGGCACTCATTGGGTTAATCTTGCAATACAAAATTCGAGGGCACATTGAATAGAATAGGTGAAGAAAAATGTCAGATAAAAATGGTGAAAGAAACTCATGGGAGCACTATAGTCGACTTTTCAAGGGGGAGAGGGGGTTAAAATGTCGGATGTACAATTTTCGTCGATTTAAAGTGTTAGTAATGTCCACAAAAAAGTTTTTTGCATTTAGAAGAGCTTAAAAAGCTGAGCTACATGCAAAAAACCATATCTCTCAAACTGCGATGGTTTAAGAGATACAGGCGTTTAAAGTTTGATCTCTCCTACTGACAGCTGTAAAGCTGTCAGCAGGAGATCCGTGTCGGCTGACACGGAGGCGTTTGAGAAGTGCCGCGATATCGTTATTTACCATGAATCCCTTCATTGGAATGGTCTAAAATGTGTGCCTGGTTTTTAAGCATTCGTTTTAGACCATTCCAATGAAGGGATTCGTGGTAAATAACGAGATCGCGGTTCTGCTTTACAGCTCTCGGTAGGAGAGATCAAACTTTAAACACCTGTATCTCTTAAACCAGCTTTTTAAGCTCTTCTAAATGCAAAAAAACTTTTTTGTGGACATTACTAACACTTTAATATGGTGAAATAAAGCACTGTAAGTCGGATTTGGAAGGGGAAGGGTTAATTGTCAACTATGAACAATATTTGTCGGATTAATGTGGTGAAAGAAAGCACTATAAGTCGACTTTTAAAAGGGGGGGTTAATATGTCGAGGGGGAGCACTTTATGTCGGATTTCTATGCTGTATTCTATACTGCTTTTGTTCAAACGATGGTTTTGAAACTGTCGTTATGGCTTCTACTCCTCAATCTCTGAGGTGCAGAATTTCTGTCTTAAATGTAACCACAAAACAGGCGGTAATACTGAACGTGGTAATAGGATACTAATTGCACGTTGTTTTTAGTTGGTTTCCTATGGGCTTCTTTTAGACTGGTGATAAGTATAATTACCGGTGGTTTTGTTTTTACAAGTTGGGTAATAGGATAGCAAAAACTGACCTTTTTTTTATTTTTAGCGCTGGTAATAGAATCGAGCCCTTAATCTCTTCTGTGAGGTTTTCTGTTGGTGTTGTGATACATGGTACTGTGGACTACTAGTGACAATCTGTTATGTGACTAACCAGGAGGAAATTGTCCTTGGATTTTTTTAAATGTTGACAAGTATGTGCTGTACTTGAGAAATGATAAATGCTCATAACAAAGTTTCTGAGGCAAATTGCTATTTGCATAAGGACCTTGGGCTTAATTCTATTGCCCACGTTAATTTTAAAAAACCACCGCTGCATAAAAATGTCCAATGGGCACAAATTTTCTTCAACTCACTTTAAGGACCACACATTTTATTGCTCAAAAAACTGCGCCATGAAAAGGAGGCACAAGATCCCTAACGTGAGGCAAAAACCACCGGTGTGTGTGTGTGTGTGTGTGTTAGAAAAGTGGTTTCCAACACACACTTGTGCTTCAAAACAAAAGATTAACCCTGTGTGTGGTAGCATGGTATGCAATACATTGCATAGTGTTACATACCCCACTGGCACACACAGAGTTAATCTCCCTAGAGTTAACACATCTGATAAATAAAAACTGACCTATAATCCTGATGTCCAGCGAGGTCAACAGCACCCTGGTCAGCTACTGTTCATCTTCTTGAATCTTCTGTCTTCTGTGATCTTTCTTTTTCTCTTTCAAAATCTGTTTAGTTATGAAAAAAAAAAAAACCAATGAAGGCTGTATTCTGTAAAAAAAAAATGCCCCCAATATATAACAGAGTTAACCCTTTCAGTGCTGTAGGGGTACCCATCCACTGCTCAAAGTTTTAAATGCGGTGTGGCATATCTTCTAAAAGTAATATTCAACCATTCCATTTTAATTAAAGAAATAATTCCTTTGTTGAAGTAATAAAAGTGCTTCTGATGTGCAAATATATGTCTGCTGCTGCTGCCTCCGCTGGACCAGCTGGCAGCAGCAGGCATGCATATGGGCACAGACCCTGCCCCTGCCATTAAAAACACAGAGGCAAGAGACACAATAGATAACATGTTCATTTCTACAGTTCACAAACTGTAACAGAAAATGTATGACCAAAATGATCTTCGTTTTAAAGTGGAACTATCACGTTCCAGCTCAACCCCACCAATTGATGTATGCCCCCAAAACAAGCTTAAAATGCACATATGGTGTTAATTATAGATTCCCCTAACATGAAAACCTACCTATGTTCTCTTCCGAACCAAGGAGAAGAGCGCTGCCACCTTGATGATGTGTAGAAAGATTGGCAGCGCTCTCCCTCTGAGGAGCTGACAATCCTCCTCTCTAAGCCTGCCCCTCTGTTTCCTGTATCGGGGACGTGCAGAGAGGTGGAAAAGAACTGCTCCTCTCTATGTACTCTGTGTCACTGCAGTCTGGGAGCATGTGGCATGAATTGAGGGCACTGACTGACCATAACAAGCAAAACTATCTCTATGGAGAAAATGGTGCTCAGACCCCAAAATAAGAAAAATATATATAAAGAAATGAATGAATGTAACCAGCAAGCACTGTGCCTGGAAAATAAGATGCTGCAATCCTTGGCGACAAGCTGTGTGATTATCTGAAACATAACTAGAAATGGAATGAAAGGAGAACACTAATTTCAGCTAGGGCATAAATATATAAACCTGATCCTAATACTCTAATGTTCCTTGAGGTAATGATAACTAATAAAGTTAATACATTCAAACAATACCCATAAAATATACAGACCAGCATCCTGCAAAATAAATGCACTGCAGTCTATGAAAAGTTCTCCGAACAAAGCTGTATGTATGTCGATAAGTGCCAGCTATAAAAGATCTCGCCCGTCAATTTGAATAATTATACTATGTTATCTCTCCCATTTGGTGTCCTCATATCGGTCCAGAGCGGACTAGCTGTTCTGTATGGATTGCCATGGCGGGCTGTACTCCTCTAATACAGAGTAACTATTTTATTTTTTTCTATTAGTATTTGTGTATCATTACCTCATGGAACATTAGAATATTGGGATCTGGTATATATATTTATGCCCTAGCCAAAATTTGCAAATATCCCAAGATTTTGTCTAACTGACTGGAAGACACAGGTAGCGTGATCCAAGTTTCTTCTTGTTCTGGCAGTTATCTCTGTGCTAGGGAAGTCTGGAGGTGTAATAAGGAAGTAGAGGAGGTTTATCTCAAATACACCAAATTTTTGGGTGACTGACTTGGTAAGACACAGGCACCTGTTATCTAAATTCTTATATAATCTGGCAGTTATCTTTGTGCTATGGGAGTCTGGGGGTGTAAGAAGGGTGCAGTTGGACAGGGACTGTTTTTTGTTGACAGTGAAATTGATAGTGACAGTTAATTAAAATAAGTAAATAAAAATAGCTTGATAGTTGATTTATGTGAGTGGTGACTGAAGAAGACTGAAACTAGAAGAGTTATAGTATTTTGTAAAGAGCATGACATCACATTCACAATTAGTTCTGTTGTGTATTTCATTGTTAAAAAATGTCCAGCATATGTACTAGTAGCAGGGGAAGGGTGAAAGGAGTAGGAGCAGTGCATGGATCTGTGAGTAAAGTGACAGTCCAACAACTAACTGCAGCTATGGTTGGTGCAGCATGTGCAATAAATGACAACGATCTTTCTCCTCCGGAGGAGATAGTTTGTCAAATTCCTATAAATACTTCCACAACTACCAGAAATATTGAAAAAAAACATGTAAGAACACTGAAGATGACAATGAATCTTGATGGCATGATGAAGGAAGGTGTAGCAGTTGCTACCATATACCACTGTTGGGAGAAGTGCTAAGACCACTGATGAATGTTTATGAATAATTAAGTAATAAAGGAAGGTTGAATAAGATTTTGATCTGCAGGAAAATAACCCACTGCCATATGGAGACAGGGAAGCTATTTTTTGCCTACTTGGGGCTTCATTGGAAATGGCCATTACAGTAGAAGCCAACAGGAAATTAAGTGGTGTTTTTCTATGAGGAGGGAAATTCCCACCTCCAAAAAATAGTGTAGGGCAGTGGAAAATTCGAAGTTATGGGACATTTCCATCTGAAACAAACAATAAGGCTGAAATTCTCCTGCAAACTTCATATGTAAATTATTCACTGGAAAAGGGGAAATTTGTGTATTTTTTGTGAAATTTCCACTCATGT
The DNA here is from genome assembly GCA_037306005.1 of Rhinophrynus dorsalis. Classification (NCBI taxonomy): domain Eukaryota; kingdom Metazoa; phylum Chordata; class Amphibia; order Anura; family Rhinophrynidae; genus Rhinophrynus; species Rhinophrynus dorsalis. The sequence goes on from CM074720.1 coordinate 212,964,465, forward strand.
GTTACACGCAATGTCACACTTCAGAAGCCTAAGTTGGTGATTTGAGGCTTCTTCACAAGAACACGTCATTGAGGTCTCATATACAATGTATACTAACACTTTATTGTGTAGCATGCCTGTATCCCTCCAAGAGTTGTCAAAGACAAACCAGGAATAGCTAGAAGATCATAAATATTTGTTATGGAAGGTCCAGCATAGCTAAATATAGATGGGCTAAACACTCAAACTCAGTATAGTGCTACTAGGGATTAGGGCAGACACTACTAAACTGAGGAGGAATCCCTCTAATAGTTCATTCTATATGCCCAAAATGTTATGATAATTTTGTGTTGTAAGAATGGTGTGATTAATCCTTTGTGCGCTAGAGGGGTATCCATCTCATTGCTACTCAATGCCTTGGATACACCTCTGGCACTTAAACATACCATTTATTAAACAATATCAATCTAAATGGATGTAGTGATTAAAAGCACTCAATGTGGTAAATTAGATCATACTGTGATATAGAACTAGGCACCAGTTGTTAAACTTTTTTCATTATAAAAGTTTCTTATGAAAACAGAAAGAAATTATGCCACAATCATAACATTACCCATATTCTCGGGCAAGTTATTTAAAGTTAGTACATGACAAAAGATGATTTAAATAATCCCCTTGTCAGAAATACATACATTTGGGATAGTAAATACACACTGATAAAGTGCCATTCCAGAGTGAGCAACCACAGCCAAGATAACTAAAAGGGTGTTACATTCTTTGGCTAAAACCCTTTCTACTAACACTCAGTGTTCATGGCACAATATAGTGTTGCTTACAAACCAAATGTGGCACGGGTCAGTGATACAGAACATGTTTAGCCATATGTGTTTTGGCCATAGCCTTATTCCTAGGCAAAATGCTGGATCTCCATTGGTATGTTCTGTCTGTTACATTGCTCCCAGTGCAGAGTATAAAAATAGAGATTCAATCCTAACCAGTTTTGTTTTTTCCTTTGTTCATAACAAATGTTATAATGAACACAGATTTACAAAAAGTGCTTAGTTCTGTGTCCCAGCATAATCTAACTTTTTAAGTACACCACTCATCGAACATACAATAATAAAAAATATTGGCTATATAATATGCACTGTGAGAGAGATATTCTTTTGTATCCTGGTTAGTATAAAGAAACCCTATAAACAATAGTAGGAAGGTCATTAGCAAACATTTTTTGACTGACAGTTTGGTTCCATTTGAAATAATACAAGTTTTAGCTTTCTTTTACCACTGCTAAACATGTTTTCACACTTTTGCTGCAGTTTACAGTCAAATTAAAATTTGAGGTGTTTTTCTGTGAAAACAGCCAAATTTCATATACCATTTTTTTCAGTAGATTCAATACTTTCAAAATATACCATTGATTTGTGGATAACAAACATCTGTCCTGGAGTCTTTTGTTTTTGGTGTTCCATTACCAAATGCTTGAGTTTTAATCATGGGGCTATGGAATTTGCTAATGTATTCATGAGCAGCTCCTCTCCAGAGAGAAATTTCTGTCGGTAACAGAAGCACAAAACTACCCTTATCAAAATCTATTGTTTCTTACAATTTTCAGATTTGACTCAAGTGAGGTGTCACTAGCCTTTCTACCCTTAACCTGGTGTGCACAAGCATTTCTAGAAGATGGTACTATAGTAAAATAAATATATATTTTTATACTTCCGCTGATTCTGCTAAGATATTGGAAAAATACATCATTTTCTAATTTATTCAACATCTATTGAGAAAAATGGCACCACATGTGTGTGGGGTTACATAATATAGAGAGAGCAAGGAGCACTAACCTATACCATCTTATACCAATACATTTTCTTTTTTTGAAATTGCTTACCAGCACTAAAAGACACAAAGAAAAGGTAGATAAGGAGTACCATTTTGTAAAGTAGACAATCAGATGCATCAAATGGTGAGTTGTCTGACTACCCCTATGCTAGTGTACACAAATGTTTCTATAAAATGGTGCTATAAAAATGAAATATATTTTTTTCAATTCTCACTACATCAGAGATAAGAAAATATTTTAAAACACTTATATTTCTTTCTTTTGTCAATACCTGTTGCCAGCCTGAGGTATAGGTTTGCATATCATAGGATGTGCCAGATTCACAAAATTATATAGTGCATATAGATTTGGGTAGAATTTTAAACATTGTTTACATTATATTGATTTATCTAATTGTGTTTGAAGTCCTGATGAGAAGAGGAAGGCTTAAATACCCTTGTATGAAAGGAGAGCATAATTTTTGTATGAGGGTAATTTGGTACCCAAAAAAGCAGGAGGGGGAGAAAATGTCTCCCACCCTCCCTAAACAAATTTATTTTTAAATATATGCTTTTGCTAGGGGATTAAGTGATCACCTAGCATGAAGACCATAATTGTTACGTTTTTGGAAAGGGGAGACATCTTCTTGAGGCTTTCTCTTTTAGAGACTATACATCTCAGTCCCCTCTTTCCTAACCACTTTCCTTCTCTTTCCTACTCTTATTAGGAAGGGGAGAAGTTCCCCTTAACAATGTGGGTACAATAATGCTGTTAGGAGAGAGGGAGCTGAGATATATAGGTACTTTCAGGCTCCTAACATATGTATTAATGTACTAAACCCTTCAAGCCTACTCTGGTTGGAAAGGTTAGACAGTGTATTTTAAAACAAGGGTACACCTGTTATTTTAGGAGTTGGGATGCTGAGACACAGGCTTTGGTATAGGACCACCCCCAAATTCTAATACAGTAAGTAGGCTCCATATGCTTCCTCCCTGATAAAGGAAAAAAAAATGCATTCATATCTTAGTATAGAAACCAGCGGACTGTGCATTCCAAACTGGTTTTTTTCAGTTATGACTTTGGTGGTGTCAATGTGGAGCGATAATGCCACCCATTTCTGTTCTCAAAGTATAAATTTATTATTTTTTCTTTAGTGGAAAGGATGTGTAAGTTCTCCCTGTGCATTCTCTCAAACTCAATACTGGAAAAGCAGTATATGTATTTCTTTTATTACCAGTGGACAATGGACCAAGGCTACGGGAAAGCAGTTTGTGTGGTTCTGTGATTATCAATGGACAGTGGATAAAGGCAATGGAAGAAGAGTATGTGGTTCTTCCACTACCTTTGTACTGTGTGTTCACTTCGTGACCTCCTTGTTCCACTGCTAGTACTGATTAGACCCTTCTACCCATCAGTGAAGGTGCGGCCAACCTGACCCGGTCCTGGCTTAGCTGGCTTTGGTTATCCGACTCTGTGGCTGGTACCTTTTATCTGGCCTGTGGCCTCAGCAAGGCCACATCTACCACTGACAACACTCTCTAGCATCACTCACCAGCATCACTCTCCAGCTTCTTTGTAGTGTTTGGTCCCACCAGATCCCTCTAATCAGCAGGATTGTTTGGCCTGACAGGAACCACTGATGAAGGACATTTTATTTTCTTATATCTATTTATGCTGCAGCACATATTGTGATTTTTTTTAAATGAATCTAAGTTTATACTAATTTCAACACATAAACTATTCATGCAATTGATATTTAGACCTTGCAGCCAAGTTTTTAGTAAATACATTTGTAAGTCTTAATTTGTCTGCAGGGCTTTTTTAGATTTTTACACTATTACAGAAGTGCATGTTTCTAACTTTCCAAAAACACCTTATTCAACCTTCACCATCTGTCACCATCTGCTTCTTTTTAGCATGTACTTTTTGTGTGAAAACATAAGCATGTGAAAAATAACTGACACTGCGATGATTATGTGCTGGTACATTTGAGGACTGGGCATAATAAACTGTACTGCCAAGTCATATATAACACTTGATTTTATTGATGTTTATACGTGGGCTGCATCTCGTCTTCTAGTGGAAAGATCTTAATTGTCTGTCCATATGATCAATTTTTTATCCATTTTAAAAAGGATGAGTTACAAGAAGTTGTTCTAGCTTAGAAAACAGTGTCACTGTAGTTCAGTAAAGGAGCATATATACTAACATCATACTAACATAGTGGCAATTAAAATATGCTAAAGGTACAATACATATTTATAAATACTCTAATTGTTGGGTTATTTCTGATGAGTAAAACTATGGTACGTCCACTTCTAAGTGATGTTGAAGTCAAAAGTTATTGCACAACAATGTAGCATTTTTTCAAGAGTTTGAGTTAATGGTTTTTGAAGGTAGGTGACCCTGTTAATTTTACTGCCTGGGTAGAGCTATGTATCACAGGGTATCCTACTGAAATGTCGCCATCTATTGGGCAACCATGAAAACAGAGCATTAAAAATGTATCAAAGACACAAGCTATACATATATGCTTGTAGCACTGGCTGCAGGTTTATGTCCAGGTTTTTGTTAGCACAACCAAAGTACATTTAAATGGCTGGAGTGGCATTTAAAAAAAAAAAAAAGATAAAAGAAAAAATAGACTACTGATGCACATCCATATTTACTCAATATTAACCCTTTTATATTACAACATACTCCTTACATATAATCACTATATCAAAATGTAGGTTTTAGTCAAATAATATAGCCATATTATGCAAAGCTTATATATAATAAATGTACTAATAAAGTTATGGTTAGAGATGCTAAACTAGGAAAGGAACAAAAAAGAAAAGCCTAGTGCCCTTGCCCTACAAGAGCTAAATCTTGTACCCAAGAATACACCCCAAAATAGGTGGTGCTACAGGGGAAATGAACAGGCTAAAGTAACAGAGAAAAACCCTGCTTAACTTGCACTCGCCATAATACTATTGGGAGTATTGGACATGGAGATCTAAAATAAAATTTAAAGAGGAACACTCATCTCTTAAAAAGTTTTTAGCATAGGTTTAGTTATTAAAGTAGTTTTAAGAAATGTGTGTGTTTTTTTTCACTTACTTGCTTTTAAAGATATTTAATCTTCTGTGCTGTGCACTTCCGCATAATGGGCAACCTCAGTATAATTCTAACCGGAGCTTGATGTAACGATAGAAGCCATTCACACCACACTGAAGGGAAGCATTAACGTGCTCCCTGGGGCAGCTGGGAGGGAGGTGGGAGGAGAATTAGGAAGTCAAGAAGAGATGTGCCAGAGTTTCAGCATGCTGCATTATGCTGACCGGCACAGCTTGAAGATTAAATATCTTTAAAAGTACGTAAGTGAAGAAAAAAAAAATGTTGTCTGGGCTACTGAATCACATAATTAAATGTAGAAGGTGTACTGTACTGCCGGGGCTTTATATTCGCTCAACTAGGAAAGGACCTGCCAGGATACGTAGCAGGGTATGTAATACCTTATCCTAACCAGTGTGCAATCTGTTTTTGCTCACGTGCTATACAAGGAGAAGAGGCATATCATATTGATCTGTCTAGCTGCAAAGTGCCAGGCAATTCTTCGCTGAATGAGATAAGCAACTAATAGCGGTTGTATATTTTGGCCTCCTTGGGCCTTGTCAGTGAGGGGTGGCTGATCCTTCTAGGCACTAGAGCAGAGAGTCCATGTCTGGATTCCCCCATAACCTTTAGGGAGACCAAGCCATTTATCTGCAAATACAAAGTAACGGTCAGAGACTCTCAACTAGGAATGAACCTGCCAGGGTATGTAGAAGGCTGTCTAGGATTTTGTCCTACTCAGAGTGCATTCTGTTTTAGCTCACAAGTATTATACACAGATAAATAATATTTTCTGAAGCATATCAAACTGATCCTTCCCAGACTGCAGTCTGTCCATGAAGTAATCAGCAATTTTCTCTGAAAGGGAGAAGCAATTAAGCTCAGATATATGTATTGGCCTATTTGTGCATTATCAGTGAGGTGCAGCTGTTCTTCCTAGGCATATTATTTGTGTCTATCTATCTATCTATCTATCTATCTATCTATCTATCTATCTATCTGTCTGTCTATCTATGCAACAATTTTCCGTTTTCCCCTTTAATATGCTTGTTATAAAAGGCTGTTGTAACTATTTTTCAAGTTGTAGTGCTTAAAAAGTTAAAGAAAGGGCAAAAAAACATATCTCTCAAACCGCTATGGTTTGAGAAATATCTGCATTTAAAGTTCGATGTTTCCTGCTGTCAGCTGTAAAGCACACTTTTTAGACCATTCCAATGAAGTAATTTATTGTAAATAACGTGATTGCGGCTCTGCTGCAGATCCTCCGTGTCAGCCGTCACAGATCTTCTGCTGTCAGCTTTACAGCTGACAGCAGGAAACATTGAACTTTAAATGTGGATATCTCTCAAACCAAAGTGGTTTGAGAGATACATTTTTTGCACTTTCTGCAACTTTTTAAGCACTACAACATGAAGAATATTTTTTCTAGGACATTACCATCCCTTTAATGCACAAACTGTGGATGCTTTTCACACCTCAGGGTCACAGTTTCTAGTCCTGGCAAGGCCAACTCATCCTTCTGGAGGTAGATAAAATGAGTACCCAGGATATACTTGAAAATGAGAGACAATCTCAATGTTTCTAAATCTCAATGTATGTAAAATTGCTTTTATAAGATAAATTAACAAGCCCTTATGGTATTCACAGTTTTTGAGTTATTAAATATATAAGTTTGTGTACAGCATGTATTTTAGAATGTGTTATTTAATTCAGCTATTTAACGTTGGTCATTTTGTAAACCTTGATTAAGAAGAACATGTTGCATTAAAATTTTAATAAAACATGTTTGGTCCTGGAGAAAAACAAGTTTGTATCAAATTGATTTGTTAGTACAACATAAGATTTTCAGTATAGCTTTTTTTTAAATGGACAGTAGTGTCCCATAACAACTTTTTATAGTATTGTAGAGAAGAAAATAAGCTGAATGGCACAAACCCTATCTCTAAAACCACTATGGTTTGAGAGATATTGGCATTGAAAGTTCCCCCTCCCTCCCCTTCTCCTGAAGTCAGCGTCTAGCTGACAGCAGGAGATCCTGGTCCGGGGACCAGCCTGCGGCTCTGCAGCAGAGCCGACATCACGTTATTGCAAAAGAATTACTTCACTGGAAAGGTCTACAAAGTGTGCCTGGTTTGCAAGCACACTTTGTAGACCTTTCCAATGAAGTAATTATTTTGCAATGATGTGATTTTGGCTCTGCTGAAGAGCCTCCTCGAGTCATATGACTAGAATCTCCTGCTGTCAGCTTTACAGCTGACATCAGTAGAAGGGGAGGGAGGGGGAACGTTCAATGCCTATATCTCTCAAATCATAGCGATTTGAGAGATAGGGTTTGTGCCATTTTCTTCTCCTCTACAAAACTATTAAATGTTTTTGTTGGATATTACTGTCCCTTTAAAGGGATTGTAATGCTTAATATTGAAAAAAAAAGATATCTGCAGGGTTCATGCTGCTGAAAAAAAATACTGGTACTCCCACTACAAAGTGACATTTAATTTAAAACTTATTACAGCTCAAGCTTACAATTTGTGGGGGTTTCCATAGCCTGAAATTTTATGACAGTATTGTTGCTTAAGCAGTCTATAGACAGCTATGGTCAGTTGACGAAGAACCTTCATAGAATGCTGTAGCAACAGCGCCACTATAAAATTTCAGGCCATTTAGGTACTGCACATAAACAAATGTAGGTTTGAGTTGCAATAAGTTTTGAATAAAACACCTCTCAGCAGTGGATATACTCTTCTTTTAGTTTGTATAGAGCCTTAAAATGTTTGATAAATACATCTGCTTCATAAGAATCAACGTAGAATAAAAAAAATCAGAGTGTATTCTCTTACTAGAGAATAATATGACTATTTATTGACATTCTACATGTAATCCCCAGGGTCAGACCTGACTCAGAATCTTTTTCATTCAGCATTAAGTAAGGACAACCATGCAATGCACCATTACATACCCTTCAACATTTCATAAATGACCAAATTATATAGCGATGGCATATACATACATACATACACCCACACATGCATATCAGAACAGTCGAGCACATTTGTATACTTACTTAATACTTAAACACACACAGATGTGTCAAAGAACACACTTGCACAGTAGTACACTGTGCTACTCACTAGAGAATACCATCACTATTTATTGACAGTCCACATGTAATCCCCAGGGTCAAGTCTGAGTCAGAACATTTTTTATTCAGCATTACGTAAAGACAACCATACAATGCACCATTACATACCCTTCAACATTTCATAAATTACCATATTAGATAGCGATGGCATATACATACATACATACATACACATACACACATATCACACCAGGCGTGCACATTTGTATACCTAAAGATGTGTCAAAGAACATACTTGCACAGTAGCCCACTCAAAAAGCTGGTACAAAAGTACAAAAAAAAATGTACAGTACTAAAGGTACAGTTGGTGGGTATACCATTATATGCAACCAGGAAGGCAATATACCATTATGGAATAAGTTAACCTGGTGCCTTTCTTTTTAACCAATCACCCCTGACCAGAGTTGCAAGTGTACCTGCATGACCAAGCCTGTATCAGATATGGGATTGGTAATCCCCCCAAAAACTTCTAGTTTCAATTTTTAGAATTTTAATTCAGAACTCATATGGGGGAATCAGGATGATCCTGATGCTTCACCCCTCTCCGGTATAGATTGCCTATCCAATCACTATAGGCTGTCAGTAAGTGTAAAGAAAAGTATAGCTCACAGCACTAACTCACAATAACATATAATTAATACCTGCTATAAAGAAAACGCTGTAGGCCTGCAGTAAGTGGGTGCACATCTGCAGGCCTAAGGAGTTTTCTTTATATCAAGTAAGTCCTTCTTTTACACCTTTTTAAACTGTTGTATGCATTTTGTTTTTAACTGCAGACACTGGGACCCCCAAGAATCAAAAACAATATATTTAACGGGTCCCCCTCTAAAGCATTTATTATAATATCTCCTCAGGGATTGTTTTTCATTTAGATAGGGTTTTAAAGGTGTATTAGATTAGGACTCGCCATATATTGAGGTACCTTGACAGGGTTGGCAAGGTTATGCATTGTTTGGCCAGATTAGGGAACAAAATCCTCATATTTATTAACACAGTAGTATTATATATATGCCCAATACAGAGCACACATTTGCACCTTGTATAGAGGAGCACAGGTTTGTTTTTCTATCAGTAAGTGTTGGAAGGTCCTCACAGCTTTCTTTTTGTCCATCCACCACTCCATGTTCCACAAACTTCTGGATTGAGTGTGAGGACCGACATAACCCATTTGCATCAGCACTGACATGAGAAATGAAGCAATGGTTTCCTCAGTCGTGATCTCTGGGGAATGCCCCTAGTGTGGAAAAGAGAATGAAGGCAGCGAGTGCCTTGCAGTTGCCAATATCGATCATTTTCATGATTGTGTAGGTAATCAATACCAGATGGGCAACGTGAATGGTCCTTATGCCCCCCCCCAAAAAAAAAAGTCTGAACTAAACTGAAGTGTTCCAAAATAGTGAAGGTATAATAACACTGAGCATGCTAGAGGGTTACTAAAGTGATGATTTGAATAAATTGAATACCCTTCTGGTACTCAAAGTATTACGTTTTATTAATAAAGACATGACCAACCCTCTCACTGAGTGGAGGTTCCCACCAGTTACATGAATGTTGATGTCGCTGGCAGTTAAATAATTAATCTGCGGGTTAGTGTTATGAATACTGGCTCTTTGGGTAAACCACTACTACTACTACTACTACTACTACTACATACTATGCGACCTTCAGGATGAAACTGTAAGCTACTACAAGTGACAGTTTTCAATTGCAGTGCAGTCTAGCCACAGGATGTGTTGATCATGTACTGCTGTGATTGAGAATTGTTCTACTTTTTTCATAAGGCTTAATGTATTTTCATTTTAATGTCAATTAAATCACACAAGTCAGAAATGTTTTACTTTTAGTATATATAACCAAAGAGAGTACATAATAGTTATTAAAGTAATGGATATGAGGATCATCTAGTTCAGGGGTATGCAATATTTGTCTCTTCTGCTGCTGGGGACTACAATTCTCTTCATCCCCCACCAGCCAGTAGCTGGTGGGAGATGATGGTAGTTACAAACAATGAGACCATTGGGGTTTAGGTGGAGAACTGGAAACACAATATGTTTAACCCCTTAGGGACCCTTGACGTACCAGGACCGTCACGGTCCTTGAACTACTCAAGGACCGATGACGGTCATGGTACGTCACGTACTTTTTACTTACAGCGCTCTACCGGGAGCGCTGTAAGTAAAAATAGGGCATGAAATAGACCGCTCCAAGATCGGAGCGATCTCTTTCAAGACCCATAGTGACACGCCGATACACGTGACAGGTCACGTGTACCGGCGCGTCAAAGTGCCCCTATGCGGTCGTTATGGGACGGAAATGTCCCATAACCTCCGGTCCTTAAGGGGTTAAACTTTTATAGTCTGGCAGAATGTCACCACAGGTTCAGCTCCTGTTTCTCTATACTATGTATTCTGCAAGGCTGTATCTGGTATATTTGCTCTTCCAATACAACACTGCAGAATATATTTTTACATGGACTCTTTACCCAGATTCAGTACCTCTGGAGAATACAACAGTAATGGCCAGGCAACCTGGTATTATTTTCTAACTTTTTGGACTATTGCTGTCCAAAAGAGTAGGTGAACAACAGGTTAACCTGCTTCTGTACTTTTAAGTTGCACTGAAGGGGATAAACTGAGTGAATTTTCTATGGCAAGTTAATTCTGCAGAGATGTACTAGAACAGCAGATAGATACCCAAATACAGCCCTGAAGATTGCACTGACTGTAATAGTCAATTTGCACACACACATAGCCCTACCCATACAACAGCAGACGTCAGGCACAGACAGACTGCAATTAATAATAGTTATAGGGTCAAATGTTGCAAGCAACAACAGCTGATAAGCCAAACGCAAGCCATCTCTCTACCTTTCTCAAATTAAATGTTATAAACCAGTGTTTCTCAAGCTTTTTTTTCTCAAGACACCCCTAACACGCAGTCTGGCATTTCCGGGGCACCCCTATCATTTTATGTAATTTGTCATGGGTGTAATGAAGGTTACAATACATAAATATAGCGTTACTGTTAGACCTCACAACTAAAATAAACATGTTGTGCATAGTAATATACTTAAATATACAGTTGGAAGTCTACATTCACACTTTTATCAAAACCTTACAGATAAAATGGGCCACCCTAAGTGGATGTCCATGGCACACCAAAGTGCCATGGCACCCTGGTTGAGAAACACTGGTATAAACAATGCATTCTGCAGGGCTGTATTTCATGTTTTTACATGAAATCTTCACTCATTTAACCCCTTAAGGACCACTGCCGTGCCAGGACCGTCACGGCGGTCCGGCACTTAAGGACCAATGACGGTCCTGGCATGGCATGGAGTTCAGGGCTCCCTTCGCGGCTGCACGTCGCTCCGGAAGTCCTGACCCGGAAGCACAAATAAAAAAAAATGCCCCGTGGTCCGCAAGTGCTGGCCGCGAGCGCAAGCTGGTCCTTAAAGGGTTAAAACATTTCAGTGCTAACTGAACAATACAGCAGCCAGAACCAGGCAACCTGGTATACCAGGTATAGTCCAAAATCATTAGGTGAACAACAGGTTGCCCAGTTTCTTTTCAACTGCACTGAAAGCTGATGATTCTATGTTAAAATTCATCCTGTATGGTTTTATTGGAACAAGTGTAACAGCGTGTCCGTGCGGCGGCTGCTCGAGCCGGCCGCATCCTTACCTCTGACGACATTATACTGCTCAGGTGGCTTGGCCACAGCCTGTCCCCCTCACGGCTCCATTCGCTTCCGTGTGCTTGTCGATCCGGCAGCAGTGGGTGACGTCACTTTGTGCGCACATCCAAGGGCATGGACGTGTGTACCATTTAAAGGAGACCCACCAATTTGGTGGTCTTCCTTCCTTTAGGACAGGCCTTCTTAAGCTTCCTGGACACTGGGCTCATTCACCCTTTCGTTAGTGTCCAGTGCAGTTCATTGTTTAGTGCTCAGTGTATGACTTGGTTTGTCTGACTACACGTTCTGGTGCTGACCTTTGACTCTGACTATCCGTTCCGTGTATGACCCTGGCTTATTCGATAAACAATCTGGTGCAGACCTGCAGCTCTGGCTGACTACCTGTTCCGTGTATGACCCCTGGCTTGTCTGACTACCCTCTCTGGTGCTGACCTGTGGCTCTGTCTGACAATCTGCTCCGTGTATGACCCTGGCTTAGCCCGATAACCAATCTGGTGCAGACCTGTGGCTCTGGCTGACTACCTATTGTGTACCTTGACCCTTGGCTTGTCTAACCATCCTATCTGGTGCTGACCTGTGGCTCTGTCTGACTACCCCTCCGTGTGACCTTCTGTGAAGTCAGATATCCTATCTGGTACGGACCTGGGGCCCTGGTAGACTCTAGCAACACTGACTGCAGGCATGAGTCAGTAGTCTTCCCTGTTGCCTTCAGTTGCGGGAGATAACCATACTATTACTGATTGCAGGCGTGAGTCAGTTTCCTCCTCGCCTCCATCCTTGGGGAGATCATTTGGGTCACGTTGAGGCATATCTGGTATATGAGACTACCACTGGCTTTGGTCTAGTCTCTGCAGTTTGGGAAACTAGAGGTGACCTCCTATTTCTGATAGAGGACTTGCTTCTTTGGTTACCCTCTGCTCCTTCCTCGCACTTGCTGTTATATTTGCTGTTATTATAGCTTCTTATAAAGGTTATTACTATACAGTCCGACTCCTGTATTGCTTGTATCCGTGACAAACAGATATATGCCCAGTACAACCCTGTAGATTACAATGATTATAAAAGTTAGCTTGAGAAAGGTACACATGTGACCATCTGTGGCACACCAGCTGTTGTTGCCTGTAAAATTTAGCTCTACATCTTATTAGTAATTGTATTCCAAATGTGTGACTTAGGGACTTTTTTCCCCTGAAAATTGTATACCCCCAGAGTATCTGGGGCTCCTGCTCCCATGCCTCCAGGCTATCAACATGTTACTATTATGAACACCTACATATCCTATCCTATAATCCTATAATCTAAAATTCCAGATGTATGTTTGTCTGATCCAGTCATGCACAGTAGAGACTTACTTGTTCTCGGGCTCCCCAAAGTGGTCGCTGCCAGCTCTGCATCTTCCACTAAACAGGTAACAGTTTGTATGAGTCCAGCACCCGTGCCCGGAACGACAGCTTGCTCATTTTCACAGAGCCATGCAACCGACGAGTAGGTAAATCCTCCTGGTCTGTGCTTTCATGGAGGTCTCCGTGCTCCCCCTACTGACGTTTATGCACTTTGGCCCATGTAAACAGGCTTTTACACTAGTTATATATAAAACCCTAATCTAGAGGGGAATTGGTTATGGTATGTCTACCCCCCAAAACAACCCCAAAGAATAAAAGGTAAAAACTCCAGGAATAGAAGGCAAAAGACCAAATGTAAAGTGAAAGAAACAAATGAAATGTTATAAAAAATAAAATTAAAAATAATGAAGAAGGAAAAAAAAGGTAAAAAGGATGCTATGTGATTATTATGTATACTTGGATAGTTACGTTAAGATCCTTATTTATGTGAAAAGTGCCAAAGAATTTAAAGAGAAAATCCAATAAGACTCCCTGTAGCACAAATGGAGAAATCTTTATCCAGTAGGGAGTGATAGTAACATAGTACTATGTTACTGTGTTAGCGCACAAAAAGTTAGTTATACATACAGTTTCACTTTTCATTTTAAAGCACAATAGTAATCCTACCCATTAAAAGTATTTGCAATTCCTTTCTCGATTACTCCCTATTGGATAAAGATTTCTCTATAACTTCAGTTTGAAGTAATTTTCCATAAGATCATAACATAGGAAAAAGGTGGTACTGTTATTAACAAAAAGTAGGAGGCTGGTAGAGTAAAAGTGATACCTTTATTGGCTAATTGAGTAGCTTTAGAATGCAAACTTTCAGGACAAACTGAAAACTTTAATTCGAAACCTACTCCAACAATAAAGGTATCACTTTTACTCTACGAGCTGCTAAGATCCTAACAGCATTATAATTTGTCAGTTTCCATTGTAATTTATTGCATTTATAATCTGTAAAGTCTTAGCTGTGTGTTTTGTTTTTCAGTTTTTGTTTTTGCAATACAGTAATTAATGCTTAAAGGGATAGTAATACTTAATATGTAAAAAAAACAACTTATGTTGTAGGGTTTATCTCGCTGAGTAAATCATGGGTACGCCTACTGGTGAAATGTGTTTTTATTCAAAAGTTATTACTGCTCAAACTTTAATTTTTTTAGAAGCAATATCACAGTGGCCTGAAATTGTACATCCTATGGACTGTTTGAATGGTAATAATTTTTGAATAAAACATCTTTAAACAGTGGAAGTACCCTTGCTTTAATCAGGAGGCAAACCCTGCTACATTTTTTTTTTTTTTACATTTGAAGTATTACGATCCCTTTCAATGGTCAGGAATTAATGTCAGGTTAATCTTAAACTAAAGGGTTCCAGCCCAGCACAACATAAGTTTGGGTTATGGGGTGTGTAATATCAGTGATATCTTCAAGTCTCACCTTCACCAAAATCTATGTCCTAAGTACTAGAACTGAGCAATCACTACACAACTGACAACAGTCCTGCCCAGAAGTTTTGATTTTGCCATGACAAGCTCCCTGGTCAGAGTTAAGAGCTTGTAGTAAGTCTACTCTGTGTTTGGGGATTGCGTGAGAAACTTCCCCTGTTCTACAGTGTAAATTTGCACGGTTTGTACTGTGTAGCCCAAAAAGCGCTCCTGCCAGCCATTTGGGGGACAAAGAAATCTCACATTGGCAAGGAGTCTGTGTAAAATAAGAAGTTATTTGGCTTCAATTACTGTGTACGAAGTTCACAACAGACTACAAGGAACAAGACTGAAAACCCATAACTTGTAGTGTAAAGGAGCTGTATGAACACCTTCAGGTGTCTGATCTGCAAGACCTAAGTCTCACAGTTCAGTTTCTCTCCTGCAGGATCAGTCTAACAGCCAAGGTGTCAGTTTTCTCTGGTCCTCAAAGGGTTAACTAAATATGAATACTAACAACAATATTAATATTAATAATAATAATTATATATGTATATGTTTTAACCCCTTAGTGACAGCTGCATGCTTACGCGGCTGTCACCCTGAACGTCGTGCAGCTGCACGGAGACCCGGACTTCTGGGACTTACCAGGTACATCCTCTGTCACTAAGTGACAGTTTTTGCGGGACATACCTGGTAAGTCAATTGTCGGGATGGGGTTAATGACTGGCTTGTTGAATTTTCAGTGCTTAGCCCATTCAGTTCCAAAAAGGTGTGCAACACATTGCCAAGCACTCTCCATCAGTGAGTGTGAGTGTGTGTGAACATATAAGTGTGTGTGAGCAAGAGCACGGGAGCGCGTGTGAGCGAGAACATTTGTGTTTTATGTGTATTGCATTCTGCTTATATTTTGCTTTGCTTGTATTGCGTTTTGCTTGTATTGTATATAGAGATTTGTGTATGGTATCTGGCGTACAGTATTTGGCGTTTTAGGTTTTGCATCTAACGTATTATGTATAGTGTTGTGCGTATGGAGTATTGTGTTTTGCGTTTGACATGTTGCATTTTGCATATAGCTTTTGGCGTATTGCATATAGCATTTGATGTATAGCATTTGCATATGGTATTTGCCATACAGCATATTGTGTTTGCCGTACAGAGTACTGAGTTTGGTGTATAGCATATTGCATTTTGCGTATGGCGTATAGCGTCTGGCATACTGCATATAGCGTTGTGCATATTGCATTTGTCGTGTATTGTTTTGTGTATAGGGTTTTCCATGTGGCGTTTGTGTATAGCATATGGCGTATTGCATTTGGAGTATTGCATATTATGTTTGGAGTATTGCGGTTGGCGTATTGCATTTTGCATATTGTGTTTTATATTTGGTGTATTGCTTTTGCATATAGATTTTGGTGTATAGCGTTTTGGGTATTGCGTATGGCTTTTTGAGTATTGCGCATTAGGTTTGGCATATAGCGTATTGCCTTTTGCATTGTGTGTATAGTGTTTGGCGTGTTGCTTTTGGCATATAGATTTTGCATATTGTGTTTTTTACATTTGGCGTATTGCTTTTGGTGTATAGATTTTGGTGTATAGCGTTTGGTGTATTGTGTATGGCTTTTGGAGTATAGCGTATTGCCTTTTGCATAATGCATATAGCATTTGGTGTGTTGCTTTTGGCATATTGATTTTGGCATTTTGCGTATAGCATTTGCCATATAGATTTTGGTGTATGGAGTTTGGTGTACTGTGTATGGCTTTTGGAGTATAGCGTGTTGCGTTTGGCATATAGCGTATTGCCTTTTGCTTATTATGCATATTGTTTGGTGTGTGTAAAGAGTTTGGAGTATAGCATTTTGAGTATAGGGTTTTGCTTATATCGTTTGGCATATAGTGTATAGCATTTTGTGTATAGCGTTTGGAATATTGTGTTTGGTATATGGAATTTGGCTTATGGTGTATGGAATTTTATGTATAGCGTTTGACATATTGCACTTGGCAAATTGCGTATTGCGTTTAGAGTAGTACAGCATTGGCTTAAGGAGTATAGCATTGTTTGAATGTTTTTTGCATATAGCATTTGACATATTGAGTTTGGAGTATGGCATATATCTTTTGGTGTATAGCATATTGCCTTTAGCTTTTGGTGTATCGTGTATAGTACTGTGCCTTTGGCATATAGCATTTTGTGTGTAATGTTTTGAGTACACTGTTTGGCATCATGCATATAGCGTTTTGCATATTGTGTTTGGCGTATGGCATTTAGCTTTTGGAGCATGTATGTTATCTTGTGTATAGCATACAGAGTTTTGCATATACGTATTGTGTTTGATGTATAGTGTATTACATTTTGCTTAAAGCATTATGAGTATTGCATTTGTCGTATAGCATTGTGCATATGGTGTTTGGCGCATGACTTACAGCACTTGGAATATGGAGCTTTACATACAACATTGTGCCTATAGCATATAGCTTTGTGCATATTGCATCTAGCGATGTGCGTATATTGTTTTGTACATAACATGTTGAGTATAGCATATATATATATATATATATATATTTTATATATTGCAGATGTTCAATTACAGCTTTGGAGTGCCTGACCCTTTGAGAATTGTATTATTGTGTTTTTTGGATAATTAGTTAACAAATAAGTAGAAAGGTAAAACGCACATGAAAAAAGCTCCCCTCTAAATAACTTATAAGTGCCCATTTATTATGGTTAGTAATTATTACATAACCAAATCCAAGCTAAACAACGGAAATCTAGCAGCCAGCCAGAAGTTCACTTTATTTGGCACCCCAGGTAATCGTACCTCAGAGGCATTTATTTATAATCAGGCTAACAGGATGTTAGTGAAACGTAAGACTACACTCTGAAGTACTTTGGGCAATAAAACCTTGTAAATTAAATGCTGATTGGGCCCCAAAGTATTGTTCCTTCTAAAGCATACTGTGCTCTTTTAACATGCAAAGAGGTCTTGCGTGTGCTGTTAATTAACATGTAAAATGTTTGAGTGTTTGATTGAAATTCTATTCAAACAAAATCTGATGTTACTTTCTAGGAAGCAAAGGTTTGTTTTTTCCCCAATAAAACACATGATTACTTTATCCTATTAACTGAATATGTCTCTTAGCACAAAATAGAGATAAGTACAGTAGCATGTTAAAGGGATAGTAATACTTACAATGTAAAAAAAAATATGTTGTAGGGTTTATCCCACTGAGTAAAACAAGAGTACTCCCACTGCTGAAAGGTGTTTCATTCAAAAGTTATTAATTTTAAAAGTTTAATTTTTTAGGTGCAATATCACAGTGGCTTGAAATTGTACAGTGGCGCTGTTGCTACACGATCCTATGGACAGCTCTGGTCAGTTGACCATAAATCTCCATAGGATGGTGTAGCAACAGCGCCACTGTACAATTTCAGGCCACTGTGATATTGCACCTAAAAAATTCAACTTTGAAAATTAATAACTTTTGAATGAAACACCTTTTAGCAGTGGGAGTACTCTTGTTTTACTCCGGGGGATAAACCCTACAACATATTTTTTTTACGTTTTAAGTATTACTATCCCTTTAAGGGAAGAAAATATTCAGATCATTTATTATTATTATTATTATTATTATATATTAAAATCAAGCGATAGGAAAAGAAAAAAAAAACCCAACATTTGAACAAGTGTCTTGTGTTGGTAACAGTTTTTGTCATCAATCTCTTCTACTCTAGTGATATTGGCAGTTCAAAGCTCACACAACCCTCTCAGCTCATGCCTTTCCTTCAAATGTCCTTCAGTGATCACCAGTGGGAGGTTTTAAGGAAAAATGTTCAGAAGGAGGGGGACTAGCTGAATTTCGAGGCTCCGGAGAAATTCAGATAAATGTGAAAATTTAAAAACTGATGGTACATTTGTAAGGCTTGTGTGGCAACTTAGGAGTGCCAGAGATAAGCTTTCCAATACTTTGTTTATTAAGAATCTAGGAAGCCCTGCTGTTTGAAAAGAAGGTTAATTATAGTTGTATTTCTCATTCAGAATGTGGAAGCCTAGTGTCTGTTTTTAGAAGTTGTAAACTAAAGACTTCAATAAAAATATGTTAATACATACAACTATAAGGCTTTGTAAAAGAGAAAATGAAAGACAGAGCCCAGAAATATTCTAAGTGTAGTGGCCAAATATTAGATGAATGATAAACAAACAAGCTTTGTAAAAAAAAAAAAATAGGGTATATTTATTGGAAAGAGGCAAATATTGAGTCAAAAATAGTTTAAAAAGAATATATAAAAATGTATTTCTACATAAAATACGCATTCAATTATGCTTAAAATGGTATATCCACAGTATATACTAGAATATGCTATAAAAGTAGATGAGAGCTTCAATATTAACTATGGTGGACCTAAATCAGGTATCAGAGACGGGACCTCTATGGAGATACTCAAATAATCAATATACTACAGAGACTGCTTTCTGATTTGTATACTATCTCTAGGGGGCATCAGATGTATTCATGTCCTCCATCAATGAGTTAGTATTCAGATAAATATGCACTTAATGTAATTGAAAAATAATAGCCGCTCACCAGATATTTTCTTGTTTGTGGGCCCGTAACAAACAATCACCGTTGGTGATGCCAGCTTCTTTTTCAGCGTCCCCTGGTTCTCCGTCTCCAGCCAATATGGCGATGATTGATTCTTATGCATATATTTACAGGGCTGCATGTTATCAAGTGGATATAGGTCCAACAAAAATTGATTTAATTAAGTCCTCTTCAACGTGTTTCGGGGATCTAGTCCCCTTTTTCAAGTTGAGAATTATTTGAAGGATAGAGAACAGAATATTGTTGTAAATGGAAAATTCTCCATTATAGAGAGTGGTGCACCTCGAGGTTCAGTACTTGGTCACCTGCTTTTTAAAATTTTTATAAATGACCTAGAAATCTGTATAGAAAGCAGAATTTCAATATTTGCAGATGACACTAAATTATGCAGACTGATAAATGCAGGATGTTTGTTACCAATAGGGAGATTTACATAACATGGCTGACTGAACAAACAAATGGAATCTGAAGTTTAATGTGGCAAAATTATACATTTGGGACAAACAAATCACATTGCTACTTATGAACTTAATGGAGTAATTTTTGGAGACTATTTGCTAAAGAAAGATCTTGGAGTTCTTGGAGCACCAGTTCTGAAAATGGATATTCTAGAACTGGAGATAATACAGAGAAGAACAATAAAATTGATAAATGGAAGGAACAGTTTAAAGTATGAGGTACATCTAAACTTGATTTATTTAGTATAAATAAACTGTGCTTAAGAGGGGATCATGTTACATTGTATATGAATATGCAAGATCAATACAAGGATCTCTCTAATCAACATTTCATTCCAAGGCCTGATCAAATAACCAGGGGCCACCCCTTAAGACTAGAGGACAGGAGTTTAAACTTAAGCAGTGGAAGGAGTTTTTACAGTAAGGTCTGTTAAATTGCGGAATCCCTTGCCCAGGAATGTGTTAATGGCAGAAAAAATGGATACATTTAAGAGCAGATTAGATACATTTCTAGCAAAAGGGAATACTGTGTATTAATAGGTAAAGCATGAAGTTCTGGAAATAGATTAATAACCATTTGGAGTTGGAAAGGATTATACAATTATCGTTTTCATGGTTATACTGTGGCAAAGGTTGAACTTGCTGGATTTTGCCTCTTTTGTACTTATTTAACTACATAACTATGATATCTCAGAAGCATGCTCCTTACCTACTCCCAGCATCAATGCCCTTATTCCTTCTGAAGCGTATTCCATGATGTACACTAAGACTGAATATGCCATTAAATATATAATTTACTTTGGACAATGAGCTTGCCTTTCCCAGGCACATATCTCTCACACTTCTAAACTGTTTTCCATTCACTCATCTCTCTGGCATCTTAATGACATTAAATGGCATAACACTTTGCTTTCTGACTTACCTTCATTTCCAAGAATAACCCCAAAATCTTTGACACCTTTGCTGAGACACTCCGTTGGTCACTGCTGAATATTTCTTTGTGCCTTAGGATTTCCATTATTTGGATACTTGTGTAAGTGCTTGCGCTTACCTTTGTTCAGAGGAGATCCGGCCACCCCGAATGCCCTGTTACTTGTCTGGGGGGCGGGTCTCCTTTCTTCTGCCTTTTGCGGCTCCTGACACATCTGGTTGCTTTCTCTTCTGGCCAGCAGAGTCGGGAGCGCGTCACTGGGATTCCCTCTAGTGACATCGCATCCTGAGTCTTAAAGGGAGAGGGCAATTTAGTGCTTCACCTCCTGGGGATGGGGGGATAGATATATAAGCTGCCTAGACACTGCACCAGTCACTGTTTCATGGTGTTCCAGTGCAGTCTTGCTTATCTTGTTGTCCGTGTATGATCCTTGGCTAGCTTATCCATCTCTCCCATTGTCTAGTGTTGTGACTTGTCTGTTTACGCGCTTGGTATTGGACCTTTGGCTCTGGCTGACTACCCGCTTTGGTACTAACCCCTGGCTTGTCCGGCTATCCGCTTGGTATTGACCATCGGCTCTGGCTGACTACCCACTCTGGTATTGACTCCTGGCTTGTCTGACTATCTGCTGGTTTTGACCATCGGCTCTGGCTTACTACCTGGTCTGGTACTGACCCCTGGCTTGTCTGCACTACCGCCTGATACTGACTGCAGGCCTGAGTGGGTCTGATACTCCTTGTGCCAACCATTACTTTGGTAACTTTCCTGGGTCCCAGCCCCAGTCACTACGTTTGTACTTTGCTGGGTCCCAGCCCCAGCTGGTGCTATTGCACAGTTGCCTTTATTGAGTCTACTCAGAAGCAGTCTCCTGTTTCTGATAGGAACCGCTTGCTTCTTGTTTTACTCTCTACCCTATCCAGTATCCGTGGTGTTTTAACATTGAGTATCTACATTGATCAATAAAGGTGGTGTTTCAAATCTGTACTGACTCTTGTCCATTCCTTGGTATCCGTGACCAGGAAACACACCGGTCCAGAGCATTTTGGCTAGAATGGACAGTCAGGACCAACATTGATCAACTGTCCTTTTCCATGCAGATACTACTAAACCGTATGGCTCACTTGGACCGTCCCAGTAGACAATAGTGGCCCCTTCCGATACTGTTCCGACACCGGTTGTTATGGCTGCTCAGGAGCCCACCTTTGCCAGGGGATTGTCCGCATCCGTTCTTCTCCCTCAACGGTATGAGGGTAACCCGGTACTTTGCCTCGGTTTTCTTAATCAAGTGGGCATATACCTGCAGATGGTTCCTCATGTGTTCCCTACAGAACGTAGTAAAATAGGGTTCATAATTTTGCTCCTTTCAGACAAAGCTTTGGCATGGGACAATCCACTATGGGAGAATGATAAACCCATCATCTACAAATTTGCGGAATTTGTGGCCTCATTTAGATGGGTGTTCGATGTGCCTGCCCGCTCTGCCACTGCTGCCAAACATCTAATGTCCATCCACCAGGGTAACCGTACGGTGACAAAGTTTGCGATTGAGTTTTGCACGTTGGCAGCAGAGGTGGGATGGAATAATGAGGAACTGGTAGCCGCCTTCTCACAGGGGCTATGTGACAACATTAAGGATGAAATCGCTTCCAGGGAGTTGCCTGTTGACCTAGACGATCTGGTATCATTCACCATCTTGATTGACACGCGTATCATGGAGAGACCCTCCTTTAAGGAGCACCTGCGTAGGCCTCTGGTACGCTTAGCTCCAACTTTCAGTCACCCACCCATTCCTCCCTCACCTCCCATGCCTCCTAGTTCGGACATGGCGGGGGGGGGGAGCTGATGCAGTTAGGATTTACCAGTCTCTCGGTGTAGGAGAGAGCATTCCGCTGGCGGGAGGGGCTTTGCCTATACTGTGGCAAACCCGGATGCTTGCTGCGTGCTTGTCTCAGGAAACGGGTACACCTAGGGTAACGTCAGGGGCAGACTCTACGTGGTGTCTCAGAGTCCCCAGAAAACTTTCAGGATAAACCTACCCACGAGGTCATCCTATCATTGACCAATTCTTCGGTGATTACTCCGGCATCTATGGACTCAGGGGTGGTGGGGTATTTCATTGATGCCGATTTCACAGCTAAACACTATTCTGCTGCAGCCCTGTGCCTCTCCACAGACTATTGAGGCAATTGATGGCAGGCCGCTACAACTGCCTCAGGTCACTCATGAGACTGTTTCTGTGTCACTGTTGGTAGGGGAGCTCCATCACGAGACACTCCAATTCCAGGTCATTAACTCTCCACATTATGCGGTCATTCTGGGGTTTCCTTGGCTCCAAAAGCATAACCCTAGGATGGATTGGAGTAATTGCGACATTCTCTCTTGGTCTCCTCATTGTACAAAGTCATGCCTCCTCCGTCCAACCGGAGTGTTGGGCATGGCTGCCTCCTCCTCCTCCACCTCCTCCACCTTATCTGAGGAGTATTGTGCCTTCAGTGATTTCTTCAACAAGGTGCAGGCCATGACCTTACCTCCTCACAGACTGTACGATTGTTCAATTGACTTGGTGCCGGGGGCTGTTCCTCCTAAGGGTCATGTATACTCTCTATCAATGGCTGAGCATAGGGCCATGGAAGAGTACATGGCGGACACTCTCTCAAGAGATATCATTCGAAAATCCATCCAGAATTGAGGCTGTGCATTGATTTTCGTGTGCTTAATAAACTCATGATCAAGAACGCCTATCCCATTCCATTGATCACTGAGTTATTCGACCGGCTGCGGGCTTCGTCGGTCTTCACTAAGCTGGATCTTCGGACAGCTTATAACCTGGTGCAAATTAGAGAGGGCAATGAATGGAAGACAGCGTTTAACACCATGAGCGGGCATTACAAATATTTGGTAATGCCCTTTGGACTTTGCAACACTCCCGCTGTCTTCCAGGAGTTCATTAACGACGTCTTACGAGACCTTTTGCTGAGCTGTTTGGTTGTCTATCTGGATGACATTCTCATCCACTCCCCGAATCTGGAACAACACCGAACAGATGTTGCTAAGGTGTTACAACTCTTACGGGCCAATAACCTTTTTTGCAGGTTGGAGAAATGCGAATTTCACCAGTCCCAGGTAACCTTCCTGGGTCATGTGATTTCCTCCTCCGGGCTGGCTATGGACCCTGGGAAGCTTTCTGCGATACTCCAATGGCCCTTTCCTGTGGGACTCAAGACAATTCAGCCATTCTTGGGCTTCGCTAACTATTATCGGAAATTTATAAACCAATTTTCTACCATTGTTAAACCTCTTACTAACATGTTGCACAAGGGTACGAATACTTCCGAGCGGTCTCCGAATGCTCTTCGGGCTTGTGAAGACCTCAAAGCAACTTTTGCCACTGAGCCACTTCTGAGTTACCTTTCACATTGGAGGTTGACGCATCTGTGTCGGGAGTAGGCACCCTCGTGTCTCAGTGGTCTTCTCCAGATGAGCCTTTGCTTCCTTGTGGATTATTTTCCTGGAAACTTTTAAAGCCTGAGACCTTGTATGAAATTGGGGACTGAAAATTATTATCCATAGTCCTGGCTTTGTGTAAGTGGAGACACTTACTTGAAGGTACATGTGTGCCTATTCTTATCCTTACAGATAAAACCTTGACCTACTTTTCTGAAGCCAAACGTCTGTCCTCATGGCAGGATAGATGGGCTCTGTTCTTATCATGATTCAATTTTTTTGTGTCATATCTGCCTGGTATGAAAAACATTAGGGCTGATGCCCTGTCTCGCCATATCGGTGCTTTGTCTAAGGAGGATTGTGACTCCACGCCTGTGATCATATTTTGGTGACCATTCACACCAGCATTACGTCTCCTTTGGGGATAGAGATATTGGCTGCTCAGGGGATGGCTCCGGCCGACAAACCGCATGGGAGATGCTTTATGCCTGTAACCTTAAGGGCCAAACTATTAGAGACCTATCTCTCTTCCAAAGCAGCAGGGCACATTGGAAGAGATTAACTATTCTGGTCTGTATCTAAACTGTTTTGGTGGCCTAGTATTCGACCCAATGTTTCTGCTTTCGTAGCAGCTTGTCATACATGTGCTAAAACTAAGTCTCCTCGGCACCTTCCAGTTGGTCTTCTTCGACCAGTACCTAATGGGGAGCATCCATGGTCTCATATTTCAATAGATTTCATGGTGGAATTACCAGTATCAGATCGAGTCACAGTCATTTTGATGATAGTAGACTGATTTTCTAAGTTGGCCCATTTTGTACCGCTCAAAGAACTGCCGACTGCCCAGCAATTGGCTTTTATTTTTTTCTAAAAAGGTCTTTTGTCTCCATGGAGTACCAAGGGTGATTGTGTCGGATCGAGGAAGCCAGTTTGTGTCATGCTTTTGAAGAGCGTTTTGTGCTCAGCTGGTTATTCAGCTCTCTTTCTCCTCTACCTACCACCCCCAGTCCAATGGTGCGGCGGAGAGATCGAAACAGGCCTTGAAACAGTTCCTGCTCTGTTATGTCTCAGACCATCACGACAACTGGGCAAGCTTGTTACCGTGGGCAGAGTTTGCCTGGAATTGTGCCATGAACTCGTTGACTCAGACTTCCCCGTTTATGATTAACTATGGATTCCAGCCTTCGGTACTTCTGGAGTAATTTGAGCCACAAAATATTCCAGCTCTGGAACAGTATTTAAGTGAACTCCGCTCCACATGGGTACGGGTTCAGAGAACCCTTCAACGGTCCACACAGTGGCAAAGGAGGCAGGACGATCGTAGAAGGTTGCCAGCACCAGTGTTTCAGGTGGGGGAGAAAGTCTGGCTATCTGCAGAAAACTTAAACCTACAGATACCTTGTAGAAAACTGGCATCTCAAATTGTTGGTCCTTTTTGGGTCCTTCGGAGAATCAATCCTGTTGCGTATGCCCTGGAGCTTCCTGCCAATATGCACGTTCATAACATTTTCCATGTTTCCTTACTGAAGCTCTTGGTCTGCAACCATTATACCTCAGCTCCTGTCCTGGTCCCGTGAGAGTTGCAGGTCATGAGGAGTACGAGGTACAGAATATTCTGGACTTTCCTAGGGTCCAAGGTCACCTACAATACTTGGTACACTGGAAGGGATATGGGCCTGAGGAGCATTCCTGGGTCACGTCTACAGACATGAATGCTCTTGTTCTCATTCGAAGATTTCATTTCCTTTTTCCCTCTAAGCCTCAACCGCTCTTGCAGGGGAGAGGTCGTTGAGAAGGAGGTACTGTAAGTGCTTGCGCTTACTTTGTACAGAGGAGATCCGGCTGCCCTGGTGCTCGGCTGGGCGGCTTGTTCCCTCCGCTTGCAGCCTCGCAGCCCTGCTGAGCCCGATGTCTCCAGGAGAGCCGGACACCCTGATACTTGTCTAGGCGGTCGGTCTCCTCTCTTCTGTCCCTTGCAGCTCCTGCCGTGTCTGGTTGCTTCCTCTTCCGGGCAGCAGAGTCAGGCGCGCTTCACTGGGATTCCATCTAGTGATGTTGCATCCTGAGTCTTAAAGGGACAGAGCAATTTAGTGCTCCACCTCCTGGAGGTGGGGGGGATAGATATTTAAACTGCCTGGACACTACACCAGTCGCCCTTTCGTGTTGTTCCAGTGCAGCCTTGCTTATCTTGTTGTCTGTGTATGATCCTTGACTAGCTTATCCATCTTTCCCAGTGTCCAGTGTTGTGGCTTGTCTGACTACCCGCTTGGTATTGGACCTTCGGCTCTGGCTGACTACCCGCTCTGGTACTGACCCCTGGCTTGTCTGACTATCCACTTGGTTTTGACCATCGGCTCTGGCTTACTACCCACTCTGGTAATGACCCCTGGCTTGTCTGCACTACTGCCTGATACTGACTGCAGGCCTGAGTCAGTCTGATACTCCTTGTGGCAACCATTACTTTGGTAACTTTCCTGACTCCCAGGCCCAGTCAATACGTTTGTACTTTCCTGGGTCCCAGTCCCAGTTGGTGCTATTTCATAATTGCCTTTATTGAGTATACTCAGAAGCAGTCTCCTATTTCTGGTAGGACCCGCTTGCTTCTTGTGTTACTCTCTACCCTAACCAGTATCTGAGGTGTTTTAACATAGAGTATCTACATTGTTCAATAATGGTGGTGTTTCGAATCTGTACTGACTCTTGTCCATTCCTTGGTATCCGTGACAACTTGTCTGTTCATTGTCCCCTTACCCCTTCCCCTCCTTCAAACCTCTACAAACTACAACCACTTTTCCCCCAAGCATAATGTTCTATTGGCTTCAAAGAAATCCGGTGGTCCTTCTTCCTCCATAGAATTTGTTGGATCCATCTGGACTCTATTACCATAGAAGCAAATCATCCACAAAACAAACTTCTCTACATCCAAAATCTAAGTGACACATTTTTAGGGAAATAGTCCAATACCTTCTCAGTTATTTCAACTTGTCTATAAGAATCATCTCACAAAGCAGATCATTTATCTCTTATCTCCTTTCCGTACTCCCAACTGTATCACAGTATTTTAGAATTAAACAATTAGATAAATCTGCCAAATCTGATTTAGCTACGTTGGCTACCTTTTTTAAACATTGTAATGCCCATAAAATTTTACAACCCCTTCCATCTCCCTTTTCTCTGCAAGGATTCTTGGATTCCACATCCTTTCTCAGTTTTGTGGGTAGTTTTGGGAATGAATGGTAGCTGCAGCTGGTTTATGTGGAATCCCATGGTCAGGCAAACCTGCTAAGTGAAAACAGGAAATAAATGTTGGCGTTAAGAGTTCCATTCCTTCATGGAATCTACTGAGTGAATGGAGACCCAATCCAAAACATAAAAATTACTAAAACCAGTACATAAAATTTCTAAGAATATAACAATTTATAAAAAGTACACAATGATCAAAGGAGAAATGTCTAATCTACACACACTGTCTAGCCTTCCAAGCAGCCTTGAGAGTCTCTGATGCAGCTAAGTGTAGCAAGTAGTATAAGTAAAATGTATTATGAAAGAAAAAGAAGCATATATAAAACAAATAATAATAAAAAAAATAAACTACTGATAGAATGAAAAAATATAAAATACACCATGCAAATAATTATCACCAATAATGATTTCCAATATTAGACTGAGTAATGTTCTACTAGTGTAGATCCAGTGGAAAGAGAGCATATATCATGAATACCAAGAAACTACGTGATAATGATATGCAGTCAATTAAACATATCCATAATGATATTCAAGTATAATTCAATACAATAAGGTAAGTATTGGACTCATGGGAGGTAATGTCTATCAGCAAGTAACCTTAAAAGGAAACACAAAAAAAGTCAGGGGATCTGATGAAAGATATCACATTACTACTTGATTAATGACTCAAACATGCCTGAGGGAATTGTCTGAACTCACATCTCCTGCCCAATCCCTGGGACAGATAGCTGTTCCTGTGATCTACCTGGATAATTGAATGAAAGTAAATATAGCAATCATAATAAGTATAAGGTTCAGCATCTGCTACCTCTAAGAATGCAGTTCCCACTCACAGTATTCAAATATTAGGCTGTTGGCACTCCTCCTGTTTCTCTAAGTGCATACAAGTCCAAATCACAGACTTAGTCAAACCCTTTCTGCTTTGACCCATTTGTTTAGTTCCATGCTTCTTTTTTTGGAAGCTGATCTGGAGGCAGAACAAGACAGGAATAACACTTTGAATACACACAAAATAGGTTAGCCACTTACATGACCTGCTAATGAAGCTTGGCCCAGGAGTGGAAACCTACCTGTTGATGAGCCCACATGGAGAGATACCAGCTATGAACAGCAGAAAATTATCATGCAAGGCAAGGGTCACAACAGGAATCAAACAGCACTAGAACCATGCTCGTACAGGAACGGGCTGCCCAGGGGGACAATTACACATCTGGTGCATTGGGCCAGCTTGGTGTACTGCTGTTGCCTTATAATTGCAGTCGGAGGTGTGATGGTCTAGACAACAGTGATAGGGCAACTGGAGGTCCAGCAGGCCTCCCACAACTATGCCTTCCTGAGCACTCCCACTTGGTGATCCAAGGGAAAACAGTCATTCATAGCAGACCACTTCCTACGCATCATGTCACATTATTTGTCCAGAGAACTTTCTCTGGCTGTCATAGATGGTGGCAACTGCTGATACCTCCTCCTCAGTGCTGCTACCACCACATCACATGCTGTATCATTGTTTGTCTTGCTTTTTTCTACTTCTGCTACATACTGAAATGGTAGTAGATGCTGGTTCGTTTTGAAAAAACTAAGTCTACCTTCACTGGTTATGGATTAACATGCCCTACTGTAATTAACTAAATAACCAGCTACATTGAAATCTCACTCTGACTTCACACTTGCTGTTTGGCAATTAAGGCTTTCCACAGCTGAAAGCAAGTACTCAAGTGGGTTATCATTTTGGCCTAGAAGATAGTTCTCTTTCAAGTATGTTGTAATCACCTCACATGCAGTGGGCACATTTCTTAGAGCTGGACGTTGTTCATCAGTTACAAACCCATGTTCTGGGAACCAGTCTCATAATGATGTGCCAGTGCCACCACACATGTTAGACATCTGCCCCTGAGACATATTAGTTGCTTTCTGTGATGATGAAATGTTCTGCAACATGTTGTTATGTTGTGGTTGCTGACACTGAGGATATAATCCTTTTGCTTTCTTCATTTTCATTATGCTTTCTAGTAATTTTACTTCTTCATTTATTGCTGTCATAAGCCATAATACAATCTTACACTTAGTCTGTATGGATCTTTTTTATGTGTTCAAAGAATAAGATTGCTCAGAGTGCTGCTGCTCATGCCTTGGCATAGCTTCAGAAATGTTATGTTTAAAAGGGAGGTCCATAAATGTAGCAATAATGTATCCCTCATTGCTTGTAATGGATACTACTTGGGGATCCTGCTCCAAGCATGTTTATGTAATTGACCAGCTGGTTCATGTCTGCGTTGTCATTATTGTAAGACTCATCAGCCATGCTCTTCATTTTTTTCTGTAATAAATATATCAAGCCTTTGAGTGCCAGAGGGGTAAGCCTCTGGCACTCAAATGGTTAAGGGAAATATCTCACTGACACAACTAATTAGCAAACAAAGTTTTCAAAAGGCTTCAGGAGCTCACATAAGTCACAAATGAGCTGCCATAGACCAGGTGCCATGTTCCTAATGGGAGGTCATGTTCAGGAGTAGAGCCCAATTGCAGGGGGGGTGCACACAAATCAAGGGGTCTGAGGATGATGACAGAGCCCTCAGCAGTAAATGTCTGCACAGAAACAAGTCTGGAAGTCCAAGATACCAGGAACTGTGAAGCTGGATTACCCAGGTGCAACCTACAGCAAGGTAGCAGCTAAGTGAGGCGTTGGGGCATAATACCTGTGAGAAGCAACCACACACCTGGCAGGTAGAGCCCCCAGGTTTGAGTGACAATAAACAGGATACTGGCAATTCCTAGGTGCAGTACAGAATCAGGAGGCAAAGTCACAATCACAAAACAGGCCCAGGTTGAGGAAGGCAGCACAGATTCACTAGCAAGAGGCCAGGATCTGGTAGAAAATGTAATTGGGAGCAAATGCTCAAATTCAGTTCCAAAGTCAGGGCTCAAAAAGGCAGGCAGCACAGAAGCACAAGTCAGTCAAGCCAAGGTCGGGAACAGGAAGATCAAGCAGAAAGCAAACAGGTTGAGTCCAGAGACCCAGGTCAACAACTGAGCACTTAGCTGTAGGATATTAACCAGAGGCCAGAAGCAAGTCTCAGATCCATGTGAACAATGCAGAATACAGGGACAAGGCTACAACCGAAAGTACAGTGCAGGGCCTGTGAATAGAATGTCACCAGTTTAAGCCGAGCCAGAGCCAGGTACAGCAGGCCTATGACAGGCATATGCCTGATCAGGTTTGATACTGGCTGTCCTTTGTGGAGTGCACCCATTGGAATATTAAACCTTTTTTCCTTTTGGACTACCTCTTGACCCTTCTGCGACCAGAATACACGTGGGCACAACACCTATTCGCAGAAGTCTTATAATGGAAGACTTTGCTAAGGTTATTGATCAAGCAACAGCTCCAGATAACGTCTTACAGTTTTCTACAGAACAAATCCAGAATATCCTCTTTGCACCATCTGTTGAACCTGAGACAGTAGGTGAGACTGTCACGGTTTTTTAAAGACACTCAGACCAGTATGTAAAATAAAACACAGTTTTATATAGCAATAATAACACATAAGGTCGCCCTCTAGTGGCGGTTGGGTGTACATAAATGATATTGACTGGAAAATACAAAGTTAGATGCACAAACGGAATACAAGTACAACTGTACCACAGAGGAAGGGGTATAACCCCAGAGGGTTAAGTCCTTGATAAATATCAGTTTCACAAGGAACTGTTTGGCACGCCCTTGGTATAAGTAAGCTGAGCTTAAGGTAACCACAGAGGGTTAAGTCCTTGATTATGATCAGTCTCTTAAGTGGATGCTTGGCACGCCCGAGGTGTAGATAAGCTGTGCTGAAGAAATGTTCACCATCAAGTGGATAAGGACTGTCTCGCCACGGTGTGTAGTAAAGCAGAGCCCAATAGCCCCCCAAGGGCGTACCTACTGGAATGGCTACTGCTAGTGCAAGTGATCTTAGCCACACGGGCGTGCATCGAACCGGCCTGCAGTGCAAGAGCTCCCAAGCCTCTTCACACTCTACCGGACTGAGTATAACGAGACAGGGCCCAAAGCCCAACTGAAGTAGTACCGGAATGCTAGTGCTGAAGCCTGTGCCTGTCACCACTCGGTATAACGGAATCGCCCAGTGTATACAACGAAAGACAGAGAGAGCCAAAGCGCCCAACCGGCCTAATCGGAAGTGAACACTCTACTGGGATGGTATCGAGTTGCCGACGGAGAGCGGCCAACTCAGCAGGAGTTTCACTATGAACAAGGCTCACACTGGAGTAAGGAGAGTGGGACCGAGACAGCACTGGTAGGGTTAAAAGGCACGTTTGCACAAGGCTTTTCTGCAGTAGCACAGCACTGCTGTCTGAGTGAGGCGTACACAGCTCTGCACGATTGTAAAACTGCACTGCACGAAGTAACACCAGGCAAGACAGCCACACAAGTACTGGAACAGTGGATGATAATGTCGCGACGGCGACAACCGGAACGTAGGTCTTCTGGAACACACTGTAGGTTGATCTTGCGGGAGGAAGTCAGCAAGGCCGGATCGGAGCACGTAGGAGGTAGTCGTACCAGCCGGGTCATACATAAGCAGGAACGTCAGCCAAGCAGAGTCGAGATCCGGAGAAGATAGTCAGACGAGCCGGGTCATACACAAGCAGGAACGTCAGCCAAGCAGAGTCGAGATCCGGAGAAGATAGTCAGACGAGCCGGGTCATACACAAGCAGGAACGTCAGCCAAGCAGAGTCGAGATCCGGAGGAGGTAGTCAGACGAGCCGGGTCATACACAAGCAGGAACACTGGAGAATGGTCAGGGCTAGCCAAATCGGTACACAGGAATCAGAAACGTAGCAACAGAACAACTGGCTCAGAAACACCACGAAAGGGCACCTGACAGATGGAATAGCCAGGTATAAAAAGGAAACCAAGGGGAGGGCCAAACCAAGTAAACAAATCACCCTTGACCATAGAAGAGAGTGACAGCTAGATCACAGGCACTGTGATAGAGACACCTCTCAATCTCTATCATCGTTTAACCAAATTAAAAAAAGTGAAGTAGATTTATATTTGCATGGTTTATTTCTATCTGATTATCATAGAGCAGGTCAGATTCCTAGAGGATTTAGAATTAACAAGGTACCCACCATCGGTCGGAACAACCCTGAGTTTTGCCACTGATGGTGTGGTATTTTAAATAAATGTTCACTTGATCTAATTGTACTTGTAGTGGAAGAAGTGGGTAGAATACTCAAAGAGGTTACCACTGAAATAAATACCTTTGAGCTCACACACAAAACTACACTCCTGGCTGACTCTTCCTCAGGTTGGTACTCAAAATTGGAAATAGCGATTAATGTAAGGCTATTGGTTAGCCTGGAGTTGTGGGAGGGCCGGTTGGAGACATTTATACCAATCTCAATCCTTTCCTCGGGACTGCGCAGAGCTCCGACTGAGCTCTGTGCTACCCACCCAATCCACACCCCTTTCTCAGCTCTATCAATTTCATTCTTTTTCTTATACACGGAATGGGCAATAGGCATCCGACATACACCTTATCATCATAGTCTCTCCTAGGCCCGACCACAAATAAATACAAACAAGATCTCATGACATTCAAAAATTCAAACTTACTAAGGTACAGGAGGATTACAGAGACAAATGAGTATACCGGTGGTTAACTGGTTCTGAAGGGTACCATCCTAAGCAACTGAGAAGCCGCCAACGATCACGTAGACAGCCAATCAATCTACAAACTATTGATGACAGTTCAGGCAATTCTTCTCAATCTGACACAGAGTTTACCCCTGAGACACAGACCCCGGTCCAGTCTACACCTGCACCTTCAAAACCTCCTTTTTTGGGTGTCCTCACCAGGGCGGCCAACAGGGGAGGGGCCACAGGAGGCCACATGCAAGATGCTGGGGGAAGCACCAAAAGAAACAAGCCTCCAAAAATTCCCAAGAAAATATCTACAACCTCAGCAGTAGAACCATCACCCCAATAGAAAAACAGGTTCTAAATAGAGGTTTATCCTTTGTACCTTCAACAAGTTTTGACCAATTCCAATTTGAAATTGATTGTCACAAATTCCAAAGAATGCTCAATTTAGCTGATTTTTATCAGAACAAACCTAAGCTTGCCTACTGTTTTGAAACCCAAAAGCTCCTTCGATCCACCAAATATGAATCCTATTTTTAAGTGCTTCACCCGCAATCTCATGGCTGATGCGTCTCTTTATCCTAGCACCACACGCTTCCCTAATTTATCATTGGTAGAACATAAAGCACTATCTGACCTTGCTCGTGATGAAACTATTGTCATTAGACCAGCAGATAAGGGTGGGGCTATTGTGGTACTTGACAGAGATGATTATAGACAAGAGATAATTAGGCAATTGGCTGATATGAACACCTATTTGAAATTGCCCAATGATCCTACTAAGTCTTTCAAAGCTGAAATAGATAATTTTCTAAGTCAGGCAGAAACTCATGGATGGATAGATACTAATCTCCTACAATTTCTATTAACTCAATATCCAGTTTGTCCAATTATATATTCACTTCCCAAAATCCATAAGACCTTAACAAATCCCCCTGGCAGACCAATCATTTCTGCCAGGGGTTCACTTTTACAACCGACTGCGATTTTTCTAGATACTATATTACAGCCCATAGTACAGAACATGCCATCATACATTCGGGATACAAGTCATTTTTTACAACTGATTCTAAATCTGAATGATTTGACCACCACTGATATTCTTGTTACAATGGATGTGGATAGTCTATACACTGTTATTCCACATGAAAAAGGGATACAAGCTGTCCGCCAGGCTCTTATGAAATCAGTATTTGACAGACAATTCCCTATTGAATTTCTCTGTGAACTTTTGAGGTTTACACTCAGTAAAAATTTTTTCCGCTTTGAGAAGACTTATTATTTACAAGTCGCTGGCACATCCATGGGTTCAAACGTAGCCCCCACATATGCCAATATATATATGCAACAATATGAGAAAAAACATTTAAATCATCCGCATATTCATTTTTATAAACGCTACATTGATGATCTATTCATCATCTGGCGTGGGGGCCTTGCTGAACTCATGGATTGGGTCAATGATTTGAATTCTTTACCTACCACTATCCGCTTCAAATTAACTCAGGATTTCAATACAGTTAATTTTTTGGACTTGTCTATCACTAAGTCTGCTAACTCTCTCAGTACCACATTATACCAAAAACCCACTGACCGAAATACCATTCTACATGCTACCAGTTGTCATCCAAAGACACAATTGAGAGGTGTCCCATACTCACAGTTCTTAAGGGTTATTCGCAACAATACTTCACCAGATACTAAGGACCTCCAGCTACAGGAGATGTATCAGAAGTTTTTGAATCGTGGTTACAAGCCAGGCCTACTCAAACAACAACTAGATAAAGCCAACACTCATACACAGGCTACATTGTTACTACCGAAAGAAGCTGATCCAAAATCGAATAGAATGACATTCGTGACCAAGTTTGCTCCATCAGCTAATAAACTATCAAGCAGTATTCGTAGACACTGGAAGTTATTAACTGCTGATCCCCAGTTACCATTTAATGACATGTCAACACATATGATCGCCTATCGGAGGGGCAGGACCCTGAAAGACATCCTAATGAGACCTGATTTAGAACCACCTCATTCTAGGGACCCGAGGA
The DNA here is from genome assembly GCA_037306005.1 of Rhinophrynus dorsalis. NCBI lineage: Eukaryota > Metazoa > Chordata > Amphibia > Anura > Rhinophrynidae > Rhinophrynus > Rhinophrynus dorsalis. The sequence continues at coordinate 212,999,379 of CM074720.1, forward strand.
GGGATTGGTTGTCTACAAAACCTCTTAAACCTGGATGTTACAGATGCAGCAATTGTACAACATGTAATACTATGATGAATGAACAGAGATTTAAACATCCCCATACTAACCAGAGTTTCTCTATTAAACATAGAGTCACTTGTACCTCTGACCACATAGTCTATATATTAACATGTCCTTGTGGCCTATATTACGTGGGTACGACCACCACGACTTTTAGGGAACGCATGGCAAACCACAGGTCATCAATTAGATTGGCATTATCCTCCAAAACATCTGATAAACCAGTAGCGAGGCATTTCCTGGAATTTCAACATGGCTTGCCTACTTTGAGATCTATGATTATTGATCATATTCCTCCCCTGAAGAGGGGTTGTGATCGGGCTACTTGTTTGTTACAATGTGAGGCCAGGTGGATTCATAAACTTAACACCTTAGCCCCTAGAGGCTTGAATGAACAGATCGGTTACTCTGCCTTTTTCTGATACCACGTCGACACACAGACTAGGTTCATGAAATTGATGTTCATATACCGATGAAACACTGTATTGCCACCAAAGGGGCCTTTGATAAGGAGGACACATGCGTAATGTGACCATTAGAGCCTCTCACTAAGTGCCTTTCTTCTTTTGCCCTTTGATCCTTTGATCATCTAATCGGCAGCCATCTCCACTGATATGGTAGCCCGTTATGAATATAACCAACAGACAGTGGTGTAAGGAGGTTAGTTTAATAGCCACTATATTGAAATTTGTGGATCATGCCATAAGTGTGCTCTTAGCCTGGTGGTCTTTATAATGAAATCTACCCATGTGTATTAGACCTAAGTGATGATGAGGATCAGTGGATTTTGTCATTAATGTACTTTGTGACATACTTAGTATGAGTTAACTCCTGTTCATACACTTTTAATACACCCATAGTAATGTAGGCTATTAATGTCTTGTTTCAACCCTTTTATCATAAAGTGGACATAGACACTTACATTTGTACGGATGGGCTTATTGACTGCTATGTGTTATCCATATGATTCCACTGACTTTCCTCAATGGATTCCTCTATTCATAATTATGCTTCTTGATATATAATGTGGAAATATAACTGTTTGTTTATGTCCCTCTTCTCTCCTTCTTTGAAAAACTATTAGAAATAGTAATTGACTATTCATTGCGACCCTGGATGAACCTTTTACCTACAGCAACGTTCCATGGGATATAATTTTGAAGTCAAATAACTGACTCATGTCCCCTTTATCTCTACCCTGAGGAAATAATTGGAGAATGTTCGGATCGCCTTCTCCTATCTAAGGATGTTCGAATCATTTCGATGACATATTTAACTCTACTTCTGGACTTTTAAACCCGCATCTCATTTTCTTATTGATCGATAAACTGTATTATAAGCTGGTTTTCGAATGGTTAATAGGTCTTTTTATAATAGCCATGCTCCACTTTTGACTGTAGGTAGCGCTTGTCGATCCCAGGGTCATCTGAGGACACACTGATGCACTGTATTGCGATCTCGGCTGGCTTTGATTCAAAGTTAACTTGCTGAGACCGCTACTATACTGCTCTTACTGTGTTTTGTCCCCAGACATGCTCTATGGGTTCGTACATGCCCCCTTTTTTTAACACCTTAAACATACATTCGAATACAGATATATGTCTTTATTATTCGTATCATGGCAATGGTATCAACTAAGTTCAATATTGATTAGCTAGTCATTCCATTTTTTAAAATGAACTGGTTGTTTTCCACAGATTGCTAGTTTTGGGTTAAGGTTGAAGGTGATGACCTTTGGGTCAGATGACGTCACCATGAATTTATCACCAATTTGGCTTTTCGTTTGCACGAGGGTTTTTAAGTGGGTTAATGACAATATACACTTGTCTTGAGAAAGGCCAGCTGAGCCTGGTCGAAACGTCGATCTTGCAACAATAAATGTAATCTCTTATATTGCGAAAGTCCCGTGAGTGCCTCGATCTTTTCATGTATCTATTCAATGCCCATTGATGGCACCCGGGCATTTGTCTCCAATATTGTGAGTGCTTCCATCCTACACTGCGTATATATATATATATATATATATATATATATATATATATATATATATATATATAGTTAGCAGTTCATCCTGTAACCCATTGTATACATTTACCTGTTCTGTATTGTGGGTCTTAGGGCCTACACTCGTGTATGCACTTTAGTCTAATAAAAATTATTTTAACCTTACCATTCTGTCTGAGTGTTCATCAAAAAACCGTGATGGTCCCCCTCCCAAGACTGCAGTATAAATATTACAAGTACAGTACACAATATACATATTAGCTTCAGAATCAGCAGTTTGCAATAAGAAGTAAAGCACAAAGCAGGTGCAGCACACCACAGTATATGCTTATCTCTCTTGTTCCTGTATTTGTGGGTATAGGAGAGAGTGTGTGTATCCAATACAGTATATTCTATGAGTTGTCTGTCTTGTCTTGAATGTATAATGTATTATATCTGTTTGTGTTGAGTCTGACTGTCACTCATACTTAGCTGAGTCTCAGGCTCAGCCAGCTCAGGTAGGAAGATCTACTACCTGCCTGACATTCACTGTGACGTAATAGGGGTTATGAACTAAAGCGTGATATGAAGTGATAAAGTAAAGATATCAAGTGATATCACTTCTCCAGTTCTATGTTATTCTATAGAGCCTATGCACTAAGATTTCCAGAGCTGGAGAAATCTTAGTGTATAGGCTCCTTTGAATAACATAGGAATTGGAGAAGTGATATCACTGGAGAAGTCATTTCCACTTCATCACCTCTTTATCACACCTTAGTCCATAACCCCCAATGTGTTTTAATTATAGGTATTTATTATTACCATTTTTATCAAGTTTCATTACTTTTTAACCCCTTATTAACATGAGCAATTTTCTCCTTTTTAGTATTCCTTTTTTCAACTATATTTTTCCTCTAATTCATTTAGTCCACCCACACAAAATCACATTTATTAATAGTGTTCAAATAGTTACATATGTAACCATTGTGAGGGAAATAATGGAGGTATTTATACTTTCCCTAGTTCAGCTTTCACCCGAATAGCCAGGCAGCTACCAACCAAGAGAGGAGGAGCCAAAACCTCCCATGGTACAAACAAAAAAAATAAAATAAAATATACAGGTTCCTGGAAAGCTCAAAGTAGCATTTATTAATAATGTTCAAATAGTTACATATGTGAGTAGTCAGGAGAGCGGCAAGCACTATATCTTGGTTACATACACAAAGAAAACAAAGGGAACATCTGTGTTCCTGTGACTTACTATAAATAATAAACAGTGGGGGTTAGTTATATATTCTTGGCCAAAATCACAATAAACTAGCTTGCCCCATCAAGGCCCCCAAGATTTAGGCAAATCCCTATCTGCCTAAAATCTGTGAGCATGTGTTTAGTAGGACTGTGCAATTATCAACAACTACAGTGTGCACACTGTGTGAAAGGGTTAAGAAGATTCGGAGGAGGGATCACATCCGTTTCCTAACAGTGACTACAAGGGCACACCCCGATGTCCCACACTGAAATGTCTGTGCACAATAAAGACTCATAGGATGCAGGGTATCAGCGTCAGACCGTCCACACTGTAGAATATGCATGGCTCATTGCAGGGAACGTCAGTGATTTTTATTAACAGCTCTCTAACAATAAAAAAAAATTTGGATAAGAGAATGGGATGAACAGAAAATGGCCTTTACAACCTGTGACAAGCATAATGAACATGTGCTCATGCTCTTTGGGGGCACTAATGCTCCTGCAGACTTCAGAAAGTAATAAATTAAGTGTTCTGTGTTTTTGTCCACCTAGACTATATTTGTTCTCTTTTCATCTGTTGACTAAAATTATGTTCAAACAGGAAGCCTATGTGATGGTCTGCTCAAGTGTGGAAATCGGATTATTGAATTAAAGATATTGGGAACTAAATATACATACATAACTGGCAAGGGGAGAGAATTCCTCCCAGAGGGTACAGGGTAGGACTAGATCCATAGGAACTTGTGAGATACCCTTTTGCATGTTCATGGACTCCTGTCCTCTTCATCAACAGTTACAAATGGAGGAGGAAACATCACTGAGGCAGTAAAGGGCTTGGACCCCAAGATACATTAAGCCCAAGAAGACCTTTCCTTGAAGTAGCTGCATGAAGGGACATAATATTTGTATCATCCCAAATTCTCTTGTTTGAATCATCCATCATTATATAAACTATGTCATATATCGTCTTTCTGTGTGAACTTTTATTTTCATCCTCTTCCATCTTCATCATCTACATTGCAATAATTTCATCAATAAAATGTCAATCATGACATCAAGGTTTTACTATATTCATTCTTCATAATTATTGACTGATTTCATATGGACTATTAAGGGTATACATATTTTTATGTTATTGTTTGGTGATTTTTTGCTTGACTCTTATTTCATTGATTACAGAGGATTGTTTTAAAAAAATAACTTCTTTCTTTTGATTTTATTAGTATTTATCCTTATTTATAGGTTTCACATATCACCAAGCTGCATTGAGATCATATGAAGATTGTTATATCTCTGGTGTTATGTATGCTTTAGTCATATCGCTATTTGTTTTTATTTAGACCATACATTTTACATTAGTATTTTCCCAGTTTGTCCTTCCCAAGTACCTTACTGTGGTCGTAGTCTCTGTGCCATCCAACTCCCTTTTACAAGTAAGGCTTTGTCTAATTGTGAGAACCTAGTCCTGTACATCAAGTTCTCGATAATTCCATTGTTACTCATGACGTGAGTTGAGGCCAAAATGTGGCCTGAACAACTGTGACCTTATGTATTTCTCCCAGGAACTGTAACTTCAGGGCTGAGGTAGGATTTTAGAGTACCAAGCAAAGGTATCTAGATAGAGTGGTCTATGTCAGTCCTAGACAAGATTGGAGAAAAGGGAAAAGAAGACAGTGGTTGGGCAGGGGGCTTGAATGCATGAGTGCTCCAGTTTAGGGCCCCAGACCAAGAAAAAAAGGCAGTTTGCAGAAAAGACAGAATCCAGTATTTAGGCAGGGGGCAAATAGCAGAATCTAAAACACCCCCACAGTTAAAGGAGTCTTGCTCCAGGAAGGTCTCTTTCAAAATGGAGGCTATCTAAAGGGTGGAGCAGATGGAGCCAATATCCCGGCTCCTGTCAAATGCTATCAGACAATGAAGGTTTGGAAGTCATCTTCATCAGGAGCTGAACACTAGAACTCAGACTATGCAGGCACAGACAGCAAAAAGGCCTTGCAATAATTATGCATAGAGCAATATTATTTAAGTCCTTCTAAAGAAAGAAATACTTTGTAACTGTAGGTTCATGTCACAGGATAGCAATTGAACATCTGTAAGTGGGACCTAATGGTATCTATCTATAACTAGTGTGTCACTAAACATTTTAAAAAGTATGATGGCAACTGCTGGTCAGAACTCCTCAATAATATTAGAATAGCACCAGTACAAGAGTTGGCAAACATTAACACGAGAATTGTATTTTACAGTCTCTAATGTAACATTTGATTTTATATTTTAATTCACTGCTCTTTATTTTATCTCATCACCAATCATCAGCATTATATTTATTAAGCATTAAAACAGCTGATAGGGCAACATTAGCTAATGGCCAATTAGCAATAAGTTCTAGCGGAGCAATTCAATTGCCCTACCAGCTGAAACCACAAAGGATGTTGGGCCACAGATGTTGCGGCCAGACGTCCCTTTTGTGTGTTAAGTTCCCAAAACACATGCTAAATAGTGTGAATAATGGGAACATCAAAGAGAAAGTGCTAATGATCCATGCCTGACACCCTGTCAGGCACCGACTGTTAACTCAAAGTCACCCTCTCGAACACTAACCCTACACTACCCTTAACAGTAAAGTACAACAATAATACCCCTAATACTAGCCTAACACCCAGATATGTGTTACACTTACCTGTCATCCACTGTCCATCCTCTTCAGTCTTCCCTTTCCTTTTTCTATAATATTCTGTCTTCTTTTCTTCTTATCTTCTTTCAAATCTGTCCTGTAAAATAAAAATAAACTGCAACGAAAGTTTTTTTTTTTAAATACTCCTAAGATATGCCTGAGTTAACTCTTTGAGTGCTGGAAGGATACCCCTCTGGAGATCAAATGGTTAAATGCCATCTGGCATATCTCTTAAAATGAATATGTTGCCATTACAGTTTAAAACAAGAAGTATCTCAAAAGACAGAAAATATAGAAAGCGCCAACAGTGTGATATCATTATAACACAAGTAAAAAAATTACAATGAGCTCAGATCTACTCACATACTCATATGGTTAGGCTGCTGGTATCAGTTGGTTTAATAATTGGGCAGACGGAGATCATTAACCCATCTCCGTTCGGGTAGACTCCCTGGTGGATGCTTGGTCTATCCAAGGATGTCCAATTGAAGAAAATTCAGAATGGAGGATATTCTTGATCAAATGTTCATTTCATTAAAAATTAAACAGGCTATCAATGCTTGCGCATTTTGTGGTTGAATACCGCTTTATGAAATCTTGGGAAGCTTATATTACAATGTTAGAAACAAAAGGTATGTTGGTTTTGGCATAAGCCATCAGACAACCAATTTACTTGGTGGTGGTCCGATTTGATCCCAGTTGATATACACAAGGGGCACTTCCTTTTTGTTCCCTCCCCTTTGTCTTTTGTTTCCTAAAACAAGAAATAGTCATTTTTTTGTCTAATAAAGAAAAGCCCTTCCAATGGTTAACAATGTATCTGCTGCCACCGCCTCCTCTGGCAGGTGCAGGAATGCATAGTGCCACAGACCCCCCTCCATACCTTTCAGGCCATTGTCCAAGTCCAGATAAGGGAATTCTGGACAGACACTGGCTTTTTATATGGCAAGTCTCTGTTCAAAATGGATTCCAGCCTACAATTGGCTGGGATGTGAGTTTAAGAACCTCCCAGCCATTCAGCTTCTGGTGGGGGGGGGGATGATGTGTGAGCTGAAGCAGTCTCATCAGCAAGAGAGCGCTCCAGCTCATATGGAGGAATCCTTTGACACTGGAGGAGGTGGGAAGGAGATACTTCTGGGGAGGGGAAGAGGCGAAGATTGGCAGGTTGCGGTACAGAGCTGACATCTCCAGCTTATTTTTAAAAAGTATCTTGGGCTGTACTGCATTGCATTAAAAAATGGATTAAAGATTAACTGGGATAGTACTTTAAGATGATAAATTCTTTAACAGAGGTGAGAGTTCCCCTTTAAGGACCGCACTTTTTATGGAGCAAAAACTGTGGCATGAAAAAGAGGAGCAGAGTCTCTAATGTGCGGTGAAGACCAATTGTGTGTGTTAGAAAAGTGGTTTCCAACACACACTGGTGGTTAAAAACAAAAGTAGATTAACCCTATGAGTGCCAGTGAGGTATGCAATGCATTGCACAGAGGTGCATACCCCACTGGCACTCACGGGGTTAATCTCACCACAGTTAACACATCCCTTGAAAAATAAACACTCACCTGTAATCCTGATGTCCAGTGGTACTCAGAGCCCTGGACAGCTAAAGTCTGTCTTCTTCTACAATATCCTTTCTTCTGTCTTCTTGTTTCCTTCTTCTTTTCTTCTTTCACAGTTGTTGGAAAAAAAAATCCAATGAGATTGCATTTTCCCCAGACAATAATGCCCCCAAGAAATGCCACAGTTAACCCTTTGAGCGCTGGAGGGCTAACCCTCCGGCGCTCAAAGGGTTAACTCTTTGAGTGCCAGAGGGGTGTGTAATGCATTGCTCTGCAAAGCGTTGTATACCGCTCTGGCACTCAAAGGGTTAAAAGAAGTGTGGCATCGCTCTTCAAAGTAATATGCTGTTCTTGCCTTTTTTTTTTTTTTTTTTTAAATCTTTTTGCCTAGCTAAAAAAGTATCCAAATTGTATAGAAATGCCCGCTGCCACCGCTGGTGGCAGCAGGTATGCTTATGGCCACAATTGGCTGGGAAGCGTGCTAACACACCTCCCAGCCAATCAGCTTCTAGCAGGATGGATGACAAAATCCACTAGAAGCTGATTGGCTGGGATGTGCTTAAAGGGATAGTAATGCTTCGTTTTATCTTTATTTTATGTTGTAGGCATTAAAAAAACATGAAGAACGATATAAGTCTTATCTCTCAAACCTATATGGTTTGAGAGATATTCTCAAGCAAAGTTTCCCCTCCCGCCCCTTTTTCCTAGTGTAAGCCATCTCTTCTCAAATGTGGAATGCAGTCCATAGACCAGACAGATAACAGAAGGGGACAATATTCTTTCTATGAGAACAATGAAAGCCCTGCCCCCCTTGACAAGTTTTTCAGGTTTTTCCCTTATCTTAATTGAAGATTGTCCCTGCAGTCTACCTGGGCACCTCCCTTCTGATCTGGCTGAACAGTGTTACATCAGTAAAAGGGAAGGGAGGGGGATACTCTGTCATTGAATTACTCTTGAACTACAACTCTGACAGAATTGATATAACACTCTCCAAAGTCCAAATACTATGATGATTAATTAGAGCTGCTTTTATTATGAAACATTACTATCCCTTTAAGCACACATCTCAGCCAACTGTAGGTTGCCAATCATTTTGAACAGAGACTGGCAAATAAAAGACAGTCTCTGTTGAAAAGTCCCTCATTGGGTCTGGGGCAACGGCCTGGTATGTATTGAATGGGGGAAGGGGAACTGTGGCCATGAGTATACCTGCAGCCACCAGAGAAGCCAGCAGCAGCTGCCATTTATATACTATTTAGATCCTTTTTTAGCAACTCAAGAAGAGAATGGAAAAATAAATATTAAAAAAACAAGGACAACATATTACTTTAAAGAGCGATGCCACACTTATTTTAACCCTTTGAGCTCCGGAACTCAAAGGGTTAACTGTTTCATCTCTTGGGGGCATTATTTTATTCAAATAAGATCTCTCATTGAATTATTTTTTTAATAACATATTTCAATTAAGAAAGAAGAGGAGAAAGAAGACAGAAGAGAGAGGATTGAAGTAGAAGATGTATAGTGCAGTGTTAGTATATGGGAGGTGGGGAATCATGACTGTTTTGAGCTGACTGTGTCAAACAACGAGAGCTGGCTTTTTTCCTTTGATGTTCAAACAATTCACAGAATTTAGCATGCGTTGTGGCAACAATAATCAACAACGAGCATTTGGCAACAATGTGGGTTTTGGGCACAAACGCTTCTAGGTCCATGTACTGGGTCTGCTATAGAGTAGCTGATATACAAAACTGGGTTTCTTGTTCTGTGGGGTTTTGTTGCCTTACCGGCTGTTTTACCAGTAGGCATAGTATCGGGCCTGAAGTCTCTTCTTCAGGCTAATAAGAATGGAAGCTGAATGCACAATACATTACTTTAAAACTCATGCATATAATTTTACAATTATTTGCATGAGTTTTAAAGTCATGTATTGTGTATTATGCCTGAAGAAGAGACCTAGTTGTCTTGAAAGCTTGCATCCAAAGCCACTCAGCAAATAAAGGTATCATTTTCACTCTGCTAGTCTCATCTATGGCTAACATGGTGTCACGCATTACCCATATACAAAACTCAGGGTATATTTTGGCAATTTTTTTTATTTTGCTATATAATCTGAAAAATGAGCAAGGCACAAAATCCCTCTAAAAGTGGAGTTTAATATGCATTCTCCACACACCAGCGAGATACATTTACAAGAAGTTCAGAGCAGTAACGTATTAGGAACATCCTTCTAGCAGCCATTCTGTGTTCTAATCCCAAGTCTCACACATCTGCAGATCAAATGCAGCTCCCCCATACTCCTCCAATGGGAAGGAGCTGCAAGGAATTCCATTTGCTCTTCTATTCTTATGTTCAGCTATTCTGGTCATTCCCAACTGCATTTAAATAATCATTTACATCTACAATTGGAGGTGTTGTTTCTGATAGGTTCCTTATTTCCATGCATCTGAGTGTAAGAATGGTAATTGTGCAAAAACTGCTTTTTTGAGACTCATTCTGTACTGTCTCTGGACTGTTCCTTTTGGAACTGTTTTCATTGACTTCATACATTATAAATTGCTGTTAAGTCATGATATTTACACAATTTACTGCATTTGCACTTTATTTACACATTTTCAGACATTATTGTTAACAAGGTATTTACTAACAGCTAGCATCTTAAAAGTTATAATTGTAAGTATTCAGTGTCACTGATAGTAAACCATGGTGTTAGATGGTCACTTAGTAAATCAATAGTATCAGTTTCTAATAGAGTGATAAGGTGGTTGGGGTTTTGATGGGTACAGTCTTGATATTTACCTTTTAGAATTTTCAAAAATGTGTTGCATTTAAAGCTAGTTTTTCCATTTTTCAAAATGTATAGATTTGTAAATTAGTTTTAGGAATTATAGGTCTCATATAAGAAGGTGTGCATCATAGTTTTTACATTAATAACAAATATGTGACTGTGGGGTAGTGGAAGCAGGCACAGATTTAAGAATAAGATGTTCGCAAGAAACATTCAAGAAGGTTATTGATGAAATAGAGAAGGGCAGTTTATTGGGGATTAAAGAGAGACAACTGATGTGATGAGGATGGAAAAAGGAAGGAGCATGGGGGTTTGAGAGAGACATGGATAATGGGTTGGAGGTATGAGGACATCAGGTGACAGTGTGAAATAGAGTAGGTGGAAAATGGATGGCGAGTTAGGGAGAAATTGGAGGGAGAAGTCTAGCAATGGTGTTTGCAGGGGAATCTATAAGTAGTCTGAATGACACCTGTGTAAGACTTTTCATTTCAATGTAACCCTATGATTGGTGCGTGGGTTGTCATGCTACTAACCCCCAACAGCATGTAGAGTTATGAAGACAGGGTGGTAGCAGATGTTCTTTCTGGCCCTGACTGGAGCTGAAAAGACTGGGCATGTAGCGATGTAGCCTAGGTTTCTCTACATCTCATTGCAATAAACTGCTGGAGCAGTAGAGAAGCTACTAATGGGATTGCCATGATGAACACATTTTTAGGTCCTCATAACAAAAAAAATATTCCCATGGGTATAAATAGGACCTATTGTACCGTGGCACTGATGGCCCCTCTTGGATTCAGGTCCCATAACAACTGAGCCCTCTACATCCCTAGCAAATTTGCCCCCATTCTGGAGATTTCCTGTATTTTTCCATGCTTGTTCCAGGACATACTATGACTAGTTATGCCTTTGTACCCAAGCAAACTCACTATGTACATGTATAGCTTCACATTATGGTAGTTAGTGGGAATTGTATTACATGAATGCTAATGACAGACCATCATTTAATTCACTACAGGGAACTTCTGTAACCCATATTCATAAAGCAGACATCAGCAAAGGTCCAACAGGCAAAGTGGGCATGATTATACTGCTGTTTTTATCAGGAGATGCTTGCTAGGACCCACTATACTAGGCAGAAGATATTTGTTGATCAAACCAACTGGAACAAAAAATGAACACACACACACACTATGCACCAACAAAAATTGGACCAAATCTGGAGCAAACTGTCACTAATACCCAGAAATTGTATCTAGATAACAAATAACTATATAAGACATTAAACAAATGTTTACTTTAACCAAGTACCACGTTATCACAATATCCTGGGTTTATGCTAACCAGTAAAACAGTAACCAAGTATCATGAAAACATGTGAATGAGGTATAACGCTTGCCAAGTTTCACGCTAACCAGGTGTCACTTTACTAACGTAAACTATGTCTCACACTGACAAAAGTGAAATGTTAACACAGTCTCAGTAAATCAGGAATTCAGCCATTTAGAGAGAGAAAAAGACAGAGTCCCAGAGGAGACTAGGAAACCCCCAAAGCAATGTAAGACCAAATGAAAAGTACCAAGGGTTCAAGCAGAAAGGTGGTTAGAAAGGCCAGGGGGTAATGCAGGTAGCAAAGATTCACAACTCGAAGGCCAGGCAGAAGGTTAGGGTAAGCTACTAAGATTCAGAATCCAATGGTCAAGCAGATGGTCACGGCAAGCTGATAAGGCTCAAAATCCGATGGCAAAGCTACCGGTCAGACCGGTAAGGAGAAATGTACAAACACACTAATACATGAGAGGAAGAGATAAGATAACTGAACACCTGGCTACTGGCACCCAGAGACTAAATAGGCAGTGATTCCACGGTCAGCATGTTACATCATGACAGCAATGTCGAGGGACACATCTGTGCATGCAAGGTAGGACAAAGCAGCTCCATTTTGTTGTAGCCAGTGGAGGAACCACAAGTGAGAAGGAATCGGCCCCAACTCCATTGCTTACACAAGCCAAGAGTACCACAGAGGACAAATTACATTGGAGGAAGCGGGAGGAGGGGAGAGAGACATAGGAGGAAGCGGGTGGTAGGCTTGTATTTGCTGCCCGCTCCCTCCGATACCTCTCCTCTCGCGTTGGCATTGTGCCCGGCTGCCTTGCTCGCACGTTGTACAATTCGTCCCTTCTCACAATGCGTTGTACAATGCCACCCGCTTCCTCCTATGTCTCTCTCTCCTCCTCCCGCTTCCTCCAATGCCTCTCTAGTCCCCAGGCTTTTCTTATGCTGCGGGCTTCACAGCCACCCGCAGCAAAAGCAGTTTTTATGAATGAAGATGAGGGAAGCGCTGCAGTCACAGTGCAGCCTGCTCCCTCAGTTGTATTTTAACCCTTTGAGTGCCAGAGTGGTATGCAAGGCATTGCTTTGCAATGCGTTGCATACCACTCTGGCACTCAAAGGGTTAACTTAGATCTCATCCATTTATAATGTTCTACCTCCTGTGTCCCATTGCTATTAGTACTTTTGCTCCACTCTCCGTTTGAAGGAGAGTGGAGCAAAAGTACTAATAGCAATGGGACACAGGAGGTAGGGCATTAAAAATGAATGAGATCTAATTTACACTAATGTGTAATAATAGTATTTTAATAAAAAAAAAAGTTTAAAACACACACACACACACATATATACAGGCAAGGTATGTAGTCCATACCTTGCCTATTAACCCTATGGGTACCAGAGGGGTAGGAAACATGCTAAGCAATGCTTTCCTACCTCTCTGGTACTCAAAGGGTTAATTGTGGAATAAAAGACAGATTTGACCACTACATGGAAGTCCATGAGGTGGATGTGGATGGGGTTAGTATGTCCCATATATGCAATATATGTGACATACTAAGGGGGGGATGTGGAAGGGGGCATTGTGTAGTGCTTGGTGTACTAGTTTTATTGATTGTAACCCTTTGAATGCCACAGGGGTGAGCAGTGCACATCCCTATGGCATTCAAAGCTGTCCATGGTGCTGAAAGCCATCTCTGTGTTCCCCTAGTGGCTGGGTAGGGAAGCACAGAGAAAACTGTTCAGAACTGTTGACGTGGATTTTGGATTTTCTGACTGAACTTGATACTTTGGAGTGCTGTGATTGGCTGTGGTGCTAGGTAACATTTTTATCATGTGTTTTTAGGTAAGATTTTCTATGCGACGCAGGTTTAAGGTTAACGTGTATTTTGTTGGTTATCGCTCGTTAGCTTTTCTGGGTAAGGAAGATTTGAATCTCACGTTACCTGGTCTTGCTTAACGCGTGAAGGCATTTTTTTTCATCACGTTGGTTTTAACGCCAACATTTGAATCGAGCCCCAAGTTTGAGGTGTAATAACATCTGAATGATAAATCTCTCAGATCTCAGATTGCCCTATTTCTTCTCAGTAGAAAAGCCTGATAACATATTTTACTATTCCTTTAAAATATGAAACTTCATCTTACTCTGCTTTCTTTGAAAACATTCAACTTTATAATTACTTTCCTCGTACCAATAGGGAAAAAAACCCCACAAAATGATTACCTTTTTTTATACTTTGAGATCACGGTACGCAATCTTCTTCGAATGAAGACAGTCCAAGGCTGAGACAAGCACCATAGAAGTATATGCTATCCTCAGAGAACAACCACTCTCTCGACAAATGGAAAAACAGCTGCAGGGTAAACAGCAGGGACAGAATTGTAATAATTACTGATTTAGTGGGGGAAATTAACACAAACATAAAACACCTCTCATCACCATATTGTGATGATAGATAGTGTACTCTCGGTGGATTCATGACATTCTTAGACAGCATCTGGCTTATCTTTCCCAGCCTTCCAAGGGGAGAATGCGAGCTGTTAAATCAGCATTTTAATCAATATACCAATCTTGTTTAAGGCATTTTGCATGCTACCCATTTAACCTTCAGTTAGTACAGTTAAAAATGTGTTTACAACAGTAACCATAAGAAAAGCATCCTCCAATTATCAACCTTCAATTTAAGACTTTTAAGAAAAATTCAAGTCTCAAAGCAAGCCGTTTTCCTCTCTTTTTCCTCTCTATAAAATGTTTCTTTAGTTAAAGAGAATAAAACAATGGTTTACTTTAATATTGCACATATTAAAATCAAGCTGTTGGATTATAGTGTACAATTTATAGGTAAAACATGGAAAGAAATGCGATGCTAAAAAAATCTTGTAGGGTAGGGGTGTCCAACCTAAGGCCCTCCAACAGTAGTGGACTACAACTCCTATCATGCTTAGATAGCTGCTAGCTGGCGGTGATGGGAGTTGTAGTTTACAACAGCTGGATGGCCTTACTCAGGCTAGACATCCCTGATTTAGGGCCTTATGCAGTAAGCAAAATCTCAGCAATTTTGGTACAAACCAACTGCACCATAGGGGACAATTGCAAATTCATCAAATTCCTGTTAACTGTTTTTTTTACCTCTTGAATACCAGAGAAATATCCTCCCTAGCATTCATGGGGTTAAAATCCCCATTTAAGTCAATGTGAATTTTTATTTTTCCCCTTTGGTGCATTTTAGCATTCTGCAAGTTTGCCTGTGAAGAATGTGATGACTGTACATAGTAGTGATTACATATAAAATACACATTTCCTCAAGTACCAATAATGAACCATGACTCCTTTTAAAGGGATAGTAATGTTTCATAATAAAAGCATCTCTAATTAATCATCATAGTATTTGGACTTTGGAGAGTGTTATTTCAACTCTGTCAGAGTTGTAGTTCAAGAGTAATTCAATGACAAAGTATGACCCTCCCGCCCCTTTTACTGATGTAACACTGCTCAGCCAGAGCAGAAGGGAGGTGCCCAGGAAGATTGCAGAGAGGAACAATCTTCAATTAAGACAAGGGAAAAACCTGAAAAACTTGTCAAGGGGGGCAGGGCTTTCATTGTTCTCATAGGAAGAAGATTGTCCCCTGATGTTATCTGTCTGGTCTATGGACTGCATTCCACATCTGAGAAGAGATGGCTTACACAAGGTTAAAGGGGCTGGAGGGGAAAATTTGCTTATGAAAATCTCTCAAACCATAAAGGTTTGAGAGATAAGACATATCATTCTTCGTGTTTTTTTAATGCCTACAAAATAAAATAAAGATAAAACTAAGTATTACTATCCCTTTAACTCAAGTATCTGAATTAAAAGGGCACAGCCTCTGATTCAGTCATCTGGGCCAGAGCAGAAAAATCCTCAAATCCTGCCCTATTTAGTGGTCCCTGAATACAGGCTTTCTAATTATAGGTTTAGAACTTTGCAGCACAGAGAACTATATGTACTTAAGCCCTAGACTACTGTAAAATCTCAGGTATAATACGCACCTGTGTATAATACGCAGGTGTATATTGTACCCAAGATTTTAGGGGAAAACAAGAGTGCCTATGTATAATACGCACCCTTGTTTTCCCCCTTACTACATTTGCCGCCCGCTTCCTTCAATGGACTACCAAGACCTTCTTCCTGCGGTATTGTCCTGTGAGGACCTTGAGATCCTCACAGGGCATTACCATTGGCTGGAGGCGGAAGGTCCTGAAAACCCATTAAAGGAAGCGGGCGGCAAATGCAAGAATGCCGCCCGCAAGGAAGATGAGAGGGAGCTTTTTCACGTGTAGCACTTGAATGGCTTGAGCTATATCACCAAGTAAGTCTTATTTTAATGTCGGATTGCGCCGGGGGACAGAGGAGGGTAGCTGGCAGCTCTAATATAGATTTTTTTTTATTCGGCAAAAATCTCACGGGTATAATATGCACCCCCCCACTTCACATAAGGTGAAGAGGGGTAAAATTGTGCGTATTATACCCGAGATTTTACGGTACAGTTCTCAGGCAAAGGGTGTTATGCACTAAGGTGTGATAAAGAGGTGATAAAGTGGACATGACTTCTCCAGTGATATCACTTCTCCAATTCCTATGGTATTCTGTGGAACATATGCAATAAGATCTCCCACTAGAAAAACCTGAGTGCATTGGCTCCTTAGAATAACATTGGATCTGGAGAACTGATATCACTGGAGAAGTTATCTCCACTTTATCACCTCTTTATCACTCCTTATTGCATATCCCCTCTATAGTTATATATAGGTGCATAGCTATCTCTGTGTTACCTACATGCAGGTATGTAACTACAGGTGGCGCAGTTGGTGCAGTGGTGATGGCACCCTGGCATCCAAAGGGGCCCTCTCAGCCCTGTACTGTTTTGCAACCCCTTATTATCAGACCAGTTTCCTATCTTGGATGATAGTCACTGACATCATCTTACACAACAGTTGTCAGTCAATAAAATAAAAATAGTGCTGGTGAGCCCCTTTACATGTTACTGAAACATGCTGCATACATTGTATGAATTTGTGTGGAGGGGCCCAGTCTGAGATTTCGCCCCAGGGTCCAGCAGGTTCTAATTACACCTCTGTCTATATGCATATGTTCTAGTTATTGTATGCATCAAATTGGCTACTATACAGCTCTCAGAATAGGGCTCATGCAAATGAGGGGGTCTCCTGTCTGTACCCTCAAATGACCCATTACATTATATACCCTCCTATCATCTTCAGAGTTGAAGATTAAAGCCTCCATTGTCTCTCTAGCTTACACTACATTGCTCTGCAATTACCAATTAACAGACTTGGTGGTGCTATACACACAAAATTGTGAAACTTTTTTTTTAGTAAAAACAATATATTTCAATACTTTTCCTGGATACTAGGGTGCACCAGCTGCTAAGAAGTTTTTTATTCAAACGTTGTTACAGTTTAAAAAGTTTTCTTTTTATTTAACTGCAGTTTTCCACTGTGATCACCAGGTGGTGGTGTTCCTATCAATGTGGAAAACAGTAGTCAGTGAATCAAGTCCTTCCATAGAGCGCATTATTAAATAAAAGTATGCCTTGGACACCAGTTGGTATTCTTGCTTGAAGGAGCTGTCAACTTTTTTTAATGAAAACCTATATGTTATATGGTGTTTTCTTTTGAGAAAAACAAGAGCACTCCCACTGAGTCTGTTGGTTTATTAAAAAGTTCTAACTGTTCTGTCAGTGGATAAAAGCTTCATTACTTCCTGAAAGTTCAAACTATCGGGAATGAGTCAGCGGTTACTATCATTATTTGTCAGTTATTTACCTAGAATTTACATAGAATTAAAAAAAATAACTAAGTGAAACTTGACTCCTAGAAGGCACTGTTAATGTAAAAAATCAAACAACAGTTTAAACTGCAATAACTCTGTGAAGCTGCATCTTCTAGCAGTAAAAGGTAAAAGAGCAAATGGGGCGGTGCTCACATAGTTAATATGTCTTCATAAGATAAAAAGAGAATTCAAATAAAAAAAATGCTACTCACAGATAGATTGGCTACATAGATGATATCCAGGAGCTCTCAATACATGTCGAGGATATTATACTACCCACCACACAAATTAGGATGTTCCATGGGAATCACTCCTCAAAGATAAAAAGGAGAAGAAACAGCAGTATCAAGAAAAAAGGGGGCACTCTTGGATAAATATATATATATATATATATATATATATATATATATATATATATATATATATCTCAAGGAAGGTAGGCGGTAGGCACTCCATAAGATAAAAAAAAACCAGATGAAATGCCTAGGTGCAACTTAAAGTATTATTACTTAAAATATAACCAAGACATCGGGACATGGATCCCAACCGAAAAACGCACACTAGGTCTTACTGAAATAAATGTGATTTTATTAAGTTGACTTGACTTAATATAATCACATTTATTTCAGTAAGACCTAGTGTGCGCTTTTTGGTTGGGATCCATGTCCCGATGCCTTGATTATATATATATATATATATATATATATATATATATATATATAGTCTGTGCAAATGTCTTAGGCAGGTGTGAAAAAATACTGTAAAGTAAGAATACTTTCAAAAATAGACATGTTAATAGTTTTTTTCATCAATTAGCAAAATGATAGCGAATGAACAGAAGAAAAATCTAAATCAATATTTGTTGTGACCACCCTTTACCTTCAAAACAGAATCAATTCTTCTAGGTACACTTGCACAAAGTCAGGGATTTTGTAGGCATATAGCCAGGTGTATGATTAAACAATTATACCAAACAGGTGCTAATGATAATCAATTTAATATGTGGGTTGAAACACAAGCATTAACTGAAACAGAAACAGCTGTGTAGGAGAAATAAAACTGGGCAAGGAACAGACTGACTCGGCTAACAAGGTGAGGTTGCTGAAGACAGTTTAATGTCAAAATTCATATACCATGGCAAGACTGAGCACAGCAGATAGTGCAGCATATAAAAGACACGTCATGCTTACTTCCCTTTGCAGTCTTCATGGAAGACTTGTGGCCAAAAAGCCATACCTCTGATGTGGAAACAAGGTCAAGGTACTCAACTATACACAAAACACAGGAACTTGGGTCCAGGTGCTCTGGACTAATGATTCAAAATTTGAAATATTTGGCTGTAGCAGAAGGCAGTTTGTTCTCCGAAGGGCTGGAAAGCAGCACAAGAATGCAGGCAACAGTGAAGCATGGTAAAGGTTCCTTGCAAGTTTGGGGCTGTATTTCTGCAAATGGAGTTGGGGATTTGGTCAGAATGAATGGTATCCTCAATGCTGAGAAGTCCAGGCAGATACTTATCCATCATGCAATACCATCAGGAAGGCATCTGATTGGCCCCAAATGTATTCTGCAGCATGTCAATGACCCCAAACATACAACCAAAATCTTCAGCGTAAAGAAGAACAAAGAGTCCTAGAAGTGATGGTATGCTCCCCACAGAGCCCTGATCTCAACATCATCGAGTATGGCTGGGATTACATAAAGAGAGAGAAGCAACTGAGGCTGCCTAAATCCACAGATCTGTGGTTAGTTTTCCAAGATGTTCGGCACAACCTACCTGACGAATTCCTTAAAAAAAATGTGTGCAAGTGTACCTAGAAGAACTGATTCTGATTTGAAGGCAAAGGGTGGTCACACCAAATACTGATTTGATTTAGATTTTTCTTTTGTTCACTCACTATGTATTTTTTAATTGTCTATGTTTGAAAGCATGTTTACTTTACAGCATTTTTCCCACCTGCCTAAAATGTTTGCATATTACTGTATATCTTAGCTACGTGCACAAAAAGGAAACATAAAAAAGTCTGTGCATCAAATTCTGATATTTACAAATAAATAACCCGTGACTTACAGTAATATAAAGTGAAGTTTAGTTACATTTGTGTCCAAATCCATGTTAATCTTACTGCACCGTTAAGTCATCTCAGATTAGTCAAGTCCATATCTGCCTCAAATCTGAAGTGAGCTGGTATTTAGTATAATGCAAGTAAAAAAGCAGTGATACCATTTTACCGCAATGCACTTTTGTAAGAATGTACTTTTGTAACAAAGAACTCACAAAAGTGATGGAAAGGTGATTCCTTTTAATGGCTGAGAACTTAGAAACTGCAAGCTTTCTGGACTTCAAGGTCCCATGCCTGAAAAAGGTATCACCTTCTTTGATATTGAATCTCATCTACTCTACTGTCTAACACAGTACCACCTTTTTCCTCTGCTGTGAGCAAAACCATTGTGAGGGAAGTAAGGAAGGAATGTATACCTTTTTAAATTAACTAGCAGCTGTGTACAGGGAGATACCAACCAAGAGGGGAGGAACCAAACTTCTCAAAATACATACAAAAAATATACATGCATTCTTAGTGAGCTCAAGCTAAACACAACTAGCACCTACAACCACTATTCCCACCAAATGTGCTAGAGGCAGGGGAAAGGAGTAAGAGGTGTTGGTGGAAGTAGTGTTGTGCTATGGAAACTGAATGTTGCCATGGTTGTTGCAGCTTACACAGTAAGTGAAGATAATGATCCTCTCCCTCATGAAGAAGCCGTTTCTAAAAGTGATATGAAATGTTCTGTCACCAGTAGCAGTATTAAACCTAAATAATATTTTTCTGACTTTAAAAACTGAATGAGAAGATGCTGTTGTTTCTGTTGCTGATTAACTAATTAATCATGATGATGATGAATTAGAGTATGTACTTCCATTTTCCTCCTTTCTTCTTCTTATACAGATAAAATAGAACACAAGAGCGATGATAATTTGGCTCAGAAATTTGCAAAAAGGAAAAGGCTCAGTTTCGTTACTACTGGAAATGAGCAACATGGCTATTTATAAACTCTTTCCTCTTTCATTCAGAAAGTCTGGACAAGTAAATATGCCTAAAAATACACATTAATCTTGGTCAGCATCACTGCTTTCAAGTATAGCCCCCACCCAGTCACATTTACCATTATAAACTTCTAAGCAGCAACACAGGTAAGCATCCACAACCCTACCTATATGTTTCTGTTGCTGTCTAATGTGCAGACTTAATGACCCTTATTGTTAGCACTACTGTAATATCTAACCCCTGTAGTAATCATTCCTTAGGAACCCTCAGTAAATGAAATCTCTAAACATGTTGCCATATATTATCTCTGAAAAAAAAGGCAGGGGAAAGCAGGATCCCATATAGGCACATTCTTATTGTGATACCATCTGAAGTGCAGCCATTGGTCCTGTTGGGAAACACTCTAGCAGTACATCATAGGTATGATGACTAGCATCAGTAGAAGTAGTTTTACGGGACCCAGCGGCACATAATACTAATGTTGAGACAACTTTTCTGTAACAATAACCTCCATGTCTCTTTCTGCTGTTTTGCAAATGCAAATCAGGTACGAGGGTGACTGAATTAGTAAACTTATTGTGCTATAAGAATAAACATATTCATTCATTCATTCATTCATTCATTCAGTTGGAGATGACAAGATTCATAGGGACCCAACACCTACTGTCACCACCACTATCTTGATCACCACTGGCCATGTTGGTAAAACAGTAAAGTGACACAATTCTTCTTCCATCACTGCCAACCCACCCTTAATGAGTTCTTAGAAAGTTCCCAAAAATAATCTAAATGTATGCCTCTGGAATGGCAGCCTTGCTCAAATATTAGCAGTTGACATGCTGCCCTATTCTTTTGTTCGTTTTAAAGAACTGATGTAATCTGTTGCGCCCTTCTGGCAAGCAGGTGGTTAATGCGGTGGGAAAGGGGCTAGAAACATCATGTGACAAAAAAGTTCACATGACCAAGATATGAGCACAAGTGGTCAGGGTACAGTCTATATTTCTGTCACTGCTCACTGGGTATTACCATCAGTGGGCAGCAGCAGCATGAAACATAAGGTCACCACCTATGTGGTCTCTGGCTCTGGTACATGTTGTATTAGCCAGCTGCAGGGTAGTCCATGCCATCATCATTCGACTTTATGCATGCAGAATTTTGAGAAACCAATCCACAAAACTGTAGATGTCTTAAATGTATAGTAATACTTAAAATATTTATTTTTCCTCCTGAGTAAAAGAAGGGTACTTCCACTGCTGAAAGGTTTTATTATTCAAAAGTAATTGCAGTTTGAACTTGAATTTTTTTAGTTGCAGTATCATAATGGTCTCAAATTGTACAGTGTTGCTGTTGCTACACCATCCTATGGACAGCTCTGGTCAATTGACCAAAAATCTCCATAGGATGGTGTAGCAACAGTGCCACTGTACAATTTCAGGCCACTGTGATACTGCACCTAAAAAATTAAAGTTTGAGCTATAAAAACTTTTAAATAAAACACTCTTTAACAGTGGTAGTACCCTTGTTTTACTCAAGGGTATTAACCCTACAACATTTTTTTTTACATTTTAAGTATTACTATCCCTTTATAGAAACTGGTATCCACTCCTTGCTTGCTGACAATGGCTCCAATGCAATTTCTGTCTGGAGAATAACTAAATATGTTGCATGTACCCTGCTTCGCCCATATCCTAAATCTAATTGTTACTTGATTCCTCTCAGAATCTGACAATTTCCAGGAAATGCTAAATATCACCTGCAAAATCTGTGCACATTTTAGCCAGTTCTACAGTGTTCACGATAAATTATATTACATACAAGAATGTAACCACCTGCCACATCATCAACACAAAATGATGGTCTTTACTAGGTAAAATTCTACATTGTACGTGTTGGAGAGTTTGGGTGAGCAGAACAAGGACATTAGTGAGCATGCTTAACTGGAAGGCTTTGAAGGCTTCTTTGTCATGTTATCAGTGTAGGCTGATCATATGTACCATTTTAAATGGGGCAGTACCATTTTTTTCATATTTCCAGACCATCCCCTCTTTAATATAAATGTCAATTGTGTCCCGTTTTTAATATAACTTATATATATAGTTTTAAATGTTTTGTAAAAAAATTAACTTCTTGTTTATTTCTCATATGATAAAGTAAATCGGAACTTCCTTTTGTCACACTAGTGGTGTTACTGTACACATTGATTACCATAGAGTCTTATGACTCGAGTGACTCATAATTGTCTAATACACTAGAGTCTATGGTAAATTACCATAGAGTCTCGTAGACAGTGATATGACGAGTCATTAATGCGTACAGTAAACACAATAAAACCACTAGCGTGAGTGACGAAGACAGCAAGTTCCGATTTACTTCAGGGGCAGGCTTTTTGGGCAGAGAGAGAGAACACCACTAGTAAGAAACAGAGCAAACATGTTCTCTCTGCTTGCAGCTTACTGTGATCTGATTCGGAGTGACAGAGTCCCACTGTTCAGCTGTCCCACACCCTGTCCCGTTTTTGTCTCAAGGAAATGTGGTCAGCCTACATCAATGGCTAATGTGTGATTTATGTGAGCTGCCGAAGCCTTTTAAGAAGGCCATATTACTGGTTTGTGGTACAGGTAAAGGAAGTAAGAAGTGAGATACATCCAGTGGATATATCCACTAATATATTTATTACAGGAAAAAAATGAAGATCATGACAAATGATTCTTGCAATAATGACAACACAGACTTGAACCAGCTGTTGAATCATATATTAGCCTGTGTGGAGCAGGATCCTCATATAGTCTTTATTAGAATCAATGAGGAATACATTCTTATTACATTGCTGAATCCCTGCAATAAATGTAGTATTTCTTAATTTGTGCAAAGGCATGAGAAGCAGCACTCTGAAACATCACAACATTATCACTACCTCACAGAAAACAATTTGTGTGTCTCAGGGGTGGAAGTCTAACATTTGTGGTGAAGGTGGCACGGGCACATTCCTGCGTGTGTCTTGATTCCAGAATATGGATTGATAACTGATGCACATGAACACTGTCAAGCATCAAGGACTGGTCCTACTATGTGTGAAATGGTTACAGCACACCTTCATTATAACTATGTTCTCATCTGAAACGATGACCCGCTTGAGAACTAGCAAAAAAAACTGTGTTTAAGGCCAACACCAGTGTGTACTGCAGTGGAAACAGATGTCCATCAGCAAGTGTACAGGTTTTCAGTGCAGATAGTTATATCATTAATGACAGCAGAACACATGTATCCAGCAGCTGTGTTGGTTGACTTTTTTAAAAGTGTACCAGCATCTACTACCATCCAAATACCATGTAGTGGAAAAAAAACACAAGACAAAGAAGCAAAGGGATGTGTGAAAAGCCCCAATGTATTTTAATGGAAAAACACACTTTTGCACTTTTCCCACAAAAATTCCAGCCCATAGAAAATATCTACAATTTTTCCAACACCAATGAGTTTCCTGACAGAACTTGTCTGTTCTCCGCCTATACTTTTTATAGATGTAGAATATATGCTGAAATGCTATTGTTACTGAGAGCTGAATTAGAGAAATTAGCAGATGAAAGTAAAATCTGTCCTAGAACAACATAAGCCTTGAAAGAATTGTTAGTAGGCTGATTGATATATGCAAGCAGAGTATAACATAGACTTGTGCACGGCAAAAATTTTCAGTAAAATTCGATTTCGGACAATTTTTTTTTTTTCCATTCAGAGGATCCTAATCTCGGACCGAACCTGTTAGAAAAAATTAAAATTAACCCTTTGAGTGCCAGAGGGGTACGCAAGGCATTGCAAAGCAATGCGTTGCGCACCCCTCTGGCACTCAGAAGGTTAAACAAATAAAAAATAAAAAAATACATTAAACTAAATTAATAATAATATTAAATCTCTAATGAGACAGGAAGGGATATTTTATAAACCCCTATACACTTATATATGTATATGTCACATCAAATTAAAGCCCTTTCTGCCCTTTAAAAATGGTATATAATATGTGTTTGTGCAATAAATGAGAAAGATAGGAATTATGGTTGAACACAGGCATGGCAAAAATGCCAAAATTGCTTGTGTCCTTATGTGGTTAATATCTGCTCTTTGCATGACCTGTAAAGCGCCTGTTTTACCAGATCTATTTTAGCAGTATGTAGCAACATTGTAATAGTTTCAGACAGGAAAGCATGCAGCAACATTGTAATAGTCTGAAATTTCGGACTTGGTCCATTTCGGATTCTGATTTTTTTTTTGTGGGCGGACCATGGCTTTCAGAAGGTCCGAATGATGCCGAATACACCTTATTTGTATGAATTCTGAAATTAGCGGAACCGAATTGCACCAGTCTAGTGTAACACATGACATCTGTTTCTACAAAAGAGCAAGGCAGCATGTCAAATCCAAAGTTCTGGCAAGTCAGCAATGTCACAGGATTACCTTTGAATGCTTTTTGTATAGTTTTTGACTTCTTTCTAAAACTGGGTTGGCAGCACAGAGAACAAGAACTGTCTAACAATTATTTTCACAACATGACTAGTGATGATGGAATGGAAGTGGTGGTCATCCTCCTCTGTAAAGTAATAGAGGTTCAAAAAATTGTAAGATTGAGAAAAAAGAAGAAAAAGGGAAATACACAAAGGAAATAAACCAAAAACAATACTGCAAAATTATAATAAAAAAGAAATACACTATGACAAACTATAAATATCTATCTGTATAATAATAAATACACCAATTAACTTATATAATAAAACTCAGTGAATCAGCAAACCTTGAAGTCCAAAGTTCAAAAGGAGGCAAAATCAATGATGGATGGCAATGAGGTGAAGTATGGAGATGATGAAGATGAAATGATGAGGCAGACTAATGGTAAGAAATGTAACAATGACAATGAAACCTGAGCCTTCTACCAGATATTAATACTCCTTATCCTTTGTGCTACTTCCAACCTATGACCTTCTAAGCCATCACAGAAAACCTTCAAACATGGAGAGGATTGCTTAAAGGGAAAACCAGAAGAACAGTAATATAGATCTATGAGTAGTAATTAATTAACAAGTTAAAACCGCAAGCCAAATGCGCACTCATAGTGGGCCCTGATATCAAGCTGTTGTGAATAAGCATCAGCCATTGCTTTGGTTATATAAAGGACAAATCTGGCATCTTGAAGACATAATGATAGTAGTGTTGATTTTTATTGTAAAGTAAACACCTGAACTGTTAGAGTATGGAGTGATGTCTCTGTCTCTAGTATCTATCACTACCTAGGTCATGGATTTCCTGATTGTCTCTGTCACAATTCAGTCAAAGTTTTTTAAACTGTCCCGGTCTGTCACTGTCTACAAAGATATAAGTACACCCAATCTCCTTGCAACTGCAGGAAACTGACAACAATTTATACTTAGCACTGTGCGAATACATGGCGGAGAAATACATTATTATCATTAATTCCAATGCAATTAAAAACATGCAAAAAGTAGAAAACTGCACTTTTTCTACCTGTTGCTCATGACACTAACCATCTGCTTCTATAACTTTGGCACAGCCATCTTTGTAAAATAATGTGGGGTTTCAGAGGGACTGCTACTACAGGGGCTATAGGTTGCAACTGTAATAACAGTAGGTGTCAATGGCACTGTACTTCAAAAAGCAGCAAAAGCACTCATCATAGCTATGATTGTAGATGTTGATGATGACCTGTTTTGCTGCATACTCAACAAAAGTATGTATGTGTCTGTGACTGGGTGGAGCTTGGACTGGAAACCAGTGACAATGATGAAGACTGACATGATGATTATGTATTTTTAGATATCTTTATATGTCTAGAGTCAAACCTTACAATTCACCTCTCAAAGAGTTTATAAATAGGCATAGTACTCCTTTTCATTGGTGGAAGATTGAGCGTTTTTCTTTCAACTAATTTTCTGGCCATACCATCATCATTCACTTTCTAATTAATCTGTATGAGAAGAAGTGGAGGCCCATGAAGGGAAATATTCTAGAGCAACATTATCATCATTAACAATAAGGTCATCGTCAGAACTTCCTCCATATTCTTTTAGACTTTTTTAAGTCTCAAATAGTTTGTTTATATGTTTCTCCTTAGGGTTTACAGAGCATTCATCACCACTTTGCTGATGGGTGTTACTGTCAATGTCAGATGCAGCAATTGGTTTAACTTCTAAACAGTCCTCCACTATGGTAACAGCACTAGAAGGCAACTCGTATTCGTAAAAGGTTTAGTACTACTACTGCTGGTTGTGGAAATATTCATGTCACTTTTACGAAGAGAATCTTCATGAAGAGGTAGATAATCATTATTCGATGCACAAGCTGCAGTAGTCCATTTCTGTAGTACCACTTTACTACCAAGTTCATGCACTTTCCGTTTACCCCTGCCCTAAATATAATGAAAGCAGTGTTGATTTTTACTGTAAAATACATAATAGAGCTGTTTACATGAGTATTTGTCAAGCCTGTCAAAAAATAATGTATCATATATGTCTCTGTCTCTTGTATCTGTCACTGCCATTCATAGCTCAGGTCAAGGTCTCTGTCACCTATCTATCTTTTTTTGTTTTATACACTGTCAGTGACTCATCCTCCTCTCTTGCCTGTCAATCTGTCTGTACACATAGTTAGTTTCAAAATTTCAGGAGCAGCTTTCTTTCTCTCCTAACCACTGCAGTGTTAGTCCATACAGTGTTAGTTCATACAGTACAGTTCAGGATGAAGATAGACCTGTTAACTTCCAAATCAGTAATTTGCAATAAAGGTTAAAGTGTGCTGCTCAGCTGCTCCTGCAGGCATGTAAGACCACCACTATCACACCTCACTATATACTTGTCCCTATTTATCTTTAGGTTGTAGAAGTAAAGATCAAATAAGTTGGGGTTGTCTGTATCTTAGGTGTATGATGTTCATATATATCTAAGCTTTCTTACTATGCCATTTTAAGAAAGTCCTATCTATTACATTTTGCCATCGTTAATAACTTACAAAAATACTTTATATTAAAAATTGGAATCTATCTAATGCCCTTTTGACTGAACTGACCTGCATATAAACAGTCATCATGTGCAGTGAATGGGTGGGGACCTCAAGAATTTAAACATATTCACCAGTCCATCTATTTAGAAATTTGCCCCACCCACTGCATTAAACTGCATGGAACCTGTATGATACAACCTTCCAGTATTTATGAGTTTTTCTTCTACTTACTCAGATAACAGGGAGTAATTACAGGCAAATATAAGCTAGGTAAGCTAGTTAAAATAATGCTATATACTATGCTTTAAAAAGTTATCCTGCAATGATCAGCAATTGTGCATATTTAAACACATTTGGTCACTTCTGTAGATATATATATATGTATATATATATATATATATATATATATATATATATATATATATATATATATATATATATTATGGTGTATTAGTGTTTGAGTTTTCCATTTTCTCTACAAACTGGTTGCCAGCAAGACTCCTATAAATCAACTCCAGCTCCACTCTCTATGACTATCTCCTGTAACATCAAAATTCTGCTTCCTTCTCTCGTAATGACATGTACGAACCTGACACCCCTTTTATACTAGTGCAGTGGGATTATATGGGGAATATACATTTTCCACATGGAGGGGATCCATTCTTATCGTGGATTTCAATACATGACAAAGGCAGAAAAGGCAGGAAATTGCATTTTTTGCAGGATTTTTTCTGCATGGCAGGAAGTGCTGTTTTTCCCATGTGTCACATTTGAGGTAAAATGAGGTGCCTATCCATACTATGAGTGCACTGAATGTCTTCCTGACCTCATTATAGCTAACAGCTTTCATTTCAGCCCCCTTGAAGAGCAGAGACAAAGGACTGTGGAGGGGAAGAACATTTTACTATACAGCATCAGTTAATCACTACTGCATGCTAGAGAGGAGCATGTGTATGTGTGTTTGTGTGTGTGTGTGTGTGTGTATGTGTGTGTATGCACATGTGCATGTGTGCGTGTGTGTGTGTGTGTGTGTAATAGGATAAATCTGTAGCATACATAGAAATATTTTTTTAGAAAATCAGACGTTTGTATATGTAAACTCTAATCTCATTATTTCTGTCATTGCTCAAAGTCCTCCCGCTTTACACTCACCCACTGCTTCTTCTGCCAAAGTAGTGGCAAACACATAGCTTTAGACATATATTTGGCACTCAAAGGGCGAGATGTTCAGAAAGTGGTGGTAACTGAAATTGTCTGTAATCAGAATAAAAAAGTTCTTACACCATTATCAGTCAATTCTCAGACATGTTTCCGTCAATTTTTGCATCCAATTCCGCCATCTCCGTCAAAGGGAAAAAGCCGTCTTAAAAGTGGGTATGGCTTAGTCTTCCGTCATAATGTAAGGTATTTTCAGAAAAAAATATTCGTTTGAACATCATTTTTTTGTCTGATTAACGTCATTTTTTCCCGACATAATAAAAATAGTCTAAACTTGGAGAAGAAAAATTTGTTTCAAAGACAAAAAATGTATTTTGTTTCTTTAAAAATGTTCGTTTCAAAGACAAATTGAAAGACAATTTTTAAGATCTTCTTACCGTCATTTTTAATTCTTTAGACGAATTTTCAAACGTGATGGATTTACTTCTGAAAATATCATCCTTCTTTTACCACCAACTCATAATCTGACAAGTTTTTCATTATGAAGACTTTTTGAACATCTCGCCCAAAGGGTTAATGCACTGTTGCTGTCATATACTGGGTTGTTGCTGCCTGCTTACTTTTATTGAAGGGTAATTGTGCTGATGGTCACATGTATTGTTTCTCTGGTAGTCCCTTGTAATGATGTACTACTGTAAGGTAATGGGGTAACACTGTTAACCCTTTTGCATTGCATTGAAGACCTCGCGAGCATTCAAGAGAGTTAATATTGTAGAACACTCTGCTGGCCTTGAGTACATGTGTAATGCTCTAATTCAGTCTTTCCTAGGACTAAACTGCACTATAAGAGTGGGGATTATTGGTATGTGAGATATTAAAATGAAAATAACATTAAAGGGCATGTGATGCCTCTCATATACCCATTTAACCCAGTCCCAAAACAGGACAAGGAAACAGGTGCATGGTTTGTCTGTTTTCCATGTGCCTATCAACAGGACCAGGTCATTAGGGGATCACTAGCAAACCCATTCAGGGTAAATGGATCTTTAAATTATGAGTGACTGATTTTTGTCAAAGTATCTGAAACTACTGATTATGAAATATATAGAGGAAGCCTAGTATGCGAATAGAACACATATGTTGAGATACAACAATAAAAAGTAACTAAACATCTGATATATTACACCTCTACTTATTTCACAGCTTCCAAACATCTGGGATTGGTTAAGAAGTTGTATCCATTGATAAAGAAAACAACACCTGTTTCCCAATTATGCTGAAGGTGACAGCATACAGACCTCACTAGCATCTGCAGTTCCTTTGCAAAGGTATACCCCAAAGAGGAGGCAACAATTTTTGATTAACCTCTTAAGGACCAGAGGGGTATGAAGTAATTTGCTTCACCCCTCTGATCCTTAAAGGGATAGTAATACTTCATTTTAACTTTATTTTATTTTGTAGGCATTAAAAAAACATGAAGAATGATATAAGCCTTATCTCTCAAACCTTTATGGTTTAAGAGATATTCACAAGCAAAGTGTCCCCCTCCCGCCCCTTTTACTGATGTAACACTTTTCAGCCAGGGCAGAAGGGAGCTGCCCAGGTAGACTGCAGAGAGGGACAATTTTCAATTAAGATAACAGAAAAACCTGAAAAGCTTGTCAAGGGGGGCAGGGATTTCATTGTTTTCATAGGAATAAGAGTGTCCCCTTCTGTTATCTGTCCAGTCTATGGACTGCATTCCACATCTGAGAAGAGATTGTTTACAGTAGGTAAAAGGGGCGGGAGGGGGAAACTTTGCTTGTGAATATCTCATAAACCATAAAGGTTTGAGAGATAAGACTTATATCATTCTTCATGTTTTTTTAATGCCTACAAAATAAAATTAAAACGAAGTATTACTATCCCTTTAAGGGGTTAAACCTGGGGCGTTTGTAGATGTAAGCATTACACTATTTGCTCCTGTGATTCTAGTGAAATAGTTCTCCCATCCTCTGACAGGAGAAAAATCTGAAATCGGACAAGAATTTAGATTGTGAGCCCCAATGGGGACAGGAACCAATATGAGTGTAAAGCGCTGCGGAATCTGTGTGCGCTATATAAATAAAGGATTATTATTTATTTATTATTTAACAGCACATGACTAGTTTATAATATCAATTGCTCCTGTAGGCTGCTGCATTGCTCAGGCATAGCTGAAGATGGTATGGCACAACATAGGGAAAATGTAAAAATGTCTAATAATGATAGCCATTGAGATCAGCCTGTTGCTAGGTAGTTTTCTGAAAAGCAACATGCTCCATCAACATTGGGGTGTTTCCCAATAAATCAAATAATGAAACCTGGCAAAGGACAAAATCAAGAACAAACGTTACAGATATGAGAATTACTTTGGATAGATAAGCTGGAGTGCACAAACTCAAAGGGTCTGAATACCTAGTTCTACTTCACTTTTACTTGGAAAGAAATTATTGCACTGTTCCTTTAAAGGGATAGTAATGTTTCAAAATAAAAGCAGCTCCAATTAATTTTCTTAGTATTTGGGCCATGGAGAGTGTTGTATCAATACTGTCAGACTTGTAGTTCAGGAGTAATTGAATGATAAAGTATCCCCCTCCTACCCCTTTTACCTAGTGTAAGCCACCTCCTCTCCGATGTGGAACCTGGTCTTAAGACCAGAGACCTCACAGCAGGGAACAATCTTCTTTCTGTGAGAGCAATGAAAACCCTGCCCTCCTTGACAGGTTTTTCCCTTATGCTAACTGAAGATTGTCCCTCTCTGCAAGCCATCTGGACACCACCTTGCTGCTCTGAGGTGAGCAGTGTTACATCAGTAAAAGGGGTGGGAGGGGGATACTTTATCATTTAATTACTCTTGAACTACAACTCTCTCAGTATTGAAATAACACTCTCCGTGGCCCATATACTATGAAGATTAATTGGAGCTGCTTTTATTTTGAAACATTACTCTATCCCTTTAAACATAATGGTTGTCATGTGCTATCAGCTACTCTCTCCATTATTTACAGTTGATTACAAACCTGAGACACTGGCTACATTTGAGAAATTGATGTTAAAGATTTTTGATGCATAATAATTCATTGTAAATTCATAGCGAATACTTGTATGCTATAGAATATGTTTGGAGGCCTCAATACAGGGGAACAGAGTTTTATTCTCTTATGATGATGTGAGAGCAACATCATAATTCACTTCTATACTTTAAGGAGGTAATGTACTGCTACTGTTTTCAAAATATCCGTATACACAAACTCTTTAGGTATAATTCTCTGAGTATACTGTTTTTATTCACATGGGGACACCTGGTGGTCAATCACTATACTTATGATGGAATTAGAAAATATATATTTTTTACCCAGATTTGTATGGTCTCTAACTAGTAAGTATTATTTTTGTTACTTTACTTTAACCCTTTAATGACCAGATGGCAATGCTTTTTATGCTTCTCAAAGATAGTAATGTTTCACAAAAAAACTGCCCTCTTTTGTCAAGGGGTTCAGGGTTTTCCTTATGCTCACAGTAAGAAGATTGTCCCTTGCTGCCACCTGTCTGGTCAGGTGACCAGATTCCACATCTGAAGGGTGGTGGCTTACACTAGGTAAAAGGGGCAGGCGGGGGATACTTTATCATTCAATTACTCTTGAACTACAACTCTGACAGTATTGAAATAATACTCTCTATGGACCAAATACTATGAAGATTAATTGGAGCTGCTGTTTCTGTGAAACATTACTATCCATTTAAACAGTCAAGACATTAGAGGCTTGATTCTACTACCCCTGCTATTTGTAAAACCAGCGTTGGTGGTTTTGACAGCACAGTTTGCTGTTCTATTAACTGCGCTGCCAACAACTACCACAGAGCAAAAATGCCCAGTGGGTGCAAAATATGCATCCATTGGACATCACGTAAAACAATTAGAATTTGGTATCCGATTCCATGCAGCATCTTCACCTCATGTTAAGGAATACACTTTTCATGGGGAAAAAAATGTGCCATGAAAAGGTGGAGCAGAGTCCCTAACGCGTGGTGAAAACCACTGGTCTGGGTTATAAAACTGGTTTCTAACTTGCACTTGTGGTTTAAAAAAAATAAGATAAAGTAACCCTATGAGGGTATGCAATGCATTGTACAGCATTGCATACCCCACTAGCACACATAGGGTTCATCACCCAAGAATTAACACGCCCTGAAAAAAAGAAAAACTTACCAGTAATCCTGTTGTGCATCTGTGTCCTCAGCACCTTGTGCAGCTACTGGCCTTCTACTTCTTTAATCTTGTCTTCTTTCTTCCCTTCTTGTTCTCTTCTTTTGTTATTTTAATCTGTGTTTAAAAAAAAAAAAATTCCAACGAGCAGTTTTGTTTGTTTTTTAAAATAAAAAAGCCCCCAAAAGATGCCACAGTTAAACCTTTAAGTGGTACTGCTCAGGTTCACAAAGGGTTGAAATAAGTTTGGCAACTGTCCTCCAATTAATATTTTTTTGCCATTTGTTTTTATATTAAAGAAGTCTGCTATTGTCCAGTGCCATAAAAATATGAATTGTGGCCAAATGTCCCCTTGCCACTGCTGTCTCTTCCAGTGGTGACAGGCATGCAGATAGTCACAGACCCTTCCTGCCTACCTAATCTGGCCATTGCCCGAGACATACTAGGAGAATTTTAAACATTGAAAATGATTGGCAGCCTCCAATTGGCTGGGATGTGTGCTTATGCACCTCCCAGACAATCAGCTTCTAGCAGGGAGGAGGACAAAACCTGCTAGTAGCTGATTGGCTGGGATGTGCATAAGCACACATCCCAGCCAATTGGAGGCTACCAATTGTTTTGAACAGAGACTGACATATAAAAGCCAGTCTCTGTTAAAAATTCTGGCAACAGCCCAATAGGTATGCAGGGGAGGGTTCTCGGTCTATCTGCATTCCTGCTGCCTCCAGTGAAGACAGCGGCGGCAAAGGAACATTTGCCCAGAATTCATATTATATGGCACTGGAGAATAGCAGACTTTTTAAATTAAAAAACAAATGGCAAAAAAGTATTAATTGGAGGACAGATGCCACACTTCTTTTAACCATTTGAGCTTCTGAGGGGTACCCCTCCAGCACTCAAAGGGTTAACTGTGGCATCTTTTGGGGCCTTTTTAAAGATTGTAAAAAAGAAAGAAGGGAACAAAGAAGACTGAAGAAGAAGATGGCCAGTGGATGACAGGTAAGTGTTAAGATAGTGTTAGGGGTAGTATTATTTAGTGTCATGTTAAGGATAGTGTAGGGTTAGTGTATGGGAGGTGTGGGGAGGGTGACTGTCTTGAGCTCACTCAGTGTCAAACAACGAGAGTTGGCCTTTTTACTTTGATGCTCACACAATTTACGCTATTTTGCATGAGTTTTGGGAACCAAAATCAACAATGAGCATTTGGCTATAATGTGAGTTTTGGCCACCAACGCTGGTTGTTCCATGTACCTAGCCAGCTACAGAACAGCTGCGGAACATAGGTGGGTTTCTCGCTTTGTGTTTTTTCCCCCTTTCTGGCTGTTTTCCCAGGAGGAATAGAATTGAGCCCCAGGTTGTTAATGATTATCTATGTTATTAAACTATCAAATACATTGACATACAAAACAGTGCATAAATCCAATGATGTAGAGATGCAATTCTAATTTAGGAGTAGTAGAGCTTATTATTAATTTATTGATATAGAACTATTAAAAAATACATTTCTATTAGCATCCCAATTTGAGTGAGAGAGGTATATCTAATGTATTTCATTACAACCGTTCTCAGAAGGTTAATTCAGTGAATTTTAACCTATTGGGTGCTAGAGACATCTCTAACATATTGTCTCTAGCATCTAAGGGGTTAGAAAACATAATTATACTACCAAGGCAAATCACTGCTGCTGTTCTAGGACTTCTCATCCAGAGCTTCCATGAAGAGACATGAATTCACCCCAATATGTAAGATATTGCACAACATTGTATTAAATTCATTTTGCAATACCCTGTGATACTCAAAGAGGGAGATTCACTAAACAGTGATAAAGAGGTGATAGAGTGATGACTCATAGACTGCCATGGAGGGCACAGGTGGGGGAGACCTGTATCACTCTAGACCTTTAACCAGACCGTTGCATCATACATCATACTTTCTATTTTGTCATCCAGTCCACATGTACAACTACCCATTAAGGATATATATTGTTTATACATTGTTCTTACTTTTGTTTTTCCTTGGGTGGGTAAGGTGTTAGTCCCTTGGGGGCTGCGACGTCGGAGGGGGATTGTGAGTTAAGGTTAGATTTACATGTTAGGTTGATAGACCTCTCATCACCCTACATGAAGCTAGAATCTGCTGGGGGTGGGCTCAGGGGTTTCCCTTCCTGCTGTTGAGCCTGGATTGATGTGGAGATGGCCATGGGGGGGATTCCCTCCTGGGCCCTATTGTGTAGACCGGATGTACTGCATTGGGGATGTAGCTTGAAACGTGCTCATTACATTTCTGTATTCCGGAGATTTGATGTCTCATCTTTTTGGCTGTCAAGACTCTTTCTACGGTCGCATGCATAGTGAATGTGTCCATAAGGTCCAGATAGTCTCTCCCAGCTGAAGGGGCATCCCAGTCCCCTGGAACTGACACCTAGCTGAGCAATAGTGACTTTCATAACTGACAGGGCTCCGCTCCTTTAGTCACAGTATAATTGTATCTAGATCTTGTTTCCTGCTTGCCCATGTATTCAATCCTGTCACTGCTGTATTTTTGATTTTCTTATATGGAAATATAATTAAAAAGTTTAATTAAAAAAAAAAACAAAAAAACAAGTTCATTTTTCTGCAGTGCTTTCTTTTTATTGTGTCAGTGGTAAATAGCATTAAGTAGAAGCTAAAATAAGAATTCCCAATGATTTTAATAGTGCTGGAGACCATTCTAGTATTCAAGGGGTTCAAATCCCAATTTAAACCACTGATTTTTTGTTCCCTATAATGCAGTTGGTATGGTCCAGAATTACTCATCTGTTTCTTTCTACTTAATCCCCTGAATATGAGCTGAAGTACAAAATGCTCAACAATGCATAATAGGAAAAATATAGTTTTTATTATTTAACAAAGAAACATTTGTTTGAACATATTTGGTAAAGAAAACATGTGTTCATGAAGTATAATGCATGTATCCTATGTATTAGTCGAAGCATCTGACATCTGGTACATCACAAAGAATCAAATCAAAGTGCAATTAGCATCTATGCATATTTTTAACAAGCAACTTTTTGATGATAATAGAAAGGCAGTAACTGAATTACAAATTAACCAAGTTTGAATTACTATTGCTAAGAGAAGCATTTACATTCTTGCCTGCTTGTTGACACTGAAAATCATTCTTGGGAGCCCTGATATTAATACAAATCCTTAATGCAATTCGCTTAGTCCTTGGTACAAAAATAATTGTTCTCTGCCACTGTTGATGGAAATTACATTGTATGATTGCCTCACCCCAATTCCTTTTAACACCTTGATAACCAGAGAGGTGAGCACATTGGTAGAGGAAAGGGTGCTACACACGCCAAACATTTATGCAGCAGCAACATAGAGGCATTTGTTTAATGGACTCACCAATGAGATGAACAATCCTGGTGCTCGATACTATCAGGCTCTCCACTACTGATAGAAAAACATACCGAAGGATTGATGGCACTCCTACACAAAAGTTGATTAAAACTCACAGCTTTATTATCGCTCTTTAAAAATGAATGGCACTTCACAAAAGCAGATGGAACACACAGCACACAAGACTAGGCAAGACCCCCAACCAGGTCTAACGCATTTCATGCTACCTTAGTACTTAGTCATAGACACATTTGTGCCATAGAAGTTAGGCAGGAGTGGCTAAATTTTTTTCCTCAATGGGCATATTTAGAAAAGAAAAGTGAATTGAAGGACATATACAACTAAACAATGTAATGGCATTAAAGGGATAGTAATGTTTAGTTACTAAAGCACAATTAAGTCTTCTTTATGCATTTGTATAACAATGTATAGCAGTTAAACCTTCTAAAACTTTGCTTTTTTACCTTTATTCTATAATAAAGTTTCCCCCTCACACCCCTTTTACTTACCTCAAGCAGCCTCAGCAAGCTTGTCTGGATGGATAGCGACGAGGGACAATCTTCTTTCAGAATAAGGAAAAACCTGCCCTCCTTCATCAAGGGGGCAGGGTTTTCCTTATACTCTATGATCTGTCCAGTCTGGGGACTGAATTCTATATCTGAGGGGAGGGTGCTTCATGTAAGTAAAGGGGTGGGAGGGGGAAACTTAATTATAGTATAATTATAAAACAGCAATGTTTTAGGTTATACTGCTACACATTGTTATAAAACTGTATAAAGAAGACTCAACTGTATTTTAGTCACTAAACATTACTATCCCTTTAAAGCCAAATATGTACAAATTGAGAATGTATGCTGACTATTACATGCAATCCATAGCCAGGTTAAATGGTACCTTACTTTTTATTATAAATGTATACAAAATCTTTGGGATGAATGTTTACAGGAAAAAGTGGAAGAGTTCCGGGGCGAATGTGCTGGAAAGATTTCTAATATTAACAGGGTTAAAATCCCCCATTTAAATCAATGGCCATTTTTGGAATTTTTAGTTCTCCCCTATAATGAAAATAGTTTGCCCCAGAACTCCTCCACTTTTCTTTTGAACATATGGCCCTTTGAGCACCAGTGGGGTGTGCAAATCCATCTGTCATTCAAAAAGGTGAAATGTCTGCCAGATTGCTACAGATTAAAGAAGCAGCAAACTTTTTTAATAAAAAAAAAATAATATCAATATACATGGTGTTTTACTGAAAGATGCATATTTATTACAGTTTAAACCCATGTTTTTTTTTACATTAGCAATGCCCTCTAGTGGTCAAATTCCAATTAGTTATCCTGTTACATTCTACTGGAAAGGAAAGTTAGTGACATACAGTTCTCCACAGAATGTGATAGAAATGCCAAGTCAGTTTCAGAACTATCAGGAAGTGAACATACAGTAAGTTCACTTCCTGATTATTTGAACTGTCATCCATTTTGAATACAACAACTGACACCAGTGAGAGTGCCCTTGTGTTACTCAACAGGAAAGCTCTATAACACATAGGCTTTCATTAAAAAGGTTTTACTGCTCCTTTAAGGATTATTAGGTTTAGTAGCAGGTCACATTTTACTATTCAGTAGAATTTACATGATGAGCTGAAGTTGGCCATGTCGCTGGATGCAAATGGCCCAAGGGCCTTTGACAATTCCTGCTTTAAGCCATTGCATGCCAGTGGGATATCCAATGCACTGAAAATCAATGCGCTGTTTACCCCTCTGGTACTCAAAGAGTTAACTCTTTGAGTGTCAGAGATGCATCCAATGTATTGCAAAGCAATACTTTTGATGCCTCTCTGACATTCAAGCAGGAGATAAACGTTACCTCCTGTTTTATCAAAAATGTTCCTATTGAAGTCTGTGGGGATATCCGGAGATAAAAGTAGAGATAAAATTAGCCCTGCATTTGAATCCAGCCCCATATCTTTCTAAAATGTTTTAAATACAGTGAGAATTATATACTAAGAAGAACTGAAGCAATTTATTTTTATTTTGTTTCTTCCAAGGTTGGTGGAGTCTTATTGCACTGTACCAGTTAACCTAAGACTTAGGACTGTATAGGTCCAAAATGCGTAAGGCCTCCTATGTGTTGCAGCTTTGTTTCTTTGTCTGTGCAATCATTTTTCATGTGGAGGCTCCTGTCCCTTTAAATATTTGACCTGTGAAAGCTAGCCAGAAGGTTTACAGTCAGTCTCAAAGTTCTCAGTAATAAGTATGTTCCCCTTGGCGAGACAGGACGCTCATGTATTTGCTCATTGTGATCCGCTGGAATACACTGAGATAAATTTGTATCTGAAGTAAAGGGTGCTGAATGGTTTAGTTCCTTCCATTTGCAGGAAACTTGGGCTGCCACTAACAGCTCAATCTGGTCTACTGTGTATGGACATAGAACACTAATTGCAGTGTCCATCCATTTAAATTACTGATGGTCTCAGGGCTGGGTTTGTAAATAGGCTGACTAGGCACTTGCCTAGGGTGCCTGATTTTCAGGGGTGCCTAGCAATTGCCCAGTCACGCCCACCGGCCCCCCC
This sequence comes from Rhinophrynus dorsalis, assembly GCA_037306005.1. NCBI lineage: Eukaryota > Metazoa > Chordata > Amphibia > Anura > Rhinophrynidae > Rhinophrynus > Rhinophrynus dorsalis. Next base: position 213,038,229 of record CM074720.1, read on the forward strand.
ACTTTAGATGTCCATAGACTTTATGCAAATATAAATGGTGGTGCTGCTGGTGCCTGCCCTTCACCGCTTGGGCCGCCCCCAGAGACTCAAAAGAACACTCCCTGCCAGTCTGTCTGCTTCTAATATTGCTTGTTCTGACATGCAAACTCCTCCCCAGTCTCAAACCCTTGTTTTGCGGCTGTGATGTGACGTCATGTGTATGAGTCATGTTACTCAGCAGCACGCTATGTGGCATAGCTAGTAGTGCGGTGGCTGCGGCAGCAGCAGTGGTCCCCCGACAGTATCAACAATCAGGCATGTATTTGTTGCCTCGTTCATAACAAGTATGCTTCACACAGTTTGATAGGAAAAGTTAGTAGAGAGTGCTATGAAGACATATAGCAAACCAGCATATAGTGCTTATTACTATATATGAGTCTAAAAGGAACAAAGGAATGACCACAGAAATAAAATAAATGTTTATTGAAATACTAAATATATAACTGCTTTAATGTAAGGAAACCCATAAAACCTTTATATAAAAGCAATTGTATCCCAACAGTGCAAAATATAGATGAATAATATACTGATATTTGATCTCCTGTCTAAATGGTATTGGTACCCTTTGATACAGTATTTTAAAGCGGAACTACCACCCAATATAAAGTCGCCCCCCAATCATTAGGTATATGACGACATGTTTCTTAATAGTGTTATTATCTGCTACAAGTACCACGATCTGAAGTAATCCTGTTTCTTTAGAGACCGATGGCCAGGCATGCATGCAGACATTTTGGCTTAGAAACGTCTTAAAGCCTGTGCTGTCCATCCCGGTCTCCTCTAGGAGGCACTACATGGAGCCGAAATGCACCAGAAGGGACTGATGGCGCAGGCATGCAGACGGTTCTACAGCAAGAGGCCTGGCCGTCAGTCTCTAAAGAAACAGGATTACTTCAAGTTGTTGTACTTGTGGTAGATAATAACACTATTAAGAAGCTAGTCGCCATATGCCTATTTATTGGCAAGGCTACTTTATATTGGGTGGTAGTTCCACTTTAATAAACATTTATTACATTACTGTGGTCATTCCTTGTATACTACTACTACTATATAGAGTAGTTCTTTTTAGACTCATATATAGTAAGCACGATATGTTGGTTTGCCATATGCCTGCATAGCGCTCTCCACTATCTTTTCCTATCTGATATCCTTACTATTTTAGACTTCACACACAGTCTGTTTTGGATGCTAGCAGCTTTGCAGATATCCCTATACTTTCATTGGTTTACTTTTATCTATTTTTAATTATTTTGTATTGATTCATTATCTATCATAGAACTTGGGATAGATCGTCATGCTGCACCTGTACCACCATTATAGTTTTTTCTTGGCTTAGTCATACAGTTTGAGTCTGATTCAATGCAAAACATATATATACTTAATAAATAATTGAATCTGCCTTGTTCCAACTGGGGATGGACTGGGAGACAGCTACAATACATTCTTGTAGAGCCCTGATTGGCCTACAGAGCCACAGGTAGTAAGAGTGGGGAGTGGGTTGAGTTGTGATTGGTTTTTGATGATATTTAACCCTTTGAGTGCCAGAGGCATATGCAGCACATTGCGGAGCAATGTTTTGTGTATCCCCTCTGGTGCTCAAAGGGTTAAATCTCATCAAAAGCCAACCACAACTCAACCCGCTCCCCACTCTTACTGCCTGTGGCTCTGTGGTGTTGTTAGTTTAAGCAATATTTCCTTGTACATATGGCCCTGTGTTATTTTCTCTGGTAAATGCAGCTCATGGGGCCAAAATCCTGACATGTTTTCCTTTAGGATGGAACTTCCTTTACCTGTTGGATATGATTTGTGAGTGTAAGTGATCTGTACTGTATACACACTGCTTGATTTTTCAATCTTGGGTTGATCTTTTGTGCCCATATCTTCACATTACTTGAGTCTTAAACACGGGGAAAAGTCAGGCTATGTATCTAGTAAAGATAATTTATGCTATCTGTATATATGCAGTATATACCATATCCATATCTCTGGAAAATTTCCACACTACTGTGAAGAATAAATCTAAAAATCGGTTTGGCCACAAAAGAGGGTGTGGCTTACCAAGGGGGCTTGGATAGGAGGTGAGGTAAATGCAGGGCTAGGGGTGCCAGGGGGTGTTGTGCCTAGGGGTGCCTAGGATGTAAATCCGGCCCTGGATGCTCTATATACACATTAGAAAGTATCCACAATTAATTTATTTTCATAAAGTGCAATTACCATTAGTATGCATTTTCAACACACTTCATCAGCTAGTCCATAAGCTTCTGTATGCCCTCAGAAAAAGTGCTTTTAGTTGAGTGACAAGCCACTGATGTACCACTTCTTTCATTTCTTGGTTACTCAGTGTTTTATGATTTCATGAGCTGGACCATTACTGATCTCATTCATATCATACACTTTGTAGATGGGCTACCTGTCCATTATCCAGAATTTTGGCATATACTTGTTCAAATGTTTTCCTCTGTGGAGGATGTAGACGCCAGTGTTGGTCTTCACCAGCAACACTTATTCAACTGTGTAACGCCCTGTTTCCATGTTTTGCTGAAGGTCTATGATGGAAAACTGCTCCAGGTATACCTTCAGTTCACAAAAATAATTCCACTGCATGCTGTCTTGGAACGTGAAAAAAGGTGCTATTTATTTACCCATATATCCTTTGCTTCTGCGTCCCTGCACTGTAATTCAAGTCAGTCAGGCCCGGACTGGGACAAAAAATAGGCCCGGGCATTTAAAGCTGAGCAGCCCATTTTTATTTTCTGAGCAGCCCATTGGGGGGGGGGGGGGTTGGGCGTTCTCTCTTTTATTTTTTTTAAACGCCTGGACCGGCCCCCAGGCCGGTACAAGGATTTATGTATACACAGGGCGAAGGTGCATTTTGATGCCCCCACCCCCCTCTGACCCGGACACAATCCCCTGACCCGCCCACATATTCACCCCCACACTCTGCCCAGCTCCACACTGCACACCCCATCCTCCTCCCCACCTCCACATTGCCCACACTGTTCACCTCCACAATGCCCTGTTCATCTCCACATTGCCCCTTCCACAATGCCCTGTTCATCTCCACATTGCCCCTTCCACAATGCCCTGTTCATCTCCACATTGCACCTTCCACAATGCCCCCTTCATCTCCACATTGCCCCTTCCACAATGCCCCCTTCATCTCCACATTGCCCCTTCCACAATGCCCCCTTCATCTCCACAATGCCCCTTCCACAATGCCCCCTTCATCTCCACATTGCCCCTTCCACAATGCCCCCTTCATCTTCACATTGCCCCTTCCACAATGCCCCCTTCATCTCCACATTGCCCCTTCCATGTCCACAATGCCTTTTCCACGTCCACAATGCCCCCTTCATCTCCACATTGCCCCTTCCACAATGCCCCCTTCATCTCCACAATGCCCCTTCCACAATGCCCCCTTCATCTCCACATTGCCCCTTCCACAATGCCCCCTTTATCTTCACATTGCCCCTTCCACAATGCCCCCTTCATATCCACATTGCCCCTTCCACAATGCCCCCTTCATCTCCACATTGCCCCTTCCATGTCCACAATGCCTTTTCCACGTCCACAATGCCCCCTTCCACAATGCCCCCTTCATCTCCACATCGCCCCTTCCACAATGCCCCCTTCATCTCCACATTGCCCCTTCCATGTCCACAATGCCTTTTCCACGTCCACAATGCCCCCTTCCATGATGCTCCCTTCATGTCCACAATGCCCCCTTCATGTCCACAATGCCGCCTTCAACAATTCCCCTTCATCTCCACAATGCCGCCTTCATCAGTGCCCCATAAAGCCCCTTCATCTACACATTGCCCATTCGTCTCCACAATGCCCCTTGATCCCCTACCACATGGTATGCCACTAGATTACCAGGAACTTAACAGTGCTCTGTGCCTCGTTTGGCACAGAGCTGAATCTCCCGCGCGCGGGTCGCAGAAATGCAGAGCGCTGGGAGATGATGTCATCTCCCAGCGCTCTGTATTACTACAGAGCCTGGGTCGCTGGACCGGCCCACCGGGAAAACGCCCGGTATGCCCGATGGCCAGTCCGGGCCTGAAGTCAGTATTGTTGCCTTCTTCAATCTGGGTAGGACCAGTCAGAAAGAGGCATATAAGGAAGCCATCCATGGCAAATCAACAGTCTATTTTTTTTCAAATCTGAAAAACAATGCATAAAGAGGTCAAGACCAGGGGTGCCTTGGAGGGACACAGAAGAAAAGGAATTATCGGTAAGTAAATTTCACCCTTTTTTCTGTGTCCATACCCACAGCAATACAAGTGGAGCACTCTAATACTAATAATAGCAGTACTAATGAGAGAGGGAATTTTAATCCATAAAATGTGCATATACTTATATCCATAAACATATACATTATGACACAGAACCTGATATCCAAAAGAAACACAAAGATGAACTAAAGAAAGGAAAAAAATAGATCATAGAGAGGAACCAGTAATGAAGAAACCACTGCCTGAAGCACCTTCCTGCCAAATCAAGCTTCTGTAGAAGCCTACACATCCAGACGATAATGCTTGATGAATATAGATAATGAGGACCAAGTGGCAGTTCTGCAGATGTGTTCTGGCAAAACTGTTGTTTTAGATGCCCTGGAAGTCAAAACTGATCTTGTAGCTTGTGCCTTAATACCCTCAGGTAGAGATAACCTTCATTCAAGTAAGATAGTTTTATGCACTCAGTGATCCATTGGGTTATAGAAGCCTTCACTGCTGCAAAATCTCTGAATTTCCCTTGAATGTGAGCCAGTAGAGAGTCCTTAAATCCTTGGTCCTCTGGAGGTAGCAAGAGGTGCACATTTCCAGATCTAAATTATGAAATTACTTCTCCCTTTCTCCTTTTAGACTAGGACAAAAGGAAGAGAGTGCAATATCTTTATCAAATGGAAGGATGAAACAACCTTGACTCTAAAAGAGGGCTTTGTCTTGAGGAGTACCTTATCCTAAAGGATCCAGGAATGGAGACTTAGGAGATCCTGAAGCTCGCTAACTCTCTTGGCAGAAGTAATAACCAACAGAAAAACTGTATTCAGGATTAGTGCCTTAATACTAGAATTCTCAATCTGGAAGAACAGGACAGCTGATTGCAGACTGTTTTCAAGTGCTAAGGACAGGGGCGTTCTTAGGTTCCAAATAGATCTGGGGTTAGAGCCCATGGCAAAAGTCAACAATGCACCTGCGGTTGTGATGATAATGCTGTAGTGAGGAGTGGGTTACCCTGACACAACATAACTGTTTAGTTTGCTAATTTCATTATAATGCAATGCAAAGAACAGAAGAACTTCCAGTTCATACAAAACCATTTCCTGTATACATATCAGTACTTGCAGATCTAAACTTAAAATCATCATGACTCACAAACAAAATAAAACCAGAAAATAAGTATATACAGCAGGTATAAGGTTTTGTATAAGACATTTGTATGCACTAATTTGATTTGTTAATTACATTCTTTATTCAGATTATGTTTTCACGCAAAATGTATATTTGTCTAGATTGTATTATTGTGAACAATGCATATCCTATAAGCTGAAATGTTGAATGAAATAAGCACACTCTTGTTTCTAAGACTGTCCAAGACCCTAAGACTTTAAGTATGGCATACTTGGCCAATAAAATATATTGTGAGGATTATCTTATATACATGTCCACTATGTATCTGAGAAATTTCAACCTTGGCTATTAAAGGGATAGTAATACTTAAAATGTAAAAAAAAAATATGTAGGGTTTATCCCCCTGAGTAAAACAATAGTACTCCCACTGCTGAAAGGTGTTTCATTCAAAAGTTATTAATTTTCAAAGTTGAAATTTTTAGGTGCAATGTCACAGTGGCCTGAAATTGTACAGTGGCGCTGTTGCTACACCATCCTATGGAGATTTATGGTCCCGGGACCAGAGCTGTCCATAGGATTGTGTAGCAACAGCGCCACTGTACAATTTCAGGCCACTGTGATATTGCACCTAAAAAATTCAACTTTGAAAATTAATACATTTTGAATGAAACACCTTTCAGTAGTGGGAGTACCCTTGTTTTACTCAGGGGGATAAACCCTACAACATATATTTTTTACATTTTAAGTATTACTATCCCTTTAAAGGGATAGTAATACTTCGTTTTAACTTTATTTTATTTTGTAGGCATTAAAAAAACATGAATAATGATATGTCTTATCTCTCAAACCTTTATGGTTTATGAGATATTCACAAGCAAAGTTTCCCCCTCCCGCCCCTTTTACCTACTGTAAACAATCTCTTCTCAGATGTGGAATGCAGTCCATAGACTGGACAGATAACAGAAGGGGACACTCTTATTCCTATGAAAACAATGAAATCCCTGCCCCCCTTGACAAGCTTTTCAGGTTTTTCCCTTATCTTAATTGAAGATTGTCCCTCTCTGCAGTCTACCTGGGCACCTCCCTTCTGCCCTGGCTGAGAAGTGTTACATCACTAAAAGGGGCAGGAGGGGGACACTTTGCTTGTGAATATCTCTTAAACCATAAAGGTTTGAGAGATAAGACTTATATCTTTCTTCATGTTTTTTTAATGCCTACAAAATAAAATAAAATTAAAACGAAGTATTACTATCCCTTTAAGAGTGGTCCATAATAAGATTTTTACTACTAATTGAAATCAATGTAGTCCTCACTATTAAGAATGGTCCATAATAAGGTGTTTTACTAATAACAGAAATGTTATTTCTTAGTGTGAACCAATTACATTCTAATTTTCCCTCCTTTCCTTATAAATTGACAATATTGTCCTGTGGTAGCATTTATGGGTTCTTATAAATTAAGCCATTCCCAAGTGGTCTGCTCAAGAAACCTTTAACCCTTTCAGTGTCAGAGAGGTATCCAATACGTTGTTTGAACCCATAGGTTATTTATTCACTTTACAGACTTTTGGAATTAATTTTCCATAGGTTTATAATAGGCACTTTTGGAGCTGGTAACATAATAGTTTTTTTGAGGAATGGGAATTCTGATGGATAGCTGTACTTGCCAGCTGTTGTAACACATGTATTTTTAAAAGTGAGACAGTGCCTTCTCAGATGACCCCCTCCCCCATATGCAGATTGATGTTCTAAGAATTGAAATCATTCTGGAGCAAATCAACTGCATCATAGGGAACAAATACAAATTCACAAATGCCTATTGATTTAAATAGGGCTTTTAATCCTTTGAGTGCCAGAGAGGTACACAACACATTGAAAACCAATGCGTTGCGTACCCCTCTGACACTCAAAGGGTTAACCTTGAATACAAGAACAACATGCTGGAGACCTATCATTGAAAAAGTTAAAACCCCTATGTAAACCAATGTGAATGTTTATTTGCCCCTAGTGGTGCATTTGGTTCATCCTCAATTACTCTTTAACCCTTTAAGTCATTTGGGCTATCCAACACGTGGCACTAAAATGGTTAAATTCTGGCATCAACTAGCAAAGTTATTTCTCATTGCAATAGGGCACCACTGGATATTTGTGTTCCTTGGAGAATGCAAAAGGATGGATATTTTTCTGACACTCAAAGGGTTAAAAAGTGATGCAAGGAGTTATGTTATATTATAGCAGCTGCTGCCTCCCATTGCCTTTTAATCCTTTGAGTGCCAGAGCTGACTTCTGTTTAAAATTGAACCAGATGTGGTCAGTGAAATTAGAACTTCATAAATTATGAAATTCTAAGTTCATAAGAAGTGAATATAATGTCTATTACAGGAGCATGACTTAATGACTGCCGTAGATTATGACTTGCCTCAGTCTCAGTCAGCCTGCAGGGGTTTACTGGGTAGCGAGTCTATTTAGTACCACAAACAGCACAAAAGGACAGAGATGCGGAAGCTCCCACTCTTCATAGGCTTGTTATGCCACCGCAGTCATGCTGTCACTGATATGGCTCTCTCTCTCCAGCGCATCTACGATAAAGCGAGATATAGAGATAGGCCATGGCAGACGGCACCCTCTTGCTCCACTGGGCTGCATTAGGAAACAAACGTGGCACTACTCACACATTAACCCTTTGATTGCTAGAGGGGTGCACAACGCATTGCTTTGCAATTCACTGTGTAGCTCTCTGGCACTCGAAGGGTTGGAGACAAGCGAATCACTGGCATGGCTAATGGGGGTGCGATGGATTGCATGCTGGGTTTTGTTCAACAGATGCCGCTGTCTGCATTCGGGGCTGCCCACAAACACATTTAGGGCTTCAGCGCCCTTAGCCCACCCCTAGCGACGCCCCCGGCTAAGGAGGAACTATATCCTTAATTTTTGGTCTGACTTTATGAATTGCTCTAATATAGTTCTTGGCTAAGTCATTCTCTACAACCTGAGTCACCAGCAAGGCTGATAAAGCCAAAAGCTAGTTCATTATTGAACAGATGGTTTTAAATACAGGTTCAGAAACTTATCTGATTCGTAATGATGCCCACTCAGCCTCCAAGCCATACATTTTAAGAGGTCTGGCTTGTGATGAAATACTGGGCCCTGAAATAGGAGATCCCCCCTGAGTGTAAGTGAAAATTTTATCAAGTCTGAAAACCATATCCTTTTTGGCCACCTTGGGGCTACTGAGATGAATTCTCTCTTGTCTCACCTTATTTTCCTCAAGACGTCCACTATCATAGGCAGGCCCGGACTGGCCATCGGGCATACCGGGCGTTTTCCCGGTGGGCCTGTCCAGCGACCCAGGCTCTGTAGTAATACAGAGCGCTGGGAGATGACATCATCTCCCAGCGCTCTGCATTTCTGCGACCCGCGCGCGAGAGATTCAGCTCTGTGCTGAAGGAGGCACAGAGCACTGTTAAGTTCCTGGTAATCTAGCGGCATACCATGTGGTAGGGGATCAAGGGGCATTGTGGAGACGAATGGGCAATGTGTAGATGAAGGGGCTTTATGGGGCACTGATGAAGGCGGCATTGTGGAGATGAAGGGGAATTGTTGAAGGCGGCATTGTGGACATGAAGGGGGCATTGTGGACATGAAGGGAGCATCGTGGAAGGGGGCATTGTGGACGTGGAAAAGGCATTGTGGACATGGAAGGGGCAATGTGGAGATGAAGGGGGCATTGTGGAAGGGGCATTGTGGAGATGAAGGGGGCATTGTGGAAGGGGCAATGTGGAGATGAAGGGGGCATTGTGGAAGGGGGCATTGTGGACGTGGAAAAGGCATTGTGGACATGGAAGGGGCAATGTGGAGATGAAGGGGGCATTGTGGAAGGGGCAATGTGGAGATGAAGGGGGCATTGTGGAAGGGGCAATGTGAAGATGAAGGGGGCATTGTGGAAGGGGCAATGTGGAGATGAAGGGGGCATTGTGGAAGGGGCATTGTGGAGATGAAGGGGGCATTGTGGAAGGGGCATTGTGGAGATGAAGCGGGCATTGTGGAAGGGGCAACGTGGAGATGAAGGGGGCATTGTGGACGTGGAAAAGGCATTGTGGACATGGAAGGGGCAATGTGGAGATGAAGGGGGCATTGTGGAAGGGGCAATGTGAAGATGAAGGGGGCATTGTGGAAGGGGCAATGTGGAGATGAAGGGGGCATTGTGGACATGGAAAAGGCATTGTGGACATGGAATGGCAATGTGGAGATGAAGGGGGCATTGTGGAAGGGGCAATGTGAAGATGAAGGGGGCATTGTGGAAGAGGCAATGTGGAGATGAAGGGGGCATTGTGGAAGGGGTATTGTGGAGATGAAGGGGGCATTGTGGAAGGGGCAATGTGGAGATGAAGGGGGCATTCTGGAAGGGGCAATGTGGAGATGAAGGGGGCATTGTGGAAGGGGCAATGTGGAGATGAACAGGGCATTGTGGAAGGGGCAATGTGGAGATGAACAGGGCATTGTGGAGGTGAACAGTGTGGGCAATGTGGAGGTGGGGAGGAGGATGGGGTGTGCAGTGTGGAGCTGGGCAGAGTGTGGGGGTGAATATGTGGGCGGGTCAGGGGATTGTGTCCGGGTCAGAGGGGGGTGGGGGCATCAAAATGCACCTTCGCCCTGTGTATACATAAATCCTTGTACCGGCCTGGGGGCCGGTCCAGGCGTTTAAAAAAAATAAAAGAGAGAACGCCCAACCCCCCCCCCCCAATGGGCTGCTCAGAAAATAAAAATGGGCTGCTCAGCTTTAAATGCCCGGGCCTATTTTTTGTCCCAGTCCGGGCCTGATCATAGGCATGGGAGAAAATAAGTAAGCCAGGGGAAAATGCCACTGTCAATTCAACAGCTTTCACGGGATTTGAGGGAAGTCTTGAAATCTTGTAAACCTGTCTGCCTGGGTTGGCTTTTTGCTTCCAGACATGAGAGAAAATCCCAAATGACCCCTTACTGGAGTAGGAGACTAGGTCTGTCCTTCCTTATAGATATTTTTTTCTTAAAGGGATAGTAATACTTGAAAATAATTTTATTTTATATTGTAGCCCTTAAAAAAACATTAAAAATTATATTTCTTATCTCCCAAACCTTTATGGTTTGGGAGATATTAGCAAGTAAAGTTTCCCCTCTAGTGACGTCACTGCTCTAGCTGTCAGATTTGAAATCCGGTCCACAGACCAGCAGGTGGCTCTTCAGCAGTGCCGAGATCACAAACTTTAAAAATAATTTCTTCATTGGAATGATCTACAAAGTGTGCTTGCAAGCCAGGCACACTTTACAGACAGTTCCAATGAAGTAGTTCTTTTTAAATATCGTGATCTCGGAGCTGCCGGCTGATCTGTGGACCGGATTCCAAATCTGTCCACTAGATGGCAGACTTGGCTAAAACAGCCAGGAAAGGGGAACTTTACTTTACTTGCTAATATCTCCCAAACTGGGAGATAAGACTTATATCATTTTTTAATGTTTTTTAAGGCCCACAATATAAAACAAAATAATTTTCCAGTATTACTATCCGTTTAAACTGGTTTCTTTGCATCCCTCATTTTCTTTTCTTTAGCTGACAATCATAAAAGCTCTTGTGTTGGGTTGGGCTGGTATAATGAACTGGTATTTTCTGTCTGTCATGGCACAATAGCACTTTCTACTATAGCCAAGAAAAGCTCTTTTTTAGCTGGTATTTTTCAGCAATTAGAGCTGCTGTTTATTTGGCAGATCTTTTTGCTATCTTTGAACATTGGACATAATAATACAAATTGACCCTAAGCTCTAACAAAGTAGCTTTTATCGTGTTTACCTGTACTTATAACCCATATTGACAAGTTGGATATAATGTCACTAACCCTTAAGATTGTAATTTATATTAATAAAGGTTAAGTTTTAAATATCCCAATTATCTCCTACTTCCCTAGTGGTTTATTGTAATGAGGCATACTGAGTACTAGTTCTACAGGGTTATCATTTTCAATTATTTCTCTAATTTTTGTTAACAGTTGTAATGCAGAATTTTGGAAAGAATATTTAAAACAGACCTCACATTTCAAGAGGAATGTCTACTGCAACATGATGGAATTAGGGGTCACATACAGAAAATGTTTCAGTGCATAAGTACGTAAAAACAGAATGATCCTTCTCTGAATAGTTGGCTTTAGTATCATAAAATTATCCAGTGGCTGGGTTATTAACAAGAGAACATTTCATCATAATATCAGCTTGCTGCTGTTCATAAACAAATGTTAATTAAAGTGTTGCATTTTAGTTCAAAAAGTTGGAATGCTAAATTATCATTGAATATAACTTTTATGAATAATTTAGTAGGATTGGATATGATGTTGATTGTAGCCCTTTGGTGGCCCTCAATACGATTCTAAGTAAATCGACGAGAGCAGGAGTGCAATGCTTGGATGTGTCAGTGCTCCTTATTAACTGTTCACCTAAGGTGGACTGGCAACTGTCTTAGAATCAGAGTGTCTTGCTACTTGTTAGGAGGCATGTAAGGAAACAGAAGTATAAGGAATAATTAGAAGACTGTAAAGATCTAAATCTTTCTTACATTTTTGACATAAATACATTCTTAAAAATATGTGATAATCAAACAAATATACTTTCTTTTATCAGGAATCTCACTACTATCGCCTAAAATAATAATACTGCACACACATACATCTTAACACTACAAAAATATTATATTTTTTTTGTAAAATTATATTTGATGCTATTTAGTATACATATACCAAAGAAAAAAGTTATAAATTAAAAAATATATAGACCTTGAATTTTGGAAGATTTGTAAATAGTACAAGTCAAAGCAGCATTTGGAAGTAACAAAAAATTCTCAGTTCTGCCATTACCCATAACCCTCTGCCATAACCTGAATCTCTCCACCTTTTTAATAAATTCCCTAACTTTTCTTATGCTAAATAGTAAACGATGTAATAATATACCTATATTATGCTCCAAATGCCACTATTTCAATGTCCTTTTGAAACCTCAGAAAAAAGATCACACCAGCAAAATATATCAATACCAACAAATAAGATACAAATAATCTAGGTGCACTCAAAGACAAAAAAGTACAAAATAGAGCAAATGGAAGATCATGAGGTGGAGATAACCACATGGGTACCCCAAAACAGAAGCCAAATATAAGGAGGCACACTCAAGGTACAGAAAAATATCATATGTTTATTGAATACAAAAAAGAAAATATGGGCAGTATTCTTAAAAGAAATTAAAAACATTACAAGTGAGCCCTATTTAATATGAAATGTCTCCATGAATATACAGAAAGGATATACTATGTACAAATAATAATGTGCAAGCAATAGTTTTCTATGTATCACCAAACTGCGTGTGACGATACACGTTGGGTTGTAGGGATGACAGTGAGCCTTGACGTGGTCCTTTATGTTTCCACTAGGATACAAGAGTATACTATTTTTCTATTTCACTATGTAAATATCCTATATATTTATATTATTTTCCTATTTGCACTTTGGTGATAAAGTACTACTTTACTGAAAGGATGATAAACTCATGGAACAGCCTCCAAACAGAGGATGGACTCGTAGGAAGAAATACTGTTATTGTATTCAAAAATACATGAGATAGGCATAAATCTATTCTGAGAAGTATGTAGAACTGGATATTTTAATTAGATATGGAAATGGGTTGACTGGATGAGCCAGATTCTTTTCTGCCATTAAAATGTATGTTTTTTTGTTTACAGACAAAGAACCTTGGACCTCGGCATGAAAAAACAGCAAATTTACTTGGTGGACCATATCATTATATACACGTCCATTAAAGATAAATGCTTGGATTTTATTCCACCTGGTGGGGAGACTGACTGACAATAGACTCAGAAAACTACTATATTGTAGCTTGTTTTTTTTTCACTTGCAGTTCTATTACAGCCAGCACGTATCACAAATGTGACAATTTGGGTTACGTACAAAAACTGCCAAAAAAGCTTTCCAAATGGCCATTCTGTTATTACATTGTAGTAGAATAGCCTTTGCAAGGCTCTTTTTTTAGGCTCGACAGGCATTCCCAGGCTCAACAGCTCTGTAGTGATCTAATTTTTTAAAGCAGCGAGCAATCTGCCATTGTCCGTGATGAACAATCTGTGAAGACTGAGCAAATAGGGGCAAAATATATATAGTTAGTTACAATAAAGTACAGTAAATTGTATACCTGATTACTTTATTAATTTGCCTTACACAGCTTTATCTTGCCATGTCTTACCTATATGTGTTTTCAGTATTGTTTTAATGATGACTGTCAATTAAAATCTCAGTGTCCCTGAATTAGTTTTACACTACTTTACAGGCTATGATTTAACCCTTTGGATGCTAGACCAAGGAGTTAATTATTTTTTTTTGTCCTTGGATATTGTGGACCAACAGAGGTGTTTAGGCATGGACTGGACTTGATGGACGCATGTCATTTTCAGCCTAAGGGTATTTTCTGTGCCAGGAAACAGTGGATGAGACTGGGAGTGGTATGGGTGGCGCTAGGGGCAACTAGAGAACCATGTCTAGGGGCACCTGGTGTGTATATTATGTTTATATTGAATGTGCATTGTGTATGTATGTGTCTATTGTGTGCATGTGTATTGTGTGTATTGTGTGAGTGTTTGTGTGTAATATGTTTGTGTATTTGTTGCATTTTTAGAGTAAAGAGACAGACCTTGTTCTGGTGCAACACATTTATTTTGTGGTCTTTATCTACCATCTGGGGACCTGGTGTAATACCCGACTCCAAACACAGGTTTCCCTTATTGCCTTCCCCTCCCAAGGTGTCTCTCCCTACACACAGAACCTCCAGGTGTCTCTCAGTCCACAGCTTTTCCAGTGGTAAGTGGTCACATGGCGTTAACAAATTTCTGTGAATTACTCTATTTCTACCTCTTCCATTTTCTGGTCTGACTTTGTAGACAGGGCTTTCTTTGCTTTTTCTTTGCACAACTATGTGAACTCTATCTTTCCAATAGGATCAAATTTTTCCAGGTCCTCCTCTTTCAGTTAAGTTGTGAACCAGCACTCGACCACCAGGTTGTAAATCATTCCCATGGATTCTCCTATCATAGTATACTTTTCTTCTTGTTGCTTCTTTGTCGGCTGTTTTAAATGCAATGTGGTATGCTTCACTCATCCTCTTTTGCCAGTCTGTTACGTAATCTTGATCCATTTCTTGTTTTCCTTCAACAGTGCGATTGAAGAAAAGGTCAATAGGAAGTCTTGGGGATCTCCCAAACAGTAGGTAATACAGTGAGTATCCTGTAGCCTCACTGAGTGTGCAATTATAGCCGTGAACAACTTTTCCCAATGAGTTCTTCCAGTCTGTCTTCTCTTTCTCTGTTAGAGTTCTCAACATGGTTAGCAGTGTCCTGTTGGACCTTTCTTCTTGGCCATTTCCTTGAGGGTGATATGGGGTTATATGAGAGCCACAGACTCCCGAGAGTTCTTTCAGCCTTGTGAACATCTGATTCTCAAACTCTTTTCCCATTTCATGGTGGATCTTGCTCGGGAACCGAAATTTTAGTGCAAAATCATTAAAGATCTTTTCAGCTACAGTCTTGGTGGGTTTGTCTTTGTGGCATAGGCCTGTGCGTACCGCGTTTATTGATCCATGAATACTAGGATGTATTCATATCCTTGCTTACATGTCTCCAAATGCAGGAAGTCGTTGGATACCACTTCAAATGGATAGGTTGTGGTAATATCACGGAGCCAGAGACTAGGCTCTACCTAAGAGGAGATATCACGGGTACAGAGACTCCTCCAACAAGGGTTGGTGGAGTGAAGGCTAGAGTGCGTCGCTGGGGAGCGTGGCTGGTGTTCGCAGGCCCCCTGTAGTGCGCTGTGCTGCGGCCAAGGCCGTGTAGAGGTGCTGGCTACGAAGCCAGATGACCTCCTTCGGTTGAGCCGAAGAAGGCCCAGGATAACGCACTACAGTGAGGTCACCCACCACCAACCCCAGGGAAGGACTATTTCCAGAGTAAAACAAGGACTCACTGAAGGTAAGCCCTGAGGCTAAGGAGACAATGAGTGGGGTCAGAGCAGCTAGAGCAGCAGAAGGTAGGTAGGCTATAAGCTAGGAGACACAGGTGGCTAGCTGAACAGGGAAGGAACCTAGACAAGAGCTGGCAGACAGAAAGGCACAGGACTTCACAGGGAAGGACTGGTCAAGGCACAGGGGGTACTAAACAGGAGCAGACAAGAGGCACAGGACACCACAGGAGCGGACTGGAGAAGGCACTGGTGTATGACTGGAGCATGCAGGAAGGAGCAGGACTCCACAGGGGCAGAGAGGAAAGGCACTGGGGTGATGACTGGAGCAGGAAGGGAAGCAGGATACCACAAGACTGGAGAAACACTAAGTTGCGGACTGCAGCAGACAGGGGAGCAGGGCACCTCAGGACTGGAGAGGCACTAGGTTTCTGACTGGAGCAGACAGGGAAGCAGGACGCCACAGGACTGGAGAAGCACTGGGGTGAAGATTACAGTGGCCGGAGGAAGAGGACACCACAGGACTGGAAGGCACTGGGTAGCTGAGTGGAGTAGCAGGAGAACGCTGCACACTGGAACGCTATAATCGTGCGCCGCACGAAAGCGGCGTGCGGTTAATAAGGACTGAAACCCGGAAGCGCGGGTCAAGGATGATGTCACCATGCTACGTGGTGACAACCAAGACAACCCTGAAGACAGGCGAACCCGCCGGGCAAGCGACGGAAGGGAAAGCCTGACAGGTAATGGTAGTCAATGGTGCTGTAGTAGGCTTATTGGGCTGCTTCTTCTTAAGACATTCACAGACTCTGGTCACAAAGTGTTCAACATCCTTCTGTATATGTTGCCAGTAGAATCTGTCTCAAATTAATGTGAGTGTCCTTTTAACACAAAGGTGTCCCATTTCTTGGTGTAATTCTTTGAATACAAGTGGGTGGTACTCTTTAGGCAGGATTAGTTGATTGCGTTCTGCTTTTTTCCTGTGTAACACTCCATCTTTATTCACATACAGTTTTGTCCATTGTTTCAGTAATGACCAGACATCTGGGTACTCTGTTTTCTGGACTTTGTTTCCTGGATGCTGATTCTTTGACTTGTATCTCAGAACTCTTCCAGTGATGGGGTCTTTTTATTGGGACTTTCGAATCTGAGCCATAATCAGGGATCTAGTAGCTGTACTAGAGGGTGCATCCTATACAAGTTCTAGTGCACTTGTGAAGACTGTTCCTATTCCCTGTGACGGTGCTTCCAACTCTACAGATATTCCCAGTATTGAAGAGCTGATGATATCCTGTATGATTTTTTCTGTACATTGATTCATGAAGTCATTTATCTCTAATGGGATAGACCATCTAACGGGATAGACCATCTGCATCTGCATTTGACTTGCCTGGACAGTATCGAATAGTGAAGTTAAAATCTGCAAGCTGTGCTACCCACCGGTGGCCTGTGGCATTCAATTTGGCTGTAGTGAGGATATTTGTGAGAGGGTTGTTGTCTGTATACACCACGAATGAGGCTGCATGGTGCAGATAGTCCCTGAATGATTCACAAATGGCCCATTTCAATGCCAGAAATTCTAATTTCCCAGAGTGCATGTGGTAATTCTTCTCCGGTGCCATCAGTGTTCTGGAGCCATACCAATCACTACCATATTTCCTCCTTGCCTTTGGTATAACACTGCTCCATGACGTTCCATTAATGTGTCACAGTATAACACGAAAGGCTGTGTGAAATCTGCGTATCCCAGGACAGGTGGTTTTAACAAATAGTCGATGAGCTGGTTTAGAATTTCCTGATGGCTATTCATCCAACTAATAGGTCTGCAGGATGGTAGATGTCCTTGCTGCTTGGTTGTTCATCCCTTCTTCTTTGCTTGGGGGGTTCCCTCCTTTAATGATGCTGTGTCTTTCCATTTAGTTCATATGGGGCCAGAGATAGCAGCTCATATAAGGGCTTGGCAATTCTGGAGAAGTTTGGAATGTAAGACCGGTAGTATGAGAGAAATCCCAACATCGTTCTCAAATCTCCTATGATTTCAGGCTTTTTTTCTTTTAATTTCTGTACTGGTACAATCTCAGCTGGATCCATCGTGTAACCATCTCCTGAGACCATCTTTCCCAGAAATCTCACTTTTCTCTTGAATAGTTCTCACTTCCAAGGAGTCAGCTTGCCACCATGTTGCTGGTACCTTTGTAAGACAGTCTGAACATACTTCAAGTGATCTTTGAATGTACTGCTATGAACAAGATTGTCATCCAAGTAAGGTTGGTAGATAACATCTCTCAGCTCTGAAAGACAATCTTCCATACTCCGTTGGAACTCTGCAGGAGCTGCGCTGAGCCCAAGTAGGATACGAACCAACTGATAAAGTCCCCATGGAGTGATGAAGGCAGTTAGTAGATGACTTTTGATGTCCAGGAATCCCTGATAATAGGCCTTCCCTTGGTCAAGAACAGAGAACCAAGAGCTGCCACTCAAGGAGTCCAACATGTCCTGTATTTTTGGTATTGGATGGTGATCAGGCACCAACTTTCTGTTCAATTCCCTGTAGTCACAGCAGAGCCTCAGACTTCCATCCTTCTTCCTGGCACAGACCACAGGTGAAGAGTATGATAATCTTGACTGAGTTATCCATCCCCTGTTCAGCAGATCTTGCATGTACTCCTTCACTTCTTCATGGAGGGGTTTTGAAACTGACATGTAGGTCTTCTGGACAGCTGTGGTATCTTTAAGAGTGATGTGCATGTTGAGAGATAGGATGCAACCAATATCATCGTCATCGAAGGTGAAAGCATGACATTCTTTCCTCAACACTTGTCTTACTGCTTGTTGCTGAGTCTCACTTAAGTGGTCCACATTTACCGGAGGATCCCACTTCTGGTTAGTTCTGCCACTGCTGTTAGCCCACTTCTTTACTTCAAACTCTAGTAGCTTCAGCCCATTGTTAGAGTGGTTGCTTGTTTGTCCATGTTGTAACTCTCGGTCACTGACTGGTCTCACTGCTGCTGGATACACTGTTTTTACAGTTTGGCAGTGACCCAGGAGGCAACGTTGGTTTAATGTGATATCATGCTTGGTGGTATTTGCAATAGGGATGGATACATAGATTGGACTTCCCTTGCGAACAGCTACTACCACTTCACTGATGGCCAACCCTTCTGGTAAAGGGCACAGTTCGGATGGAACAAAGAGCATCTCTTGGCCTTTGGTTCTGACTCCCACATGGGCACGAGTGTGTATAGAGGTAATCTGGTCTGCGGTTAGGACTATTTTCTTCTGCCCTGTTCTCACAATACCTTCATCATAATTTGCAGCTGAAGTCTGTAGGAGTTTTAGCATGGTTTCAGCTGTCTTTGCTGTTACTGAAAATGTGGTGCTCATCATCTGTGTAACCCTGGCTGATGTTCCTGCTACCCTCTTCTCTTGACTGACTACTTCTTCAATTACATTGAACCCAATAACTGGATCTTCGGCTGCTTTAGGGTCACTTGAGACTAAAATTGGGACTGTCAGCATCTCTGCTGATGCTGGCTGACAGTCCAATTGAAATATCACCTCAATTCACCCAATAAATTGTATTTCTGTCTGGTTAGCTCCTAGTCCAGTCAGAGTTCCATGTCCAAGCAGTTCTTCAGTGGGTTGGATTGTGGTGTGTGGGAGATATTGTTTTCTCCAGACGTCATTCACAATGCTGGCTTGTGCCCCAGTTTCCCACAAGGCTTCAATGATGACATCATCAAGTCGGCAACGGACAAGGAACCATCCCATTCCAATCAGATCTATCACCTTGGCTTGACGCTGTGGTGGTAAATAATTTACTGTGTTTCTAGGAGTGGTTCTCAGAACGTCATTACTGGACACCATACCTTGCTGTCTTGAAGTGTTAGTAGGATGATGGTGTGTTCGTTGTTTCGGAGTTCTGACTAGTGTGTGCTGGTGTCGGTGGGACACTTAGTAAAAAGCTACTGAGGTCCCGTATCATCAGCCTGTTCAAGTTTTCCGGTGGCTGTGTCTTTACTCTGCATCCCCGTGACAAGTGTCCTGTTTGACCACAGTGGAAACAGTGAGTACATGTGGCTCCTGCATTGGCCTCCCGGCATTCCCTACAACCTCTCTGTCTTGCTTGTGTTCATTGGACACTCTCTTGATCGTAGCTGACTGCTGGTCTCAGTGGCTGTTAGGAACATTTTCTTCATTTCAAACATATCTGCCTTGAGATCTTCAATAAGCTTATAGGGATCTGTACTAGAATCTTTAATATTTGCTGGTGTTTTCTTTAAGTCTCTAGCGGTTTCAATCAGTACTTCATCTGTGACAGAGATATCATTAAGGTAAGGTTTTACCTGAAACTTTATGGCATCACTCAGGAGTCCAGTTTCAATAGAACGAAGAAACGTCCGTTGAATAAGGTCGGTACTGTATTGGTCTTCAGTTTCTTTGTCACTTGACTTCCAACATAGCTTTTCTTTCAACTCAATTGCTCTGAATAAGAAGTTCTGAGCTGACTCTTTGGGTTCTTGAGAGATATTCATCAGCTTATAGAACAGATTAGAGGAGCTATCTTCCTTATAGTTTCCCTTCAGGATAGTTTTCAACATTCTGAGAGTAAGTCCAGTCTTAATCTCCAACATATCTCTGAGATGAAGTCCAGGGCTGACTGCTCGTATCACTGCCTCAATAATCTCCACTTCAGAATGTCCCTTCCGGATTCTTGCTTCAATCTGATGGGTCAGGCTTGTGTAGGACAGTTTATCTTTCTGACCCCCTTCTCCAATCTGTCTGCAGATTCTGAATTCCCACCGAAGGGTTATTTCTAGCACAGTGGCTGGCAATGGTACTGTCATTTCCCCCACTTTTCTCACATTTCCACTGCTCACTCTAGTTCTATCCTCTAGTGTTCTTATCTCCTCTTCTAACACTCTGCGAGATCCCTCTTTAGATTGTTGCTGTTAGAGGTCTTATCTCTTAGGTCTCTTATCTGAATGGGCTCCTCTGCCATTGGTTCTGCGTCTACACCACTCTGCTTATTTCCATTAATAAACGACAGGAGGTCTTTCAAGCACTGGCAAACCTCATCTTCCTCTTTACTGCCTTCAATCTCCTCCAAGACTCTCTCTGCCTTCCTGATAAGAGATCGTCTGGACTTAGTGAGGAAACCTGCCCCACTTTATTCCTGGCACTTTAGAAATTGGCATACTTCAACAAGACAAGCTTTCTCTAGCTGCATTTGTGTTGAGCTCACTTCGTCTTGCAATTGCTCCATTTTGTAACGTTATTCTCAGATGACTTTCTAGTGACTTCTAGATTCGTCTCTGGTAAAAAGAGTAGTCTTTTCTTGCTTTAATTAACTCCTCCTGCCTGTCTCACCAAAATATGTTGCATTTTTAGAATAAAGAGACGGAGCTTGTTCTGGTGCAACATATTTATTTTGTGGTCTTTATCTGAAAACAGATAAATGACACTGTTTTACTCTGGGTGTTCTTGTACTATGTCTCTGAACTGCATTCAATGCTTGCCTCAGGATTACTGAGCCACTGAGGTGTTCACATGCTATCAAGTACAGTTACTGTGTCTGAAAACCTAGCGATTGCCGC
Source organism: Rhinophrynus dorsalis (assembly GCA_037306005.1). NCBI lineage: Eukaryota > Metazoa > Chordata > Amphibia > Anura > Rhinophrynidae > Rhinophrynus > Rhinophrynus dorsalis. Next base: position 213,059,255 of record CM074720.1, read on the forward strand.
CTGCTGATAGGAGGTTAAAACAGCAGAAAAAGAACTCTAGACAATGCAGTCATGGGATTTTCAATACTAACAAATAAAAAAATGCTTAATAGTTGCTACTGCATACTATATTCTTTTGGGGTACAATGAGTTTAATACCCATTTAATACACAGAGTGCCACATATTGTTTATACTGTGTATACATATTATGTTTATTGTGTTGTATGTGTTTTGTGTGTCTTTTTTGAGTATAGTCTTTGTGTATTGTGTGTGTGTCTGTAGAAGACCCTGCATTTCTTGGGGGTGTGGGTCACTCCTATGAAAATCATTCCCCATGCATGGACTAATGGTCTATCTCTGCCTATCTCTGCCTATATAGAGGAGATTTCAATAACTCTACCCTACTGATGCCCCTGGGTGTGTGTGTACCAGTACCGCAAAATCTTGGCCACTTGACCCTCTTCTTCTTTTCAATTAAGGCCGGTAGGCAAAATTGGCTACAGGCCGACAAAAAGAAATGTCTGTTGGTATTCAATTGCCTTACCAGCTGAAACCACAACAGACGTTGGGCCACAGAAACGGATTTGTGGCCAAATGTTCTTAGTGTGTTCTGTTCCCAAAATTCATGTTAAATAGCGTGAATAATGGGAACATCAGAGTAAAAAAGCAAACAATCGGTGCCTGACACTCTGTCAAGCAACAACCTTTAGCTCAAACACACGGTCACCCTTCTAAACACTAAACCTGCACTGCCCCTAACAATGAAGTGCAACATGACTACCCCTAACACTAGCCTAACATCCACAACTGTAACACTTACCAGTGTCATCCACTGTCTTTTTCTTCAATCTTTCTTCTTTTTTCTCTGTAATCTTTCTTCTTCTTATCATTTTTTTCTTGTTTCCAATCTGTATGTCAATATAAAAAAAAACTAAATGAAAGATTTTATTGTAAAAAAAAGTCCCAAAGATATGCCAGTCTTAACCCTTTGGGTTAACCTAAGGGTTAAATACAATTTGGCATATCTGTTAAAAATAATATGCTGTCATCCCGGTTTAAAATAAGTGTAAGACATAAGTATGGTTAATAAATAAAAGGCCTTCCAAAGGTTAAAAATGACTCCGCTTCCACCGCCAGAGAATACATAATGAAACAGCCCCCCTTTCCCCTCCATACCTATTGGGTCATTGCCTAAGTCAGAATGAGGACATTTTGAACAGGGACTGGGTTTTTATATGGCCAGTAACTGTTCAAAATGGATTCCATTCTCCAGCTGGCTGGAATGTGAACGTATGCACTTCCCAGCTAATAAGCTTCTAGGGGGTTATTGGAACCCTCTAGAAGCTGATTGGCAGCATAGTATTTTAGCAGATTTGCCATACTGCATTTAACCCATATCTTCAGCATATATTTGGGGCATTTTTTTTTTACAATAGCATCTTTCATTGAAATTTTCTTTTATCTTGACATACAAATTGGAACTAAGAAAAAAAGAAAAGAATGAAGATTACAGAGAAAAGATGAAAGATGTAAGAAGAAGGACAGTAGCTGACCAAGGTGCTGAAGACTCCGCTGGACATTAGGATTACAGTTAAGTTTTTTGTCAGGGGCTATTTTTTCACTTAGTTGGATTGACCCTCTGAGTGCCAGTGGGGTAAGCATACCTCACTGGCACTCATTGGGTTAATTCTACTAACATTTTGGGATTGTTTGGATCTATTGATATGGGGCTCAGAGCCCCATATTGATACATCCACTGGTGACTTTTATTTAATGCTTTTTTCAGGTTCAATTCCTGTGTCTGCACTTTTGATATGCGTTAAGGGACTCTGAGCCAAAAAAAACAAAAACAATGCAGATTTTCCCACGTTAAAGGGATAGTAATACTTCATTTTAACTTTATTTTATTTTGTAGGCATTAAAAAAACATGAAGAATGATATAAGTCTTATGTCGCAAACCTTTATGGTTTAAGAGATATTCACAAGCAAAGTTTCCCCCTCCCGCCCCTTTTTCCTAGTGTAAGCCATCAATTCTCAGATGTGAATCTGGTTGTAAGACCAGACAGATAACAGCAGGGGACAATCTTCTTTGTATGAAAAGAATGAAAGCCCTGCCCCCCTTGACAAGTTTTTCAGCTTTTTACCTTATCTTAATTGAAGATTGTCCCTCTCTGCAGTCTACCTGGGCACCTCCCTTCTGATCTGGCTGAACGGGGGGGGGATACTTTGCTTGTGAATATCTCTTAAACCATAAAGGTTTGAGCGATAAGACTTATATCGTTCTTCATGTTTTTTTAATGCTTACAAAATAAAATAAAGATAAAATGAAGTATTACTATCCCTTTAAACTGGGTCCCTTAACGTATCTTGGTGCATGGAATTGAATGGCATTTTTCAGTGTTTTGTTGTGTGCATAACTGGGGGAGGGGAGGCCTGTGGTGTCACTGAGAGAGACAAATTACACAATTTGTGCCAAAAGGGGGTGGGGCTTAATCACAACTTGGGGCGGGGTTTCAAAAATGGGTTAAAAATATAGGCAATAGGCTGGGGAAGGAGGAGAAGTGGGCAGGGAGTGGGTGGAACTGAAAGGGAAGAGTTTCTTAAGAAACTGGCCACACCATGGAGAATCAGACTCTGCCCCAGAGACCCAGTAATGCAGAGTCAAAACCGGAGTCTCCGGGGCAGATCCAGAGAGTTCCCAGCTATGGTTGTGTGTCAACGCACGCAAATACCCGCAAAATGAAAGCTTGAGGTATTTTTTTTGCCAGTATTTCTTCATGCACAGGTAATTGTCTTGCTTGAAGAAATGCAATTGGGTGGTGGTGGTGGGGGGGGGGGTTGCCAGCAGGGGTAATTGAATCGAGTTCTAAATACTGGCTCATAAAATGATAAGACCCAATGGAATCTCATGAAGTTCACTGGGTAAGTATGACCTTTAACTTCACTTAAAGGAGTAGTAAACTTTTTTTAATGAAAAAATATATATTGTAGGGATTTTCCTATTGCGTAAGCTAAGGGTACTCCCACTGCCGAGAGATTTATATTTCCAGAGTTATTACAGTTTAACCCCTTAGCGACCAGCGGTCCTGGGATGTTTCCGTCCCATAAGGACCGCACTGAACCACGTCGATGCGCCGGAACACATGACCTGTTGCGTGTATCGACGCGTCACTTTGGGGCCTGATAGAGATCGCTCCGATCTTGGAGCGGTCAATTTCAGGCCCCATTTTTACTTACAGTGCTCCCGGTAGAGCGCTGTAAGTAAAAAGTATGTGATGTACTATGACCGCCATCGGTCCTTGAGTATTTCAAGGACCGTGACGGTCATAGTACGGCACTTGTCGTTAAGGGGTTAAACCCATGTATTTTTACATTAGCAGTGCCCTCTAGTGGTCAAATTCTAATTAGATTTCCTGTTAGATTGTAATGGAAAGTCAGAAAAGTCAGAGACATACAGTTCTCCATAGAATGTGATAGAAACTGCCTGTCACTTCCTGTCAGTTAGAAATATCAGGAAGTAAAGCACAGTAAATTCACTTCCTGGTTATTTAAACTGCTATAAATTTTGAATAAAACATCTGACAGCAATGAAAGTACCCTTGTTTTATTCACTAGGAAATGGTCTATAAAATATGTGTTTTCATAAAAAAAGTTTACTGTTCCTTTAAAGGAATCCATGGTATTAAAAATTTCTGAAAAGTTGACATAAAATTCAAATAAAGCAAATGGTTTTTAAGTGATCTTGATCAGTTAACCCTTTGAGTGCCAGTGGGGTATCCAATGCATTGCATCCCAAAGTGTTAGGTACCTCGCTGGCATTTGGAGGGTCAAGGCTGTCCATCATTATACTGATCTCTGGGGACACTGTTTACTTTGTGTCAGTATCTTGTTGTCAGTGAGGCTGCTGTACTAAGGAAACAAATTACTGTAGCAAACCAATTGCAAAATACAGAAACAAATACACTTTTTGAATGAAATGGATATTTTAACCCAGGAGTGCTAGAATGTTCTGGTATATTTTATGGTAATGCATCATAGACCTTACTTACATTCAAAGATTTAACCCATAGAGTGCCAATACCAGTGCAATGCATTGGATTCCAATCTGGCACTGAAAGGGTTAAAAGACCTATTTAAATCAAGGGGAGTGTTGAGAATTTTGTATTTTTTCTCCTATGATATAGCTGGTTTGCTCCAGCACTGCACCTCCTTTTCTTAGTACATCAGCTTCAGTGCCTTTTGACTACAATATTTTTAACCCTTTGAGCGCTAGAGGGGTATGCGTTGCATATCCCTCTGGCACTCAATGGGTTAAGTTTATTTTGACATTAATGTCTATACTGTCATAGAGATGATGTAACATTACTGTAGGATAGTGGTCCCCAATATTTTTTAAGTGGTGACACATTCTTTATTAAGAATTGACACATGTAACTGAAAAATTACAATTTCTGTGACGGATATATCAAAAGCAATATATCTTAAACCTTTGAGTGTCAGAGGTGTGTCTACAGCATTGCAAAGGGTTGGTGACAGTATTTGGAAAGTTGAGACAATACATTTGGCACTGAGTCACACAAAAATGTGCTGTGACAGTTCTGTCATGGATCACTGCTATAGCAGGTTACAATCAGCTCAGTTCATCAGAGCATCCTCAAAAAGATTAAGAAAAGTGCTGTTTAGAAATTCTGACCTACATGTAAAAGAGCTGCAAACATTTTTTATGATGAAAACATATGTGTTTTATGGCTTTTCTTGCTGAGTAAAACAAGAGTAATCCCACTGCAGGCAGTTGCTTTGTTCAGAAGTTATCACTGTTCAAACAGTCGCAAAGTGATGAAGCTGTTACTGTTCATTCTAAGGAAAACATTTGTAATTGATTGCCTTCACAGAGAGAATGCAATAGAATAAGTGTCTGAAAAGCAATGGGGAAATGCACTAAGGTTTTATAAGAGGCCAGTTTGGAAATAGTGTGGCATATTCCATATTGTTATTCGCAATAAGTTGTATTTGCCACCACATTCCTCTGAATAAGCCATAAATACACTTTCTGCATGTATATGATTTACAGTGTCTGTTTCAACAGTGGCTTATTTGTACTGTAGTATTCATGTGGGTTTATTTGTACGGTAATATAGCATATGCACTAATATGTGCACTAATGTCCGAAAGCTGGCTGTGCTGTCAGTGTACAGTCCCAACTTCACCAAACTGAGATGACAAACGTTGAGATCTTCCCATAGCTTTCTGTGGAGCCACAGAAGACAATCTGCTGTCACTACAGGAGAGCAGTGAAAGCGACTGTCCAAATGGAGTGCCTTGCGAGCCTTCTGTTTAGATGAATCAATAGATCAGAAGATAGTCCGCTATGAACTTCAAACAGCTGATCAGCCAGTTCATGCAAAGACAGGACTGGTAGAGAAGCTGTTATATGTAACATCTGCTTTGCCGTCTCAGCGTTGAAGACTTTTTGCTATCATTTTGATAGTTTTAGTGTAATCTCGATGTAAAGTTTATCCATCCAGTCCCTTTTAGGTACGTCAGCACTCTTGCTGACAAACTTGGATTATGATCTGCGAACTGGGCAGCTTGTCTGGAGAGCTGAAATAGCAGTGGATAAACTTTACATCATGATTATACTAAAACTATCAAAATTATAGCAATGCTTTGCTTTATTTATTTAATAACTACAATATTAAAGCTTTCATTACTATTTCTATTACTGTTACTTTAAATTGTGGCCTATTGATGGCCTTGAGGACTGAAATTGGACAGCTCTGTCTTAGTGCATTGGCTCCATAGAATAGAGTATTACTATCTCTTTAAGGATTTCTCTGATTAAGCACAGGTGAGTTAATCAGTGGCTCATTCATTTTGATTAACGCCCCTGTGCCTAATCAGGGAAATCCTTACCTCCTGGCCTGTTGCTGGCCCTTGAGGACTGAACTTGGACTGCCCTGCACTAAGATTTTACCAACATTACATCAGTGAATGAAGTTCTTCCTCCTCTCCTTGCATAGATAATTTTTCAAAGTGAACAACACACATCAAACACACACACAGTTTAGCTTTTTATTGACCCTTAGTCCATTTCCCCCAGGGAAACTATAGGCAAACTTTTATTGTCACTACAGGACACTGTTAATGTAAAAAAAAAAAAAAAGCAATGTTTAAACTATAATAATGCTGGAAAGATTCATCCCACAGCACCATTCTTTTACTCAACAGTAAACAGGTTTTTATTTAAAAAAACAAACAAAAACAAAAAACTATATATATATATATATATATATATATATATATATATATATATATATATATAACCCCTTATGACTGGATGGACCAGGTGTTGTAAGCACCGGAGGACCAAGGCCATTTTTTTTTTGTTTAGAGAGCCTGTACTACTGAGCGATCACATGTACCAACTCGTTGTGGGAGAGGCTGAAACTAACTGCTCTGGTCTTGGAGCAGTCAGTTTTAGACTCCTCCCATAATCACAGCAGGCCCGTAGGCATGCTTTGATCATAAAAATTCACAACTTGCCAGGACAGTCACCTGTCCTTAACACACGAACCACGGTGACGGTCCAGGTACGTCATTAGTCTTTAATGGGTTAAAAAAAAAATATTTAATTCAGCAATCAGATTCTGATCAGTGATCAGAATGTCATTGCAGAATTGAACAGATGAAAATATCTACCACAGCTAAAAATGGCCATTGTGCACATGTATTTGGTTGTAATGAGAATCTAGACCTTTGATGGCATTAGCACCATTTTGTCAGAAAATAGCAGAAGAAACATTGTTTGACAATATAAAGATATTCAAGTGTAAATGATAGTTATAGAAAATTTTTAACATTAGAATCTCTTATGGTAATTTCTGGAATTTAAACAGGAGTTAAATGAACATAGGATTTGTTTTGACATTAACATTGATCATGCCCACTTTTAAGATCATTCCATTAAAAAAATGTAATGGTCTAAATTAGCCTAAAAAGTGACATTGACGCTGATGTCTAAGAAGAGCTAGAACAATTCTGGGGCAAATATGTTGCCCCATAGGGGACAATTGCAATTTCCATTTATTTAAATAGGGATTTTAACCCCTAGAATGCTAGAGAAATAACAAATAAAAATCCAGATGGCCACTATGAATCAATTCTGCATTTATTTAGTCTCCAAATGTATGTAGCACTAGGTACTATGTCCATGGAAGTAGACGTGCGTCTTTATTTTTTTACACAACTCAAAGACACCCCCTCACACACACACACTGAAAGCTTCCTGAAACACCAGTGGGAGGAGTTTGGAGTCCTGGAAAAAGAATCATGTTTGCCTTAGTAAATATGATATCCATACTAATTATAGGTATAGTAACACTTAATACTGAAAACAAATATATTGTAGGGTTTAACCTGCTTAGTATAACAAGGGTCCTTCTACCATTGAGACTTGTTTTTGTAAAAATATTTTGTAGCTCAGTTTTGCATATTTTTGGGTTCATGGCCTGAAATTTTACAGTGATGCTGTTGCTATAGCACCTTATGGAAATTTATGATCAACTGACCAGAGCTGTCCATATACTTCTGTAACAAGAGCGCCATTCTGAAGTTTCAGGCCGTCTAGGCACTACACCCAACAAAAATGCAATTCTGACCTGCAATAAATTTTGAATAAATCATTCCTCAGTGGTTGGAGTAACCTTGTTTTACTCAACAAGATAAACCATGCAATATATAGTTTTTTCAATATTAAGAATTACTATCCCTTTAAATAACATTTGCAGTACTTGTAGAATTAGTAAACACTGGAATTTTTTGCTCAGATTAAGATAAATGGCAGTTTATTATTGCAGGGTGTAAATGTTCCCATAAACTTGAGTTTATCACTCAGTTACTCTTGAACTACAACTCTGACAGTTTTGAAATAACACTCTCCATGGCCCAAATACTATGAAGATTAATTGGACCTGCTTTTTTGTGAAATGTTACTATCCCTTTAAGTTTTTCAGTAATAGCCTCCTTTCATTTTTTGCAAAATGTTATGTATGTCTCATAATGCTGTAATAATTATGAATGATATATACTACAGCAAACAAACGTTCCAATAGTATCCTACAATACTATATAACGGTCTGCAGGTATATTGATCTTGTACCTACATACAGCAGAAGTACTAATTTAATTTAAATATCAGTCATTGGCAGAAACAACATCAGTTAAGGGATTTTACTATATTCAGAAAATAATGCCACTGCTCGAAAGTACTCAATCCCCTCTGTGAATCTCAACCTACAAGCTACATTTCAAAATGTTCTGTTTACTTTACACCATTCTGAACCACAGATGACAAAGTTTGCTTGAAGCTGTAATTACTCTATAAAACTGGGAAGCCAATTAGAGGGCCTAAAACCTGCCAGTTACAAAATCTATAATAATAGACCAGATCATCTGTTCATATTCTACTAAAAAGTTTTTCTGTATTAATTTGAATTTAACTATTTGTGTTCTGCTTTAAGAAATCATACATAAGTAAGTATAGAATGCTACAATTTGACACAGTTTCTGTTTTTTGATACACTGGGGTGCAATTTACTGAAGAAAATACAATGCCTAAAATACATCCCCTTAAAGGAACAGTAACAACGCCTAGACATAAACCTCAATTTACCTACTGTATTCTGTGCAGTAAATTCACAAACTTTCTGCATAGAATATCCTGTCCAGTGGCAAATGAGATTCAGTATAGACAAGTGTAAGATTATGCATTTTGTGTTACAGCTTACCTTGGTTTCAGCGTCATCTACAGGCGCCAGGCTTCAAGCATGCAGCAGGCCTCTATTTTATGTGTTTGCTTCTTGTAGTCTCCTACCTACTTCCTCCCACTGAGCTGCTCCTCTACTTATTTCCTGTGGAGGGGTTTAAAGGGCAGTCTGAGTCCTGATTCAGTTGCCCTTGCATTGTTGTTCATAGCAGTTCTATTACCTTGGGCTCTGTGTATGACCTGGCTAGTCTTCCATCCAACCTGGTGCTGACCTGTGGCTCTCTCTATTATTTTGCTTATCCCTATAGTAGACACCCAATCTGGTGCAGACCTGTGGCTCTGGCTGACTACCTGAACTGTATATGACCTGGCTTTTCTGACTACCCCCTCTGGTGCTGACTTATGGCTCTGTCTGACTACTCTTACGTTTGTTCCTTGTAACTGGCAGACACCCAACCAAGTGCGGACCTGGGGCTCTGTTAGACCAGCTCTGATACTGACTGCAGGTGAGTCAGCTATCTAATTCCATTCTGACTGCAGGCGTGAGTCAGAGTTTGCTCCCTTCTGACTGCAGGCGTGAGTCAGAGTTTGCTCCCTTCTGACTGCAGGCGTGAGTCAGAGTTTGCTCCCTTCTGACTGCAGGAGTGAGTCAGTGTTCGCTCCCTTCTGACTGCAGGCATGAGTCTGAGTTTGCTCCCTTCTGATGCAGGCGTGAGTCAGAATTCACTCCCTTCTGACTGCAGGCATGAGTCAGAGTTTGCTCCCTACTGACTGCAGGCCTGAGGCAGTACGCCCACTACGTCGGATAAAGATCCTGTATTCCTGCTGTGTTAACTTTGTTATTCCAGTATTGTAGTGGCCAAATGAATATAAAATTGATTGTAGACCATGTATCACAGTGCCCGTGATTGCTGCCTTTCCTTGTAAGTTACCTGTAGGGGGCTTTCCATTGGCTGCCTGCTTTCAGCCCTCCCTGTATTGCCTATTTAGACTGAGCTTGGGCACCCTTTGGTTGCCCTTTCGTGTTGTCTCTATGCTGCCTGTCCCTGCATTGGGTTCCTGAGCTTACTGGGCCATTCCTCTGTTCCTGCTCATCTGTGATCGCCTGAGTTCCTGTTCACCAGCTTCCTGGTTCCAGCATTCGTTCCTGATCCGGTTGGAGTTGCTGTCCCTGCTGCTGTTTCCTGCTGTTGTCCTGATCCGGTTGATTGCCAGTAGATTTGTTTCCTGTCCATCTATGACTGTGTTCCAGCTCCTGGATCACCTGCAGTGTGCACCTCTCCTCCAGTCGCCCTGGCGACATTTTCATTCACTTGTGTTTCACTCCCCAGTACATGGGTATTGGTTCGCTCCACTGACAACCGGTTGCGCGTGCACTGGAAGAGTGCTAGGTTACTCCAGTACGTGGGTACCGGTTCACTCCCTGTAACCGGCTGCCTAGTGTTATCCAGACAGCACTGGTGGTGGTTTGGTTTCTCCAGTATGCGAGTACTGGTTCGCTCCATGTAATAACCGGTTGCTTGTTGCACCGGTAGAGGTTCAGTCACTCCAGTACGTGGGTACTGGTTCGCTCCATGTATAACCGGCTGCTTGTTGCACCGGTAGAGGTTCAGTCTCCCCAGTACGCGGGTGCTGGTTCGCTCCCTGTATACCGGCTGCTCATTGTCATCCAGACAGCACTGGTGGTGGTTTGGTTACTCCAGTACGCGGGTACTGGTCTGCTCCATGTATAACCGGCTGCTCGTTGCACCGGTAGAGGTTCTGTCACTCCAGCACGTGGGTACTGGTTCGCTCCATGTATTAACCGGCTGCTGTTCAGTCCTAGACAGCACCGGTGAAGTTTCAGTGACTCCAGTACACGGGTACTGGTTTGCTCCATGTGTTAACCGGTTGCTTGCCGCACATCTCTCAGCACCGGTAGAGATTGTTCACCCCAGTACGCTGGTACTGGTTTGCTCCAGGTATTAACTGGCTGCTGTTCAGTCCTAGACAGCACCGGTAGAGTTTCCGTTTCTCCAGTACACGGGTACTGGTTTGCTCCATGTGTTAACCGGTTGCTTGCCGCGTATCTCTCAGCACCGGTAGATGTTGTTTACTCCAGTACGCGGGTACTGGTTCGCTCCAGCATTATATGGTGCCTATACCATCCTGTCTATCCAGTGGGCCTCAATCCGTCCATCTCATGCGACTGGTCTATTACACCTTCAGCCAGTCACGGAGGTGACCATTGCTGCTATCCAGTACTTGCAGTCCAGGCTGCCCTGCCCGGTATATTGGTAAGGCCGGTAGAGCCTATTCCTCATTGTACCAACTTAAGGTTGCCTTATCCAGTATTGGCAGGGCTGGTAGAGCCTAATACTTGCTGTCTTGGTCTCAAGGCTGCCTTGCCTGGTATATTGGCAGGCCGGTAGAGCCTTATGTACTCGTAGTACCAGTCTCAAGGCTGCCTTGCCCGGTGTATTGGCAGGGCCGGAAGAGCCTATTTCTATTCGTTGTACCAGTCTCCAGGCTGCAGAAAAGACCTAAATAGGACTTTGAAAAGTTCTTTCTTGTGGCACTGTTCATAAGTATTATTATCTAACTTTTTATATTGATTGATTTATCCCTATTGTACATTTGAATTATCATTTTATCTTTTTACTCTCCATTTAATCTTGTAGTAATAGGCACTAACTATGGTTCTTGGTGAGAAATTGCAATTAGCCACATATATTTTTTTTTGTTGAAACATCAAATTATCAGGCTGGTGTATTCACCACATCCATAGCTAGTAGTAGTAGTAGTATTGGTGGTTGTGAGAGTGGGACTGGAATCATCATGTAAAAAAGTATGATGGAGGAACCATCAGCATCAGTGGTGACATGGGACAGGTGATGGCGGTTCTTACTGGCCTTAATTTTGTGGCAGCAGCACCACAGCATGCCACCACCTCTTCGGGTCAACCTGGAAAGAAGGTGCCCAATCACCGTAATTGTTCTCCAGCTCCTTCCTTGTGGAAAGGGAAGAATTGTGCAGTTATCAACAACTGCAATGTGCACAGTGTGTGTATGTGAAAACATTGGTACGAGGGGAAGGACAGGGAGCAAACACCTTTGCACATGTGCTATATTGCATGTTGTCAATATCAAACCCTCCCCAAGAAATCAGGGGGTGTCAGTCACTATGCCTATTGTTTGTTCCACAAATGCCTGGTGGTGGTTCATCTGTGGATGACTGACACTTTTAATGGGTCACTGCCACGCAATAAAAATGACTGACCCTCCCTGATATAGCCTTGATTATAGTGCAGGGTAGAAAGTCTCCAGATGGTCCCTTACCTTCTGCATTCTATTGGTCTCAACCACATTGCCAGGTCATTGCACCATACAATGTGCAGTATGTGAAGACATAATGTCAGATCCTTACATCTACAGATGTACTGTCTGCTGGTGGTACTGGTGGAAAATTTGCCAGTGGCAATGATGAGGAATGAGGAGGAGAACTCTGAGAGTACCAGGGGACAAATGGGATATTAGTATTAGCCGCCCAGCCCTGGACCCTAGCATTACATGAAAAAACACAAATGATGTTGTTGACATTCTGGCAGGTGGGTGTAACCTCATACCTGTTTTGTGCCCTGTTGTTCTTATTATTGGGAATGGACAGGGAGCACAGTAACAGTATCGCCCGTGTTTTTCTTGTGGGTGGCTGCACGTGTTCCATATGCATCTCAGGGTGGTTACTTTGCATGTGTTTTATTAATTCAGATGTACCAAGGTGTTGTGATACCTCTTTTCCCCTCTTTGCAACTTTGTCACAGAGTGTGCACACTACATTTAGGGGTGGTTGAATAGTCCCTGCTCCCAATGAAAATGTATTCCCACACTCATGATATGCATTCTCCTCAGATGCACCTGAAATAACTTGTGGTGCGGCTGCCTCATCATTGGCACTAGAAGTAGGAACTGGAATGTCCACCTGCACCTTTTCACTGCTGGAAATTCCACTACCACAACCTTTGGTGGGGATGATAACCTAATTACCACCAGCAAACAGCATGGTGGACAAACTATCCTGATCCTGCTGTAACATTAAGACAATTCAGCATCAAGAAGTTCAGCAATGACTAATACCAAACAACATCATGTTATTGCTGATGATGCCCATTCCCACCATATCTGTCTCCCACTCATGGCTTTTCTGAGCTAGGAAAGCTCTCAGCATCATATCTGAATCACCAGCAGCACTGTAACCATGTTCTTCCCCCATTCTTTCTTGTGGTGTTGGTGACAGTGACATAGGTGTGGGTATTGTATCTGGTGCCACACTCAAACAGAAATGGCAGGCTTAGAGTCAGGAAGCTACAATTCTTTGCTGCTACTGCTGCACGCAGCTACGTAGGTTAAAAAAAATCATCACATGGCAGGGGAATTTGGAGGCAGTGGTGGAAACACGACCCACTGGTGTGCTCTGTGTCACAGATGATAAGGTGGGGTGGTGGCAAGTTCAGCATTAGCTGGTGATAGTGTGGGGCTTTGGGTCTGAGGGGATTGGTGGGGTGATGGAAGAGCTATCTGCTTGTAGGGTCTGCTATCCCCCTGCCAGTTGTGGTAGCACTATCTGCTGGTGGGTAATGTTATCTCTGAGTCATAGCAAGACATGTGGTGGTGGTGGGGGGGGGGGCAGCACTATTTGCTGCTTTATGGCTCTGGTATCATAGGGCATTTGGTGGGGTGATGTCAGCATTACCTACTGCTGGTGGGTTCTAGCATCTGTCACAGGTGATGTGGTGTAGGTGGTGCAAGCCCTATCTGCTGGTGGACTCTGCTGACAATTGCTACTACTAGAACTGCTGCTGCTACTGGATTCCTCCACATCAGCAGAAGCATCAGCAGTCCTCCAACTTCTCTTACTTGTTTTTTTTTGTGTACACACAAGCACACAAACACACACACACCACCCATGCACACACTGCATTGCAGCAGGCATCAGCATGTCACTGTTTTACTGCACACTCAGACAATTTGGTTAAGGTAAAAATTCAGCTTTATTAAATAAATAATAAAGAACAGAAATGCCCTTCACAGGTCCAGTGAATGAGCACTTCTGGATCTGACACAGGTTAGGGTACAAACAAAAGCATGTATAGACAATAAATGTAATGCCAGAGTGTAGAACTGGAACAGGAACTGGAACAAAACCTCAGCAGTATCAGCAAGGAAGTGCCCAAAAGCGGAGGTAAGTACTGCAAGCAAAATCTCCAATGGAACAGGGGAAACAGAGCGAGGCAACAGGACTTGCCTAGAAGGACAGGTAGAGGATAGCCCAAGTGGCAGGCACAGACTCACGAACTCAGAGGTTATGCCTAGAGGCAACCGGAGCAGGCACAGGCTGTACAGTAATGCTACCGGGACAATGGTAAAGGCACAGGCTGTATAGGCAGCGAAACCGGAAGCAACCGCAAAGGCACAGGCTGTATATGTACCGCAACAGGAGGCAATCGTAAGGCACAGGTTGTATAGGTAGCACAACTGGAAGCAACCGCAAAGGCACAGGCTATAGTAAAATGAGACTGGAGGCAACAGTGGGCACAGGCGGTATAGGTACCACTAGAAGTAATAGCCACGCCTGGATCAGTGCACAGAGAGTGGAGTCAGCCAAAGCCAGGAATGGTACACAGAGAGCGGTTATCAACCAAAGCCTGGGTCAGTACACAGAGAGCGGTTGTCAGCCAAAGCCTGGATCTGTACACAGAGAGCAGTTATCAGCCAAAGCCTGGATCAGAACACAGAGAGCGGTAGTCAGCCAAAGCCTGGATCTGCACACACCAAGCAGTAGTCAGGTACAGCAGAATTGGTACACAGGAATCGATAGTCAGGCAAACCGGATCGTCAACAGAATAGGCAGAGAAGACAAGAGCAAGGTCAGGCAAAACCGGATCATGCACAGAACAGGATACACAACAACACACGTCTGGTCAGGAACACCACGAAAGGGCACCCAAGGTAGTGAGAACAGGGTTTAAATAGGCGATTACTGGGCGGAGCAGAACCCATTATCCAATAAGAAGCAGCAAGCACCGACAGGAAGTAGCAATGTCGACAGACAAGAAATCACGGCACCGTGATACAGCAGCTACAAGTGTACTGATGCTAACTCTTTCTGACTTCACAATTACTCCAGTATATTTTATTTCTCTATATAGCTCTCTGCATCTGTAAGTCTCTCTGTCCTAACTCACAGCATGGCAGGAAGTTTTGTATTGTTATAGGTGGGTGGGAATTATCATTACTATAGAAAACATAGATAGGAATTGGCAAAGTTCTCAGGGGAAATGTTGGCTAAAAGATAGAGATGTTATGTTTTTTCAATGCACTGTAGTTTTTACAGAAAATGCTGCAAATTGTGCACTATATCTGATAATTCCCATTGAAAAAAATAACATGACTTTTCACTCACCACTTGGAGCCCTAGAATCACACATACAATGTCAGCTTTTCCAGTCTTGTTCAACTAGTAGCCATGCTCGAGGCACCCCCTAGGATATATCAGGCTGACACTAGATACTGAACACATACAGTGTTGGACTATATGGTATCCCATTCAAAATGTCGCCCACTATTTTGCAACCAAAAAAATGGTGCAATAGAAATGTCACTCGCATCAAAAGGGCGACATTCTGATGTCGCACACTGTAATAGTCACCAAATAGAGGGCAACATTTGTGGTCTGATTTTCTTGCGTTATCCTCTTCCTTACTCCGTCTCTCCATATGGGGCTTAGTTTGCTTTCAGGCCCGCCACTCAGGAGTCGAAGTTGAAAGGCAAGTGGACCTAGGAGAAGACTGAGAGTAAGGAAAAGAGACGTAGTAGAGGTAAAGGATAGGAGGTGGATGAGCTGAAAATAATTAAAGATGGCAGGTTCAGAAAATATTTAATCTTCTATCTTCATACTTTAATCACTGCCTGTAGTTACATTTCACATTATACACTGTACAATAATAAACAGCAGACAGATGTGACCCAGGGATCTGCAAAGAAAAACAACCCAGCATGAGTCTTTCTACATGTTCATGATGGGCATGTAGGTTACAAAACTGTTAAATAAAGAGTGTTATGTAAGTTACTATGTTAAATGAGGTTGAATAGTGTGAATAAGTTTCCTCCTATACATCTTGCATTGATACGACTAATTAGGCAATAGAACTAATTATAAATTATTGTTAAAAGCATACACAGTGATCATATTTTAACTGTTATTTTAATTTTGAAATGTAACTTAAATTTTGTTACATTTAAATGTAAGTAAATACGGTAGTCACATTCCAAACTCAATGTATATCATTGTTCTTGTGCATGTGGTTAGAGTTTAAATCCATTCACAGGCAGCTTTTCAATTGCTTTATGTGACTGGTTAGTTTGTATTCTACTAAGTGTTTAAAAAGGAACGTTTGACCCCCATATCCTCTTAGATGGTGTATGATGTACACAAAATTCATTAGAACAGATCCACCCTAAGGCTCAACAAAGTGGCAAGTCTGATTTTTAAGACTGAAGTGTATGGAAAAGAAATATTGAATATTTTAACTGTTACAATAGTATTGAAATTGGATTGTGCTGATTTTAGTTTGCTTTCCTGTTCCAAAGCCATGTTCTTGATATTAATAATCTTCATATTTTTACTCTATGACTGAACTTCCTTGCTAGAGTGTGTTTTGTTTTTTGTTTTAACAAGGCAGAGCAGAATTGTTATTGAAAAATAAAAAAAGTTTCTTGTTTCTGTGATATCAGAGCCAGGAAGGTTTGAACCCAAGCAGCTGTGGATGAAAACATATGAAATGATTGTACAGCTTATTAAGATGACATATGTCTCTGAATTTCTGAAGCTAGCCCTCCATATTATGTGATCAATATTCTAAGTGGATTTCAAATGCCAAAAGGGAGACAAAGTCCTTAAAAATGGTGTCCTATGGAAAACCTGCCTCCTATCCTCTACCTTTACTACCTCTCTTTGTCTGCCTCTCAGTCTTTTCTCAGGTCAACTTGCCTTTCGAATTCGCCTCCTGAGAGGCGAACCTGAGAGGAGACTGAGAGCCATATGGAGAGACAGAATAAAGAAGAGGATAGTGCAAGACAAGCAGACCAGAAATGTTGCCTTCTATTTGGCGTCCTTTGCAGCATGAGACATCAGAATGTCGCCCCTTTGAAGAAGGAGACATTCTGATGTTACCCTTTAAATGCAGGCAACATTTATAACACACCGTTTTCTTGGTCACCAAAAAGTGGGCGTCATTTCAATAGTGAACCAAATATTCTAGTACCTTTAAAGTGCAAACTAGCCTTGTGGTTGAAAGGCATGTGCCCACTCTTCGATCTGGCTGGTTTTCTGATTTTAAAAATCATATGCTTTGTTTAGCTTTTCTTAATTTGTTATAGCAATTTAAAGACATAGTAATGTCCCAACAAAAGTATATACAAAATTGTAGACACAATAACAAAATACTTAATGCCCTTACTCGTATCTCTCAAACCTTTATGGTTTGAGAGATATAAGAAAATAAAGTCCTCTGCTCCCTCCCCTTTCTGCCTGATGAGCTGTAAAGCTGTCAGAGGCAGAATCTGGTCGGGCGGCCAGGTGTGGCTCTTCAGGAGCGCTGACATAGAGATATCTAACTATAAATATTTAATCGGAATGGTCTACAGCATGTGCTTGCAAACCAGGCACATGTTGTAGACCATTCAGATGAAGTTTTTATAGTTAGATATCTCAATGTTAGCTCTCCTGAAGAGCTGCCGTCTGATCCCGGAAACAGGATCTCATGCATCAGCAATACAGCTGACGTATGAGAAGGGGGAGAGATTGGAGGACTTTATTTTCTTATATCTCTCAAACCATAAAGGTTTGAGAGATACAAGTAAGGGCATTAAGTATTCTGTAATTGCGTCTACAATTTCGTGTATACTTTTTTTGGGACATTACAATCTGCTTAAGCACATATATATATGTAAACTATATTTCTTTCTCACGTTGAGCATTCTCTGTATCCACAACTCTCACTGAACTTCTTTCTGTAGAATCCCTTTTGTAAATTTACAGGATGTTCTCCTAATTCTTTTATTAGGACATTCAATGTGCCCTATTCAAGTATATTGTTTGTGCTTATAAGTATATTATATTGTGCTTTGAAGTGTCTGACTTCTTTAAATTCAGAATCTTTACTACAATATATGTTTTGCTGTGAAATATGCAGTATGTAATATTATGCAACAAATTATTGGATGCTATAGGCTTCCTATGCAAAGCTTATTGCATAAAGCTATTGCTATCCCTATTTATAATTAAGGCAAAATTTGAGCTTTGAATAATAACCAGAAATGAATGTCAGATTGGGACAAATGATTATCTGTCGTCAAATTTTTGTTTCTAATTGAATCCTCTATTGCTCCAAACAAGTTGGGATTTATGGATAATAAGGATAGTATGATAACATCATACTGTTTCAGGAGGTAATTTGTATCTTGTATACAGAGACGGATTAAGACTTCATACGGCTCTAGGCAAGGTGCCAATTTGTGGCCCCACATCTCTTGCTTCTGACACAGAGTGCTGCTAGTAGGTACTGTCATTGTGGCTTTAATGGAACAACTGCATGATGTTTTCAACAAAAAGGACATCCTATATAATAATTCGCTAAGTTGTGTGTAACGCCCGACATGCGCAGTAGACACTGCTGCGCGTGCGGCAGTCATGCGCAGTACAGACTGCCCGCGCCGCGGCTGATACAGAGCTGGGCGCTCCGAAGGAGCGTCCAGCTCTGTATCAGCAGTGGCGCGGCAGTCTCTACTGTGCGACTGCCCCGCGACCGGCTGCCAGAGGCACTGTGGCCCGTGTAACGGGCTGTTCAACTAGTCTGATATAAGATGTTAGCAGCAGCAACAGCAGGGCCTCTGTCTGTGAAATATCACTGCAGCCAGGGTCCCTCTTATTGCCATGGGCCATAGGCAGTAGCCTAAGTTGCCATAATAGATGATCAATTTCTGCTTGTATAGAATAATTCAGTCCTCCACATCAAAATTACTTCTTGTCAGGAACCCTATACCCGATAAGATGGCCCTACAGGGAGGATATACAAAATTGTGCATTTTTGGAAATGTATACAGTGCTTTAGACCAGTGGTTCTCAATTCCTGCCCTCAGGACCCACTAACAGGCCAGGATGTAGGGATTTCTCTGCTAGAGCACAGGTGTGGTGGTCAGAGGCTCATTCACATTGATTAACTCACCTGTGCTCTAACAAGGAAATCATCAAATCCTGGTCTGTTAGTGGTTCCTGAGGACAGGAGTTGAGAACCAATGCTTTAGACTCCTGGGAATTGTTATTGATTATAATTAAGCTAGATTACTAATCATCTTATATTTCTTGTTGTATTGTTTTGTAAGACTTCTATTTGTAGATATTAAATGTATGTTTTAAGTACAAACATGTAATAGTTGTTAATTAGGAAACAATTAGGAAACAAGGTTGGTAACATCTCACATGCATCATCTCATCATCAACTTCAGCCATTGTCAATCCAATGAAGGATGAAGGCCTCCTCAGCAAACTTCCAACAATTTCAGCCCTGTGTCTTTTGTTTCCACTGTGTACCCTCAAATTTGGTAATTGCATCTATCCATCTTGTATTTTGTCTTCTTGGGTGTTTAGTATCGAGTGGAATGCTATGTGGCCTGACCATTTTTATTTCAGGCACTAAATTATGTCATAGACCTTTGTTTGCTGACAAATCCATGGACATGTTTTTTAGGTCTCTTTTTGTTATGTTTAGAATTCACAAACTTTAAAACAAATTTACCACTGTTCCTCAATTGAAATTGGTTTTTGACCAGTGTGTTCTCTCAGGCCTTATGTATGGCTGTGAAACATGGACACTGAATGCCAAAGCCACACAAAAACTTAAGGTAACAGAGAAATATAGAGCGGCAATATCTAAATTCACATGTATGTTTATTTTACATAGAGCCTCATTTGTACACCTCTTCTAATTTCGCAATCAGAGAAAGCAGTGAAGTAGAGACAGACTGTTCTCAGCTGCTGATAACATTCAGAAGTCATAACATATATACCTTTATCAATGATATGACATATTTCCATGGCTAACATATTCTAGCCAATGAAAAAATTCTGCAGTCAAAACCTGGAGAACATAGTAACATAGTAATTTAGGTTGAAAAAAGACTTGCGTCCATCTAGTTCAACCCTTTTCCTATTCCTGTTTACCATTGTTGATCCAAAAGAAGGCAAAAAAAAAAAAAAAACCCTCAATATAGTAATTTAAAATTCTGCCTTGAATGGGAAGGGGGGGTGAGAAATTCCTTCTTGATTCCAAATGGCAATCAGATTTCTCCCTGGTAAACAAACAAGCCCTAACTAAATATTATTCCCAATACTAACGTACATAGCCCTCTATGTTATGCTCTTTTAAATAAGTATCCAGGCCCCTTTTAAAAGCATCTAACGTATTTGATAGCACCACCTCCTCAGGAAGTGAATTCCATACCTTTATTGTCCTTACTGTAAAGAAACCCTTCCGCTGTTGTAGATTAAATCTCCTTTCCTCAAGTCTAAGCAGGTGGCCCCTTGTCCTGTGTACTGTTCTGTTAAGGAACAGGTCTTTGGAGAGCCCTTTATATGGGCCTTGAACATATTTATATAGTGTTATCATATCCCCTCTAATACGCTGTTTCTCTAGTGTGTACAAGTTTAACTTTTCTAGCCTTTCTTCATAACTTAAACTTTTCATTCCCCTTACTAGTTTTGTAGCCCTCTACAGAATTAGAATATCTTTTTACTCACATCTGTATCCATGCTGAAAGTGTATAAATAACCATTGTCTACTCAAAAATGTGCAAATGGTTAATAATGTATGCATTTAGTCAAATGAAAGTGTCATAATCAACAGAAAAAAATGTTTCAAGAGAATGTGAAATGTATGCTTTAGTAAATATGAGATTTGATTGTCTATACATTTCCACAAAATAAAAAATAAACTTATATTGGCATTTTCAAATATATTAGCTATAATATATATAATTTATCTTAATTTCATATTATTTATATATTATTTTTTAATATAAATAGATGGTGGTCAATTATGTTGAATAAGAAAATAATAAATGGCAAGTTCATTATAAAATTTAACTCAGAACAATAAGTATTCCTCCTATTCACTGACAAATTAAAAACAACAAATGGCAAGAGGAAATATTGGCTACAAATAAGTTATTGTTTAATATTTTATTAAAATCTACACTATTTTATACTTATCACAAATCGGAAGCAACCAAATACTTTTTTATCTATAAAATAATATATTTGCATATCAAAATTTTGCTACTGGGTAAATAGGCTGAGTGCCACTGATATTTTGTTTATTTACATTGTAAGTAAAATCTAAAACTTACCAACATCTTTTAACTAAAGAAGTGTTGCTGGAAATGCCAATATGAGCCATCTGTGAAAGAGGGCTGTGGTAATATCAAGCAAATGGAAGAGACACTATACTGCAAGTCCTTATGCTCACAATTATTTTATTGACTTTCACATGAATGTACATTATGGAAAAGAACAGAAGGGCTGTAAGAACAAAAATGTCAATTAAATTGAAAAAAAAACAGGGCAGTATATAACATGAAATATTCTAAGTCATACATTTGAAGTATAGTTCAACAACACTGCTAAAAAATCCATAATCAATTTAAAATGAAAATGTAAATGAAGCAATGACTAAAAAGCAAAACAAAACAAATAACTAACATATTCTTCTCTCTTTTTCAGCGCCTGTGTACATCTCTTTCTCATATCAAACCCTTGTCCCTTATCTATGGAATGCTCTACCTCCCAGTCTAAGCTACTGCACGTCTCTTGAGGTCTTCAAGTACTGGTTAAAATTACACCTCCTCAACAAGGATTCAAAAAGCAGTGTTGCAGGGCTGGGCGCACTGACCTTTGCTACCCACCTAGAACTGTCCCTGTCCATGGCATTTGGAAGCTGTAACTGCATAGCTGGCAATTTGGCCCAGAGTCTCTGGGTTTATGGGTAAATCTCCAGAGCTCTGGGTCAATCACATACTTTTCCGGGTCACAAAAACACTTTCTCATGCAGTGTTAGCGAGCAGCATGCAATCTAGCCACCCACAATTGTTGGCAACAGCAAAGCTAAGCAATAGCAAAGCTACAAATTCAACTATGTGTACTGGGTACCTTTGGGAAATGTTTCCTTTGCCTCTCTTTCTTGTTCCTGCAACTGAACATTAACTTGCTTCACCTAGGCCGGTATGCACTAAAGTTTGAAGTCTCAGGATAGAGGTGTTCTGTTGGATCTGTGTCGAAGGCACATCACCAGTATGCACTAATGTGTCTTCGCCCTAATTTCCCCATCAATCCACTATGCTTTCAACAGGTTTAAAATCTGGAGCTGAACACATCAATAATGGATCATTTCCATATGCAAATACAGGTTAAAGAGCCATTGTAGTATTCATGTGGGTATGTTTATATGTTAATATGGCAGTTCACCACATGAACTAAGCTCCAACAATAGCCTCTGCTGTCAGAGTTCACAATCCCAATATCACCTACCTGAGGTTGTCGAGAAGTCTCAGAACATCCTCTCTTCTTCCCCACTTGGTCAGTGGGGGGAGCAGAGAGTATTGTATTAGGCTTCAGCACCACAAAGAGAATCGCTCACTTAGCCCTTTAAGTGCCATTTGAATGTGCATTGCATGGAAAAAAACAGTATACTAATACACAAACATCCTCTAACCTTTATTTTATTTATATATTTTAATATTTGTACTGCACACGCAAAAGTTTTTAAAAAAATGGAAAATAGAATTTTCCCTCTTGGCTGCTAGAGACGTCTCTAACCCATCCCATTGCTTTGCAGTGTGTTAGAGGCACTTCTAGCAGCCAAAGGGTTTAAAAAAGTAAGACTGGAAAAGTCTATAGTGAAGAGTTGTTGCCAAAAGAACTAGTAAAGTGCTAGGACTTATTAACTCTCCCACCCCTCCTCCTCCAGTTCACCACTCTGCAAATGCCACCTTCCTTTGTCCCTTTTGCCTCCTTCCCGATCCTTCTGTCCCTTGCTCGTTCTTTTAAAGCTAGTAAACTGTATCAGGCAAGACTCCTCAGGGTCCTTTTCCATGCCAGTTTGGGTGAGAATCCATAAGATAATTTAGGCTGTAGGTCTGATTAAAGTTTTGCAAGCATGAAATTGGAAAGATGTATTGTTTGAGCAGTTGGCTACTCAGAAACTACCAAACCATTTTTTATGACACTTACAGGGTTTGAAGGGACTGCCAATCAAAAATGTTAGCCACTTTTGCTGCTATAATTAAAAGCTATGGAAAAAATAAGAATGCTAAATACTTACAACCTTCATTTGAACTTAGCTGTAGAAGCAATTATTCCTGGGGAAAGTGCTAAACTGCACTAAGTCCAAGAGTGTCTTTAATAATTAGATGTTGTATTTACTCTGCCACTCAGGACTCCAGGCAAACAGATTCTTAGTGCAGTCAGCTTTACCGAGTGTAGAGTTAGGGGGGGAAGTTTGGTTTTCCGACTGATCCCCTCAGTGCCAAGGTGTAGATTTTCTGCAAGATATTAAGATTTATGATTTCCCTTTTGTAATAATATTAATATGTATTTATTGAATACATATATATATATTGTTTATATCAATCTTCTCTTGGTGTTGTTTATATTTATTTATATTTAAATTTATATATTTGTGTTTTAGCAATACAGATATGTGCGTCACTATTTTTTATATATTTTAAGGCTGGGTTTAGGAGTTCCTTTTGTAAAATAATTAGCTATAGAAGCCATATTTGGCTTCCATATTAAAAGAAAAATAAATTTTGAGTTGAGTGTTCAACAGTAATACTGCAATTCACTGCATTTACTGTGGCTTTAGGAGGGTTTATATGCACTTAAATAACATGTACTTCATGCTAGCATCTGTAAAAATTCTTCATTTGTTTCTTGAGGCCAAAATATTACAAATGCTATGAGGAAGTAGACATTTTTTTGTATTTCTAGGTTCAAGCCCCCCCCCCCACCTTGATTGTCCGTGAAGTATCTGTTAATGGACTGAGATACATTAACTGCTTTTCTGAACACAAGAACAGTGAGCACTAATCACAATGCATTAACAGGCTTTATCTCATCTTTTAATACAAACAATGCAAATGATTATAAATAAACTAGCGTAAAAGCCTGTGTACACAGGCCAAGGTACGGGTGATGTTAACCCTTTGAGTGCCAGAGGCACTCAAAAGGTTAAGAGGCCGGTCCTGCTCTGCATCCTGCCGCCGACGCAGTCATGCACTGTAGAGACTGGCAAAAAGCAGAGAATGCTCCCAGCACAGAACTCCCAGCATTCTGTGCATTCAGGCAGTCTCGACTGCGCATGACGGCTTCTGACAAACATCCTAGCAAATTATTATATAGTTATTATTAGTTAGTGGGAGATCCAAGGATGTCGCCAGTAATTGAAGCCACATAGGAGATATATTAGCCCACATGAGAAGGCTTCTTGCCACTTTAGCAATGGAGCTTGTGCTGAGGACAGAAGGCTCCATGGTTTATTAGGGCTTCCATGATTAAAGTGGAACTAACACATTTTAACTACTTGGGTGATTGCAAAATAGCTTTCAAACACCCACACACATATATGTATGTATGTATGTATGTATGTGTGCTGTTCTTTATTTAAAACCATAGTTTATGAGATATTTATCTCAATTTATTTGTCAGTTTATGCAAATTAGCCAGGACTTCCTTGTAGGAACTGGCAGTTGGAAGAAAGAGAAGAAAGGTAGTATCTGGCACACCATGTTATGCCAGTCAGTACTGCCTAATTTACATAAATTGAGAGACCAATAAAGCAAATATCTCTTACATCATTATGAAGTTAGTTCTGTTTTTTTTAAAACAAGGTCCTATCTTATTTGACTTTCTTATTTCACCCATAGTTTTTGATTGCAGCAGCAAATTTAGCTGAAATTCCATTAAAAAGTCATAAAAATTGGTTTTGTAGTTTTTAAGTACCATACTACTTAAAAAATAAATTTTTCCCATGACACTATGAGAAGTTGTCAGACCTACAGCCCAAACAAAATTGTTAGGGAGAAGTGCCTTAATGAGTCCTGAATGCTTTTTTTCCCTTTTTTTTAATCTAGTAAATCGGATCAGTAGAATCAGAGATATTAGCTTCTAAAATGAAAAAAGAGAATTTATAGCCATAATTTGATGGTGTCCAGCAGTGGTGTCCAACTCCCATTATCCAACGCCACCCAATGCCAGCCCATCTGTTTTTCAATGTATTTGTTGAATTCAGTGATTGCACTCATATATGATTAACACTTTAGGTGTTGTAAAGTGCATTGGAGATGCTCTAGAATGAAAGGGATTACAAGGGACTAAAAGCAATAAAAGGCATATCTGGGCATTTTAACCCCTTGGATGCTATCATCTGATGGATTATTGGCAATAAACACATTACATCTACTACATTTGTATTTAACCCCCTAGATTCTGGAACCCACAAGAGTATTATGTAATGAGTGCATTAAAAATTGGGTGTTTTAACCTTTTGAATGTATTGGAGACCTCTGTAGCATCTAACAGATTTAATAATTTAGCTGTTGCCACGGACATGTATTAAAAGAGATGTCCCTTGTCACGCTCTTGTAATGCAGAGCACTGGGAGATGACATCATCTCCCAGCCCTCTACATTAGTGGAAAGAGGACCATGAGGGGCACTAGGTCTTCATAGAGGTCTGTGCTGAAGGAGGCACAGACCTTTTAAGCCATGCCACTGGACCACCAAGGAGGTAGGAGATGGACACTGGGGGTAATGTGAAGATAAAGATGTGGAGAGTTGGGGGCAATGTGAAGAGGAGGACATTGGGGGCAATGTGGAGAGTTGGGGGCAATGCAGAGAAGAGGACATTGGGGGCAATGTGGAGATTTGGGAGCAATGTAGAGAGGAGGACATTGGGGGCAATGTGGAGAGTTGGTGGCAATGTGGAGAGGTGGATGTTGGGGATAATGTGGAGAGGAGGACATTGGGGGCAATGTGGAGAGGAGGACATTGGGGGCAATGTGGAGAGTTGGGGCAATGTAGAGAGGAGGACATTGGGGGCAATTTGGAGAGTTGGGGGGCAATGTAGAGAGGAGGATATTGGGGCAATATGGAGAGAAGGACATTGGGGGCAATGTGGAGAATTGGGGGCAATGTAGAGAGGAGGACATTGGGGGCAATGTGGAGAGTTGGGGGGCAATGTGAAGAGGTGGATGTTGGGGGTAATGTGGAGAGGTGGACATTGGGGGCAATGTGGAGAGGAGGACATTGAGGACAATGCGGAGAGTTGGGTGGTAATGTGGATGGGGGGGCCATGGCAATTTTTGCACCAGGGCCTGGTGACATCATGTTAGGCCTCTGCTGGGAACTTATGGTTGTGGACTACCGGAGAGGGGAGTCCTGTAATGCCACTAAGGGAGATAAAAAATGAAATTTGCGTAAAAAAGGGGCGGGTTTTAATTGCAAGTGGGGTGTGGGACTAACATAATTAAAAAAAAAATAGAAATAGGCTGGGGAAGGAGGAGAAGCCGCTGGGGAGTGGGGGAAACAGTCTGGAAACAGATGTGGGTAGTTTCATTAGAACCCCACATCCAGAGAATCAGCCTCTGCCCTGGTGACCCAGTAATAAGCTGCAAAAATTGGAGTCTCTGGGTGAAAACCGGAGAGTTCCCAGCTATGCATCATGAACTGTCTGAGGAGGTCACTGCTCCCATTGTCTGAGGAGGTCACTGCTTGTATACAGTACTGCTGGGGTGTATAGACACTGCTTTCATGCAAAAAGATTTGGCCTGCATGTTTTGACAGTGTGCCATGAAGTGAACTTGAGGAGGTTCTCACAGCACTTGAGTTTAACTACTACTCCACAATGTAAGTGGGACTGGCCAGGAGGGCACTGCTCTCAGTCAGTGCTGTCTTTGTGGGGGGTTCATTGTTACTATATTGTGGTGTCTGGAGGGGAGGGCTGCTCTTTTGCAACATTGTTAGGATGATGTACAAAGAAAAGTGATGCAATATTGGAGTAATTGAGCTGCACAATAGGGAAGACATTCCTAAAATTTACATTGATATCACCCTTGATTGCTAGAGTTCCCATAAATTGCGAAGCAATGTGTTGGAGACCTTTCTAGCATTCTCAGGCGTAAACCTCCCCATTTAAGGTGAGAATTGTCATTTGATCCTAATAGTAAAGTTGGTTCTCCACAGAATCTCACCACTTTTCATTAGTATATCAGTGTGTCTATGAAGACGGCACTTTTGGAGGGCACATGACTTTACTGTATGGGGCATTGCTCTCAGTAATAACTGTTGGGGGGCTCATATATATTCATTACTGCCTTTGAGGAGGATGCTGTTACACTTTATTGTCTAAAGGGGGCACTATACTCAATCTGCACAGACTGGAGACAGTTGCTCTTGTACTGTTCTTTCTATATGTCATGGCTTCACAACGCGATGGACACCTTTCTGGTAATTAATGGTTTTTAATATCTAAGCTGTCAGAGAAGAGAGAAACTCATTCTTAATTTCTTTTTATTGAACCCCTTTTCATACAGATGTGCTGAATTATATCCTTCCTTTATTGTATGTGCAGTTTATGTAATGATAGATGGCTGTGAAATGTAATATACTTCTTAATTTTACATACAGCAAATGAAGCAGGCAACTAGCAGCTCCTAGTCAAATTTGTCTTGCTGTCTTTAGTTTTCTTTACTGCTTGCTTACATCTCCAGTGATACCCTGTCATACTATGCTAATATATTTCAAATACAACAGTGCACATATTGAAAAGGGGGGGTGGAGCAGAACTCCTGGGGATGGCTTGTTGATATTTATTAATGCAATGGTTTCTCAATAATTATTGCGATTGCAAAAAAACCTTGCGCCAGTCCAGGATTTGTGATGGTGTCTAAACAGGTCCTGACAATATGCAATCATATTTGTTGCTTTCAGAGCTGAACCTGATAATGTTTGGTAAGACTGGTCGTTTTCAGAGCCTGTCCTTATTTGGTTCCATAAGATTGTTAGTCCTCTTAGTCTATATGCATATTTCTTTTCTTAATAGTAAATTCGGGAAAAAACTGCGGAAATTCAATGGCAAAAAACTTTAGTTAAACTCGGAATTCTCACTGAAACACACAAAAGCTAGGAAAAAACAGGTTAAGTTCTTCCAATTCCACATATACTTTGGTGATTACATCATATTTGACATCATAAATGTCATCACTGATTAAATGAGAATGACATAATTAATGTCATTATTGGTGACATCACAAATTTCGGTGACACAAATGATCTCATCAGTGACATTGACAGTTACACTACATGACAGATATTTATTATAAGCTACAGTGTCAGTGCTGGGCTCTGTTGTGCAGTGCTCTTACTGATTTAGGATGTGTAGAAAATGTTGCTATTATTTTAGTGTAATTTTGGTATTGGGCTGCAGTGTTGCTACATAAGCATTTTATTGAAGTGTATGTCCTTCTTGGTAATGTGGGAGCTATATAGGGAAATCAACACTTTTTAGTGTTCTGTACTACTAGCTGAACATTACTTTGAATTTTTATAATGGAGCTCTTTTGGTGATTGGTAAAGAGGTATGTTGTTGCACTAAGAGTAGAAGAGGACTTTGGTTTAGTATTTATTCGTTTTGAAAGAATAGCTAAAGTGCTGCAGTGTATCTTCATGATTTGGGATTTTTGTGCAGTATTATTACTTTTAGTGCAATATTAGGGGTGAATTGCTTTGGATTAATGTTATTACAGAATGATTAAGGACAGAGCTAGTATGGAGGTGTGTTATGATGTGTTGTATAGAAAGAGGGTATGCAGTGTGGTAAGGAACATCATTTAGAGCACTTTTAGTGTTTAGTATAGTGTTGCTGGCACACAGTGTGTGTTGGCAATAGGCTAGAGTTGTGGATATGCATTCTTTGTAGGGTAACACTGAAGTTTAGTGTTCTGTGATGTGCAGAAGTATCAGGGTAATTTGTGAAATATCAATGATGTGGTCGTTTGTGATGACAAAACAAACAATAAAACACTATCTTAACCTATTACTTACCAGTGACATGCCAGGAACGTCATGCGTGTCCATACATTAAGGACTGGTGATGGTCCTGGCACATCATGACTAATATGATCATGGTACTCCTGCAGGATTACTGTGATCACTATGGGAGGCTGAAACTGAGCCTCTCTTTTGGCTAACTGGTACGTAGTATTGTTCTCATGTACAACTCCCTTAATGTGGTCTATGTAGTCCTTAAGGTTAATGTACCCCAGGACCAGTGGACCTTAACACCTTAAAAACTGTAGATGTGCCAGGACACATAGAAGCTGAAAAGATTAGTTTGGCATGATCTATTCTTCATTAAACCATGTTGATTCATGATCTTCTTTTTTTGTGTTGTAATCCTGTATATAGTCTCTTATTATCCCTTCTAGCAGTTTTCCCACTACAGAGGTCAAACTCACAGGTCTATAATTCCCAGGTTCTGTTTTAGTTCCCTTCTTAAATAGAGGCACTACGCTGGCTCTTCGCCAATCCTGTGGCACTGAGCCTGTGGTGAAAGAATCTTTAAAGAGAAAACATAGGGGTTTTGCTAACACTGAACTAAGTTCCTGAAGGACCCTTGGATGTATACCATCAGGACCCGGTGCTTTGTTAATCTTAATTTTGTTCAGTCTTCCCATGACATCTTCTTGAGTTAACCCAATATCTGATAATTGTATGTTTCATTTGTTACTTGTTGAGGCTCTTCTACCATCCCTTGCTGCCTTGTACATAATGATGCAAAAAAAATGTTTAAAACATAAGCCTTTTCCTTATCCTCACTAATCAGCTCACCCATCTCATTGTTTAAAGGTCCAATGCACTTCCTCTTATATTTTTTGTTATTTATATATTTGGAAAACTTTTTTGGATTAGTCTTGCTGTCCTTTGCAGTTCGAGTTTCATTATCTATTTTTGCTACCCTAATTGCCATTTTGCAATCTTTGTTGCACTCCCTGTATTTTAAGAAAGAATGCTGAGTTCCTTCAGACTTTAAATGCTTTTTTTCCTTGCCATTTTCTTATTTACATTTGCTGTTAACCACTGTGTATGTGCAATACTTCCTTTGCATTTGTTCCCCAGTGGAATATACTGTTGGGTACATTTCTGCAATCTAAATTTGAACTCTGACCATTTTTCCTCAGTATTTTTGCCTTTAAATAATTTATCCCAGTCTATGTGTTGCATTGAAGTAAGCTTTTTTTTAATTAAGAGTTTTGGTCAAACCTATATAGTTTTGCTTAGCCAAGCTGATCTCACATGTAACCATGGTTTGATCACTGCTTCCCAAATGTTCACTTACCTTAATATTGGATACCATTCCTATGTTATTCATTCTCACTAGGTCTTATACATAGCTATTTGTTGTCAACACTTCCACCATTTGTGACATGCAAGGCCGGATTTACATCTCGGGCTCCCTTAGGCACAACACTCTCCTCCCCTAGCCACGCCTTTGCCCCACCTCTATCCATGCCCTCACTTAGCCACACCCCTCCATTAACCACATCCTCTTGGGGGGGGTCACACCCATTTTTCAATTTTTTTTTTCTTCCCAGTACTTGTTTTACCAACATTTATGTATAAAATGGCCATATTATACATAAATGTTGGTAAAACAATGGCAAATAAAGCTTTGCAAATGAGTATATGGTTAGCAGTGATTAAAAAGTCAAATATATAAGTACCCAAAGAAAATGGTACAAAGAGGTTAAACTGCACCACCGTTTAAAAACAATAATAAAATGATCACTTAAAATTGGAAGTGGGAGTGACTGGGCAGCTTTCCTCATTTGCAAAAGCAGTTGGGCCTCAACATTCTCATCAATATTTGGTGGTTTGTAGCATATACCCACTAACACCTATTTTTTTACCTTTTACACCACATTTAGTCTCAATTTATACTCACATGGACTCCACATTATGGTCAGTTTCCTCACTAATATCACGCCTTAAAACTGGATTTAGCTCTGATTTCAAATATAAGCACACACCTTCCTCTTTTCTATAAATCCTGTTTCTCCTAAACAGGGAATAACCCTCTATATTTACAGCCTATGCATGTGAAATCATTACACTATGTTTCAGTTATACCAGTGCTCTATCAGTGGGGACCAGTGCTCTATCTTGGCCTAGGCCGACTAGGCCTAGGCATAGGGTGGCACTTTACAGGAGGTGGCATAAAAAGCTTCCCCCACCCACCTGAAAAGCATTGTGCTTCTGAACATGTGCCCTACCACTCCTTGCCCACCTCTGAGTACTATCAGAGTCCTCCAGCGCTGAGAGTGACTCATGAGTGCCAGAGAGGTACCGCATTGGAGACGTCTCTGATCCTCTCTCAGGTAAAATAACTTGCATTAGGAGCTGACAATCCAGTGGAAGAATGGTCCCTCACTTTAGAATCATTGTTATTGCTCTCTGTATCATGAGTTCTTCGGGAAAGGGGCCCTGCTACCACTTGTGTTTGTCATAAATATTACTAGTGTTGCTGTCTTAATATTGTGTTACCCCTTGTGCAGTTCTAAATAAAAGTAGATAATGTATCAGATTTGCGTGTGAGAGGGGTACCCAATGCATTGTTCCACAATGCGTTCGGTACCCCTCTGGCACTCAAAGGGATAAACTGCATTATTAAGTAACTCTTTACAAGTTATGACACCATAGATGCCATCATCTGAACATTGGTTGTTAGTGTTGGAACTGTGTGTATGTGAGTGTGTGTGTGTGTGTACAAATCTGCCAGTACAGCTCATTTTCTGCAAGTATATTTTAGTATGAAAGCCATGTTCTTGCAAGTATGGGTAAATACCATCGCTTTAGTGCATTCTGACTCAGATGCGAGTAAGCCCTTGTTGCCATCTCAATAGCATTTGCAGGAAAAAGAAAACATTTTATTCTGATTTTCCTCTGCCTTGTTAGTACATTGTTTGAAACAAGGCTCAGAACAATTTAACAACCCTTCAACAGTTGTTTCCCCTTCGCATAAGTATCATAAAGAGGAGAGTTTTCTGTGTAAAATAGCACGTACTATAGTATGCAGTAATTAGTACACCTCCCTAGTGCAGAGATGGGTAACCTGATCCAGCTGTTGAAGACTACAGCTCCCATTGTTGTGGTCCTCAACAGCTGGAGGGCCTCACGTTGCCCAACCATGCGCTAGTGTCTCCTTATTTGAGTCCATGTGAGATACTTGTTGTGTATCTGATGTTATGATCTGTATTGCTGGTACCAGTTAGTCTGTGAAGCGATGGGTCTCACAACCTCAAGAACTCAGAATATTCCAAGTTCCAGCACTGGTAGCTCCCTCAAAGAGTATGGGTCACTTGATCCACACTGTTTTCTTTACCATAATCCTAAAGGTTCCACGCATCCAAGAGCCTCAAGTGCAGTTAAAAAAAATGTGAGTTTAACCCTTTAAGGACCACTGGGGTGTGCAACGCATGGGGTGAGTGCTTGCACTTTGTTGGGCCTGGGGCAGCAGGAACCCTAAATACATCACTTGAGGGGACTGAAATGAAAAAATGTGCATCACCAAGGCATTCCAGCACCCTGGACATATACTGTCCCCAGAATGACTCTGCATCACTCTCAGCTTTCAACCCACTGATTACCAGAGTGTTGAACACCTTATTGGCACTTAATGGGTTAAATGTTGTCCAATCATGCCGATGAATGAGATATTTACAGTGAAGACGCAAACAATAATGCAGTCTTGAAACATATACACCATCATGAAAAGCAAGGATTCATTGCTGATCAGAGCCTTTGAAAATGGAAAGGGTATGGTCCTTCTGTGAATCCTTCTAATTTATCTTAAGGGTAGAGTTCACTGATCACTGAAGAGCAATATCATTCACTCTTGGATGCAAGGGAATAAGTTGTGGGAGAGGGAGGAATGTGCTATGCAGCTGCTGAAGTGTGATAGCAGAGGGCATGACAGCTGCAGCACTATGACACCAGGTTGTGAAAGGAAGAGAGGAGAAGCTGGAGGTCTTCTTTGCCTTAACCCCAGAGACTCTAGCATAAACTAACTCATCCAAAATTCTCTGCAAGGAGAGGACATAGGGAATTTGTTAAGGGATTTTAGCCTCTCACTTACTGTTTAGAGTTGACAGTACAATGCATATCACACTTGCAGAACATGGGTTAAATCTAAGATCAGTCAGCATTGTGGTGTTAAATTATATCGGACTGTCAATAGATTTAGTACCCCCAGATTACCTGTCAGTGTCTTCTATGCTTTAGTCATTTTACCCTTTGATAGTCCTCTCTCCTATACCATGAGCCCACCTTTTTCCCTTTCTCGAAAGCAGTATCAGCCATGTTCTAGCCTCCTGTCACAGGTTACCATTATAATTATTCAGTAGCCCAATATCTTATGTCAGTGGTTTCTGAGAGACAACTATTAGCCCATGTATTTAGGATTTTACTTCTTGACTTAAACAAAGATCAGCCATTCCCCGTACACAAGCCGAGAAATCTTAAAGACATGGCCTATTAGCCCGTATAGCCGGATTTGCACGGGAGACTCCGGTTTTGACTCTGAATTACGAGGTCTCCTGTCTGATTCTCTGGATGTGGGGAGTTTCTTATGAAACTCTGCCCACATCTGCTCCTCCCATTGAGTTCCTCCCACTCCCCGGCCTCTTCTTCCCCAGGCTAGTCTAGCTATTTTTTTTTTCAAGTCTCGCCCCCCCCCCCCACTTACGATTAATCCCTGCCCCTTTTATGATGCAAATCTCTGCATTTCTCTCACCTTTTCTGCACCACAGGGCTTTAGACCAAGAAGTTCCCAGGTATGCTATTAGGAGTCCCAAAGGATAGTATTGGGAAGTGCTGTCTTATGTCATACCCCTCACATAACCCCTAGTTTTGAGCTCTTTCCACTAGCCTAGGTGTCTTTTAAATAGTGTTGTTACCCACTCTACTAAGTTGCTCTACTAAACACCCGCTAGACTATATATCAATTAAGTAGTTCTACTACCCATCTGCTAACCTAAGTAAATAAAACCACCTATATTTACGATGGTCATTTAACAACTGTCTAGATTTATAGCTTTATTATTTCTCATACTGCCATTTCTTACAGGGAAGCAGTTACTCATGTGCATAAACTAACAAATAAATAAAGGTAAACATCTCAGACTACTGCTTGAGATAAAAAACACTAATAAAAATAGAGGTATTTTTAAAAGCTCTTTAAAAAAATCACCTATTTGTTACAAAGTCACGGTTCCATTTAAGTAGTACAACTATCATAGGTTCCCGTTAGATAGGTGGGTAATGAGGGGAATGTTTTTAACCATTCCTTACTTAATTGGTGGGACTAAGGGCAGGGATATGGAGGATATGGCTAAGGGTGGGGTGCCAAAGCAGGCATTTCCTAGGGGTGCCTGAGAGTAAATCTGGGCTTGAGAATGATACATTTATCTCAAAACACAAGTCTGAACCATGGTAAGTCAGTCACCACCAGTCACTTGTGGTCAGTCCACCATCCCACCATCACATGAAGAAATATTTTTCAAGGCTTACCTTGCTGTAGGCCTGAGCTAAGTGATAATTGTTTCAAGGACTACCTTACCATAGGCCTCAGCCTGTTACTTTGTTTCATGGCTTAAATTACCTTAGGCCTCAGCCTGCTGACAATATTTTCATGGCGTACCTTGCCATTCATTTCAGCTGCTAACAATTTTTGAAAGCTTTCCTTGCTGTAAGCCTGAAAACAATATTTTAAAAAAATGATGGAAGTTGTAATCTGGCAACAGCTGGAGGACCTCACATGGCCATCCTTGACATACACGGTTTGATATTAAATAAATTAATAAATCATAAAGATAATTAAATAATGAAAGGATGACTTTAATGCAGTGGGTGGTAGTGAATATATGATGAACAGGAAGGAATGATAGACAAATTATATGAAGTATGTATGAATCAAGTGTTCTAAATGATGTTAATTGTGCACAACCTCTTCCTCCTCTTCAGTTACCACTACTTCATGAGCAATATGTCCTGTCCTGTAGTTCTTCTCATTTATGCTTCATACTTGTATGGCTGCTGGATAGAAGTGTCCTACGGTCATTAACTATATGACTAGCTGCACTAAAGACCCGCCCTGACTGCACTCACGCTGGTGGGCAACTAAAGGTTTCTACAGAAATACACATTATGCTAGCTGCACATATAGTTTTGTTTGCCAGTACTCAAGTGGGTCATCATTTTGGCATAGAACATTATTATCCTGCAAGTATGCTGTAATCATCTCACATGCAGCGGGGCCAGTCCTTGGCGATAGATGATGTTCATGTGAATCAGTTACCAGCCCATATTCTAGGAGCAAGACCTATAGAGATGTGCCAGTGCTACCACCACCTGTAACCACAAATGTAAGGCTGCTGCCCCTGGTATAAATGATTGCTTTCTATGATGGTATGGCAAATGTTGTCATGTTGTTATTGATGATGCTGAAGGGATAATCGTTTTGCCTACTTCATTTTCACTGTGATTTCTAGCAGTTTTGCCCCAATATTTCTCTCATCCTCCACAATCTTCCACTCAATCTATAAGGATTTATACGAGTTCATAGAATCTGATTTCTTAAAGTGTCACTGCTCAAGCCTTGATTCAAATTCAGAAATGTTATGTTTAACCTTTTGAGTGCTAGAGGCGGTGCCCACTTATTGCAATGCAATGTGTTGGGTACCCTTCTGGCACTTAGGTTCCAGCAATGTAGAAAGAATGCATTCCTTATTGGTTTTAAAGGGTTAGTAATGTCTGTTTATAAAACAATGTAAAAAAAAATATTGTAGCTGTTAAAAAAATAAACTAAATGATCTTAGTCACATCTCTCAAACCTTTATGGTTTGAGAGATAGAACATTTTAAAGTCCCTTCCCTTTCCCTGATGTCAGCTGTAAGCTGAAGGAGATCTTGGTCCGGGGACCGGCAGGCGGCTCTTCAGTAGAGCCGAGATACCAAAGTCTAAAAAGAAATACTTAATTGGAGCAGTCTACAAAGTGTGCTTGCAATTAAGTATTTCTTTTTAGATTTTGGTATCTCGGGTTTGCTGAAGAGCCACCTCGAGATGGCCGATATGCATCTCCTGCTGTCAGCTTTACAGCTGACATCAGTGATGGGGAAACTTTAAAACGTTCTATCTCTCAAACCATAAAGGTTTGAGAGATGGGACTGGGATCATTTAGTTAATTTTTTAACAGCTACAATATTTCCCATACTTTCCTGTTATCTGGAACCATTTTCAAAACTAATTCCTGTTGTTGTTATTTCCTGTCAGAATCTGTCCTGTCAGAATCTGTAGTTTCCTGTCATCGATTTTCAAAACTAATTTCTGCCAGAATCTGTTTGAAAAATGTTTTGAAAATGGTTGTTTTGAAAATGGATCCGGATAACGTGAAAGTACCATATTTCCTTTTGTTTTATGAAGATATTACTATCACTTTAATGAAGACTACGCACTTATCAGGCTCAAAGCAAGCTAACTTGATTCACCAGCTGATTCATATCTTTGTCCTCTAATTTAAGCATCATTGTTCATGTGCTTCATTTTTTCAGTAATAAATATATTAGTGGCAGTACCTCACTGATTCCTGCAGCTAAAAGACTAACCAGTAATATTGCCCCCTTAAATGGCTGCTGCAGCTCACATAAGGTGCACATTAGCAACCACTGAGTCAGTGACAAAGATGTCCCCTCCAAAGCCTTCCTTTAAAGCACTGTAAGTTCGCATATGGCCTTTTTCTGCTCATAAAAATGGTCTAGCATGTTCAGTGTGGAATTCCATCTGGCAGGGACCTCCATTTTAATTTGCAATGGGGCAGGTTGTTACTCTCTTGCAAAGAATGTAAAGCATTGTGTTCACTATAGGATCAATTAAAATGTGCACAAATTCTGCAGGTGATATTTAACATACCTTTTCATAGTTTGGGATTCTGAGAGGAATTAAGTAACAAATAGATTTAGGACATGAGTTTATAGACTACATGCACCAAATCTGCTATTCTTAAGGTGGCAATTATTTTGTAGATTGGGAGTCAGAGGGGCTCAACTAGGAACAAGCCTGCAATACAAATTTGCAGGCTGTATAGGAATGGTGTCCTACAGAGTGGGGGTTTGAGGCAGCAGAGGGTGTTGGATTTGCTACCTCAGGTAGGGGAGGGAGGGGGGTTGCATTGGCCTCCGGCAAAGCCAGTTTAACCTTTGCAGGGATGGGGACAACAGCAGTCTTACCCTTCCAGGGCTTTGCTGTAGGAGGTGCCATCCTTTTGCCGGAAGGGTTGGGGCAGGTCCCATTTTCTGGAGACTTTCTCTGCAGCTGCTGCATAAGTCTTGGTCCTTTGCTTACAGTCTTTGTACATGTGGGATGCCTCACCACAGAGATTGCATCATGTCTTCCTTGGACAGTCCTTGGTTTCATGCCCTGCCACTTTGCAGATTCTGCAGGCCATCTGTCTGCACTCTCAACCCTGATGTCTCGGTTGGTTGCATTTCCTGCAGTTCTTCAGTTGGTCATGGTAGAATAGTATTCCAGCAGAGTTACTCAGGGAAAAGCTTTGGGGCAGGTGTTGCAGTCCGTCCGCAGACTGTTGGTCTTGTCTTAGACGGACCACAAGTGACCATTTTCCTATCCAGAAGCCATAATTGTCTTTCAACTGTGTTGGCTCTCTTATTACTGTGCAGAAACGCTTCAGGAATGTGGATATGTCTCTTCCCGGTGTATGTGGGTTCTGCATTGAAACAGCCAACCACCTCTCCTCTCTATGGATACGGCAATTGCCCACAAAGTGAGAGAGAGGGGATTTGGGCCTCACAGTTTTGAACATCTCCAGGTACCTCTTGCATATGCTGATGGATATGAAGGTGGTATAAAAATACCACCTAGGAGACTCTGTACACTGAGGGTTTCTGTTGGTGTAAAGCCATGGTCCAATATAATTTGTTTGCTGAAGGTCTCAGCATTCAGGTCTGGGGTTCTGCCTTCTACCTCTTTCAGCTTGTAAGGAATGGTTTTTGGTGTTCTCCTCACGGTCAGTTGGGGGTTAATGCTCTGCATTAGGTTTCGCAACAGCAGAGGGGCAGGCACTGTAAGACGTAGTGTTTACCTGTATCATTTAGAGATGTCACTATTATAATCAAGCACATACGCATGCGTAGTTTTAGACATCTTAGGGCGTAGTCTATATTTTAACCTGTAACCAAGACAGCAGTGGTCAGAGCCATTTTTTGTGGAAAGCCATGTGGGACGTCTGGTCTGTCGGGCTATTCACCTGTATGTGATCCTAGGAGTTAGTGTGTAGGGCTCTCACACACTGTTGTTTTGTGCTCCAGGGGATTAGAGATAAGAAACTTGTTTACTGATTGTATGTTTGTTGTGTATGTCACCCATAAGTAACGTGTTTACTTATTGTATGTTTGTTGTGTATGTCTCTCTTATGTCTGTGTCTGTTTATCCTACAGAGTTAGGGGATGAGATAAGTAACTTGTTTACTTATTGTATGTTTGTTGTGTATGTCACCCATAAGTAATTTGTTTACTTATTGTATGTTTGTTTTGTATGTCTCTCTTATGTCTGTGTCTGTTTATCCTACAGAGTTAGGGGATGAGATAAGTAACTTGTTTACTTATTGTATGTTTGTTTTGTATGTCTCTCTTATGTCTGTGTCTGTTATGATTCCAGGGTCGGGTATGTCTCCCATATTCCTGTGAACTCTGGCCATAACCTGTTTAATCATTGCATATTTCAATAAACTACATTTCACTTCAGTGTGTGTTTTCAGTCTGAAATTCCAAGCAACTAATTGAAACACAGCTTCAGCACTATGATCTGCCGCATCCAAGGCTCCAGAGAGGGGAGGTCCCCTTGGCATTCGCTGCCCTCTGCTGTTCCACTGCTGAGGGCCAGAGGGCAGCGGCTGTCAGAGCCCCAAACTGGCTTTCCCGGACTGCTTCTGCCTTTAGGGGTCTGCTTACGTAGTTCCTTGCAGCTGGTCCCAGCAAGTTGTTGTCAATCTGTTGAGCTGTCTTACTTTTGGCCTTCTTGGCTTCATTTTGGAGGTTGCTGGAGGCTGTGACCCCTGCCATTTTGTCTTGGTTGGTGAGGGGCATGGCCATGCAAATGAGCTCCATCTATGTTGTCCCTTAAGGCGAGTTTCTGTTATCCTGAATGAAGTGCTGCACAGGGCTCTGTGGCAGTGAAGTCTATGAAGTCTTTGCCAGTTGACCACAGTGCATTCTCCGTTTCTTCAAATTCATCTTTTAGGAGCAGTTTCTTCTGTGTGGTCGCTTGCTTGTAGCCTTGGCAGCGTCAAAGTCAGAGGGTGAAAATTTTCTGGTGGGGAGTATTCCTGCGCGGTCTTTGTTCGTGCATCACCATGTGATTGCGCAGTTTCCACGAATTTGCAGTTTGGCACCTTACTTCCTCAAGCCTTTGCTACGCTGCCAGAGAGCATGCCTTCCCTAAAGGTTACAGAGCATCTTCTAACCTCATCGGTGTTAGGAAGGTCCAAAACCGCAACCAGTATTAATTTCCCCAGGGTGTTGGTGAATCAGCTTCATTTTGGAAGCCTTCTCCGCCACTGGATTGAGGTGCAGCTAATCACTGTGAGCAAAGTGTCTAATGCTGAATTCCGCTATTACTCTTGGGGTGACTAATCCCAGGGATAAATGGCATATGTAGGTTGGGAGTCAGAGACAGTGAACAAGGAACGAGACTGCAATACAAATTTGCAGGCTCTATACGAATGGTGTTCTTCTGAGGGTGTAATCTATTTTACCCCACTAGTGCCTTTCACAGAGAGAAAATGGCCTAAAGCATATCACAATGGTCCTGCCATAACAGCAGTCCAGACAAAAAAATGCCAGGCAGTTCCTTTCTGAACAAGAGAAGCAGCCAACCCCAGAAATTAGTCTGAGCCTTGTTGGGCCACCTCAGTGAGGTGCAGATGATCTCTCAAAGCACTGCGAGCAAGAAGTCCAATGCTGGATTCCCCTATTACCCTTGGGGTGTCTAATCCCAAGGATAATTTGCATATGTAGATTGGGAGTCATAGACACTCAACTAGGAATAAGCCTGCAATACAAATTTGCAGGCTCTGTAGGAATGGTGTTCTACCCACGGTGCAGTCTCTTTTAGCCTACTAGTGCCTTTCACAGAGAGGAAACATTCTAAAGCATATCATACTGGTCCTGCAATAACAACAGTCCAGAAACGAAATGACAGACAATTCGTCTCTGAACATCAGAAGCTGCCAACCCCAGACGTACTTTCGGCCTTGTTGGGCCTTGTCATTTAGGTGCAGTTGATCTCAATAAGTACTGTGAGCAAGGGATCTAATGCTGGATTCCCCTATTAGCCTTGGGGGATTACTAATCTGGAGGATAATTTGCATATGTAAATTGGGAGTCAGAGATGCTCAACTAGGAATGATCTGGCAATACAGACTTGCAGGCTCTATGGTGTCCTACCCAGGGTGCAATCTCTTTTAGCACACTAGTGCCTTTTACAGAGAGGAAATATCCTAAAGCATATCATATGGGTCCTGCCATAACAACAGTCCAGACATGAAATGCCAGGCAATTCCTCTCTGAACAAGAGAAGGCGCTAACCCCAAACGTACATTTGTCTTGTCAGTGAGGTGCAGTGGATCTCTCTAAATACTGTGAGCAAGAGTTCAGGTGCTGGATTACCCTATTACCCTTGTGGTGACTAATCCCAATGATAATTTGCATATGTAGATTGGGCATCAGAGAAGCTCAGCTAGGAACAAGCCTGCAATACAAATTTGCAGGCCATATAGGAATGGATATTAAAAGTCAGAGAGGCTCAACTAGGAACAAACCTGCAATACAAATTTGTAGGCTCTATAGGAATGGTGTCGTACCCAGGGTACAATCTCTTTTAGCCCACTAGCGCCTTTCACAGAGAGGAAATATCCTAAAGCATATCATATTGATCCTGCCATTACAGCAGTCCAACCACAAAATGCCAGGCAATTTCTCTCCGAACAAGAAAAGCAGTCAACCACAGACTTTTGTTTCAGCCTTGTTGGACCTCATCAGTGAAGTGCAGCTGATTTCTCTAAGCACTGTGAGGAAGGGCTCCAATGCTGTATTCCCCCTATTACCCTTGGGGTAACTAATCCCAAGGATAATTTGCATATGTATATTAAAAGTCAGAGATGTTCAACTAGGAACGAACCTGCAATACAAATTTGCAGGCTCTATAGACATGGTATCCTACCCAGTGTGCAATCTCTTTTAGCCCAGTAGTGCCTTTCGCAGAGAGAAAATATACTAAAGCATATCATACTGGTCCTGCCATAACAGCAGTCTAGACACAAACTGCCAAAGAAAAGAGGGGTATATTAAATTAAAAAAATTGTCAGTACACAGAGGCACAGGACCGAAGTTGTTGGAGGCTTGCTGAGGAGGCCTTCATCCTTCATTGGATCGACAACATCGAAGATAATGATTATTATTTCAAAGGAAAGAAATCACTCACAGGAATTTCTTGAGGTGAAGTATGTGCTGGTTCATTTCATCAACGTTTTGGCCCCACTGTCGGGCCCGAGACGTTGATGGAATAAACCAGCATATACTTCATCTCAACAAAGTCCTGTGAGTGCTTTCTCTCTTTTGAACTATTGCTACATGTGTTGTTTGTAAATGACACCCAGGCATTTATTTGAACTTTAAAGTGAGTGCACGCCTTGGATATCTTCATATATCTATATATATATATATATATATATATATATATATATATATATATATTATTAGTGAAGAAGTGGTAGTGACTGAAGAAGTGACCAATTGTCTAAGAAATAATTATAGTAGTTATGGAAAAAAACAGTGTCTGGCTTAATATATCCTTTTGAGTGCCAGAGGAATGTGCAAGGGTATTTCTATTGACACCCAATAGGAAGGTAATAAGTTGCCAACATGCAGTCTCTTTGCAATCACACTATCTTGTTTGGAGGCAGAGCTTAGTATAGAAGAAACCAATCAGGGGATGCAGGCTTTGGCTGGGACAGTCAGCATTGTACACGTCCCATGAAAAGACTTCCAGTCCTGTTTTATATTCATGAAAGAAGAAGATTTGGCCTTGGCTTGAATCTGCCACTTTGTATATCACACAACAAATGCAGGCAGGCAATCAAAGTTCTATCATAAAAATAAGGGGGTTTTGTGTACTTACCAATAAAATAATTTATTTATATACTTAAGGAACACGGGAACTATGAGGTTAAGTAGCTACAGCTACGAGGCAGGGCACTTTCAGACAAAGCTCTCTGGAGGAGGAGACTCCCTTACAGCCTCACTTAAACTCCTCATTTAACCTCCACTCATCAGCAGCAGATCCAGGACAGATGTCCAGTGTCTCACCTTCCCCACCATTTCCTTTTCTCTTTTATCCATTGTGGAACACAGTAAGCATATGGAACTACAGCTGTATCAACCAAAATTCAAGGGAGGGGGAGAAAAACTCCAACAACAAAACCAGTTTCATAGAGTCAAATCCCGTTCTCGCTTACTAAACAGATAAGGGCAATCTCTCTATTAATATGGAAATCAGAAACCACCTTGGGAAGAAACCCAAAGCGAGTCACAAGACCACCTTCTCTACATGAAAAAAACAGAATAAGAGATTTACAAGATATAGCCTGCAGTTCAGCCACCTGCCAAACAGAAACATTCGCTAGCAGTCTTAAAGGTCAAGAAACAAAGAGCTACAGAAGGTTAAAAAGAATCCTCTGAAGCACTTTGAGGACCAGATTCATATACCATGGAGCTGTAGGAATCCAAAAGATGGCGTAGGCATGTGTCACCATATGAACAAAAGTCTGAACATCTGGCACCAAAGCTATGCATGTCTATAGAGAGACTATAAAGATTCTATCAAAGGCCAAGAGTCATACCTTGATGAAGCTAAGTGAAAGTCTATTGTAGAGGTAGTCCTGGAGAAAGGCCAGGACCATTGGTCGATAAAAGGGACATGGAC
The DNA here is from genome assembly GCA_037306005.1 of Rhinophrynus dorsalis. Lineage (NCBI taxonomy): Eukaryota > Metazoa > Chordata > Amphibia > Anura > Rhinophrynidae > Rhinophrynus > Rhinophrynus dorsalis. Next base: position 213,102,196 of record CM074720.1, read on the forward strand.
CAGACACTATAGTAAATCTTGGATTAATTGACTTATCGGTCTTAAACATGGTAGCAACGACTGTCTCAGAGAAGCTCTTCTTTCCTATAATATTTGCTTCAAGAGCCATGCCTGCATGTTCAAAGTGAACACTGAGGGAGGAGGTCTGGAAGAAGAGTGAGACCATATGGCTCATCCATCATCAGAGTAATCAGATTAATGAACCAAGCCCTGTAAGGCCAGTGAGGAGCATTCAAAATTGCATGTGCTCTGTACATAGGGTAGGGGAAACTGCCATGAAATCCCCCAAATATCCAATGTGAAGGTCTGTGGGTCTCTGTACCTGGAAAAAAACTGAAGAATCTTGAAATCTGTTTGAGACACAATGAAGTCCACAGCAGGAAGATCCATCTTCTGTACTATGGAATAAAAAGCAGATCACATTAGCTCCCTTTCCCTGGGATCTAGGCACTATTGACTGAGACATTTCTTTGTTACATTGTCCACTCCTGGGATATTAAGTACCATCATGACCAGAACAGGAGCTTCTGCCCAGAAAAGGACTGACCAAACCTTGCTCCATGCTGTCACGCTTATGGGTCTTCCTTGCCAATTGACATATGCCTCCTCTGTCACATTGTTGGACTGTATCCGAACCTCATAAAGCAACCAGGACCAGAAGGATTGTCCAAAGTTCCAGCCCATTGATGGAAATCTTGCTCTTGGGGCTTGACCCATAGATCCAATTACACCTGGAGAGACAGAGACATCATGAGGCACAGGTAACACTGTCATCTGGACCAATTCCTCGGAATGTCCAGCTGTAGGGCCCATATGTGGAACCAAGCAAAAAGGCACTGCCTTTGGCTCCATGGCCGATGTTCCTATCATGAAGTCCCACACTGATACCAATGGATGGCGAGGGGCTAAGAAACAGGCATGATCAAAGTCCGGACCATGTTGTCTGGAGAGAGGTGAACCTCATGCTAAGGAAAACTAGAGATTTAGGGGAACATGAAGGACTTGTTTTTGTTGAACATCCAACCGTGGTGCTCCAGAATAGCTGCATACAAATCAGTGAAAGAGACCTTCAGAAAATGCTCAACCAGATATAAAGTAAGAGAAAGAGATCCCCTGGGCCTGGATATGGCTGGTCAAAGGCTGCCAGAAGTTAGGTAAATACTCTCGGTGTGAACTCCATAGCAGATGGCATATTACCTTGAAAAACAAAGCAGAAGAACCTCTGATGCTGTACATGAATGGAAAATGAAGATATCTCCTGGACACATCATGTAGTTTCTTTCCAAGATAAGCAGGAGTGTGCAACCTCACACTGAATGTGTCAAAAGAGCAATTAAAACTGGGATGCATTGTGCATCATTATTCTAATGCATCTCTATAGAAACATTCCTCTTTAAAGTGTTAGTAATGTCTAAAAAAAAGTTTTTTTGCATTTAGAAGAGCTTAAAAAGCTGAGCTATATGCAAAAAAACGTATCTCTCAAACTGCTATGGTTTAAGAGATACAGGCGTTTAAAGTTCGCTGTTTCCTGCTGACAGCTGTAAAGCTGTCAGCAGGAGATTCGTGTCCATCGACACGGAGGCGCTTGAGAAGTGCCGAGATCTCGTTACTTACATGGAATTCCTTCATTGGAATGGTCTGAAACGTGTGCCTGGTATTTTAGACCATTCCAATGAAGGGATTCCTTGTAAGAAACGAGATCTCGGCACTTCTCAAGCGCCTCCTTGTCAACCGACACAAATCTCCTGCTGACAGCTTTACAGCTGTCAGCAGGAAACAGCGAACTTTAAATGCCTGTATCTCTTAAACCATAGTGGTTTGAGAGATACGTTTTTTTGCATTTAGCTCAGCTTTTCAAGCTCTTCTAAATTCAAAAAAAAATTTTTAGACATTACTAACACTTTAACTCTTTCAGGGCTGGGTTGCTCGCATAGTCACGCCTTTTAGGGAACTCTGGACACATGGCAGAGATGACCAAACATCAAGATTCATCTTGACAAACATCTTGAATCTTGGTGCAAGCATAAAATGGTTGACAAGTTTCAGGTCTAGCACTGGCCAACAGCTCCACTCCTTCTTGGGGACTATAAATAGGGTGAAATAAAATTCCAGATGGGGAACTGGAACCAACACCAACATATCCACCAAGGCTGGAAATTGCTTCCTGGAATGGGAGAGCCCACAAGGGTACTCAGAGAAGTATTGGCATAAAGGGTAGAAGGTCTTTGAAATCTGTTTGATTATCCTCTGACACTACCTTCTACACCCATGGGTCCTTCAATGAAAATAGCATATACATCTCAGAAACCACCTCAGGCATTCCCTTATCGCCCCATTTATGTCAAGTTAAAGGTCAGAGCAACTGTCACTCTTCTTATTTTGAATGACAGCTCTCTGCTTCTGTGAAAGTAAAAGAAGAATATACTGTACTTTCAAGATAATGAATGGTGGGTAATATCCAAATATAATCCCACTTCTTGTTCTCATTCCAGCAGAATATTCTTTCAACAACATATCTGGAAACATATTGTTCCTGTTTTCGTGCCTTAAAGAGTCTCTGGTTGGCACATGTATTAGGGTGATGCACTTTTATTCTCCTTACACAGCTGCAATATTTCTAGTACAGGGGTAGCCTACAGTTAATGTTTCCAGGATCTCTTTGAGTTCAGATGGGTTACTCAGTCACATTTCAGAGCAATGTATTGCACACCCCATCTGACCCTTGATGGATAAATTTACCTGTGCTCAAAAAGAGAGATCCTGGAATCATGCAGTATTTGAAGCTGTTGGCTACCTTTGCCCTAGTACCTCTTCTCCAACAAAACTGCATGATTGCTAAGCGATTCACAAAGAGCCAAAACAGCTTTGATACTTGTCCATGGTACTGAATATGTATTCAGTACATTTGCAAACAAAAGGTTAAATGTGTCCTAACATCTCCAGTTCCTGAGTTTATGAGGTGGATGTGTTAAGTAAAAAAAAGTGCAACTCTGGTGCAACCCAATTGTACCATAGGGGGAAAAATGCTGCTTTACAATACTTGCCGTATTAACCCTTTAAAGGGATAGTAATACTTAAAAAGTAAAAAAATAAATGTTGTAGGGTTTATCCCCCTGAGTAAAACAAGGGAACTCCCACTGCTAAAAGGTGTTTTATTCAAAAGTTATTACAGTTCAAAGTTGAATTTTTTAGGTGCAATATCACAGTGGCCTGAAATTGTACAGTGGCGCTGTTGCTACACCATCCTATGGACAGCTCTGGTCCCAGGACCATAAATCTCCATAGGATGGTGTAGCAACAGCGCCACTGTATCTGAGAAACTACACAAAGTACAATTTCCATTGAGTTAACACCCTGCTGGCAGTTAAGGACCATATGCTAAATGGATTCAGGGTTCCCGGAGCAGCCTGCAGCCGCGAAGGGACCCCTGAGTTCCATGATGTGCCAGGACCATCACTGGTCATTATAACGGAACTACATTAGCTAAAGCCGCCCTACAATACTTAGCCAGGTGGCAACTAGCTAAATAATCATCATTTTACCTCTCAAAAGTACCTCCTTGTAAAGTAATCATTAATATTCTGAGACTGACGGCCAGGTTAGTGCAGTCTGCGTGCCTGCACCGTCAGTCCCTTCTGGTGCCATTCGGGCCAGTGCAATTCATCTGTAGGTAGACCGGGACTGAGAGTGTTGGCGCAGAGACAAGATGTCTGCACTGATGCTTGGCTTCCGGTCTCGGAAACGCAAGGATTACTTTACAAGGGGGTACTTTTGAGAGGAAAAATAACTATTATTAAGTTAGTTGTCACCTGCCTATTTATTGCAGGGAGACTTTAAACATGGTAGTTCCACTTTAACACAAATTTTCCCATGATGGTCCTGGCACGTCATGTTTCCTTAAAGGGTTAAATGGAGTTTTAGCTCTTTGAATGCTAGAGGGGACTACAATTTATTTCTAAGTAATGTATTGGAGACCTCTCTGGCATTCAAGGGGTTAAAAGCCCCAGTTAAAATTGACAGGAATTTTGGGACATTATATTTGTCACTGATGGTGCAGTTGGTTTGTCCCAGAATTATCCCAGTTTTGTATAGTGCATCAGCCTCTTAATGTTCATGTTATAAGTACTGGTGTGTTGATCAGTGCTTTAGTTGCTGTGTAAAAAAATAGAGGAAATGGGATCCTTCTTACTACACCTAATGAAAAAATACTTATACACTTCATTCACTGCTTGAACATTTGACAACATCATACACTATCTCAGTTCTTGATATTATTCAGTTCGACATCTGCACATGTTTATGCTGATCTCCAAACAACCTCTTGAATACTCTGCTGGGGCTGTCATTTTTTTTTCCTATTCTATATGACAGATGGCAAGTCAACAATCGGCATCAAATATATCTTCCCACTTTGTCCTGTTTTCCCTTAAACAGATAAAATAACACATCCTTTGTGCTCCCCTATAATGCAGCTGCTTAAGCCATTTTAGTATAAGGCTGCACTGTCTTAATAAAAAAAAAATCCCTTCTGTCAAGTAAAAAAAAACAACATAATGTTCGAGACATAGCACAGCTGCAAACAGCAAAACTCTTTGACAGCTCCTCCCTTACCAAAGCTCTGTCAGTTGAAGGAGGTTCATTTGAGGCTCAACAGTAATTAGTATAAAAAGTTCTTAAGCCCTTCTTGGGAAGTTTAAAAGAATATGGGCATAACTGTGTTACTCCACTACTTAATTTTAAGATTGTTTACACAGTGATATTTTTTAGCCATCCTTTTTAGTAATGAGCGGAATTAAACAAAGCTAATTCAAAGACTTGGACTCTGTAATTGTAGCATATGGTGAGCACTTATTCCTTCTGAAATACATCACATGCACTCATTTTGCTTTGTTTTATAGTTGTTATTCCCATCCACTATATTTGCAAATGTAACCTGCATATATTATATTGAATGTGATTTGTAATTAACAGGAAAAGGAAATAACCTTCTGCCTCTGAACAGAAAGCTCTGACATGCTGGGTCCTCTCCACAGTGCTGATGAACTAGGATCTGGAACAATCCAACTGCACGATAGAGGACAAACACCTCTGAGGCTTTTAACCCCTTGAATGCTAGATGGGTCTTCATCGTATTTCAAAGCAATGCTTTGGAGGCCTCTCTAGTGTTCAAGGGTTTACCATTACTGTTCATATCAGTGGAAATCTGGAGCCATTTTACTTGTCTCTTATGGTACATTTGGTTTTTCTCCAAAAGAGCTCCAGCTGTACTTAGTAAATCAGCCACTGTGCAGCTAAATATATATGGCATTTGTTTGTAATTGCTGTTCCTGAACTGTGAAGATGTGCTTTATAAAATAATTCAAAACTATCATGCTGCTGTGGGTGGAAACAATAGATTATCTATCTATCTATCTATCTATCTATCTATCTATCTATCTATCTATCTATCTATCTATCTATCTGTGTATATATATATCCTATAATATAAAAGGCCAGAATGTTTGTCCGATGCAGTCATGTGCAGTAGAGACTGCCTGAATGCACAGAATGCTGGGAGGTGTAGGAATGCTGGGAGCATTCTGTACGTTTGGATAGTCTCTACTAAGCATGACTGCATTGTGTGCGCCGCCAGAGAGGCGGCAGCAGTACGCAGAGCAGGACCAGCCTCTTTACCTCTCTGGACCTTGGCCTGGGTACACGGGCTTTTACACTAATATATATATATATATATATATATATATATATATATATATATATATATATATATATATATGTAGAAATATAGTGTGCACTCCCAAATAGATCTAGTAACTAACAATTGCCTCGTGCTGCTTGTACAAATGAATATATAAAGTATATTTGGTACAGATACCAGAGAACAAGCGCACACTAGGGTCTGAATAAAAAATAAAATATGCTTTTTATTGTATCATATCATCGACGTTTCAGTCCCCTCAGGACCTTCTTGAAGACAACAATACATATAAAATATGTGCACTGTATATAAGGTCACTATTTTATGTGACCCTATATACAGTGTACTGGCCCGGGAGCGCCAAAGTGCCATGAGGTGCGTGTCTTAGCATCCTCCAACGTCTATTGATGCTGAGCACTGTAATGCAAAAATCTTAACTCCGGTATTGCCAGTGTGCACAACTTACGATAAGTGCCGAATAACCGTTGATCGGGTACATCAAAAACGGACCAGCTATGTGAACTAACTTACACACAATGTGTTTCACTCCAAGTAAAACAAACAAAACTAAAAGTACAAAAAATATCACAAAGTAACTAATGTGGCCTTGTGCCCAGGGCGCTACTTGAGATACTCAAATGAAACTTAATAACAATAAAATACACTCCACATGCTTCAATTTGCAAGAAAAATAGTTAAACTCACCCAAGCCGCATCGGCATTATAAGATCAACACGTAGACAAGCAATTTTGGTACACACGAAACGGTAATACATCCCAATCAGTATACACATTGATCTGATCCCCGGTAGAGATGGTAGACATGAAAATGCTGCATCCATTGTGCCTGATAAGTATAAGGGTACTGCAATATGTATTTTTGTCAATAACAATCATTATTATCACTTTGAGGGTCATGTAATATTTCACCTTTCAGGACCTCATCACCTAAAAGCTTTTTTTGGTGATTTTGAAAGCACTTTCAAAGTCACCTATATGTTAAATTAGTGATTTATTATTTATGAAACTAGTTTTTAAGTTATTTCTATTTGTACATTATGCAAATTACCACCATGATGAACAGACACTTCATGCATTAGCCCTACAAGAGCTCCCCCACTCAATGACACTTGACCATCTCTCTTAGCTTTGAAAGAGTTATATCGAGACCTAATGTAGGACTAAGACCAGAAGTGACTATATGGAATACCTTAATTAGCATAAACTAGAAATGTAAATATTCCTCAAATATGTTTCTAATTAAAAAAATGACTAATAAAACTTATAGATGATTAGAAAGCTCTTTCAAAATCATCAAAGTTGTTTGAAGATGATAGGCTTTCTTCTCTTTGAGTACCAGCGAGGTATCCAATGCAATGCAACACAATGCGATGGATATCTCTTTGGCATTTAAAGGATTAAGGGCTCAATTTAATAGTGCTCGGTAAAACTGTCGCTAGAGTAAAAATGGATACCAAAAGGTACATACACTGTGTTACCATCTGAATTCAATTGTCCTACCAACAGGAACCACTCTGAACGTTGTGACAAAGAACCAGACTTTTGGCCCAATGTTCATTGTGTGTTTTTTGTTCCCAAATCTCACACTAAATAGCATGAGAAATGGTATCATCAAAGAAAAATAGCTAAAGTTTGGTTTTTGACACATTGTCAAACACTGAGCATGAACTCAGACACAGCCGCCCTCGAAAACACTAAACCTACGCTACCCCTACCAGTAAAATGCAATAATACTAGCCCTAACACTATCCTAACATCCATAATCCAGAGCTGTAACACTTTGCTGTCAGCCACAGTAATTCTTCATCTGTAATCTTCTATTCTCTTCACATGTGTTCTTCTTTCTTCTTATTTTCTGATATTCCTTCTTCTCATATTACCAAAAATAATGTGCCTCACTGTAAAAAAAAAAATGCAAACTGGAAATTAGATATGCCCCATAAAGAATTGAGCAGCTGCTTCCTGACGGGAGTGGCAGTACAGTAGGAAAAAAATCCCCACCACCACCTTCAGAGCTCTCGGACTGTTGCCTGCTGTCAGAGACATTGCCATGATGGGGAGGATATGGTTAATTTTTCTTTTAAACCAAATTCTCTAAAAATCTGTGTTTTAAAATGAGTTTAAATTACCTCATGTAACAGAGACAATGAGCCTATCTTCCTCAGTGGAGGAGGGAAATATTTGGGAGACTTTAATGGTGATTGATATAGAATTGCAGACAACCACAGTCTCAAACAGTATTAGTATCTTATGAGAAAATCTCAAAAGTCTAAAACAGAGACATACTCCTCTATGGGAAAGTCTAGTAGGGTGACATATTTATGTGACGTAGGGTCAAGGTTCACGTTCCAAATTTTTGTCAGAACCCAGACCAGGTATCATTTTAGGTGTGAATTTTAATGTAGAGTAATGGCGCCATCTATAGATTACATGGTGTCATTACTAGTGCTTTGGAATTTTTTCATAATTTATTTTGATGTCACTGCATAATGAGATGGCTCTTTAACCAATCTGAGTAGATTTTGATAAGAGGAATTTCATATTATAAATATGCAAGTTTAGAGAGAAAAGGGGCTTTTTCCTCTTGTGTCTTGGCTGTTTTTTTCCTCTTGGTTCCTGGCTTTACAATTCCTGCTCTGTTTTCCTGAAAAATATTCTGGGCTGGCTGATAAAGGAGGTCTTAAGAAACAATTGGACTAGTAGCTATATATTTTCTTATTTAAATTTCAGAATCATATACATATTTTTTCTATATTTGGAGACACCTAATTTTCTTATAATTTGTCTTAATTGGACAGGACAGCCATTTGGGATCAATTATAATAAGCCATACTGACTATAGAAATTCTGAAATTAAGCAGAATTTATTTATTATTGGTAAACTGTAATATTTTGCAGATGAGTGTTATATAGTTAAATAGCTTGGTTTATATATTAGTTAATATAATTCTTGGTATTTCTAGAATAATATATTGTGTTTCTGGAAAGGTTATATTACTAATGTTTGATAAGGGGAACTCTTTGAATTCATTTATTAACCCTTTAACTGCTATTTGTCTATTTACTTTGAGTTGTTTCTTGGATTTCTTTGTGTATGTTTTGGGTCTAAACTTTGTACAGTGAAAATTTTCTAAACTCTCGCTAGACAAAGAAGCTGTCATCTTGGGTGTGGCATCCTATCTTAATGGATTAACCCTTGAAGTACCCTATAGGTTTTACATAGGATTGTTATAGTCATGTTTATGATATTTGTTGCATGAAGTTTGGTATACTGTCTAGACCTATATTATTAGATTTGATTCTAAGTCTATTCTTGGTATAATCTATTATTGACTATATTAAATGCAATTTATTTGTTCAGAAGGTATACCATATTTGAAATCAGTACATTATTTATTTATAGTGATCTCTATCTGGGATTTATTCCAGTTAGTTTCTCTAAAACGTTGCTATTGCATATGGGACAAGGAAAATTATCAGAGGACCTGGCTTCATATTAAAGTTGGTTCACCTGACAACATACCTTAAACCACAATTATCATAGTTTATACAGTTTCTAGGGCAGAGGTATTCATATGCACTGCTGCCAACTGTATTTTATTAATTGTAAGGATCAATTATCCTTTTCTATGCAGCTGAGTGCAATTATTGTTATCTAATACCTCTGAATATACCTATGTGTGGTTAACCCTTTAATTGCTGGTAATCCTAATGATGGTAATTGTGGTTTGAGTTACTATATATCTATTGTAATTGCTGCTCACTCATTTATATTATTGTTGTTTACACTTTTTATATATATAGTATATTGTACTTAAATAAATTATATATATTTTTGCACAAATATGCGGAATTGATTATTTTAATCAGTTTGTTACTGTGAAGTAACTTTCAATACCTAGTATTGTGTAAAGTTCTCAAAATTATTTAATGTTGTCATTTATCTATTAATGTGAAGATATTCAACCTGATTGGTTCTCTTGTTTTAACCCTTTGGATACCTTCAACATAACTGGTTCGACATCATGCCACACTGAGAGAAATCTGAACAGAGACTGGGTTTATATGGCCAGTCTCTGTTCAAAATGATTCCCATGCTTTCATTGGCTGGGATCAGCTCCTAGCCAGAGGGATCACAAATGTTTTTGCATAACCCCACATCCCAGCCAATGGAAGTATGGCTGGTGTTGAATTCTTTATTTTTTATTTTTTTTTTTACAGTGAGGCACAGCATTTTTTTGGGAAAATAAAAAGAAAGAAGAACACAGATGAAGAGAACAGGAGATTACAGATGAAGAATTACTGCGTATGGCCAGGGTGCTGAAGACCACGCTGTACATCATGATTACAGGGAAGAGTTTATTTTCATGGGATGTTGTTTGTTTTAGTGGGATTAAACCTTTGAGTGCCAATGGGGTATGTATTGTGTTGCTTGCCCTACGGGCACTCAAAGGGTTAATTTGTTAAACATTTCACACATGTTTTCAGTACTCTGGAGGTATTGATATGGGGATTAGGGTCCCATATCAATACATCCACTGGTAACTTAGCTTTTTCTTTGCTTTTTCAACTTCAATTCTAGGGTCGGTGGTTTAAAACATGTGTTAGGGGACTCTGTTTTCTAATGAAAGAAGCCGAGCACTCTCTTGAAGTAAACTAAAACATGACTTTTATTAAAACATATAAAACGTTTGGACGTTTTATATGTTTTAATAAAAGTCGTGTTTTAGTTTACTTCAAGAGAGTGCTCGATTTCTTTCATGAGAAACCAGTGTATACAACATTGAGCCTTGAGCACCCAATTAATTCAGGCATGTGCAACAGTTTGCTTGATTTGTATCTGTTAGGGGACTCTGTGCCTACTTTTTGAAGGTGCAGATTTTTGGCAATAAAGTGGGGTCCCTTAAAGGGATAGTAATACTTCAAAATTACTAATCCCTATTTTGTAGTCCTTAAAAAAGAAGAAAAATGTTCCCAGTGGCATCTCTCAAACCCTTATGATTTGAGAGATAACCGCTTACAAATTTCCCCCCTGTCTGACGTCAGCATTCTAGCAGACAGCAGGGAAAACCACTCCTGGGATCACCCGGAGGCTCTGCTACAGAGCCTCCAATGGTGCTGGGACTGGATTTCCCTGCTGTCAGATAGAATGCTGATGTCAGGCAGGGGGGAATTTTGTAAGCGGTTATCTCTCATGCATAAGAGTTTGAGAGATGCCACTGGGGGCATTTTTCTTCTTTTTTTATGGGCTACAAAATAGGGATTAGTAATTTTGAAGTATTACTATCCCTTTAACACATGTTACTGCCCAGCACATGGAATGGAATCTGATATTCAACATCAACAACCAACAGATGGGTGTTGTAGTCCACCAAAAAGTACAGTGATGCAGGTTGCCTTTCATTCCATGATATGAGTGACATGCTTCACATGGGGGCGATATTGATTTGCTAACTTTTAAATACAATAATATGTTGCTGTAAGAGGATGGTGTACCTGTGCATGCTCCGGCTATTGATTTACACCTAGATCCAGATATCAGTGCCAGGACCCGGTGATCTTGGTCATTATGGATCACATAAATTGTAGAAAGAACATATGTTGTTGTCCCTAATACATAAAGGTTAGTAAACTACGGAACACAAATAATTAACCTGTTAAGCACTATAAAGAATCTTCAGACCAGTATAGAGATCAGGTTAAAACTTAAAGGGATAGTAATGTTTCATAATAAAAGCAGCTTTAATTAATCATCATAGTATTTGGACTTTGGAGAGTGTTATTTCAATTCTGTCAGAGTTGTAGTTCAAGAGTAATTCAATGACAAAGTATGCCCCTCCCGCCCCTTTTACTGAGGTAACACTGCTCAGCCAGAACATAAGGGAGGTGCCCAGATAGATTGCAGAGAGGGACAATCTTCAATTAAGATAAGGGAAAAACCTGAAAAACTTGTCAAGGGGTGCAGGGCTTTCATTGTTCTCATAGGAAGAAGATTGTCCCCTGCTGTTATCTGTCTGGTCTATGGACTGGATTCCACATCTGAGAAAAGATGGCTTACACTAGGTAAAAGGGGTGGGAGGGGAATCTTTCTTGTGAATATCTCTCAAACCATAAAGGTTTGAGAGATAAGACATATAATTCTTCATGTTTTTTAATGCCTACAAAATAAAATAAAGATAAAACGAAGCATTACTATCCCTTTAACATTTAATGAAGTGTAATAATTAAAAATCTTAGTAGTTTGTTTAAAAATACTTTAGCTGTATAGAAACATAGCCTTTGTCCCTCAGCTATACTGTAGATGAGTATAAAGAGTGCTTACTGCTTGAGAGCAATGGTCAGTTTCAAGGACTTGGATGCTGCCAAAAATGTTTTACAAGAGGCAAATATAGTTGTTGATACCTTTATTGGATAACTAAGCAGATTTAGAATGCAAGCTTTCAAGACCTTAGGTCTCTTCCTCAGGCATGTTATACAGATAAATATGAAACATCTCTCTTAAATACAAGTACACATTGCATTGTTTAGAATGGAAATCAGATAAGAAAACTCAACCCAGATCTAGATACTTTGATGAGTCAATAGTAAATTGAACTCTTCCTCTCAGGCTTTAGAAGTATTTATGACGCCAGTGGGTCTGTTGGAAAGATTAATCCACTAAGTGATAATGTGACAAGAATTCTCTGTCCTTATTCAAACCATTATGAATAGCATTAAACTTTAACAGTAACTTAACCTCCCATACTTTTCTGTCCCTCTGAGTGCGGAACAGTCCCATCAATACAGTTAAGTTAATGTCCCTTACACTGTCCATTTTGGCAAAAATGTTCTCCCACTGGTGTCTCTGTCTTTTTGTTAACACTGGATCTGTGGGAATTAAAACTTTTATGTAGTGGCTGTCCAGTTTCACCCACATAAAGAGCTGTTGGGCATTTTGCACACATGATAAGGTATATTACATTGAAGGTACCATTTATCTTATAGTGTAACTGGGTGTTTGGAATTGGTATCTTGTCCATGGTGTAAATGTGTGCACAGGTTTCACACTTCTTTTGTAGGCAGGGAGATGTGCCATTTTTTGTATTTTTATTCAGGGCACCAGTGGGAGAACATTTTTGCCAAAATGGACACAGTGTCAGGGACATTAAGTTAACTGTATTGATGACACCCTCAACGGGGGTGACAGCTGCCATCCTTGCCCTGCACTACTCAGCTTCCTTTCATTGAGTCGAAGGGAAGCAAAGCAGCTAGTTGACTGCGCATTCCTGCGTGACCTTCTGGTTGAAGCACCATATGCATGATGTCATCATGGCCCGCAGGGGCACGTGATGATGAAAGCAAGAAATTGGTTATATAAATAGGTACTTCAAGTGCCAAGGAGGGCAGTCCAGTCTGCCATTTTACAGCACAGCTTACCTGGTGACTGAGACAATGTGTAGCCGCTCTGAGTCTTTCTTCTGCCGGCCCAGAACGGAGCTGTGAGACACTGTCGGGTTAATTCACTGAATCTGGGGACAGCTGGGGCTGGGCTGCTGATGAGGTTGTGGTCTTGTCTTGCAGAGACTAGAAAAAAGCCAGGATGAAAATCCTAAGTTCTAACTAAGGCACTCATTCTCAGCCATAGAGTAGACCAATATAGTGCAAAGTAAAAAAAGATTTATTATTATCTACCCAAGAGAATACTTATATGAAAAAAAAAACATGACAAAGGACCACCATTCCCCTAATGCCACCTCAGAAACATATATCTAGTACAACACTAATAAACAGAAACACACACCGTAATATAACCCTAAACAAAAATACACCACAAATGATTAAAAAAATATAGTGCATAAACATTTGATGCAGTGTATTTTTTTAATCATTTGTGGTGTATTTTTGTTTAAGGTTATATTATGCTGTGTATTTGCTGTTCATTAGTGTTGGATTAGATATAGGTATACTAAGGTGGTATACTAAGGTGGTACTTGGGGGTGTGGGTCCTTTGTCCATTCGTGGGTGGGTCATATATACTTTTGTGTAGATGTTAATAAATCTTTTTTACCTTTACACAATATAGTATAAAAGTAAAAAAGATGTATTAATATCTACACAAAAGTATATATGAACCCCCCCATGACTGGACAAAGAAAAGGACCCCATCCCCCAAGTGCCACATCAGTATACCTATATCTAGTCCAACACTAACAGTAAATACACAGTAATATAACCCGAAACAAAATACACCACGAATGATATACAGCATAACATTTTTATGCAGTATATTTTTTTCATCATTTGTGGTGCATTTTTGTTTAGGGTTATATTACTGTGTATTTACTGTTCATTACTGTTGGAGTAGACTAGATATAGGTATACTGAGGTGATACTTGGGGGTGAGGTTCTTTGTCCAGTCATGGGGGGGTCATATATACTTTTGTGTAGATATTAATAAATCTTTTTTACTTTTATACTATATTGATCTACTTATTTACTCTTGGCTGTGTGTCTTAGTTAAGATCCTAGCTTTTTTCTTTTTGAGTTATATATTGATTTAAGGATCAGGCACCCTATACATGATATGTATGGTAAGGTCAGGGCTCAAAATTTCCACTCGCCACTAGCCAATGGCGAGTGAAAATTTAGCCCTGGCGAGTAGAAATTCAGCCCTGGTGGGTATGCTTTGGCTTGCAGTGGCGAGTAACTTTTCAGGTCTGGCTAGTAGCAAAGGGCTTCAAATTTTAAGCCCTGGTAAGGTTATGCCACATTTAGGTATATTATTTGTTTGCCCCTCTAGATTAATTCTTTCTTGTGGTGACATTGTGGAGACAGACTGACTGTGTGGTGGTGAAGGACAGTGTGGAGGTGGTGGACAAAAAAAACAAAAGAATGTGACGAACGCACACCAAGAAAGAACAAAATGAAGTAGTTTACTCAAGGCATAGCAGCCTCTCGGGTGCTGCTCAAGTCACATTTTTCACTCCCATGTGCCATTGCAGAGATACATTTTCCATATTCTTATCAGACTGGTCCTGCTCTCAGACAGTCCAGCTTCAAAATGTCAGACAAATCCTCAGAGAAAGAACAAAATAAAGTGGTTTGCTCAAGGCGTGGTAGCCTCTCACGTGCTGCTCAAGTTAAACTGTGTGTGGGCAGGACCACTCTGATATGACTATTCAGTTTCTTCTCTTCAATGGAAGATGGGAGTGAAAAACGTGACTTGAGCAGCACCTGAGAGGCTACTATGCCTTGAGCAAAACACTTTATTTTGTTCTTTCTCGGTGCATGTTAGTCACACTCTTTTATTTTTGTAGTCTCCCTAAGTGGAAGGGCTTCCCAGGCATGGGCCTTGCTTCCATGTGCCTAGAGGGAATCAGATGCACATAGACTGAAACATATGTCTGGTGTTGTGCTGTTTCTCTTGTGTGGAGAGGGTTTGCTTGACATTTCGGAGCTGGACTGTCTGTGAGCAGGACCACTCTGATATGAATATGGAAATTTTCTCTCTGCAATGGCACATGGGAATAAAAAATGTGATTTGAGCAAAGCACTTTATTTTGGTCTTTCTCAGTGTGTGTTCATCACTCTCTTGTTTTTGTAGTCTCCCTAAGTGGAAGGGTGTCCCAGGCATGGGCCCTTGATTCCATGTGCCTAAAGGGAGTCAGCTGCACCCCACTGATTAGGTCCACATAGAATGGGGTTGTGCCTGACATTTCAGAGCTGGACTGTTTGTGGGCAGGACCAGTCTGATATGAATATGGAAATTTCCTCTCTGCAATGGCACATGGGAGTGAAAAACGTGACTTGAGCAGCACCTGAGAGGCTACTATGCCTTGAGCAAAACACTTTATTTTGTATTATATTATTATATTAAATTTCATGCTGTGTGTTCATCACAATATTTTGTTTTTGAGGTGGTGGACAATTGCTAACATGTGAAAGTGGATAATGGGGGCCAAGGTTGAGATGGACATCGGGAGCCAATGTGGAGTTGGTCAATAGGGCCAGAGTTGGGCTGGAAATTGTGGCAGCAGACATACTGCATGGAGGTGGGGGACATTGGGGGGCCAATGTGGATGTGGTTGATAATGTGGGGCTGGACATTATCGTGGTGGACAGACTATGTGGTGGTGGTGGTGGACAATGGGGGGCAATGTGGAGGTGGACAGTGTAATGTGTTGAGGTGGACAGTGTGAGAAGGTATAATTTTAATTTTGCTAGTTGTTTATCTCACTACTATTGCCATTACATTCAGTTATATACGGGAACTATACAAAAAACATTATTAAGAATTCTGTATGGCGTGGTATGTGAGGAGATCCAGGGCATGACACCATGAGTTAACACACCGGGTGACACCAACCCTAATGACGCCTCTGTCACCAGTCCAGCACCAGGAACCATTATTTTTTAAAGGCTGCCTTGCTGTTGGCCTCAGCTTTTGAAGAAATGGTTAGCAGGCTGAAGTCTATGGCAAGGTAAGCCTGATTCTAAGGCTAAAATCCAGTTCCATTAGAATGGAAACTCAACTGGCAAATATGTTGTAAAAAGCTTTATTTTCCCACTTCAGCTATTACATCCTGGCTAGTATGTTAATTGACTATGATGATTCAGCATACATACAAAAATTACCCTAAATAGCATTGCAAATGTCCATTCTTCATAGTATTCGGGCCATGGAGAGTGTTACTTCAGAGTTGTTGTTCAAAAGTAATTGAATAATAAAGTATCCCCCTCCCGCCCCTTTTACTGATGTAACACTGCTCAGCTCACAGCAGCAAGGCAGTGTCCAGGTGGATTGAAGAGTGGGACAATCTTCAATTAGCAAAAGGGGAAAAACCTGAAAAACCTGTCATGGGGGACAGGTTTTTAATTGTTCTCACAGTAAGAAGATTGTCCCTTGCTGTGAGCTGTCTGGTCTGTGGAACAGATTCCACATTTGAGGGGAGGTGGCTTACACTAGGTAAAAGGGGCAGGAGGGTTACATTTTATCATTCAATTACTCTTGAACTGCTGACTCTGACAGTATTGAAATAATACTGGCTCAAATGATATGAAGATTAATTGGAGCTGCTGTTTTTTATTATCCCTTTAAGGCCCTCTACCACCATTAAAATATTCTGCCAGGGTCATAACGAGAACCATTTCTCCATTGTCCACCACCTCAAAAACAAAACAGTGTGATGAACACACACCGTGAAAGAACAAAATAAAGTGTTTTGAGCCCTGGGACCAATTGGTACCTTGGATGCAAGGCTCCATCATTACTGCACCCCCTCTTTGCAATGTGTTCTAAACTGTCTGACATGGGAGAGGTTAACTTGTAACAACATAAAAATACACTATCCCCGCACTTACTTTTTTAAACGTTGTAGTTAAACCCCCTATTGCTAGGGCATCAAGAAAAATGCGGTTTAGCAGTCCAATTCTGACCTCAGAGTGTGATTGCAGATTTGACCAGATGGAAATACCTGCCAAATTAAAAAATACCCATTCAGCAAATTTCTGGCCAGAATGAAATCTCAGCCTAAATAAGTATGGGTTTTTTATCCATTCGAATATCCATGAAACAGAGAAAAATTCAATTTTTTATCCTAAAATGCTTGCAAAAAGAAAACAACCCCTATTAAAAACAACCACAAAAAATTACTTTCTTCTTCTTAATCTGCCATCGATTCTGTACCACACTGTAAAAAGAAGATAGTCCTCTGTTACATTATATTGATAGTTTAAATGTGAACATGCGTATAGAGTACATTACTGCTCATAACACTCCCATATTAACACAAGTTGAGGTTTTGTGTGCACAGTTTGGCCAAGTATGTTCAAACTTGCCTGACACACCAATGCACCCCAATTTAGGCAAGCCCTAACTAATATATTTTACTATATAATATGACTTACAAACTTCTCCATATTAGAATCCCTAGCTATGCCTTTATGGGCTTGCAGTGACTGGTCATTAGGATAAACCTTCAGTGTGTGGACAGAGGCTGAAAAACTTGGGATGTTTCCACCTTCATGGATTACAATCCATACCTGTAGAGGTCTGCCTTACCCACTTCAAGTGCTGCATAAAGCACTTCGTACACTGTGCACTCAAGTCACTTTTTACACATGTATATTATGGTGACTTAGGATGCTGATCTTTTTCTTTACCTAGCAATTATATCACACTCTGCCTGTGATGTGACAGAAGGTGCATGTCCAACAAAGTTTTTCATTTTTCCAATCAACTGGGGGATTAGTGCATGGAGATTTTAGACATTCATCCCATATCTTTTTTTACTCTTTTTTAGGAAAAATCTGCAACCTTAATATTACTAAAAACTTTTCAAAACAAAAATAACAGTTAAAATAATATTAACCCCTTAACGACCCATGACGTGCCAGGACTGTCATGGGTAAACTTCCCTTAAGGACCCATGACTGTCCTGGCACATCATGGGTTAAATGATAGCAGCGCGCCTCAGTGCACGCTGCTATCATTCATTGCAGGCTGAGACTGAGCGCTCCAGTACCGGAGTGTTCAGTCTCAGTCCTGGTCACTTGTGCCGGGTCATGTGATCGCAGCAGGAGCGATCACATGTACCAGCATTTGAAATGAATGAGGCAGTATGCAAAGTATACTGCCTCCGTGTCTCCCCTTTGCCTGTCTCACCCTTACAATCAGACAGAAGCAGAGAGAAGACACCTAGTGGGAAAAAAATGCAGCAGCTGGGGGTATTAACCCCCCCTGCTGGTGCTGGAGGCTGGCTGGATGCAGGTCCATTTCTGACCTGCAAAGATACACTTTTTTTTTTAACAAAAAATATTTTAGCTAAAAAAAAACATGTCAATGAACAAAATTGCTAGTGTGATTGTTGTGGAGCCATGTAATACACTTATACACACCACCAAATGCCATCAATAAAAAAGTGGGAAAGAGGGACATTTTCAGCCGGGGGGACAGTGCCCACTTAAAACTGCCCATTTTGTAGGTATGAATTACCAGTCATACCTTTCATGCAGTCTCCATACAAATTTAACCCATTATGCCCAAATGATCCCAAGAGGAAAAAATGGTGTTTTTTTTTACATTTTTTTCTTTAATTTTACTAAAATAAATGGTGGGGTATCCATATAAGTGTGGTATCAAAAGAAAGCCCTATTTGTGTGTAAAAAAAGTTATATAATTTTCATGGGTAAAATAAAGTTCAGAATTGCTCCGGTCCTTAAGTGAAATCCACCTCAGATTTTTCAGTCCTTAAGGGGTTAATAAATATAATATACATACATGCACGAAAAGTAAAAATTATGACAGGAAACTGAACAGGAATCTCTGTATTACATGCTAACTACACATATCCTGTAATGACAAGAAGTAGAGTAGGTGGCACCACGGAGTGGGGAACACAACAGGTGGGACAGATATGTGTCGAACATAACATGGCCCAAAAAACCATAAGTGTAGTTAAAAAAGCAGTGTCTTATAAAAGAGGTGAAAATTCAAGTAATGGACTGAGGGACATCCCACTGACATTAAAATCATAATAACAATCACAAACTAATGACATGCTTGTTCTCACTAGTGTTGAGCGAGCATGCTCGGCCGATGCTCGGATCGGCTCGAGCATCGCTCTGCTCGGCACATGGCGGTACTCGTACGAGTACCGCATGTGCTCGCCCGCCATGTTCGGGTCTCCTCCCCGCACGTTTTGCGGCTGCTGCGCAGCCAATAAACGTGCAGGGAGGCTCTGACATCAGTGTAATGCCAGCAGCCATGTTGGCTGCTGGCATTCCACTGATTGGCTGGCCAGAACCCGTGGTCGGGTGCTGTATAGCACCTGACCAGCGAGTTCGGCTCAGTCTTAGCCAGGGAGAGATGAGGATAGGAAGGGAAAGTCAGTGTAGGGAGAAAAAAAGCAAATTTGTGAAAAAAAAAGAACCAAAAGTCCTTTTTAGGACTACTGTGTGTGGGGGCAGCAGGTTATTTTGTGTGGGGGGAAAAAAACAAAAAAAAAAAAATTTCATATATTCTGTTTAGTGTGCAAAGTTGCAGATTAGAGCACATTCTGTTTAGTGTGCAAAGTTGCAGATTAGAGCACATTCTGTTTAGTGTGCAAAGTTGCAGATTAGAGCACATTCTGTTAAGTCTTCAAACTAAAATATCAAAGTCACATATTCCATTCAGTGTGCGTCGCCGCAGTTTAGCAGCACATTCTGTGTACTGTGCAGAGTTGCAGAATAGGAAGAAATACTGTTAAGTCTTCAAACTAAAATATCAAAGTCACATATTCCATTCAGTGTGCTTCGCCGCAGTTTAGCAGCACATTCTGTGTACTGTGCAGAGTTGCAGAATAGGAAGAAATACTGTTAAGTCTTCAAACTAAAATATCAAAGTCACATATTCCATTCAGTGTGCTTCGCCGCAGTTTAGCAGCACATTCTGTGTACTGTGCAGAGTTGCAGAATAGGAAGAAATACTGTTAAGTCTTCAAACTAAAATATCAAAGTCACATATTCCATTCAGTGTGCTTCGCCGCAGTTTAGCAGCACATTCTGTGTACTGTGCAGAGTTGCAGAATAGGAAGAAATACTGTTAAGTCTTCAAACTCAAATATCAAAGTCACATATTCCATTCAGTGTGCTTCGCCGCAGTTTAGCAGCACATTCTGTGTACTGTGCAGAGTTGCAGAATAGGAAGAAATACTGTTAAGTCTTCAAACTCAAATATCAAAGTCACATATTCCATTCAGTGTGCTTCGCCGCAGTTTAGCAGCACATTCTGTGTACTGTGCAGAGTTGCAGAATAGGAAGAAATACTGTTAAGTCTTCAAACTAAAATATCAAAGTCACATATTCCATTCAGTGTGCTTCGCCGCAGTTTAGCAGCACATTCTGTGTACTGTGCAGAGTTGCAGAATAGGAAGAAATACTGTTAAGTCTTCAAACTAAAATATCAAAGTCACATATTCCATTCAGTGTGCTTCGCCGCAGTTTAGCAGCACATTCTGTGTACTCTGCACAGTTGCAGAATAGGAAGAAATACTGTTAAGTGTTCAAACTAAAATATCAAAGTCACATATTCCATTCAGTGTGCTTCGCCGCAGTTTAGCAGCCTATTCTGTGTACTCTGCACAGTTGCAGAATAGGAAGAAATACTGTTAAGTCTTCAAACTCAAATATTAAAGTCACATATTCCATTCAGTGTGCGTCGCCGCAGTTTAGCAGCCCATTCTGTGTACTCTGCACAGTTGCAGAATAGGAAGAAATACTGTTAAGTCTTCAAACTCAAATATCAAAGTCACATATTCCATTCAGTGTGCTTCGCCGCAGTTTAGCAGCCTATTCTGTGTACTCTGCACAGTTGCAGAATAGGAAGAAATACTGTTAAGTCTTCAAACTCAAATATTAAAGTCACATATTCCATTCAGTGTGCGTCACCGCAGTTTAGCAGCCTATTCTGTGTACTCTGCACAGTTGCAGAATAGGAAGAAATACTGTTAAGTCTTCAAACTCAAATATCAAAGTCACATATTCCATTCAGTGTGCTTCGCCGCAGTTTAGCAGCCTATTCTGTGTACTCTGCACAGTTGCAGAATAGGAAGAAATACTGTTAAGTCTTCAAACTCAAATATTAAAGTCACATATTCCATTCAGTGTGTGTCACCGCAGTTTAGCAGCCTATTCTGTGTACTCTGCACAGTTGCAGAATAGGAAGAAATACTGTTAAGTCTTCAAACTCAAATATCAAAGTCACATATTCCATTCAGTGTGCGTCACCGCAGTTTAGCAGCCTATTCTGTGTACTCTGCACAGTTGCAGAATAGGAAGAAATACTGTTAAGTCTTCAAACTCAAATATTAAAGTCACATATTCCATTCAGTGTGCGTCGCCGCAGTTTAGCAGCCTATTCTGTGTACTCTGCACAGTTGCAGAATAGGAAGAAATACTGTTAAGTCTTCAAACTCAAATATCAAAGTCACATATTCCATTCAGTGTGCTTCGCCGCAGTTTAGCAGCCTATTCTGTGTATTCTGCACAGTTGCAGAATAGGAAGAAATACTGTTAAGTCTTCAAACTCAAATATTAAAGTCACATATTCCATTCAGTGTGCGTCACCGCAGTTTAGCAGCCTATTCTGTGTACTTTGCACAGTTGCAGAATAGGAAGAAATACTGTTAAGTCTTCAAACTCAAATATCAAAGTCACATATTCCATTCAGTGTGCGTCACCGCAGTTTAGCAGCCTATTCTGTGTACTCTGCACAGTTGCAGAATAGGAAGAAATACTGTTAAGTCTTCAAACTCAAATATCAAAGTCACATATTCCATTCAGTGTGCTTCGCCGCAGTTTAGCAGCCTATTCTGTGTACTCTGCACAGTTGCAGAATAGGAAGAAATACTGTTAAGTCTTCAAACTCAAATATCAAAGTCACATATTCCATTCAGTGTGCTTCGCCGCAGTTTAGCAGCCTATTCTGTGTACTCTGCACAGTTGCAGAATAGGAAGAAATACTGTTAAGTCTTCAAACTCAAATATTAAAGTCACATATTCCATTCAGTGTGCTTCGCCGCAGTTTAGCAGCACATTCTGTGTACTGTGCAGAGTTGCAGAATAGGAAGAAATACTGTTAAGTCTTCAAACTCAAATATCAAAGTCACATATTCCATTCAGTGTGCTTCGCCGCAGTTTAGCAGCACATTCTGTGTACTGTGCAGAGTTGCAGAATAGGAAGAAATACTGTTAAGTCTTCAAACTAAAATATCAAAGTCACATATTCCATTCAGTGTGCTTCGCCGCAGTTTAGCAGCCTATTCTGTGTACTCTGCACAGTTGCAGAATAGGAAGAAATACTGTTAAGTCTTCAAACTCAAATATTAAAGTCACATATTCCATTCAGTGTGCGTCACCGCAGTTTAGCAGCCTATTCTGTGTACTCTGCACAGTTGCAGAATAGGAAGAAATACTGTTAAGTCTTCAAACTCAAATATCAAAGTCACATATTCCATTCAGTGTGCGTCACCGCAGTTTAGCAGCCTATTCTGTGTACTCTGCACAGTTGCAGAATAGGAAGAAATACTGTTAAGTCTTCAAACTCAAATATTAAAGTCACATATTCCATTCAGTGTGCGTCACCGCAGTTTAGCAGCCTATTCTGTGTACTCTGCACAGTTGCAGAATAGGAAGAAATACTGTTAAGTCTTCAAACTCAAATATTAAAGTCACATATTCCATTCAGTGTGCGTCACCGCAGTTTAGCAGCCTATTCTGTGTACTCTGCACAGTTGCAGAATAGGAAGAAATACTGTTAAGTCTTCAAACTCAAATATCAAAGTCACATATTCCATTCAGTGTGCGTCACCGCAGTTTAGCAGCCTATTCTGTGTACTCTGCACAGTTGCAGAATAGGAAGAAATACTGTTAAGTCTTCAAACTCAAATATCAAAGTCACATATTCCGTGTAAGATGAAGAAGGCGGGTAAAAAGGGACGGGGAAGTGGACGTGATCCTGATAGTTCAGGGCGCGGGTCAGGACGCGGAGAAACTGTGCCTGGTGCCAGAGCACAAGAAAGAAAGACATCCACCATACCTAGCTTCATGTCTCATTTTACAGGGCGTCGCAGGACATCACTCTCGAGGTCCGACCACTGTGAACAGGTGGTCGGTTGGATGTCAGCTGATACTGCTTCCAGTCGGTTAAGCACCACCCTGTCTTCCACCAAGTCCACTCTCAGTAGCCAAGAGTCTGGTCAACATAATCCTCACTCTGATCATCCTTCCTCCCACCATAGACGGTCTGGTCAAAGAAGTGATCCCACACTGGGATATAGTGAGGAGCTCGTCTCATCACCAATCCTTCATTTGACCCTCTCTCCAAGCACGCTTGCAGAGGAACATGACATCTTGTGCCCTGATTCACAACCTCTAGAGGGTACCCAATCACAAGAAGATGACAGATGTGAACGGCATTTAAGGTCAAAGGAAGTAGTGGATGATGATGATGATGATGAGACACAGTTGCCATTAAATCAACCACTATTACTGTCTCAAGACCTTGTTGAGGAGGATGTTATACAGTTGTCAATGACTGAGTATGTGGTGGGATCAAGACATGAGGAGGATGATCAGAGTGAGGAAGTGGAGGAGGACTTGGTGGACGATGAGGTGACTGACCCCACCTGGGAAGGTGTAGAGCCGAGCGATGACAGCAGTCCTGAGGGTGAGCCATCTGCAGCACCGCAACAGGCTGGAAGAGGCAGTGGTGTGGCTACAGAAAGAAGGCGGACCGCACCAAACCGGCCCGCAAATGTTCCACGGAGCACCCCCTTGCGTAAATCTACCTTGCCAAGGGGTAGGTGTTCCGCGGTATGGCGTTTTTTTAAGGAAAGTGCGGACGACAAAAGAATTGTAGTTTGCAACCTGTGCCACACCAGAATGAGCCGAGGCATGAACACTAGAAACCTCACCACCACCAGCATGATCCGACACATGGCATCCAAGCACCGTAATAAGTGGGAGGAACGCCTGGATCGCCCATCTGTGTCTGCAGGCCACACCACTGCCTCCTCTTCCCCTGTTTTCGGTGCCGGCCAATCGCCTGTCGAAGGCGCAGGCCCGCATACCTCCCGCCCTGCACCTATACCATCTGAAGCACCATCAGCGACCACATCCACTTCCCTGTCCCAGCGCAGCGTCCAAATGTCATTACCCCAGGCATTTGAGCGCAAGCGAAAATACCCAGCCACCCACCCACAGGCCATAGCACTAACCTCACACCTTTCCAAATTACTGGCCATCGAAATGCTGCCATTTAGGCTTGTGGACACTGAGTCCTTCCGCAGCCTGATGGCAGCAGCTGTCCCTCGGTACGCGGTCCCCAGCCGCCACTACTTTTCCCGGTGTGCCATCCCCGCATTACACCACCATGTGTCCCGTAACATCACCCGTGCCCTGACCAACGCAGTTACTGGGAAGGTCCACTTAACGACTGACACATGGACAAGTGCTTGTGGCCAGGGACGCTACATTTCCCTGACGGCACACTGGGTGAATGTCGTGGAGGCTGGGAGCGACTCGGACCCTGGGATGGCACGGGTGCTACCCACGCCGAGGATTGCGGGCCCTACCTCCATCAGGGTTTCCGCCAGCACCTACGTTATTGGCTCCTCCTCCTCCGTTTCCACCTCCGAATTCTCTACACGCAGCGCCACTCCCCCATCAGCCAGTAGCTGGAAGCAGTGTAGCACTGCAGTGGGGAAGCGTCAACAGGCCGTGCTGAAGCTGATCTGCCTTGGGGACAAACAGCACACGGCCTCAGAGCTGTTGCAGGGGATTAGTCACCAGACCGAGCAGTGGCTCTCGCCACTCAACCTGCAACCAGGCATGGTTGTGTGTGATAATGGGCGTAACTTGGTGGCGGCTTAGGAGCTCGGCAAGCTCACACACGTACCATGCCTAGCGCATGTATTTAATTTAGTGGTTCAGCGATTTCTAAAAACCTACCCCAATGTGCATGATCTCTTGACCAAGGTGCGCCGCGTGTGTGCACATTTCCGTAAGTCATCTACAGATTCAGCCGGCCTGTTGAAGCTGCAGCAGCGCTTACAATTGCCAGCTCACCGGCTGCTGTGTGACGTGAGCACGCGCTGGAACTCCACCTTCCACATGTTGGCCCGGCTTTGTGAGCAGCAGAGGGCAGTAGTGGAGTACCAGCTGTTACACGGTCGTCGCCTCTCCGTTCAACTTCCTGTAATCAGAAGTGAGGAGTGGGAATGGATGTCAGACCTCTGCGAGGTTTTACGCAATTTTGAGGAATCGACACAGATGGTGAGCGGCGATAACGCTATTATCAGTGTAACCATCCCACTTCTGTGTCTACTGAAACGCTCGCTGCTCACAATTAAAACTGACGCTTTGCATGTGGAAGAGGTGGAAATGCGGGAGGAAGAGCTTACACAAGGTGATAGCCAGAGCACCCTCACTTCGTCTTCTCAGCGACAATTGGAGGAGGCGGAGGAGGAGGAGGAGGAAGACACGGTTGCCTCCGCTACAGAGGGTAGCCATGGAACTTTAGTTCCATCTCTTCAGCGTGGGTGGGCAGAAGAGGAGGAAGAGGATGAGGAGATTGAGAGTCATCCTCCTGGTGAGGACAGCGAAATCTTGACTGTTGGTACTCTGGCACACATGGCTGACTTTATGTTAGGCTGCCTTTCCCGTGACCCACGCGTTATACGCATTTTAGACAACACGGATTACTGGGTGTTCACCCTTCTGGACCCCCGCTACAAAGAGAATTTCTCATCTCTCATTCCTCCGGTGGAGAGGACAAGCAAAATGGTGCAATACCAGAAGGTTCTTGTTGAAAAATTGCTCCAAAATTTTCCATCTGACAACGCTGGCGGCAGAGTACGTGCTACCTTGGCCAACAGAGAAGGGGAGAAAAGGGGAGCACACAGCAGTTCCGACAAAGGCAGGGCAACACTCTCCAAGGCGTGGGACACCTTCATGACACCCCGCCAGCACCCTCACCCTGATGCGCAGCCTAGTGTCACAAGGAGGGAAAAGTTTTGGAAGATGGTGAAGGAGTACGTAGCAGACCGTGTCAGCGTCCTCAATGATCCCTCTGTGCCTTACAACTACTGGGTGTCCAAGCTGGACACGTGGTATGAACTGGCACTCTACGCCTTGGAGGTGCTGGCCTGCCCTGCTGCCAGCGTTCTGTCTGAGCGGGTATTTAGTGCTGCTGGTGGCATCATAACAGATAAGCGTATCCGCCTTTCCACCGACAATGCTGATAGGTTGACACTTATAAAAATGAACAAGGCCTGGATTTCCCCTGACTTCTCCACTCCACTGGAGGAAAGCCCTGGGGGAACATAAACTCACTTTATATATGTTATTTACAATGATGGGAATACTCTGTATTCCCATTCACCCCTTCCACCCAAAAAACGGGTATATGGTTGACTCTTAATCTTCTCATCCTCCTCCTCCTCTTCCATATGCCCTGTGCTATAATTTTTATATAGGGCCAGCTCACCAGCGGGCCCTGTGATATAATTTTTATATAGGGCCAGCTCACCAGCGGGCCCTGTTTGACAACTTTTGGTATAGGTCAGCTCACCAGCGGGCCTTCTTATATAATGTTTTATTGGGTCAGCTCTCTAGCGGGCCCTCTCATATAATGTTTTATAGCGTCAGCTCACTAGCGGGCCTTCGCATATAATGTTTAGGATGGTCAGCTCCGCAGCAGACCCTCACCCATAATGTTTTAGATGGTCGGCTCAGCGCACGTTTCCCTCTTAATCATGGCCCCAGTTCAGAAAAATCGAGGAAATTTTTGGGAGAATTTGCCTTTGCGCACGTTTCCCTCTTAATCATGGCCTCAGTTCAATAAAATCAAGGAAATTTTTGGGAGAATTTGCCTCTGCGCACGTTTCCCTCTTAATCATGGCCTCACTTCAGAAAATCGAGCAAATTTTTGGGAGAATTTGCAGATGATATACAAGTAAATATACAGCAAATATTGTTTGGTAACAATTTTTCGCCTAAAGTCGTTTTTATTTTCCTTTTTGTGTGTTTTACGGTCAGTCTGTAAAAATGGCGTACTACGGGCGAAAGATCGTTCCCAGCAGCGATGTTGGAGTCCAAGATGCATCCAGACATCCTCCCTATGCTGTCCCTGAACCATTTCTGTGGTGTTTCCATCATTTTCTGCCCTTTTCCTATGGACCAGACACCCTCCCCTCATCAGAGCAGGGGGTGCCTGGTGTAATGCTCGAGTCCTCCCATTGACTTCAATGGGGCTCGGGTGCTCGGCCGAGCACTCGAGCCTCCGGGGGTGCTCGGTCAGAGCACCCGAACACCCGAGCATTGGGGTGCTCGCTCATCACTAGTTCTCACTCATCTCATGGTAATATAAGTAATTTAAGAGCTGAACTGTCTGTGGGTAAGACCAGTCTGATATGAATATGGAAATTTCCTCACTGCAATGGCACATGGGAGTGAAAAACGTGACTTGAGCAGCACCTGAGAGGCTACCATGCCTTGAGCAAAACACTTTATTTCCTGTTTGTGTAACCACACATTTCAAATGTTTATAGAGCCACTTAGAAGTATCAGGGTTAAAGTCCCCAATGCTATATTTATGAATCCCTTAAGGAACAGAGAGGTGTGTAAAGGATTACCCTGCAATGTATTGCAAACCCCTCTGATCTTTGGGGGATAATAAAAACAGAGTTGGGGATTTTGTCCCTGATATTTCTATGTGGCGCTATACACTTTTAAAATTAGTTTTAAAAGTTATTATTATCATTTTTTATGTATAAATTTCTAACATTTCCTTGACACCGTACGAAAGGGGAAAATACAAACAAAGCCTTGTAACATGCAGAAACCAAAAAAAGAGAAGAGAGGGACCTACTCTTGAAAGCTTGAGAAAGACTGACCACAGGGTAAGTATGGGTGGACAGAACAGAGAATTTGTTGGGGCATAGTTGAGAGAAATAGTAAGACAACATAAAGATGTTATTTGTTGTGCACATGATGTTATGTGTTATAGGGATAGACTTCCCTAAAGAGATTAATATTTTCAAGGATTGAAGATTAAGATCCTGGGTGAGACAGTGGGGTATTGAGTTTCAGAGCTAGCTGGTAGCTACTGAAAAGTCTTGGAGAAGCTAATGAGAGGAGGATATGAGGGAGGAGGAGAGTAGGAAATCATTAGCAGATTAAATGCTCTGCAGCTAATATGTGCAAATGAGGCTGGATAGGTAGGAACAAGGCAGTCTCACTGTTCCAGGCAACAGAGATGTTAACCCCCCATCCACAAACAAGATTGACTACACTGGCAATGGAAGTGGTTATGACTGGAAAAATAAATAAATAATAAAGTATGCAATCCAACCATCTTATATTATTTTTCAGTGCAAAAATGGCCATGAAGCCCCTATATTGATTTAAACACTTCCCATAGTGTGTGTGTACATACATGAAAACCATTTATGCACCTTGATGTCGGAGGCCCAGTAGTATCTGAAGTGCACCGGCCCACTATATCATGATAACATTGTTGATAAGACTGCAAAAACAGACAAACCATATAAAACCTTGTTGAGCCAAAAGAAGCCAAATAAAGCAATAAACAAAACTTTATGAAGCCCCAATTTGTTAAAAAAAAAAAAATTTCCCTAACTCTATAAGGCAGTCGGAAATTGTCCTGGCTCAACAATCTATCTGCTTTGAAACCATCTGTCATAATTCTTATACAGGTTGAGCTACAAAGATATCTATTGCTTATTTGAATGCAAATACAATGTCTGCCCTAACTGTAAAAGATCATTGTCTTTGTTTTAGCCAAAAATGCCTTTACTCTATTCTTCCTGAATGGCATATTTTTTCATTCAGCTTTTTGAGTAAATAGAATTATTTGTATTGATCTTGAATATGTTATAAATGTTAATCATATCACCCCTTAGACATCTTTTCTCTAATGTAAACAAACCCACTATGGCTAATCTCTCTTTATAACTAATATCCTCCAGTCCCTCAGTTTTGTTGACTGTCTCTGAACTTTTACCATTTCAGTAATGAATTTTTTAAAAACAGGTGCTCAAAACTGTGTAGCATATTCTGGATGAGGCCTTACCAAGGATTTATAGAGAGGTAGAATTATATTACCATCTCAGGCATCTATACCCCTTTTTATAAATCATAGTACCCTACTCAATGTTACAGCTGTAGAGTAACACTGCACTGCACTGTGATGTCTACTGTCTATCAATTCATCTAAGTCTTTCTCTAACAAGGATTCTCCAAGTAGTTTCCAATTTAGTATAAAGGTAGCATGCGTGGTTCAGCAGCCCAAATGCATAAGCTTATTTTTATCTGTATTATACCCAGAGCCATATCTTCCATTATGGAACCCTAGGCTACTGTCTAGGGCCCAGCAATATTAGGGACCCTGCCTGCAGGTGAGAGGTCACAGACAGAGGCCCTGCTGTTTGCTGCTGCATCCTGTTTTAGATACCCTTTTTGTTGAAAGAGACCAGAATCATCCAGTTACTCATACTTCCATTGAAGACACAATGCCAGTACCTGCTAACAGGCCTCTGTTTCTGAAGCACTGGATCAAGAGATGTGAGGCCCCAAATTGGTGCCTTGCCTAGGGCCCTATGGGGCCTTAATCCATCTCTGATTATGCCTCATCTACCACTCTTCTGCCCATTCACTCCATTTATTCAAATTTTTCTGCAAAGATAAAAACATCCTTCTCTGTATGTATTTCCATGCACAGTTTAGTGTCATCGGCAAAAATGAAGAAGCTACGTTTAATACCCAGTTCTAGATCATTAGTAAACAAATTAAAATGTATTGGGCTCAGGACTGAACCCTGTCTCACACCCACTTACAACTTTAGACCAGCTTGAAAAGGTTCCATTTACAACTCTTTGCAAACTATCACTTAACCAGTTCCCTATCCATGCAAAGATAATTACCTCCCAAGCCGAAGCCTTTATACAGTAACCTTTTGTGAGGCACGGTAGCAAAGGCTTTTGCAAAATCAGGTATACTTCACCAACAGCAATATTCTTGTCCAAGTTACTATTTACCAATTTGTATAATTTAGTGGACTCCTACTAATAATTTTGTTGGTCATCACATAGTCCTGACTATTTGCTACCACTTACAGAGGGGTTTTTAAAGGCATGGTGTCGGCCTGGTGTTTGGGCTGTCTGACCTATGTCTCATGTTCATGGCACTGTGTAAACCCAATGTGACTTGTGGGGGTGGGTGGATAGACATTATAAAGAGGACTGAGAGCTGCAGTCTCTATGGACTGCTGCCCACTCTCTACAAGTCACTGAAGGTGAGTCCTAACATGAATTTGTGAGAAACTGTTGTTTTTTTGTGTTAAATGTTTTTAAATCTCCCTACGCATTATATACAATAAATCTCAAGGGTAATGTTTTTAACTTAGATAGGAATGACTGTACAAATGGTTAGGTACTCACTTTGTCAGGGCTGGCCCCAGGGGCGGACTGACAGGACCCAGGGCCCCTGGTCCAAAAAGAGGTCTGGGCCCCCTGCAGAAATCTCCACATTGCCCCCTTCATCTCCACAATGCCCCTATCTCCACATTTCCCCCTTCATCTCCACAATGCCCCCTTCATCTCCACAATGCCCCCTATCTCCACAATGCCCCCTTCATCTCCACAATGCCCCCTATCTCCACATTGCCCCCTTCATCTCCACATTGCCCTCTTCATCTCCACAATGCCCCCTTCATCTCCACATTGCCCCCTTCATCTACACAATGCCCCTATCTCCACATTGCCCCCTTCATCTACACAATGCCCCTATCTCCACATTGCCCCCTTCATCTCCACAATGCCCCTTCATCTCCACAATGCCCCTTCCACAATGCCCCCTTCATCTCCACATCGCCCCTTCATCTCCACACTGCCCCTACCTCCAGTCCCTGGTGGTCTAGCGGCGTGGATGTGCGAAGTCCCGTACGCCTCTAGTAATGCAGAGGCTGGGAGATGATGTCATCTCCCAGCGCTCTGTATTACTAGAACGGCGTGCCGGCGGCCGAGAGTTGCTGAGCAGTGCTGGAAGTGGCGGCAGCGGGCCCCCTTCGGTCACGGGCCCTCGGTCCATGACCGAATGCCCGTATGGTCAGTCCGCCCCTGGCTGGCCCAAGACATTGTGCTGCCTGGGTCCAAGGATGAAATGCTGCCCCCACAAACCACACCCATCAAAGCACACCCATATGGACGCTCTATGCGGATTCAACCCTATGAGTGCCAGAGGGGTATGCAATGCATTGCATACCCTTCTGGCACACTATGAGTTAAGCCCCAGGTCTTTCAAAGCTAACCAACTGCCCTGGTTACATTCCCTGTGCATTTAGTATAATGTAGAGACAAATGGAAGAATTGTACATTTTAGATTATATTTTAAAAATGTCCATGTTTTACAATTGCAGTAGTGTTAGACAGCAATCTTTCACATAGGACACCACTTTAACCCTTTCATAACCAGGGATGTCTGCTCCTGTACTCAAAGGGTTAGAATTTTCTGTTTCTGTACTCAAAGGATTAGTACAACGCTGACTTCAGGGAAGGGGAGAACTTTGCATTTGGTTATCTCTCAAACCATAAAGGTTTGAGAGATGAACCTGGAGACAATTCAATTCTTTTTACCATAGCTACAATATGGGGATTAGTAATATTTAAGTATTACTATCCCTTTAAACGGGTAACTTCCTGATGTCGCTCTTTTGATGGGGGCAACATTCTGATGTTGCCCTTTTGATGTGGGCGAGATTCTGATGTCTCCCTTTTGAGGGTTGCCGTGTAGGCAACGATATTTCAATAGCATAGTAAATCTTACATATGAGTAAATGACTTATCAGAATATAAGAAGATGGCTGCAATGTAATTTAGGCCTGAATTAGTTATCCAAGTAATTTATTCAACAAAATAACATTTTTACTGTAGTCTACGAGTAATAACCAGAGCTGTAGTCAAACACACTCTTATACTCTCACCCCTGTACACTTACTCATACACTTTCACACATACACTGTCACTCACAGACACTACACACACTCTCATATGCACTGGTACACACTCTTACACACCCAGGAACTCACATAGACACTGAGTTAAGTGTCACTTTGAGACCTCACAGGGGTTTGAAGGGATATGGTCTCTGTTAGGAAAGTAAGATCTAGTGCAGCATGGCAAAATTTTGTTGCCAGCCCTGTTTCCTGTCCATAGACCTCAGCAGTCACAATTCTTGCAAGAAATCAGCCCATCTCTATTGTTAATATATTTGGCTGTGTAAAGTGGTATGATGAGATCAGGGATGCATCATTTAAAATATTAGATGAAGATGTATTTAAACAGGGTGATAGAAGTTTCAGGCAAGGCTTAAAATGCTTGATAATGTCACTTGCCATATGCAGAACTGTGTTTTTATGCAAGGTAGCCAAAAGTGTGTCATAAATGAGGATTCCACAGGCATCTTAGTACTGTATATGACATTGTCAAGTACTCCCTTTTTAAGAACAATAGTTATGAGAACTGTAACGGAAACCCAAGATTACAGGTTGTCCTGTGCCATTGTGCCGGGCTTCTCTCTCCTTGATGTGGCTACAAGATGGGTAGCCTGCTTGGTAAAGCCACACAGCTGCCTTGAACTCCAGAATGCAGATCTCCTGAATGGGGGTTAAAAGGGACCCTTTAAACCATTCAGGAAAGAAACAAACGGCCGCACTTCTAGTTCAAAACGACTAACAGGTTATTCAGGAAACTGGGGACAATTTATACATAAACTCAGTACAATAGTACAATGGGAATATACACAAACTATACAAAAGGACAATGGGTAGGTGGTGACATGATACATTGGGCACAAAAGGGAACTAGAACTGCACACAATGCAAAACATCTTTTACATGATTTAATATTGGCGCTCCAATTCACAGCCATTGAGAATCAGGGCGACAAGTCCCAGGCAACCAATTGGGCCCAAGACCATTGTTCCCCATCAGTGAATGAATTATCCGGGGCCGACAAATAATCCATTTAAGTCTCACTGGCCTCCTAGCCAATAGGAATCGAAGTGACGGCTTGGCAGGAGGGTGACCAATCACACTGGAGCCTACTTTCCCATACCGTCCACCGTATCCTATGTAATCTGAGGTGGTGACCAATACTGGAGTCGCCTACTTTTCATAAGGGAAGACAGTACTTTTCTTTAGTCCTGCCACCAGCTTCCCTTCTAAATGTGAAAGACAGTTCCTTTGAGCATACACGTTCAGAATTAATGATGTCCTCTATACTGAGAAATATAGGCAGATACTTATCTTCATGCAGTACCATCAGGGAGTCATCTGATTGGACCCAAATATATTCTGCAGCATGACAACGACCCTAAACATACAACCAAACTCATTAAAACTATCTTCAGCGTAAAGAAAAACAAGGAGTCTTGGAAGTGATGATATGGCCCCCAAAGAGCCCTGATCTCAACATCATTGAGTCTGTCTGGGATTACATGAAGAGAGACAAGCAACTGAGGCTGCCTAAATTCACAGAAGAACTGTAGTTAGTTCTCCAAGATATTTGTAATAACCTTCCTGGCGAGTTCCTTAACAAACTGCATGCAAGCATCTATTGTCACGGATTCCAAAGATTTGCGGACAAGTACTTAGAGTAAAAATCACTTTTATTGAGAGAGACAAACAGATAATAGAATATGGGTAATTAGCACAAAATAAGATAGAGATGACCATACCATGGAGCAAGATAGCCCTATGAAAAGTTTGAGACTGTGTCCGGGTTTCTCTCACGTAGACTAGGATAGTCCAAGCAAAACATGAGGTCTGCCAGAGCTACAGGTCTGCACCAGATTGGGTATCCGACTAAGCCAAGGACAACATGGAGTGGATAGTCAGACAGAGCCACAGGTCAGCACCAGATAGGATGGTCAAACAATGCCAAGGTCATACAAGGAACGCAGCTAGGAGAAAAAGCGACCGTATGTGACACCAATGTAAGGGCTACTGAGCTGAGAGTCCCCAGCCCTTATATACCTAGCCAGGAAGTAGTAAGGAGGAGTTACCCATGACCCAAGGTATAAAGCCGTGCGTGCATCACTCCCACTAACATGCGTCTGAAAAAGTTGTAACAACCTGCATGAGCCCTGCATCTCCTGGATGAGGGAATCCAGCCGCGCTGCCCTGGAAAAGGACACGGCCGACTGTGAGAGGCGTCAAATGTGGCCAGGCCACAAGCAGAGAAGGACACAGGGAGTAGAGAAGGAGCGTCAGTCCTGGTCTCAGCCAGGCATCAGTGACCGGCAAATGACGCCGGCCTAGAGGTACAGTAAGCTGTAACATCTATATACATACTAGCTAAAGAAGCATGGCGTTGCTATTAGAGAGATTCGACTGTCAACTGTTAGTCATGGACCCCCATATACAGTGTATGATGGTTCATCCTTGAACAAGTGTCCACTGTTACTCCCAGAACTTCAATTACATTGTGACACCTTAGCCATGGACCTCTGTGCACTGGTCGGCATTTGTGCAAGGATGATTTTCACAGAGAGTTTACATATGGTGAGCTGGCTCAGTTGGTTAAGGCACCAGCTGTAGAATCTGATCAAACCGCAAGGTCACAGGTTCTAGTCCCAGCAGGATCAACTCAGCCTTTCATCCTTCCGAGGTAGATAAAATGAATACCGTTAAATTGGGTAATAATAGCTATATCCCCAGGACATACTTGAAAACTAGAGACAATCTCAATGTATCCTTCCTGGTAAATTACTTTGATATTATCATACCATGGAACTGAAGAAATATGATATTTGACATGTGGTTGTATTGATTGTGCATAACGTGTTTATAACAATGGCGGGCAGCATGTAGTTCAATGTGTTGGGGAACAAAATCAACAGCTGAGGGCAATGCTACCTACCTATGGATTGTAGAAGATAATGAAGACTCAGTTATCAGGGTATGTAACACACAGACACTTACTCATAGTATTAGGTTCCCCCATATGGTTTCTCCTCTGCATCATGTGGCTTTCATCTCACTCAGATGGTCCATATTACAGTCACACAGGAAGATGTTTGCAGCAGCCAATCACAGATCACACATTATGCAATGTATTTGCAATGTGACATGCTAGTTATTAAATACACATATAATTGAGCCCACACTTTAGTCCACACAGATTACTGAACTCCAATGATTCTCAGCTGACTGATTTAGGGTCCACCTACAGCTGAAGAGACACAAGTTGTGGGTACAGATGGCACTGCAGCCTCCTGGCATTTTTCAATGTGTAACAGAGCTGGGAATCATTTTTCTCCCAAGTTGTGAATTTACTACAACAACTACATTCTCGGTTGCCAATTGAGAGTTAAACTAGTCAGTGAAGGGGAGCTACATTTAGTCCAGATGGTTGAGCCTTAGCTCTTGTGGGGGTTTTGTGTGTGTGTGTGCTGAATACCCTATGTACCTACATGTGCCTACAGATTACAAAAGGTTGGTGTTGGTCTCCTCCCACCATTCTGGTGTGGTATAATAATTGTAAAGCAGTACCACAAGCACTACCTCTGCCTTGAAAAGTAGCTCCAGTTGCTTAATGAGGTGAAAGAAAGAAAAGAAAGAGAAAAGGGTGAATAGACAGCAGTATATGGAGCTAGGGCAGTATGAAGCAGGTTTGAAGGTGAAGGTAGTGCTTGTGTTACTGTTCTGTAGTGTGCATATGAATTTGAAGCTAGAGCTGGTGAATGAGGTGAAAGGGAGGAAAAGAGACAATAATGACAGAGAAGATATGGCAATATGGAGGAAAGTCAGTATGAAGTAGGTTTGACAGTGCTGGTAGTGCTTGTGGTACTGTTTTAGAGTGTGCATGTCAATTGAAAGCTCCAGTTGGCAAATGAGGTAAAAGGGAGGAAAACAGGAGAGAAGGATGGACAGGATGCAGCAGTATGGTGGCAGGCACAGTAGGAAAGAGGAGAAAGGGAGGGTAGAATGGGGAAACAAACAGGCAAAAGGACTACTGTAGACAATGTGCAGAGAAGCCATTAGTGCAGTGCAAACAATGTACAAAGGATACATTTGTGGAGTGAGAAAAATCAGTGAAGAGATATGAAACTCATTGTGGAAATTTTGACAGGAGTGGCCAGTGGAGTTAATAGAGAAGCAGTGTGGGGGAAATTTAAAAATATTCTCTTTACTGCTGCCCTTGGGTGTGGCTGACACAGGAGGAGAATTCTCTCTCATGTGACAGCTTTGTCTTCTTTTAATCAGATATATTCATATGCATACATAAGAGCTTGGATCACCCCCCGGGACGTCCAATAGTCTCGGCTAGAGGCTCCCTACTGCAGCCAGTGGCTCAATTCCTTGACTACTGGTTACAGCCAATTGTGCAGAAGTTACCATCATATATACAAGATACAGGACACTTTATACGGGAACTTGCTACAACTGGTGAGTTGAAGGGTGATTTTCTATTAGCCACCATGGATGTCAGTTCACTGTATACGGTCATACCAATCTCCGCAGGTATAAGAGCAGTGGCCTCAGCACTAATGAAAGCACCTAAAATTCCATCTAGACCTCCCATTGGTTTTTTACTGGAGCTTCTGGAATACTGCCTAACCTTAAATTATTTCAGATTCGAACGAGATTACTATCTACAGATCTCCGGTACATCAATGGGCTCCAATGTTGCACCAGCCTTTGCAAACTTATTCATGGCCCAATATGAGTCCACCCATTTTTCACCTCTAATTCCTACTCATATCTTGTTCTATAGATGTTTTATTGACGATCTGTTTCTGATTTGGAAAGGTGATCTGGGTTCTTTCACTAATTTTGTCAATTCACTTAATGCACTGGACTCCCCTATCAAATTCACTAGCAATGCGAATGCCACGCGGATTAACTTCCTTGACCTCACTGTATTTGTCAGTGATGGCCAATTAGGTACCACTAACTACAGAAATTCAACAGATCGCAACACGTTGCTCCATTTCAATAGTTTTCACCCTACACATGTTAAACATGGGGTGCCCTACGCGCAATTTTTACGAATTATCAGGAACAATTCAGATCCGGATTTAGCATTAGTCCAACTAAATGAACTGGTTTACAGATTCTTACAGCGGGGCTATAAGTTGAATATTCTGGAAAATGCTTTAATGCAGGCTTTAGAACATTCACAAGCATCCCTACTAACGAAGCAGAGATTACCAGTGAAAACTGAAAGATTGACATTTACATCCACATACACTACTTCTAGCTCCCTAATTAAAGAATCACTAACCAAACATTGGGACATTCTCTCCTCGGATAAATCCTTACCGTCTATATTTACCATTCCTCCCAGAATATGTTACAAAAGAGGACGCAACCTCAGGGATATTTTGGTGAAGACAGATCCTCAACATTGCTACACCAGTAAATACAAAACTTGGTTACCAACTACCAAAAATGGCTGTTTTAAGTGCACAGGGTGTACTACCTGCAAATATCTCCTCACAGGAGACAGTTTCCTCCATCCACATACAGGAAAACGCATATTACTGAAACACAGACTTACGTGTACCAGTCAATATGTTATCTACGTGATCAAATGTCCTTGCAGCCTGCTATATGTGGGGAAAACCACGATTAGCGTGAGAGACAGAATGGCGAACCATCGCTCCAGTATTAGGGAAGCACTGAAGGGTAACAAAAGTGACAAACCTGTGGCACGGCATTTCGCAGAACGCAAACACACATTGGCTGACTTAAGATTTATGATTATTGACTTTCAGGGTGAACCACGTAGGGGTGGCAACAGAGGCAGGTTACTGCTTCAAAGAGAGGAGAGGTGGATTCATACTTTGGACACAGTGCACCCTAGAGGTCTGAATGAGAGAGCGTGCTTATCTTGTTTTCTGTGATCTTTGTATATAAGAAATGGGGATGGGCAACAATACCAACTTGGCAGTCCTTAATAATATCCCACACTAAGGTCACAGTTACCATATGTAGGAATGATGGGCTTGTATATCCTTAATTGGATAGCCTTAAATAGATCATATCCTATCAACTACCTCTTCTTTTAGGAATGATGGGCTTTTATATCATAACAATGATAGCCTTGAAAATATCATTCCTCATCTTTATGAACTGTGTCCGACCACTTCTCAGTACCCAGTGGTGACCCTATCTCCTATATTCTTTCATCATTATCAACACCTGGTGCTTCATAGAATGATTACTTTAAACTGTTTATGGCTCCTCTCACAGCAAGTTACCCTACCATTTTAGATCCCATTTGGATCTGTCCCACCATCAATCAAATGACTAAGAGAATCATAATTAGTCTGGGGATGGAAACGGACAAACAGCTCATTAAACTTTACCCTTGCATGACTCTACACATTAATGTATTACAACGTTATATCCCTGGATAGAGAGGACATAACTCTGGGAGGTTGGCTCGTACAATCTTTTCTGATTATGTGTCCTGATTCGGTCAACATTTTATATTTATTCACACTGCTCTGTATTGATCGATCGTGAGTTAATCAAAGCTGTATGGTTACACTATGCCCTGGGTTATTGAGTGAGTGACAGGCAACATACCCTATCAGAAGGGCGCATTCCCGTCACCCTCGTCAGTGGGCGGGGCATGAGGCACCGGGTAGGGTTATGCTTCGGGCACTGTCTCTTCACCCTAATTCTACTTGACTTACAGGTTAGGTCTATGTTTTTCGCTTATGTTCAAACCTTTTATTAAGTGTTCCTTAAAAATGACTGATACTATTGTTTTAAATCGTGGCGAGCAATGCATTTAAGCTTTTTTTACTCGAACGCTGCTTCACCTTTGAATGAGGCCGGTCCGGCCCGCCGTCCAATTAATTGGAGTCGGCGGGCCGGTGACGTCATCGGCGGCATGTTGGTTGCTAGTAAGCGACAGAGTACTTAAACTTGGCATTCAGCCATTACTAATTGTCTTGAGAAAGGTCCAGTCAGGGACCGAAACGTTGACCATATTTTGATATAATTTTCATTCAATAAATTCCTTAAAAAGTCCCACGGGTGCTGCCCATAGATTTATTTATTTTACAATTTAATTTGGGGATTGTGCACCTGGGCAAGTTCCATTCTAAGAGCGGGTGCTTTCCAAATCTGGAACATCAGATGCATACATAGATATTTATGTTATAGATATATAGATGTCATTACTAGAACAAGCTACAGCTATACTCACATGTATATGTTATTCAACATAATGAAAACGATACTACTATATGTTGTAAATAGCAAAATGTTGTAGCCAAATGTTTGTTTTCTGTAGATCAACGTATTGGTGATTTACTGTATATTTATTATGGGCTGCAGTGAAAGGTAATTCAGAGATAATTTTGTTTTGTGAGGAGGAACAATGGATAAGTATGAAACTTTTAGTGGAAATTTTGACTGGCGTGGCCAGGGGGGTTAGATGCAGTGTGGAGGAGATTTAAATATCTCCTCCTTACTGCTTCCAGGGAGTGCAGCTACTATATGTTGGAAATAGCACAGGCTGTAGCCAATTGTTTTTTTTTTCTGTAGGTCAATCCATTGGTGATTTACTCATTTTTTTTTACATATTTTTTTCTGGACTGCATTGAAAAGGTAATTCAGAGATACTTTTGTGAAACTGAAATGACTAATTTTTAGATTATCTGTGCCAACCAGTAAACTTGGTAAATTTAATTAGTAGCAGTGCTCCATTAAGCTATGGCAGCTGTTTTTATTCTTCCAAAACTTTCCATTTCATTCCCATGTCATAGCCCCCTTGCCTCTCCTCATTTCCTAAATTCCCTCTCCACCCAGTAAGCAAGCTCTTGTCTTGCTGTTCTCCTGCTTCCTCCAGTTCTCCTGCCTTAGTCCTCTCCTATCAAGCTGCTCAAAGAAGTAACCTATTTGATCTGAAAAGGATACCACATGAAGCACTTGCTTTGCAAAACCTGTTTTGTGACTTTAATCTGAAAGAAAACAAAAAATAATAAAATAGTCTTCTCAGAAGTGGGACATCCTTCAGAAAAGATATATAGTTGGAATCTTAAAATGATTAAGTGGTAGAGAGGCAAAAGACAATCCAAGGAGAAGGTAATTAGATCATTTGATGTATGGACATAAAACAATCCAAGGAGTAGGTAATGTAGATAATGGAACATACAGTGGGGCAAAAAAGTATTTAGTCAGCCACCAATTGTGCAAGTTCTCCCACTTAAAAAGATGAGAGAGGCCTGTAATTTTCATCATAGGTAC
The DNA here is from genome assembly GCA_037306005.1 of Rhinophrynus dorsalis. NCBI lineage: Eukaryota > Metazoa > Chordata > Amphibia > Anura > Rhinophrynidae > Rhinophrynus > Rhinophrynus dorsalis. The sequence goes on from CM074720.1 coordinate 213,142,719, forward strand.
ACTTCAACTATTAGAGACAGAATGGGGGGAAAGAATACAGGAAATCACATTGTAGGATTTCTAATGAATTAATTGGTAAATTCCTCGGTAAAATAAGTATTTGGTCACCTACAAACATGCAAGATTTCTTGCTCTCACAGACCTGTAACTTCTTCTTTAAGAGTCTCCTCTGTCCTCCACTCGTTACCTGTATTAATGGCACCTGTTTGAACTTGTTATCAGTATAAAAGACACCTGTCCACAACCTCAAACAGTCACACTCCAAACTCCACTATGGCCAAGACCAAAGAGCTGTCGAAGGACAACAGAAACAAAATTGTAGACCTGCACCAGGCTGGGAAGACTGAATCTGCAATAGGCAAGCAGCTTGGTGTGAAGAAATCAACTGTGGGAGCAATTATTGGTAAATGGAAGACATACAAGACCACTGATAATATCCTTTGGTCTGAGGCTCCACGCAAGATCTCACCCCGTGGTGTCAAAATGATCACAAGAACGGTGAGCAAAAATCCCAGAACCACACGGGGGGACCTAGTGAATGACCTGCAGAGAGCTGGGACCAAAGTAACAAAGGCTACCATCAGTAACACACTACGCCGCCATGGACTCAAATCATGCAGTGCCAGACGTGTCCCCCTGCTTAAGCCAGTACATGTCCGGGCACGTCTGAAGTTTGCTAGAGAGCATTTGGATGATCCAGAAGAGGACTGGGCGAATGTCATTTGGTCAGATGAAACAAAAGTAGAACTTTTTGGTAAAAACTCAACTCGTCGTGTTTGGAGGAGAAAGAATGCTGAGTTGCATCCAAAGAACACCATACCTACGGTGAAGCATGGGGGTGGAAACATCATGCTTTGGGGCTGTTTTTCTGCAAAGGGACCAGGACGACTGATCCGTGTAAAGGAAAGAATGAATGAGGCCATGTATCGTGAGATTTTGAGTGAAAACCTCCTTCCATCAGCAAGGCCATTGAAGATGAAACGTGGCTGGGTCTTTCAGCATGACAACACACCTCCCGGGCAACGAAGGAGTGGCTTCGTAAGAAGCATTTCAAGGTCCTGGAGTGGCCTAGCCAGTCTCCAGATCTCAACCCCATAGAAAACCTTTGGAGGGAGTTGAAAGCCCGTGTTGCCCAGCGACAGCCCCAAAACATCACTGCTCTAGAGGAGATCTGCATGGAGGAATGGTCCAAAATACCAGCAACAGTGTGTGAAAACCTTGTGAAGACTTACAGAAAACGTTTGGCCTCTGTCATTGCCAACAAATGGTATATAACAAAGTATTTATATGAACTTTTGTTATTGACCAAATACTTATTTTCCACCATAATTTGCAAATAAATTCTTTAAAAATCAGACAATGTGATTTCCTGTATTCTTTCCACCCATTCTGTCTCTCATAGCTGAAGTATACCTATGATGAAAATTACAGGCCTCTCTCATCTTTTTGAGTGGGAGAACTTGCACAATTGGTGGCTGACTAAATACTTTTTTGCCCCACTGTATGTTCAGAAGAAAAGTGGAGGAGATCTGGGGCAAACCATGTGCACTACAGGGGAAAACTGATGATTAAAAAAATTCCCATCGATTTAAAAGGGGATTTTAATCCCTTGAATGCTAGAGAGGTCTCCATGTATTGCAACACAATGCAATGGAGACCTTTCTAGCATTCAAGGGGTTAAAATGCTCATTTTAATCAATGGGAAAGTTTGGTTCTCTCCTGTGGATGCAAATGGCTTGCGCCAGAACTCCTCCACTTACCTTTTGAACATATGTCCCAATGAATTGCAATATAAGAAGGAATTAAGGCGGTAAAGAAGAAGGAGTATTTAATTTAGTTAATAGTTGAATATAATTACACAAAATAGGAGTTATGATCATTTGGCATTAAATATCACATTGTGAATTGTAAATTCCATAAAATGTAGGCTTAAATATATAGATAAAAAAACTGTTACTAATAAAATCTGTAAATTTAGGGAGCTAGCATAATAGCAATCAAGGGTCAGTATGATATGAATGCTATCGGTCAAACAAAATAGAATGAATCATATAACATAAAGGGACATGACAAAAATGGGACAAATAGAGAGGGTGGGTGGTATGTCTATATGTTAAACCTGACAATAGCAATTTAAAGTTAAGACGTTTTTGAAGTTGTATTTTCTCCTTTGGTTTTTAAAAGAAAGTGTCAGTGGGCAAATTATATAAAATATAATAATAATATTATTGTCATAGCTTACATGATAGCACAGGATTTTTGCAATTGTTCATGCACTTTTCCACTCACGTTCTTAGGTGCGTATGACTGAACTCGATTTATCAGACTTTCATTGATGTGTGAACTTGTGTGTCTGTATAGTGTTTGTACAAGCATATTCTATAGTGCCTTTTTTAGTGTACCTGGGTCTACCTGTCCAGACCTCTAGCTATTCATCGGACCTATGCTTGAACCTACCCTGCCTAACCCTCGCCTCATCTATTTACTCTAATCAAACTCAGCCTTCCCTCATACTGATCTTGTCCTGGCTCATCTAAGATTAGATATTCAACCTAATGGTAAACTACTTTACTCCATATCAAGGGCACACTTATAGCTAATTATGATTCAAACTCAAACCTCTTAGTAACAGAAAATTCCCCTGCTTTTCATATCCTCAAGGCGGCATCCAGTTGAAGTCTTGCAATTGGGATCCATACTCCATTTTCAATTGTGTCAGAACAATTGTGCCAGGCATGGACCCCACAGGACTCATTTGGCCTTTGAGTAATTTCACTCAGAAATTTGAGACATCTCAGGTTATTGTAGCATGACTCAGGTTCACAAGATGCATTCTCCTATGTCCCTAGCTCCTGCATCTGCTTGTACCTCTGGCACTCTCTTTGACCAGTTGGCTACTCAACTGGAACCACTGGTACCTCTTTCATCCAAATTCATGAGACAGGAAGCAGTTCCAAAACTTCAGAAATTATTGCTACCTCATATTTGTTCTGAAGTCTTGTTTCTACCAATCAGAGGAAGTGAAGGTCAAGAGAGTAATGATGCTTCTGACTAGTAACCTGTCTTGTAAGCTCACTGTTTTCTACAGGGCCCATTAGTTTGCATTATCTCTTCCTCCGTTGATGCCCTGGAGTCAATTTATGATTCATATCAGACATCATCTTCTGAGGCTTGTATTTGGACCCTCTGGCAAGGCAGACAACTAATGGAACAATAAAGTCTGCCACTGGGCTGTGGATACTTATTGGAATTAACCTGCTTTAAAAGACCAGTGCTGCCTAGGTCTTAAGTTTTCTTCAGATTTGATGGAAGACAAACTAATTCACTCACGTTGGACTCTGAGTCTTTAGAGCGTCTCATCACCTTAATTCAAATTTATAAAATTTCTCATGGAGGCACCTATAAAAGATCCTGTTCTTTGGTTCCCATCTAACAGGTTCTTCCTTCTGCTGACTCTTCTTCTTCATCTTAGTCAGTTACTGAGCCTATTCATATCAGACTGGCCAAAACCACCCTGTCTCCTAAAGAATAGATTCACTGCAGAAGGCTTAACTAATGTCTCTGTTACAGTGGAAAAGATGACTTGTTGTGTTCCTGTCTTGTGCATCCTCAGGCAGGTATAGAGTTCCTCCCAGAAAACCCATCTGCTTTCCTTAGAAGGGCTAATGGTGCTTTATGCCATTGCTGACCTAAGACAGAGTAACATGCAACTTGATGGATCTGCAACTTTTAGCTTTTTTTCAGTTTCCTTTACTGACAAAGCTTTTGTAAATCCATGTTTTGAATGATAACCCATGAATTTAGGTTTGGTAACTAACCTTACCTGTAAAGTTAATGTCTAATAAACATTGTTAAATGTTATCCTTTGATGAGATCCACTCTCCACTTTATCTTGGTATCTTGGGGACACTGTGGTAAAGAACTGGTCATCATTAACTGGTCATCTGGTCAGATTACATTTCACTCCATTTTCCGTCAGTAGAAATGTATTGCACTAACTAACTAACTAACTAGCAAGCTTAAACTCAAGTTCTGTTTAGCTTCTGCTACATCAGAAGTCCCTGAAGTTTACCTTGGTGTATTTAGCAAGAAAGGGGGAAGGCAACTTCCACCTTATCGTATCTATGGTTGTCCTATCAATCTACTCCATTTGGCTGTATTTTTCCATTATCTGAGCTTGAATTACTGTGTATCTGCAGGACAATCCCCAACATCTCCTGCTGGAGCAAGAACATTTTTGCTGAGGAAAAAGGCAGATCCCTGAGGTCCTGCTTTGATTACAGTGAACTGATCAAAATCACTATAATGTACTGATATCCTTTCCCTTTGATACCAAAACTCTTTGACAGTTTGTGTTCAGCTACTATCTTTACCAAACTGGATTTGAAAGGAGCCTGCAAACTTGTAAGGATAAAAGAAGGTAATCAGTGGAAGACAGCTTTCTGAACATGTTATGAGCACTTAGAGTCATTGAAAGATCTGCAAGGCAATCCACCTTTTCCTCAGCTTCATCATTTTTAAAGGCTGTTAGCCTCTAACGTGCATTAAAACCCAACAAACTTGTACTTGAACAGTGGTTACTAACACACATGCATTCATGGCTAGAGATCCCTACACTACTGACATGTAGATGTATTGATATGGGAGCCTAAGCCCCATTTCAATACATCCAAGTGACTAAAAACAGAGCAAGAGACTCCCCTCAGTTACCTTTTAGGCTGTTGCCCGAGATGTACTAAAGGAAATTTGAACAGAGACTGGCTTTTATATGGCCAGTCTCTGTTCAAAATGATACCCAGACTTTCACTGGCTAGAATGTGGCCTTATGCACCTCCCAGTCAATTAGCTTCGAGTGGCTTTCCTCATCCCCCCTACTCAAAGCTGATTGGCTGGGAGGTATGTAAGTCCGCATCCCAGCCAATGGAAGCCAGGGAACCATTTTGAACAGTGAAGGGCCATATAAAAGCCAGTCCCTGCTCAAAGCCCAAGAGGTAACTGAGGGTGGTTTCTTGCTCTGTTTTCCTGCCACCGCCGTCAGTGGTAGCAGCATGCAGTTGGATATTGGCTATGTTTGAGGGGCATCATTCAATTGGAAATTTAAATTTTTTGGGGGGAATCTATGATTTGATTTTTTTTCCTTTTTATTATAGATGCATTGGATTTATCATCAGCAGGGGAAAGATGAAAAGAAGACAAAGATAAGAAGATAAAGGAATAATGAAGATAAGAAGATGATGTCAGATAGAAGATTACAGAGGAAGACTGACAGTAGATGACAGGTAAGTGTTACACCTATGGGTTATGGGTAATATGGTAGTGTTAAGGCTAGTATTGTTTCACTTTATTGATATTTTTAGGGATAGTGTTTGGTAGGTGTGAGAGGGTGATTGTGTTTTTAGCTCACTCTTGTTGTTTGACATTGTGTCAAACAATGAGAGTTAGCTAGTTTCCTTTGATGTTCCCACAAATCAATTTACAAAGAGTGCTTTGTAAGAACAAAAAGCTGCAAAGTGGGTTTGGACATCAACATTCATTACAGTGGATGCTGGCCAAATCCCAATGGTACAACTGTGTGTGTAACGCCTGGAACACCTTGGCCCCTAATGACACTTTTACTACTGTGAATATTATCGAGCCCCTAGTCATTCTAGCAAGGACTTCTAATAACCATTTTGTTTACCTGTAGCGATGTTGTATAACATAATTAATCAGGTGTATCCATAACTTCTCTAGATTGATTTCTCCTCTAACCTGAATAACTAGTCCTAAAGTGCATTTCACTTGGACTGAAGCTCCACAAAAGGATCTCAAGAGGAAGTTTCTGAAGCTCAATTTTTTTTTTACCCTACACTCTGGAAATGTATACCTCTGAAACAGTGGTTGGGGCTATCCTTTGTCCTTCTTCTCTCATAAAATTATGCATGCAGAGGTGAATTATGATGTTAGTGACTGAGAGTTTCTGGCAATCAAGCGTGCATTTGAAGAATGCGAACATTCTCAAAGAAGCAAAATATCCATTTACCATTTTCATAGATCACTGGACTTTAGAATATCTTTATATGGATAAAACACTTCTCACTCACCAAGCAAGGTTGGCATTGCTCTTTTCCTTGTTCCAGTTTCACTTCATCTACTATCCTGGTCCCAGCAATGGTAAGGAGGAAGGTCTCCTGACAGTTTCCTTTGGAATATTTCCCCTCTGAAGATATTATGCTTGCACCACTCACACTGATATTTTCAATCAGATCAAGTTACTTCCTATGCCAGTCTCCAAACTTCCCAAGTAAAAGCTCCTGGCAAAAGATGGCCTGCTGTTATTTCAAAGCTAAAACTTTGTACTCACTCCAAGCTGAGGTTCTGAAACTTTTCATGTTCCCTTATGACAGGACACCCTGGTATTCATCAAACTAAGGGACTTGGTCGGTGACAGTTCTGGTGGCCCTTGATGAACTTTAAAATGTTTGATTGTGCACCATCTGTACCAAGGCCAAAGGAAAACAGGCCAGATCTGCTGGACAAATGTTGCTTCTGCCAGTACTGTCACAAATTTTTGACTAGAGCTAGCATGTTTATATATTTCTATTTTTTTTTTGTGGACAGACTAACAAAAATGGGTAATTTAACTTAAATCACTCCAAAAAGCTTAACTTTGCATCTGAAATAGATTGCTTGTTTATAGAGGAAATTGTTCATCTGCATGGCATATCTGATGAGGTGCTTTCAGATGCAGGGATTTATGTCTAAATTTTGTAATTTCTATTGTATGACTAAAAGGCACTCTCTATTAGGCTTTACACCCTGGAACAAATGGTCAAACTGAACATACTATTAATTCACCAAAGCAGTACTTTAGTCAGGTCCGGATTTACATCTCAGGAGCCTGTAGGCATAGAAAGCTGAAGAGCCCCCCCCCACATTGGCCATCTTCTGTGGATACCTCCACAATGCTCCAAATCTCCACATTACCCCCCCATATCCATATTGCCCTCACATTGCCCCATCAGCTCCAACTTGCCCTATCAGCTCCAACTTGCCCTCTTGCCCCCATCAGCTCCAACTTGCCCTCACATTGCCTCATCATCTCCACATTGCCCCCATTAGCTCCAGCTTGCTTCTATCAGCTCCAACTGGCCCTCACATTGATCATCTCCACATTGCCCCCATCAGCTCCAACATGCCCTCACATTGCCCCCATCAGCTCCAACTTGCCCCCATCAGCTCCAGCTTGCCCACACATTGCCCCCAGCATCCATTTCCTACCTCCCTGGTGGTCCAGTGGCAGGAGAGGTCTGTGCCTCCTTCTGTACAGACCTGTAGCTGCTGTTGCTCCTGCGCAGTCTTCTTTTTAGGAATGCAGAGCACTGGGAGATGATGTCATCTCCCAGAACTCTGCATTGCTAAAGAGCTGACGAGGGAGCAACAGCAGGACCTTATCATTCGCGGGCAGAGAGTAGGGTTACTGTTGCCACAGCGCGAATCGCTGTGGATGAAAATAATTTTTAAAAAAAATAATTGATTCCAATGACAGGCGCCCCTCTGTGGGGTGCGCCAGTAGGCAGATGCCTACTCTGCCTTATGGCAAATCTGTCCCTGACTTTAGGTGCTTCATATCATAACTGTTTTTTCACACAGCAACTATATGCATTCTTCCATTAAGGCCCTTGATTCAATTGTCCCTGTAGGTAAAAAAAAACACTGAACGATATTTTTTCAAGCACTGTAAGCCATTCAATTGCCTGTGCTATGAAAAAATCCGGATGAAAAAAACACACACTGGGTGCTAAATTTAGAGCCCATTGGAACCCATTAAAACAAGTCCAATATTCCCATTCAGTTCCACACATTCATCAGAAATATGCATTAAGGGACCCTCTTTAATGGCTGAAAATCTGTACCCAGTTTTTTTGGGTGCAGAGTCCCCTAATGCATGTTTAAACCTACCAACGCAGGAATTGAAGGGAAAAAAAGTCTAAAAAGAATCTACATGACCAGTGGATGTATTGATATGGGGCCCTAATCTCCATATCAATAATCTAAAGTACTCAAAAAAGTGAGTAATGTTAGTAGAATTAACCCTATGAGTGCTAGTGGGGTATGCAATGCTGTGCAATGACACTCACAAGGTTAATCAGACTCCCCTAAAAATAAACACCTACCTGAAATCCTGATGTCTTCGGCACCCTGGTCAGCTACTACTGTCTTCTGTCATCTTCTATCTTCCGTCCAAATATATAATGTATAGATGCAGTGAAAGGGTTAAAATGCCCTGCCTCCTACTTTTTTGTCTCCCCCCCCCGCTAGAAGCTGATTGGCTGGGAGGTGCATAAGCACACATCCCAGACAATGGAAGGCTGGGTACAATTCTGAACAGAGACTGGCCATATAAAAGCCATTTTTTCCCATAGAAAGGCTTGGGCAACAGCCCAAGAGGTAAAAAGGGGGGGAGATTTTTTGCCTGCATTCCTGCCGCCACCGCTGGCGACAGCTGGCTGCTGCAAAAATATAACCCTTTAAGTGCCAGAGAGGTACGCAATACATTGTTCTGCAATGCTTTGCATACCCCCCCTCGACACTCAAAGGGTTTTATAGAGCTGATTTAATTTTTTTTTTCTTCTTCTTTGCCGGGACATCTTTTGGGCACAGAAAAAGAAGAAGAGAAGACAGAATATAAGAAGATGAATAGAAAGGTAATTATTTTACAGCTATGGGTTATGGGTGTTAGTCTAGTGTTACAGCTAGTATTGTTGCACTTCACTGTTAGGGGTAGTATACGGTTAGTGTTTGGGAGGGTGACTGCATGTTTGAGCTCAGGCTTAGTGCTTGGCATTGTGTCAAGCACTGATGATTAGCTCTTTTCCTTTTGTGTGCCCATTGGGCACTTAAAACACACAACGAATGTTTGGCCACAAGTCAGGTTCTTTGACCCAACGTTTGTTGTGGTTTCAGTTGGTCGGGCAATTGAATATCTCCGGTGACACAGTGTATGTACCAGTCAGTAGCCATTTTTGCCCTCCTGGCTTTTTAGCATCCACAGTTGAATCAAGGCCAAGATGTCTCCTTTTTACTCTAATTATGGTTTTCACCCTGCCACATTTCCCATATTCTTTCTATCCTCCAGGGCCCCAGAAACTACTGCCAGGGATTCTTCATTCTCTTATTTTTTACAAACCTAAAGGCTTATCTTGAGGCAGTGCATGTGATCTACAATTTTACCACATGACAGGAGGCTTCATATTTTGCTTATCTTCCTTTACTGAAATCTCCATAGCAGCACAGATCATTTACATAACCAATCAAAAAACAGCATATAAGACCCCAACTCCACCCACTCCTCCTCTTTCTTGCTGCTCCAACAAGCTGCACAGGTCAGAGTACTGTTTCTCTGTATATGTTTTTTTACACAAGCTGCATAGGTCAGAGTACTGTTTCTCTTTATGTGTTTTTACACAAGCTGCATAGGTCAGAGTACTGTTTCTCTGTATATGTTTTTTTACACAAGCTGCATAGGTCAGAGTACTGTTTCTCTTTATGTGTTTTTATACAGGTTGCATAGGTCAGAGTACTGTTTCTCTTTGTGTTTTTATACAGGCTGCATAGGTCAGAGTACTGTTTCTCTGTATATGTTTTTACACAAGCTGCATAGGTCAGAGTACTGTTTCTCTTTATGTGTTTTTATACAAGCTGCATAGGTCAGAGTACTGTTTCTCTTTATGTGTTTTTACACAAGCTGCATAGGTCAGAGTACTGTTTCTCTGTATATGTTTTTTTACACAAGCTGCATAGGTCAGAGTACTGTTTCTCTTTATGTGTTTTTATACAAGCTGCATAGGTCAGAGTACTGCTTCTCTGTATGTTTTTACACAAGCTGCATAGGTCAGAGTACTGTTTCCCTTTATATGTTTTTACATTGTGTGTCTAATGTTCTTTTACACTATAATTGGTTTTCATGGTATGATATAGTATGGGGCCTTTGGGCTCAAGTTCTGTTTTTCTTTCTTATATATACATAATTTGTATTTTCTAATGTGCTCATGTATATGTATGTTTGTGTGGGATTTTTTCGCAAAGCGTTGCCGTCCCTAAAATCCTGTTACACGTGTCTTATTTCTGAAGTGCTGTGTGTGTGTATGTGTGGGGTCCGTTGTTTCCCTTCTAGTGGGGTTAGCAGGGCCTGGGACCATTAGTTTCTTCTGTGTCCCCTTTGGAGTTGCTTGGTGGTCTGTGGCCCACTCGTAGCTTCGGCGGCCATCTTGGATCTCGCATCTCGTGAGATCTCGGCGTCCATTTTCTTTTCTGGCTGAGTGGTTCTTGGTCGTTCTGGAGTCTCTCCCTTCAGTCAGGGTGGGGCTCCAGTGTGACCGGGGAGTGCTCAGCCTCTGTCTACTCCTCATTGGTAAATTACAGTCTCACTAGTGTAAGGTTTTTGCTTGTTATAAACCTCACTGGTTCATTACAGTTTTAATTGTGGGTGAGCCCCATTGTTGATTGGGGTGAGCCCCCTGCTTACATTGCTACTTTTGAGTAGTCCTTGTGCCATGCCTTGCATGGGTTTTCCCCTGGAGGGGTTTCTGACAGCATTTGCAATTCTTTTGGATCATCCACTGCATTTAAAAAAAAAAAAAAAAAATACACTTTTACTTCACATTCTGGGTGAGCCCCAGCTGTTCTTAGCAGGTATTTGCCCTATACCTTTCGGTTTCTTTATTTTGGAAGGTACTTACCCTGCAAATTTATTAGTCTGCAGGTTTCACCAGGGTGAGCCCCTGAGGTGTATCTGGGGTGAGCCCCCATGTTAATGCTAGGTGTCTTCTTCCATGCTTGACATGGGTTTTCTCTCGGAGAGTTTTTACTTTCCTCTGTCCCTTATATATTTTTGTATATTTGCAATGGCAGGGTGTGCCCTCTGCTGCACCTGGGGTGAGCCCCCATGTTATGGATATTATGAAAAAAAAACCAAAAAAAAAAACCAAATACTGAACGGGTTGGTTATGATCACTTGGAGTGAGCCCCCATTTTTTTTCCTGATAACAGGGTTGAGTGAGGTATATGGGTGGGGTGAGCCCCCATTTCCAACTTCTGGTTATTCTGGAGGAAGCCATTCCTTTCCCTCTTTGTCCGTGTGATTTAAACTATCTGCTACAGTTCTTCTGTGGCTATTGGGGTGTGCCCCTGCATTACATCTAGGGTGAGCCCCTTACTATCCTGCCTTAGGGCGTGTATACATCTGGGGTGAGCCCCCATCCTAGTGGTCCATACTATCCTGCCTTCGTTCTGGTGTGCCCCTGGGGTGAGCCTCATTGTATCCTGTTGTGGGATGGGCCTATTTTCATGTGCTGCATAAATAAATAAATAAACAAATTCTGCTTTGTGTTTCTTTTACACCTACTTGGTTAGAGGAATATGCCTTTCTCTGTTTTTGCTGGGCCCTCTGAGGTGAGCCCTCACTTATCGGACATACGTTAGATATGCTGAGGGTGAGCCCCTCTCTTCTCTGGTTTATATACATATACTGAGGGTGAGCCCCTCTTCTATGCCCATGCTTTGGGGGTGAGCCCCCCTTGAATCTCAATTTGTGTATGCACAATCTTTCGCTGTGTCAGTCTGGTCCTTTTTATTATAAGGACCAAATTTCTGCCATCTGTTCGGGGTGGGTTTTCACTGGGTGAACCCCACATGTCCATGACTGGTTTGCTCCAGCGTCTGGTTCCTGAATTCAGTTCTGCATTTGTGATAGTCAGGGTGAGGCCCTGTGGTGTCACTGCGGTGAGCCCCCATGTTAAGGATATTAGGGCTTCCTGTTTATTACTTTGGGTGAGCCCCATTCTGTCCTTGGGGTGACCCCCCTTTTTTGCCTTGGTTCTGTTACTTCTTTGTTTGGTTTTCTCTTAGGCTCCTTTTTTTGGGCTGCAAGCGGGGCACTTTCCCTGTCTTATTGCTATATGATATTTATCTTTTCCCTTGCGGGGTGGTGGTAGTCCTTTTCTGGATGAGCCCCGGTGTTACCTGGCTGGCTTTTACCCCTTTATGATTGGGTGTTTCTAGGTTCTTGTTCTGCCCTTTGTTTTGCAGTTGCTTATCTGTTTCTCTGCGTTTATCTGCCTTCTTGAGAGGTTCACTCTATGTTCCTGCTATACTTACGGTGAACGCAGGCCATATATAGTTTGGATGGCTAAACATTATATTTCTTTGATTAAGGTTCCTTGGGATTGAGGTGTGTCGGGTGCGCCCTCCTTCTTTTGGTCATTGACGTTGGTTTTTTCCCCTTTCTGGTTTTTCCATATTTACGTTTTAATTGGGTGAGCCCTTTGGGAATATTTAAGGGTGAGCCCTTTCTTTCACGTTATAGGCTATTGGGGGTGAGCCCCTGTTAGGTTCTATTTGCGACTATTTTTGGGCCTCCTGAGATAGTCGGCCATTCTGAGGTGATCTCTCAGGTTAATTTTGCCCTTGGAGTTTGGCCATGCTCCTTTAAGGTGGGAGTGCACCCTGGCTATAGTTTCATCTATGTATGCGTGTGTGTGTATATATATGTGTATGCATATATGTGTAGGTATGTATGTGTCTGTGTGTATGTGTATGTATATATGTATATGTGTATGTATGTGTATGTATATATATATGTATGTGTTTATGTATATGTGTGTGTATAGTATTTTCTGCGGTGGTTTTTATGACTGGTTATATTTATATATAGGTAGTTCTATATCTGTGACTACTGAGTCTGTCGCTAAGGAGGCCGCTTTCTGGTACACCTGGGGTGTGCCCCATGGATTTAACTCCGTTTGGTTCTGTACTATATATCTCCTTTTCCGGGACTCAGGTGATTCTTTCGGAGTCTGGATCGGCTTTAGTTCATGTGTTTGGTGTACCAACCTCGGGGGTCTATGCTTTCTATCCTCCAGTGTACACGTATCATACATAGCGTCCATGCGTACCAAACCCTAGTGTACACATTTCCCTTCTGTGTGGGGGTTGTATTTATGGGGATTATATTGTTTATATACACTATCTGTAGATGTTGGTTTTGTTTTACTCATATTAATTTTCTGTAGATTCTAGTGGGTATTACACGTATTCATTTTCTGTGGATTCTAGCTTGTATTTCACTTCTTCATTCCTCTACTTTGTATTTTCTTATATACTATCTGTACATACTAGTGTGTATTACACGTATTCAGTCTCTGTAGATTCTAGTTTGTATTTCGCTTATACATTCTCTGTAGATTCTAGTGTGTCGTACACTTATACATTATCTGTAGATTCTTGGGTGTAGTACACTTATACATTATCTGTCCATTCTAGTATGTATTACACTTATGCATTGTCTGTAGATTCTAGTGTATATTACACTTATACATTAGCTGTAGATTCTAGCGTATATTACACTTATACAGTATCTTTAGATTCTAGTGTGTAGTACACTTATATATTATCTGTAGATTCGAGTGTATATTACACTTATACATTATCTGTACATTCTAGTGTGTAGTACACTTATACATTGTCTGTGGATTCCAGTGTATATTACACTTATACATTATATGTAGATTCTAGGGTGTCATACACTTATGCCTTATCTGTAGTTTCTAGTGTGTATTACCCTTATACATTATCTGTAGTTTCTTGTGTGTATTACACATATATTATCTGTGGTTTCTAGTGTCTTTTACATTTATACATAATCTGTAGATTCTTGTATGTGTTACACATCTACATTAGCTATGGAGTCTATGGTGTCTGACACGTATACATTGTCTGTAATTTAGGGTGTGTGTTACACATTCATTATTTGTAAATTCTAGGGTGTTACAAGTCTACATTGTTGGTAGATTCTGCTTTGTCTTTTGGTTTATTTGTCACCCTAATTCGTAGGATTTTTTTGTAGGCTTGTTTTGCTTTGTTGTGCGGAGGTTACTACTTCTCCACGTTTGTTTCCATCGGGTCCGGTTTTGGTTTCATAGGTCAGGCCCAGGGTTTTAGGTGACATTAGCTAGAAGGACTTCGTTGGGTTTTGACTCTGGCAGGAGTTCATGTTTCGTTTGGTGTGCATTCAGTTTGGGGAGCAACTGCTTTGTGGGCTCTGTCTGCAGAGGTGCTGTGGTGGACCTTTTGTCTTAGACGGACTAGTATTGGGAAAACTTGTTTCACATTTTCTTTGTCCGTCCTTTTCATGCTCGTTTTTCTTTGATGTTTTAGCGTTAAAAAAGCAAAATATGAAGCCTCCTGTCATGTGGTAAAATTGTAGATTATGTTAGCGTAGTGTACTAATAATCTTAATTTTAGTAATGACAGGAGGTGAATATTTTCCCTCCCTTTGTGTTTTGTTTTTTAGGATTTATTAGGGAAGAATGGTGGACTTTGGTTTGGATTCAGTTATGGGTGTTTCTGTACATTTATTTATGTTTATTCATAATTTCTGTGTTTCTTGTATGTATTATTGGTATGTCTATTGATATTTCCTGGTGTACTTTCATACATTTCTTTTCTTTCAGTGTCTCTCCTACCGCGAGGTCAGTTTGCTTGAATGGTCCTGGCATCGTGTTTTGCTGCTCCGAGGGGGATGCTGAATCTTGAAGACGTCATGTTGGTTGCTGATGTTTAGATGTCATGTTGTTTGCTTGTTTGTGCAAAGAAAGAGGAGGAGTGGGTGGAGTTGGGGTCTTATATGGCCTTGATTGCTGTTTTTTGATTGGTTATGTAAATGATCTGCGCTGCTATGGAGATTTCAGTAAAGGAAGATAAGCAAAATATTCGCCTCCTGTCATTACTAAAATTAAGATTATTAGTACACTACGCTAACATAATCTACAATTATTGTACAGATTCCAAACAGAGCCTTCTGGGTTGGTGACAAAGTCTGTCTGTCAATGAAGAATTTAAAACTGGCCATACCTTCTAAAAAATCAGGTTACCTTCTTGCTAAGTTGTTGATACTAAGTTGTTTAGCATTTTGGTGACAAAAATATAACAAGCGTCAATTGCCAATATCAATCATCAAAGTGATCATAATGAATGTAGTATTGAGTAATTGTTTTAGTTAAATACAAAGTTGCATAAATTGTCTTTCAAGGACTGATTTCAAGCACAATTAGTTATTTTGCCAATAACTTGGTTTTCTTTTGGCATCAATTAAATATATAATTAGTGCACCATATGCATATTTTGCAATTATTATATTTATATTTCTATGAGCAAAATGAACAGCATAATGAACCTATTTTTCTTATAAGTAAAATAAAATGACTTACTTGTGCTTTTGGGATAGCATAGAAACTTCTTGAAAACATAAAGTCTGCGTGTTTCATAATATCAAAATCCTACAACAGCACTAATATAGTAGCATCAATAATAATATACAATACACCTGATTCCTTTTGAAATTTCTTAAGAGAGTCCTCCACTTAGTGGTGCTGCTGTTTTCCTTGCGAACTCTGGTACAAAAGTCCACCAAAATATGCAAAAAAACAGAAAAAGAAAGAAAAGACACACACAAATCTGAGTGTAGATTGTTTATGTGAAGACGTTGTACCTTCACCACATTCGAACATGCATATTCTCCCTCACCGTGCTGAGTAACACCTTTTATTCTGTGCCAACTGCACTCACCTTTGTGTGAGGCATGGTTCATTGCATTTTTTAGTATATTTTTTATTGGATAAACCCAGAAAAAATATTATAATATATAGTTCAGTGTCATCGATTTACAGCTATACAACCCAGTTTAAGCAAAAGATCTAGCTGGATCCTAGATAGAGGGCCAAAGCCAAACCAAGGAGAATTGAAGTATTGGAAGGAAAGAAATCCAGGAGAGCTGAAGATACGGGGAGCTGTTTTTTGTAAAGAAACCGACACTGGGGGTTATCCAGTGAAAGCGCTGATACTGTGAGGCTGGTTTTGCCGCACACAATGGTGCGCGCAATTGGCACAGAATAAAAGGTGTTACTCGGCACGATGAGGGAGAATATGCATGTTTGAAGGTGGTGAAGGTGCAATGACTTTGCATAAACAATCTACACTCAGGTACGCGCCTTTTCTTTCTTTTTCTGTTTTTCTGCTTGTTTCATGTATGTTACTAAGGATTCAGCAAAGTTTATATTATCAAACAATCTAAGATATGCTAGTCAGCCTGGATATTTTACATGTGAGGATTACACATGACAAAATGCTTTAAAAAAAAAAAAAAAAATTACATATATATATATATAGTTTAGAAGTTTGTAGAAACGGCACACACAGGATCCTTTTGCAATGTGAAAGATGGTTACATTTATTTGAATCGACGTTTCGGCCGACACAGCGGTCTTTCTCATATATGTTACCAAGATGGCTTTTGTATACTTATATAATAAATATAAATAACATTTGCAAATTAAGCTAAATCAAACTGATGTATACAAAACAAAATGCTTACGTCCGACTAATATCAATTAAATAAAATGCATGTACTTGAAATTTTGAAAAAAATGTTTCTTAAATTAAATCTTATTTGTTAATAAACAATAGGAATTCAATACAAATAGAAACATGGTGCTCTTGTATTAGTGTTCCTTATAGCATCCAACGTGTTAACAAAAGTTCACCACAAGACTGTTAAATCAGAAAGTGGGCACAAGCAAGCAGTTGTGGAATAAGTATAAGTAATGATGTAGGACAAACAGTGCACCAGCATAAATATATGGATATCATTAATGTCTATGCATTTTAAGAGCTCATCACTACTCTCTTCCTCTGTGGCATTATTACTTATGTACAACTGCATGCCTGCATCCATTGTTCTGATATACAGTGAAAAGTATACTAACTCTTAATATAAGTAGTCATCAAAGTTCTGTTCTTCATGATCATAATGCTTTTGCACATATTTTTGGCTTTTTAAGAAACAATATGGGATGTATATGGGTAAAGCAATTAATGGCCAAGTGGAAAATTTTACTGGATACCACAATGAATGCTAATACCCGAGTACATCGTGATTTTTATTTTTATGGTCACAAGAAATTAGATTGGAGTTTTTTAAACTTATATAGAGTGGACGAATATATTCACTTTGATTATCCTTGCATATGTAACATTTGTCTTGTAGGCATTACAATCCTACTGTTAATTAACAAATAAGACTCAATATAAATAAAGTACATTTTTCGGATTTTAAAGCACATGCACTTTATGTAGGTGATATTAATTGTACTTAAGTACTTTGTTTTGTATTTAGCACTTTCATTAAGCATAATTTGAACTATGTGTTATTTCTTTATATATATATGGTGCTAGACATTAATATAGTATATCAATATAAAGTTTTTGCATTAAAATCCTGAATTTTAGTTGATACCACATCACAGTACAAGTAGAGTTATGCTGCTCCAATTTAGCATATGGATGTAAGTGTAAAACACTGAACTTTAACTTATTTTATACAGTACTGGCAATCTGCTGATCTATCAAGCTAAAGCTAACAGAAGAACTTAGTAACATAATAGGCATATGAAAAATAACTCTCTTGTCAGCAATGTAAGAATATGATCCTCTTTATTAGCAGCCACCTATAATAGCATAATAGTGAATTTCAAAGAATAGTGGTGACATTTAACTTTTTGTTTAGGATGGATTATAATCAATGTACAACACTACATCCTTGTGTGAACAAAACATTTTAAAATCAATAACAGCATCTTTTCACAGTGACTGTTAGACACTGCTGCTAGTCAGTATTGTCATGGCTGTACAAAGACTCCAGTGCACCAGACTGTTACTAATTATGTACATTCAAGTGATTAACAAGCACTTGTTGCATGGTTCACACCACCCCGGGAACAGCAGCTTTTTAAATTAGAATAGACTGCAAATTTATTGAGAGAATACTGTTAATCCTTTAGGGAGCAAGAAAATGTAAACAGTACTACTCTGCATCAAGGTGCTTTGACAACAGCAATCATCTGCACAAACACATGCTAAACAACAAACAGGTGTTCTATTTCACAAATAGCACCCGTTTGATGCTTTCAAGTATGCATTATGCACAAACTGTTACAAGTAGTTTTAAACCAGCTGCAATTACTATAATTAGCTGTTCCCTTGCACTGCTTGGTTTTCCATACCTGCTCAGTGTCATGCTGCATATAATGTTCGAAAGCAACAAAATGTGATACCAATGTCTTATTTGTTATTCAACTAAAAAAAGAAATCATTAATCAATGCTATAAACAGAATTTGTAGGTGGAAAAAGGTTACCTACGAACAAATCCTAAATATGAAATCATATAAATAAAAAAGTATAACAACCTACAACTGTATAAACCATAAAGATTTAGAAGTTTTTTTTGATCTCATAAACTATTTTTTCTTTCATTTATAATTATGTTTTATTGAGCAAACAATTGTTCAAAGGCATCTTGTACCTTTAATATCTTACATACCCAAAGGAAAATAACAAATAATTTCTAGATATATGCATATATTATTTGAATACTCTAGTAATACATGTTTCAGAAAGAAGACAATATGATATAGCTGCAGTGTGTACAGACATTATTAAAGAAGGTCCCTGATTTTAAGTGACTACAAACTCAGTAAATCAGTTTGAATGCTTATGAATAATAGTTATATGGATATTAGTGATGCCTACCATTGCTGTAAAAATGTGCTTTACCTTAAAATAACATTGAATTTCTAAGTTTTGTAAACCAGGTGTAACACCAGAAAAAAATTCTTCCTGGCATAGATTCCCAGAAGATGTTGGGGAGCAGAGAGTACAGAGTGATGCTGGAGAGCAATGCAGGTTCCAAGCATGCCCTTGCTGCTGCACAAGTCGGAGGTAAGTTGCTGAAAGCAAGGCTGAATATCATCTGAGACCCCATTTCACTGGTCCCTTCAAGACTGTCTCAGGTTACTCTGTTGTCTTTTTTGCTGGGCTTTGCTTTCGTCTATAAGAATCCATAATGTTTTCCATGTTCCTTAAAGCGGAATTACCACCTCTTAAACAATTTAACTTCAATAACTCCTCATCTGGCAACTAGCAGTAGCGGTAGTCGCCAGAATTGTTACCTTATTCAAAAGAAATATGCATTCTTACCGGGCTGACAGGCAGGAGAGAGCGTGGACATCTTGCCATAGTGACATCCACGCGCCTGCTCTGTCTGTCCCAGCCGGGTCTAGGAGGCATTGCTAGGAGCCGGCCAGCTCCAAAAGGGACTTACAGCGCAGGCGCGCGGACGTCACTATGGCAAGATGTCCGTGCTGCTGACAGCCCAGTAAGAATACATATTTCTTTTGAATAAGGTAATAATTCTGGCGACTAGCACTACTAAGCTGCTAGTCGGCAGATGGGGAGTTATTGAAGTTAAAGTGTTTAAGAGGTGGTAGTTCTGCTTTAACCATTTGTGAAGCAATGAGTTGCATACCCCATTTGGCACTCAAAGGGTTAATGAAACTGGTGGTTCAGAGCTGATTTCCTACTACCTCTTCTTTCCCTGCTCCAGTAATTATTGACAGGGAACCCGAATATGAAGTTCAGCAGATTCTGGATTCTTGTAGTGTTCATGAGACCCTCCAGTATCTGGTTAGTTCTGGTTAACTGAAAGGATATGGTCCTGAGGAGTGCTCCTGGACCCCAGGTTCAAATATTCACACCAATGCTCTCCCATGTTCCTTCCATTGGCAGTTCTTTGATAAGCCTGGTCACCTGGGGGATCTTTCAGAAGGGGGAGGTAGTGTCATCTCCCCCTGTCAGTCTTCCTCCCTGAACTACCTACTTTCAGGCTGGATAAACTCTTTAGCAAAATTTCCTTGATGCTCAGCCAAGGTATCATTTTCTGGAGCTGACAACAAGAAGGTTCAGACAGCAAGGACCCTCATGTGGAGGAGAGAAGACGTCTGACTAGGAAATCTTCCTGCAGATAACTTGAGAGAAGGTGTATAAGTAGTAATTTGTGCAGCAGGTCTGAGTCTACTGAAGCAACTAAGAGAAGGAGGAGTTTATAGCTAAACTCCCCTGAGCCTATACTAGTAGATAAAACTCAGTCTGAGTGCTGTAAAGGAGACCGGTTCTGCACTGTCAGATGCTCATATAAACGCAAAGTCAGTATTAAAAGTAATCTTTATTAATTAAATTAAAATGATAACCAACCAAAATAACTCTCTAAATTGTAGGAGAGTATACAAGTAAAAATTAAAAATGGAACTAAGTCCACTAAATGGGGAGAAGGTAATTCACACCCAACTAAACAGTAGAAATGAGACCCTTAGGGATTTTCTCAATAGTTGGATGTGGAGCAACCAGGGGGGAGATTCACTAAGCACTGATAAAGAGGTGATAAAGTGGAGATGACTTCTCCAGTTTATCACTTCTCCAATTACATAGAAACATAGAATCTGACGGCAGATAAGAACCATTCGGCCCATCTAGTCTGTCCATTTTCCTACTGTAAAAACCTCAAACCTTTTTTTTGTCCTTTGTCTTTTCTTATGTTAAGGACAGCCTTATGCCTATCCCATGCATGCTTCTACCACTTCTGCTGGTAGGCTATTTCACTTATCTACTACCCTTTCAGTGACGTAAAACTTTCTTTCATTACGTCTAAAACTGTGTCCCTCTAGCTTTAGACTATGTCCTCTTGTCCAAACATTTTTACTCCTTTGAAATGTACTTCCATCCCTTCATGTATTTGAATGCTTCTATCATATCCCCCTCTCTCTTCTCTCCTCCAAGCTATGCCCTTCTCGGAAATTTCTCTAGAGTATTTATATCCTTCTGGAGATGGGGTCTCCAGTACTGTACAGAATACTCTAGGTGAGGTCTAATTAGAGATCTATAGAGTGGCATGACCACCTCCCTTTTTCTGCTACTAATGCCCCTAGCTATACAACAAAGCACCCTGTTTTTCTATGGCGTTTATGCTCTAAGAGTTCTTCAACTTTGGAGCTCTTAGTGAATAGGATCCATAGAATAACATAGAACAGGAGAAGTGATAAACTGGAGAAGTCATCTCCACTCTATCACCTCTTTATCATCGTTTGTGAATCTCCCTCCTGGTGTTATTGTCAGCAGTTAAGCTAATCTAATTTATAATCTACATTTAAATATATGAGGGCATGGGAAAAATATCAAACAATGTTAACCCCTTAAGGACCGGGAAAATCTGAGGTCGTTTTCCCTTAAGGACCGGAGCAATTCTGACCTTTTTGACTATGTCTTTGTTCAACAGTGTTTTCCCTCTTAGGCTTTTATTCCACCCCCATAAATTATATACTGTTTTTCTACGCCCAAA
The DNA here is from genome assembly GCA_037306005.1 of Rhinophrynus dorsalis. Classification (NCBI taxonomy): domain Eukaryota; kingdom Metazoa; phylum Chordata; class Amphibia; order Anura; family Rhinophrynidae; genus Rhinophrynus; species Rhinophrynus dorsalis. The sequence continues at coordinate 213,163,985 of CM074720.1, forward strand.
TAGGGCTTTCTTTTGATACCCCACTTATATAGATGACCCACCATTTACTTAATGAAAATTTAAAAAAAAAGTAAAAAAACCCACCATTTTTGATTTTTCTCTTGGGATCAATTGGCCACAAAGGGTTAAATTTTTATGGAGACTGCATGAAAAGTATGACCGGTCAGTCATACCTACAAAATGCGCAGTTTAAAGTGGCCACTGTCCCCCCTGGGTGAAAATCCCCATGTCCCTTTTTCCCACCCTATTTTGACACTTTTTTATACCTGGCATTTGGTGGTGTATATAAGTGTATTACATGGCTCCACAACAATCACACTTGCAATATTGTTTAGTTATATATATTTTTTTTAAATAAAAAAAAATTTTTTGTAAAAAAAAAAAGTGTGTTGTGTTTTTTTTTATTTAAAAAAAAAAAGTGTATAATTGCAGGTCAAAAATTGACCTGCATTTAGACAGCCTCCTGCACCAGCAGTGAAGGGGTTAATACCCCCAGCTGCTGGTTTTTTTTTTACCACTAGGTGTCTCCCGTCTGTTTCTGTCTCCCTTACTTTGATAGCAAGGGAGACAGAAAAAGAGGAGACACACAGAGGTAAGTATGCGTTGTGTGCTTACCTCTGTCTCAGAATGCCGGTACATGTGATCGCTGATACAGCGATCGCATGAACCGGTAGAAGAAAGAAGGGCTGAGACTGAATGCCCCAGTCTCGGAGCGCTCAGTCTCAGCCTGGAATTAATGCACGGAGGCACGCTGCTATCATTTAAGCCATGACGGTCCTGGACCGTCATGGGTCGTTAAGGGTATAACAACCCATGACGGTGCAGGACCGTCATGGGTCCTTAAGGGGTTAAGTTTAGATAATTGTGAATTACACATTTGGAAAATGGAAATGTCACAAATCTGTCCAGAAGATCTGCTATGCAGTCTTGTAGGTAATACAAATTTAGACAGTACCTCTGTGTTGGCTGTCAAAATAGGTAGTCATTGTTAAAAACAAGAAACTAGTGCAGCTAAATATGGCTATCCTTGGGTCTGGGAAAATTCTGGTTGAGATCAGCACCAGCTGCTTCAGAATCCACAGGAGATAACTTGCAGAAGATAAAATCCAAACTGGGCAACTGTTTCTTTAAAGGGATCGTAATACATAAGATGTAAAAAAATATATGTTGTAGGGTTTATGTCCCCAAATAAAAAAAGGTTACCCCCACTGCTAAGAGATATCTTATTAAATAATTATAACTGCTCAAACTTGAATTTTTTAGGTGCAATATCACAGTGGCCTGAAAATTTACAGTGGCGCTGTTGCTACACCATCCTATGGAGATTTATGGTCTAAAGACCAGAGCTGTTCATAGGATGGTGTAGCAACAGCTCCACTGTAAATTTTCAGGCCACTGTGATATTGCACCTAAAAAAATTCAAGTTTGAGCTGTTATATTTTTTTAATAAAATATTTCTCAGCAGTGGGAGTACCCTTGTTTTACTCAGGGGGATAAACCCTACAACATATATTTTTTTACATTTTAAGTATTACTATCCCTTCACTAAACTTGCAGCCACAGGATGTACAGCAGATAACCGGATTAATCCACAGTGCCAGCAGCATTTGTCCATTTAAGAAGGAACTATTACAGACGTCTATTATATAGAAAAACAGACTGGAAAAAAATTGGCCTATTAGTGTTAGAGAGACTACAAAAGAAACAGGGGAGAGACAAAGGGGAAATGGAAACCACCGTAACACCTTCCACTGGAAACTATATACACATGTCTCAGAAATGTACGCTCCTGAGAATATAAACCATCCCAGACACAGCTAACAGGATTCGGGGTAGAATGAATGAATCAAGGGTCTGCTCCTTAGAACACACTCTTCCAAGTAGCGCCCAATAGTGTGGTAATATCACATGAATGTAAGTAAAAAAAAAAAAAAAAACCATATGAAAATATGCTCGCAAACAGAGTGGTCAGAGCTGGAGTATTCCAAAAATCTGACTACAATGTGTACAGTTTGTCCCATCTCCATTCGGGACTCACAGAGAATCTGCAGTGAAGATGAATACAAAAGTCTGCTCCTCACTAATAAACTCCACAGATGTTAAATTTATTAAAATAAGTGTATATCAAACACCAGATACATAGAATAGAGGCCTAATCTCTCATGCGTTTCACAGCTTACAATATCTTCTTTATCAAAGGTAATGGCCAATTAAAATCATGACAATTAATATTATAACAATAATTATATATAATCAGTAAGGAAGGTGGATAGGATGACAAGTTGCCTCCAATGAGCTTGATGGCTTTGCTGAACAAAGGCTTGCTGGAGTAGGCAACACATGATTCATGTAATGCTCATGAAGATGACAAGTGGGAATCCTTGAGGAGAGAAAATAGGCAGAGAGAGTTTGGAGCTAAAGGTAGCTGAGGTGTAGGCATGGAGGCTGATGAATCTAGCCATAGAATCTCAGTTGCGAGGTAGAAAAATTGCGAGAGTAGTCAGTCAAGGCAGGAGTCAGGGCAGGTGGATGGTATCAGAAGTGGGTTATCAAAGCAGAACTGGTGTAATTTAAGCAGGTAGACTCATACACTGAAAGCTTATACAACGACCAGAGAATATTGGAGGTGAGGACTGGGAGGCTAAGAATAATGAGTAGGAAATGAGCAATGAGAGCAGGTAGAGTGACAGAGGAGGACAGAGCCGTGACAGGAAACATGAATGTCATCTATGAAGGTTATGGGATTATTTTAGAGAAATCCTTTATGGGGAAGGATTTGGAAGCACTCATACATTGCAGACTTACATGAGTTCTAATTATGAAACCACATTATATATTATTTATAAAATATATAAGGGCATGGAAAACCCATCAGGATGTCAAATTGTATCTGGAATTAATTTATTTCACTGAGAAAATATATTTTTTTCCTCTGACCACCCTAAATAGATGTTTGCAAGTTTTGGGGGGGGGGGGGGGCACAGGGACTGCATATGGCTTTAACTTGCATTTGATGGTAGTACTTTGTGTCAAATATAATGAAGGTATGGGTGAAAGTTAACTCCAGAATTCCTAATGCAAATTCAATGTGTGCTTTATATTGTTCAACCTTTGTGTCCAAATACGTTTTGACTACTCACAGTCTAATTTTGTATGTGATGCTTGTGTACAGAGACTTGACATTTAGACTGGCCAGAAAGTGTGCATCCGCCAGATGTGTGTCTTCCAGTCTGGTGAAAGAGGCTTGTGAGTCACAAACGTATGAAAGTAAATATGTTACAAATCTTCTCTACAACTGATCTACATAAATGCTACAAACTGTTTATATTAGTAAAAGTGTAAGCATCCAGAGCCTTTGAAGCAAACATTCAGTTAGTTGGGAAGACTATGACTGCTCTACACATATTTCCTTCAAATATGAACTGGCTACATTTAGAAAAGTGTACAGTAGTAAGGTGTTAAATATGGTCTATCAAAGGGTTCTATATTCAAACAGAAATAAAGTGCTCCATCCACCCAATAAAGAACAAGAGTCATCTTACTGAATGCAAAGTGATCAAATTACATTTTGAAGGAACACTGGCATTTATTGACCAAGATCTGCAAACAATATTAAATCCATATCCTAAATTACGTGGTAATTAAGAGTCACTATGAAAGACCATTGCAAACCAGTTGGTTGACATCAGGATTAAAAGGATCATATCCTTGAAATGATTGCTGGCATGCCAATACATGGAAAGAAGTAAGAATTTTGGAAGATATAACAACACTGATGAAATTGAAATAAAAATACTTTATTAATTATGGAACATTTTGAAGTTGAGTACTTATTGTCCTGCACTTATGAAAACACTATGGGAGAAAGAACAAAATTTATCTCCAAATGAGCATGTTAGAACATGTAGATGACATTCAAAATAAAAGATAAAAACTGTTGTAAAACGTGTTATCTTAGTCCATGGTGGCAACAAAGGAATGCAGAATTCCAGGCCACACAAATAATCTAGATCTGGGGGTTATGCACTAAGGTGTGATAAACAGGTGATAAAGTGGAGATGACTTCTCCAGTGATATCACTTCTCCAGTTCCTATGATAAACAATGGAGCTTATGCACTAAGATCACCAAAACTTAAGGGATATTAGTGAATTGGCTCCATACAATAGCATAGGAATTGGAGAAGTGACATCATTGGAGAAGTCTTCTCCACTTTATCACTTCTTTATCACACCTTAGTGAGTCCAATTTTTCATAATTTGCTGACCTCCCACCTCTTAGTCCTCTCGGTGAGACAGAACGCAGGTCTGTCTTTCAGACATAAAGTCAGCCCCTAACAAAGATGACAATCAAACACAGATTGACAGAAGTTATGTGGCAGGAAGTTAATTAAGGGAAATGAAAAATTATCTTTAACTGTATCTGGTCCTTAAATATCTTATATACACTTATTTTTGACTGGGAAAATATTTTATACTATAGGTTTGTGAACTTGTCTGTTGTGTTTTCAGATTCCTAATTACTTAGTTCTGACTCTGCCTTTACTTCTTAGCCCTTTACTTGATGCTTGACTTGACATTTGCTGTGAAATGGCTATTGAATCTGTTCCAGTGATCCCTATTAAGCACCAGAAGGCAGAGTGTGGAGAAATCAACCAGAAGCCTGGATAAGGTGGAGGGTCCATGTGACTTTCTTCCTCATACCCCCTCCCACCACCACCAGACTTTGAAGGGCAGGCTGGAAGACGACAGGAGGCCTGTCTTTCCCATCTGAGGAGGTGGGGGAGGGTGAAGGGGGAGTTACCTGCCTGGGTGTTAGGAGAAAATAAGAGAGGAAAACCTTTTGTTTCTTTAGATGAAGACCACCAGGGTGAAGAAGACCCCCAGAGTAAAGACCTTTGCAGTAAAGACTTTCACACTGCAGTGGAACCGATGTATCCAGAAAACCAAGAGGTTCCAGGACGAAGACCCAGTGCCTGCAAAGAAGAAATAGAGTCAGGCCAGAAGCTACATTATTGTCCCATTGCTTTGATTGCCTCTACTCCCACTCTTTCTTCTCCACTTCTGTCACTCCGTCCTCTGTTCTACCTCTTCCTACAGCTGGGCTCCCCCCCTTCTGTTTGTTCTTATGTTCCCCCCATGTATCTTTCCTCAAATCTACTCCTCTGCATCCAGCTATCTCCCTGTCTACTTCTCCTATTTCTGGACCCTCTTCTTGCATGTCCCTGTTGGATCCCTATATCTCTCTGCCATTTCTGTAGCAAGTTTCCTCCCTCTGGTTTGTATCCCTGTCCCTGCCCACTTATTCTCGGATCCCACATGCCCTAGCAGCCCTTCCCTTTAAGCTGGTTGTTATGCAGTGGCTAACTCACAGATGTTGCTCCCCTCTTACTCTTACCCTCCCCTTCTCTGATTTCAGTGCTCCATGGTGTCAGGAGAAGCGAGGATGCAACTTCTGTTTGTAGCTTTTCTTCCTGTAACCAATCACATAAGAGCAATGCCTTCTTGGTCTCTTGCAAGTCTTTGCAGCCAGAGGTGCCAGCTCATCAGGACAAGCCTCCGGTAAGTGAGGCCAGGGTGGTGGAGGGCAAGTAGCTTTGCCCCACACTACACAATTGTGGCTCCCATTCTGAGATTGATGGGACAGGGGGGAAATGAAGGGATGGTCACTGCTCACTAAGCTGCACATTATACGCCCAGGTCCAGGGGTGATCTCATTACCCCACAGCAGCCAGCCCATGGGAGGACCCATTTACAGTGTGGACCATGGTGGCCGTACTGTGAGGAATATCATGGAGCTGGGGACGCAATGGCTCTGCCTTCTCATATCCTAGCACAGCAGGTCCTACACCTTGGGCCATGGGCCTAACTCATCCTTTACCTCCCTCAGCCCAAGATCCTGCTTCGGCTTTGTGTAGACCTTCTGAACCCCCATCCTCCTCCTTCTCTGGGCAGCACAACCAGCATTCCTTCTCCATCCATACCCTGGTCAGTCTTCTTCCCACTCCCTTGCCAGTCTTCTGTCCTACTCCCTGCCCCCAGCCAGTCTTCGTTCTCCTTCTCTGCCCCTGGTCATTCTTCCTTCCCCCCTGACACCACCCGCCCAGAAGGAAGAGGGAAGGCTCCACTGGCAGTCCAGCTAATGGACACTCCTTCATCTACTGGGCAAAGCAACATGCATTGTCAATCTCCTGGGGAAGGCAGCTAGGGATACCTCAGGAATTCCTAGCTCTGAAGTGGTGTCAGGTAAACAAAATTATTTTTTTTTCTGAGGAAGCTGATGTTTGACACTAGGGAGAGTAGTTTGTGGGTGATACCAGTCAAACTAATCCCTTGCTGTGGCCGAAGGCGGATTAGAGGTGCTGGCTGCGAGGCCAGATGTCCAATCCTGATTGAGCTAGGACCCTGAACTGGATGGGAATGATTAAGAAAATAGGGAAGGGTCTGGACCACTGAACTGGAGTAAGACCCATTGTTGAATATACAAGCAGGCTGGGCTACTCTAGATTGTGAAGAAGCAACCTCTAGTGGGTTTTGTCATCCCGCTGCTAGAAGCTGAAGGTGTGTAGGCACACATCCAGCCAATGGAGGCAGTTAACCATTTTGAACATTGACTGGCCATATAAAAGCCAGTCTCTGTTCAAATTTCCCACACAAAGGCTTGGGCAAAGGCTCGAGAAGTAACGGGTGGGGGGATTTTTCCCCTGCATTCCTGCCAGCTCTGCTGGCAGCATATTCTAAACCTTTCACTGCCACATTAAATTATATATTTAGACTGTGAAAATCTCTATTTTCTATTTGGACTACAACAAATTCTTTACCGAATTGGATTAGAAAACTATTTTTTTTTTTTAATTTGTTCAAAATACATATTTTTGAGATTTGGACTGGCTGCACAAATTTAATCCTTTGATTGCCCCAGCTCCACATCAATACATTCATTGGTCACATTTTTTTTTTTCCCCTTCAATTCCTGCTTTGGCAGGTTAAAACATGTGTTAGGGGACTCTGCTCCCAAAAAAACGGGTGCAGGTTTTCCCCCATGAGAGTGGGTCCCTTAACGCATCTTAATGACTATACATTTTTTTACTGGTATTTTTTCATAGCACAGGTAATTGAAGGGCTTATCATAATTTAAAAAATGCTGTTCGCTGTTTTTTTTGCTGAGGGGTACCAACTGAATCAAGGTCATACTCCTCCAGAACAGGAGCCATAGGTGTTATTTCAAATGAACAACATCTTGGCACACGATATGACACATCAACAGCACTTCTATTACCTGCCCCAAAGCCTGGTAAATTTCAGGTGTACTTCTGCTGCTGTTAGTTGTGGTACATCTGATATGTTGGTGGTGTGTCTCCCAATCAGACCAGTGGTTTGGCTTCAGGTGGGATCTCAGTTAGTAGGTGCTTAGGTTTGAGCCTGCTTTCCCCATGCTTACATGCTTGTTACACAGACAGCAGATAAATGTTTAGCGTTTGGATCACAAGTGAAATATTTCCATACTGTGCACCTCATAGACTGACGTGTTCCTGAAGGGCTACTGCTACTACTGGGGGCTACATATTGCTGAAATTGTTCTGCTAGGTGTCAAAGGTGCTGCACATCCAACAACAGCAGCAGAGGCACTCATAGCTGGGTTGTAGATGTTGTTGATGGTCTCTGTTGCTGATTATTCAACACTAGGGTACGTGACTGAGTGAGGGTTGGATTTGAAAGGAGTGATGATGCTAATGATGACTGTCAGGATGATTGTATATTTTCTGGCATCTTTTTACTTTCGCAGAGTCAGAGTTTCTGATTGATTTGTCAAGCAGTTAATAAACAGGTACAGTTCTCCTTTTCAGTGGTGCTAATTTTCTGGCCATGCCATCATCACTCTCACTTCATCTGTTCCTGAAAAAGAGGAGGATGCTGGAGGGATATATTCTAGATCAACACCAACATCAGTAATTAAGTCATCCTCTGCATCACCCGCCTATTCTTCCCCACTACTTTTATATTCCTCTAGACTTTTTGAAGTTTCTAATAATTTCTTTTAACTTTTCCCCTTACAGGGATTTTCACAACGATTGCTACTACTTTCAGGACAAGTGTTCTACTTGTTTGTGTCCCTTTCAGATGCAGCAGTTGGTTGAACATCTACACCTTCCATTATTCAATCAACAGTAGAATGAGACTCATTGTTATTTTCAGTATTCTTACATGGTTTATTAATATTACTGGTGGTGATAGTGGTAGTTCTTTTCATGGTATCTGGATAAACAGGCTGCTCAGGAGAAAAAGGATCATCATAATTTATTGCACATATAGTATCAACCATGGTTGCAGTCAGTTTTTGGACTACCACTTTAATAACCTGTCCATGAATTGCTCCTACTCCTTTCGCCTTCCCCCGACCCTAGTACTTTTGGTGGAAATTATTAAACTAGTGTGTATTTTAACAGGGAAGTGATTGTGCGTGATGTCGTGCCATTTACTCTTCCGCTTCTAGTATCACTCTTCCTCAGTCACCACTCACGTCAGGTTTCCTGTCTTTGTGACTTATCAGTCAAACTATTCGTAACATTTTTAATACTTTTTAAAAAGTTATATTAACTGTTCCTCTCACTGTTGACAGAAATAAACTACATGTGCAAATGCTTCTTCCCTCAGATTCTCCTAACAAAGAGAGAATAGCCAACTAGAGGGAACTTTGATCACAGCAGCCTGTCTTCCAAGTCAATTGCATAAGATTTTTGGGCACTTGTAGTAAATCGTCTTTGCTCCCTTCTCATACCCCCAGACTCTCCTAAGGCAGAGAACAACCTGGTGGAAAGAACTTGGATCACAACTGCCTGTGTCTTCTCAGTCACACAAGATTTTGGGGTATTTGGGGCAAATCTCCTTTGCTCCCTTCACACACACCCAGACTCCTATAACACAGAGGTAACAGGCAGATCAGGAAGGAACTTGGGTAAGCCTCCTTTCACCTTTCACACTCTCCCAGAGTCCCCTAGACTCCCCTAATATAGGGAACAAGTTGCCTGCTGAAAAAACTCCCTACATTACATTGCAGCTTTGATTTGAATGAATTAATGTTTATTTTTATAGCGCCACAATTGTATACATCATTTTACAATTTATGGGATTGGGCAGTACAGGGTGACAAGAACTTAACAAAAGTGAAACACTGGAAGAGGGCGCCTGCTTGAAAGGTTACAATCTAAAGTGGTAAAGGGAGAAATACAGAGAACATAAGTGTTAATGCGGAATGCAGATATCGATTTCTAGTGTGGTTGGGGAACATAAAAAAGTAAATTATAAGAGCCTTGGATATATGATGTGAGTGCCTTCTAGCTTGTTGAACCCTTGTTGAGGAGGTGTAATTTTAAGCGAGGGTTGAAGACTGCAAGAGAGGTGCAGTTCCATAGGATGGGAGGTAGAGCATTCCACAGATAAGAAGCAATGAGGGAAAATGATGTGATATGAGAGAACTGTAGACACAAAGGGCTTGATCAAATTGACCCCATAAAAAAAAATACTGTCAGTAGTTTTAAGTCCCAGTCAGGTATGCAATTACTTACGCTGTGACACACTACAGAGAGCAAAAAAATACACTCCCATTCGAAGAATTGAAAAGAAGTTGAATTTATGATTCAATACCATGTGTTGGGTAGTATTATGCGTTAAGTGACTTAACTTTATAGCCAAAAATCTGTGCCTAAAAAGTTGGTGTTGATTTCCTAATGCGTGTTCAAAACCACCAAAATGGAGTGAAGTATAAAAAAAGATAAGTGACCTGTGGATGTATTGATATGGGGCCCTAAGCCTCATATCATATGGGGCCCTAACCCTCATATCAATACATCCAAAATGCTTAAATGTGCTTAATGTCATAATAAGTAAACCTTTCATTGCCAAATGGGTAATGCATTGCATAACCCTCTGGCACTGTAAGAGTTTTTAAAAAATATGTTTAAAGTATTAATAAGTAATCCTTTCAATGCCAAAGGGTTATGCAATGCATTGGTAAACAATGTGTGTGCAACACATTGCACAGCGCTGAATACCACACTGGCACTCAAAGGGTTAATCAGTCAAAAATATAACACCAAAAAAATTAAATCAATACTTACCTGTATACCTGATGTCCAGCAGGGTCTTCTGTAGCCAGGTCTTCTTCTTCAACTCTTCTTCTTCATCTGTCACCCTCTTCTTTCTTCATCTGTTACCTTTGTCTGCAATCTCCATCTTCATCTTCTTTCTTTATAGGTGCTCCTCTTCTTTCTTTATCTTTAACCTTAGTGTGGAACCTGAAAAAACAAAAATATAGTTATAAAAATCATCTAACAGTAAACATATGCTGCCAGTGGCAGCGTCAGTAAATAATAGCAAAAAAACCCCTCCTCATACCTTCCTGGCTGCTGTCCAATGTGCACCGAGGGAACTTTGAATAGGGACTGCCTTTTATATGGCCAGTCCCTGTTCAAACTAATTCCCACAATCCCTTTGTCTTGTATGTGCAGTTCTGTAACCCCACCTACCAGCCAATCAGTGTCTAGCGCATTGAATCATCCCTCCAGTTAGAAGCTGATTGGCTGGGTGTGGTTACTGCAGGACATGTTCTGTGTCCTGCATAAGCCCACATGCCAGTCAATGGGAGGGTGGGGGGGATTTTAAACAGAGACTTGCCATTCAAAAGGCAATGCCTGTTCAAATTTCCCTCAGTCGGCATAGGGCAATAGCCCAAAAGGTACGAGGAGGGGGGATTTTAGCTATTGTTTCCTGGCACTGATGGAGGCAGCACATATTTAATTTTAAATTATTTTTAATAACTAGACTTTTTTCAGGTTTCACACTAAGATTAAAGATGAAGAAAGAGGATGACAGATGAAGATGGAGATGAATATACCAGATGAAGAACAAAGAAAAATGAAAGAAAAAATGACAGGTAGGTGTTCTACCTCTGGGTGAAAGGATAGTGTTAAGGCTAGTATGGAACCACTTTATTGTTACTGTTAGGGGTAGTGTAGGGCCAAGGGGAGGGTTAATGAGTGCTCATCTAGCTATATAGCCCACCTGTATCTGTTCCACTGATGTACAATACATCCACAGTCTGGCCAATGTTTCAGTCTTGGCACCACTGATCTCTACCCCTTAATACGCCCTGATGAGCACTACCCCAACAGGATATAAAGTAAGTGGACATCTGTAATAGTTATGGATGACAGAAACACTATTTGAAGTATATCAATTGTACCTGTGCTGCTACTTACTATGATATAAGCAGCCACCTTATATAATTTATATATCTGGTAATCTGATCCAATTGTCAGCGTGCTCCTTTTAATCTATAATATTGATCTCTGCAACAAATCCTCCTATGACACACCTGGAGGGGCAACTGATGTATTTCAAAACCTAGTACTAAGAAATATAAAACCATGCTTTTATCCAAGTGGAGCTCTGAATTTAACTACAACAGATAACAGGACATTGCATTGGTTGAGAGAGAGAAAGGATCTGATAAAACTGACTGACAAGGGGGGCAATGTTGTGGTGATGATGGTAGAGCAATATGAGTTGGAGGCCCATCTACAGTTGCATGACAAAGACCACTGCTTGCTCCTCTTGTGAGATCCTACACTGTCCTATCATAATAAGCTAAGATATCTGCTAGGTAATAGTGTACAAAATAGTGTCATTAAATAAAACAATGTGGAAAATCTGACTCTGGATCAACCCCAGGACCAATGTGGTACTGGTTACCTAAAGTTACCTAAAGTGCATAAAAATATGTGGTCTGCTCCTGGGAGTCCCATTATCTCTTAGGGTTGATTACTTAGATTCCACAGATAGATGTATACTCCCCACTTTGAAACATATTATATCTATTATGGCAGATACGATGGAAGTACTTAGCATTGTAGAAACTTTTCCGTGATTTGGTAATTGCCGTTTAGCTACCACTGATGTTTTGAACCTTTACAGCAACATAAGACACACTGATTGATTAGATGCTTTGAAGTATTTTGATAATAAATGTCAGAAGACTCGGGTAGAGATGGATTTTCTATTGGACTGCACTTCTTTTTTAAAAAACAATTCCTGTTCAAGGGTCAACGTTATAACCCATTAGTTGGTACCTCAATGGGCACCTTGGTAGCCCCCACTTACACAAATTTTTTGGGGTTAGTGGAAGGAGGACTATATCTTTGCCCCAGAAACAGATTTGATATTTATATAAAACTGTGGACCACTTCATCAATGACATCCTCATCCTTTGGGATGGGGATGTTGCGATTTTGCAGGAATTGATTATATTAATGTAAATGAAAGAAATATGCAGTTCACTTACCATATAGGAGATACAATGGCTGAATTCTTTGATCTTCAAATATATTTGGATGATGGTTCAATAAAGACAAAGGGATATTCGAAGACCACCTCAACAAATTCCATCTTATATGGAACAAGTTTCCATCCTATACAGTGTCAAATCTATCCCATATGGCCAGTTCTTGAGTCTTAGAAGCAAGAACTGAACAGATGAAGATTTTGACATCCAACCTATGGAATTATACAAAAGGTTGGAAAATAGGGGCTATAATAAGGTCTTACTTGACCAATGCCTAAATAGGGCCAAGTTGGTTAATATGTTTGAATTATTAAAAAAAAAAGTCTAAAACGACAATATTTAGTATTTGATTATACTCCCATGGCAAATATTATCAAGAAAACTATAGAGCAGAGGTGCAATATACTGCAGAGGCATCCTTTTTAATGCAGGTGTGTTGTGACAGACCGATGGTCAGCTTCAGCAGGGCTAGGAGTCTCTGGGACATATTGGTATATAGTGAGTATAAAGGTCTGGTAGTGACAACCTGGTTGGATGATAACCCAATAAAGGGGAATCATCATTGTGCAGACTGTCTAATTTCCGAGTTGCATACATCAGTTTTGTAGTCTAATTACCTGTAGATCTATCTTTGTAGTGTATGCACTGTTCTACCAGTGCACCCGATACTATATTGGAAAGACCAAGCTCTGCATTAAAGATCGCTTATTGAAGCACATAAATCTATCTGTGTCATGGGGTGACTGGAAAAACAACACTGACAAGTACAGATACAGTAAAATAATTATCTTTACTGAGAAACAGAACAACATAAAATAGATAGCACTTCTCCAACCCTCACAGGGCCAGGTTAAGGACAGTGACTGTACTAGTACAGGAGCAGCTGTCAAGCTCCTGGGACCAGCAGGAAATCTCCGTAGTACGCTAGGGTGTATCAGAGCAGAGACAGATCTCCCTAGAACGCTAGGGTAACCCAACAGGTAGCGGGAACTAAGGATCCCTAGAACGCTAGGGTAACCAATGGTAACGGAAGCTCCCTGGAACGCTATGGTAACCAGACAGGCAGTGGTAATTGAGACTCCCTAGAATACTAGGGTAGCCATACAGGCAGTGTTGATTGAGAGTCCCTAGAACACTAGGGTACCTGGACAGGCAGTGGTGACTGAGGCTCCCTAGAAAGCTAGGGTAACCGGACAGGCAGTGGTGACTGAGACTCCCTAGAATGCTAGGGTGAATCAACATGTAACGGTGACTAATAGCCCTAGCACGCTAGGGTACCCAATGGCACAGAGCGGAGTGGTAGGCAGCAGGAAGGCCAGTAGCACGGACTGACGCAAACTGAGTACCGCTTGGACGAAGGAAATACCAGAGCATGTTATACCAGAGCAGGTATAACATGCCTGAGGAAGAGACTTAAGGTCTTGAAAGCTTGCATTTAAATCTGCTTAGTTAGCCAATAAAAGGTATCAAAAACTATATTTGCCCCCTGTGATAGCCATAGTAATACTAGTAAAGTTCTCAAGTTTGTAGGCATTGAGTCGGTCTTTCGGTTGACTAGAGGAGGTAGTCAAGATAATGATCTATTAAAAATTGAGTCAAGATGGATCATCACATTAGAAGCAATGGGTCTTCTAGGGTTAAATGATAAAAATGATTTATTACCATTCTTGCAGTGATGGTTCGATGTCCCAGTGCCTTCACCACACAGATATGATGGGTTCTATGGAACATGTGTATATATACAATGAGAGCATTAGATATAGCAAAAATACATTTATTAAAAACACAATACACCATGAACACAATTAGCACACTAAAATGTATAACACATTGACAGGATGTCTCACACTATCATGTCCTAGGTAAAACCCAGGGCATATCTAGTCTGTGGCATCCTGCTCTGAATTGAAAATACAGAAAAAAATAACTGTAATAATTGTATAACTGGGGAACACTGTTGGAAAATCTGTTCCCAAGATATAGAGAGACCACAAATGAGTAACGACCTCCCATCTCTGATGTAGTAATGCGGGCAGGTACTTAGCTTCCTTAAACGATCCTCCTAGAAAACAGTTCCAAACAGTAATGATGATGGAGTGTCACAAATCCCAGTATCGGGAGATCCTGATATCGGGATTTGTGATGCTCCATCCTATTGAAATGTCTCCCTCTATTTGGCGACCAGCAAAATGGCGACATCATAATGTCTCCTGAATGAAAAGGTCAACATCAGAATGTCGCCTAAGTCAAAAGTGCGACATTCTGATGTTGCATGCTTAATTGTTGCAAAGTGAATTAAAAAGTTAAAACAGATTTACACAGTTTGAATAACAGCTAGAAAACGAAATATATTAAATCATTTATGCATACCCTCTGTGAATAAAGCGGTGCCCGAGCCACTACTCCATGCTATGCCTTAAGATGCCCTCTTCTGCCTGGTGACTGAATGCTCTGATGATATCATGCTCATGAGACACCCCTAGTACAGATTGAATAGTAAAAAATACCTCCACCAAAAACACCCTGTGAGTAAATACTCACAAATAAGATGGCTGGGATCCTATTTATGAAGGTCTCAGCTGAATGCGCCTTCTTGGAACTGTCCCAGATACAGTGTGTGATCAAGATGCACAGGTAGGCTGCTCCTTGTAAACTCTCTCTCCCCAAACGGCCAAAGAATATATAACAAAGACTAAGGAAGAGGGTGTCCAATGGTGTGAATCTGTCTAAACAATAATACAATAAAATAAATAATTGTAATTGTTACACACAGTAATTATGTAGATATACTTGACTGCTGTACATCCAACAAACACTTAAACAGTTAAATATTTTTTAATATAACTTTCTAGTAATTGAAATGTCTGGGAATGCTTTCAATTCTTGTGGTGTGAACAGAGGAGGCAGGCAGCCATGAGAAAGCAGACAGATGAACATTACTTATATATCAACCCCCTCTATGCAGAAGCCTTCTTCCTCAGCAATACTGTCAGCCCCAGGCAGCAGCAGCCAACATCCTGGCCCTAGTGGCAAAATCTCTTTCTCTGTCATACAATATGATATACAGGTACCATGGGGAGGTGACAGCTCCTCCCAGTAGGCTGGAACAATTCTGAAGAAAGTGTAGGGGTGGAGCATTCCCCTCCTCCGTATCAGGCTACCTTAGCCGCTCCCCGCCAGATAGATTTGTTCCATCAACCTGTTTCGAAGACTATGAACAGTTCTGCTTAGTTTTTAGTTAATTATTTTTTATTAGATATGGGGTGCCCAAACCCCCCCCCCCATTCGGTGGATTACCATTGGAGTTCTTTATAACTCCTGCACTCATGCTGAGTATTATATATCTCTGTTCTAGGGGCCTTTGGAGCAATATGGGCAGTTTATGTGGTAATTAACCCCTTCTCTTGCAGTCTTGGCCAGTTGAGGGACTTTTTTCTCACTTTTCCCTTGGATTCCTGTGTTTGCTCACATTTAATTGGTGTTCTATATGTGTTTTTACACATTTTTGTATTTTAAACGTTTTATTTGAATTGTCGCAATGCTCCACTGACTTCTATGGGGCAGACTGCTTTGGGACATATCTCTTCAACCACTCCACGTACCGAGTTGAGAGAGGGCTCATTCTTATTGTCTCCCCTTGTCCTATTATCCGGTTCACCTATACAGTGTCTTGGGGGTCCCTGTGGGGCTCAAGTTCTGTTTTTAGTGTACTTTTGGGTGAGAAACTAAATTTTCCATAATGCCAGTTTTCCTGACTTTTCTCTCATTGGCTCTGATTTCAGACGCCATTTTCTTTCTCTCCTGAACGAGTATCCCACGCAGGGCTTGGATTCCTCTACTCTCCTCCTTAGGATAACTCTTTGCTTGCCAGATAAGTACTTTGTACGCTTTCTGGAGTAATTTTCTGGGTGACAGTATTTGGGTTCCCTATTACTGTAAGACACTTTCTCTTGTTTGGATGGCGGATCAAAAGGGACATAGGACTAGGCCTAAGGCTAAGGACTCAGGGGCATCTCTGACCCCCCTTGCTTACTGTTCCTCATGCCAAGCGGGGCTTCCCAGAGAGTACTCAGGTCACTTATGCCCCTCTTGTACTGTGGTCCCTGCACCTTCGCCAGGGCCCTCCAGCCATGAACAAAAACCACACTGGGTCAAGGACTTAAAGTCCTCTATGGCACAGTTTCCTCTTTCTCTTCAGGGGGTTCTCCAGACTTGTAAGCCTCTCATGTCTTTCAGGTTTGTGACCAGGCTGCTGGTATTCCCGATCTATCTGATTCCTCTGAGGAGGATCCTTTTTGAGTAGTCTGAGGATGGGGAATGTGCAGAAGGGGCCTTATCCCATACCTATTGTGACCCCTTTGAGGCTGACCCTGAAACCTCTGCTGATGGTCTCATTAAGCGGTATTGACTACCCTTAACATTCATGTTAACCCTGTGGAGTTACAGTCTACTTCTGATGTCTTCTAAAGTACCATGTTTCCAACTAATCCCACTTTAGATCCGATTATACTGGATGCGTGGAAGACTCCAGACAACATATTGCTCTTTCCAAGAGATTCTCTAAGTTGTACCCCCTTTTTTTTATTTTTTATAATTCAAAGTGTATTAAAGGTTTCAAGGGAAATACAACCAAAATAACAAATACAATGTTGCAGTCAGACATTCACATATATATAGGACCAGGGATACACAGCATGTACTGAAGGCCTTTGACACATTGTCCCCCACCCTACAGGTGTAAAAAGTTGGACCACATACGGCCACAAAGCTAAACTTAGGCAATAATTCTCACGCCTAGAAAAGGACTGAGAGAAGAGAAGAAAAAAAAAAAAAACATATGGGGAAGGGGGAGAAGGGACGGAGGAACAGGGAAAGGAAGGAAACAGGGAGGTGGGCACCAGGGCTCCGCTCCCTCAGCAAAACCAGGCAGAGCAAAGCAGCTGAACGGGATCAGTGGAGCAAAAGGTCCCGAGTAAGGCCAGGAGCAGAGACATTGTCGACCCACGAAGACCAAATACGAAGGTAGGAAGCAGATGAATTACACACTTACGCCGTCATTTTTCCCATCTTCAGAAGCTGCCAAATACGGCCCTCCAACTGTTCAGTCCCAAGGGGAACAGATTTCCAGTGATACGCGACATGGCAGCGAACCTAGCTGTCTAGGAATGATGTCCAATCCATCAAAGAAGATCATAACAGTAAATTCAATACCCTGGTGATCCCCCTGTTTATCCACCAACGGAAGGAGTCGAGAACTAAACCAGGGGGGAAGTCTGAATTGCCAAATAAAGAGCAAAGCAACAAGGCTGGGGATCTCAAGGCGTCATGTACACCATATTTATGCCAAAGCGATAAAGTATGAGATAGGGAAGGGCTTTTGAAGGGTGTGTGAGGGCTCGCCCCCGAGATCTACAGCAGCACAGCCGCTGATTGAACGTAGAACTCTCCAAAGTCACCCAAAGTGGTGGACTAATTGCCTCATTTAAATTTACCGCCTTCGCAAATTGGGCTGCTTTATAATACAACCACAAATGTGGCACCGAAAGACCACCCACCAAACGATGCTGATACAGAAGTGACGCCCTAAGGAGAGGGCACTTGGACGCCCAAATAAACCGAAGAATTGTTTTTTTGCAGGAGAAGAACATCCAGCATCCGCACCGAGATAGGAAGGGACCGGAAGAGATATAGAAGTTTAGGTGAGAGGGTCATTTTTACAGCAAAGATCCTACCCATACAGGAAATATGGAAAGAATCCCATTGGGTTAAATCCTCCTGAAGTGACTTAAAGAGGGGAAAATAATTTGCGGCATACAAGCTAGATAACGATTTGGTAATGAGAATCCCCAGGGAAATTATAAAATCCTGTCGCCACTGAAAATAGAAATTCAGGGATAACAATTTCACCAACGGCTCTGGCAGGGAGATATTCAGGGCTTCACATTTCAAGTGATTAATGCAAAACCCTGAGATAGAGGAGAAAAAGGCTAGTAAGGAATACAGATTCGGAAGGGACATCATCGGGGAAGTGAGTATAAGTAAAACATCTTCCACAGTCAAACTTAGTTTGTAGGACTCCCTGTTAATCTACATTCCCTTGATGTCAGGATTGAGACGCACCGCACATGCCAAAGGTTCAATACGGAGGGCAAATAGCAACGGAGAAAGCGGGCAACCCTGCCTGGTCCCATTACTCACAGGGAAAGACGAAAAAACTGTGCCAGACACCGCTACGGCTGCCGTTGGTGAAGAGTAAAGAGCCTGAATGCCAAATAGAATAGGGCCACTAAAGCTGAAAGAACGCAGTACTTCCCACATATATGCCCAGTCCTACTTATCAAATGCCTTCTCGGCATCGGGAGAAAGCACCATCATGGGGGATGCTCCAGACCTCCTGGCATGGATCAAGTTCAATAAACAACGAATATTGTCAGGGGCTTCCCGACCCGGAGCAAAATCTGATCCGGATGAACCAGAGAACTGATCACCAATGCCAGGCGTCGAGCCAGCACTTTAGCGTACAACTTAATATCCAAGTTAATAAGCAAAATAGGCCTATAATTAGAACATGAAATGGGGTCCTTGCTGTCTTTCGGGATAACAACTATCCTTGCGTTCAACATCTCCGATTGTAGAGCTGAACCGGAGAGGAAATCGTTAAATAAAGAGGTTAAGTGAGGGAGGAGGACATGAGGGAAGGCTTTGTAATAGGAAGCTGTGAAACCATCCAGCCCTGGTGCCTTTGAAGGCTTCAAGGACTTAAGGGCCAATACAATTTTGTCCCCCGTTATAGCCTCGTTTAGGAGCGAGAGAGACTCTGGATTAAGGCGTGGAAGATTGCAACCCCCCAGAAAAGAGGCCAGAGAGGAAGCCACCGCAGGGGAAGGCGAGACTTTGTCAATCGTACAATTTTTCATAGAAGAACGCAAAGGTGGATGCTATCTGGGTGGACTGATACTGGAGAGGCCCAGAGCCAGATCGTATGGCCCAAATCGACCTCTGAGTGATCTGTCGATGAAGCCTAGAGGCCAGCATCTTGTCAGGCTTATTCGCCTTCTCAAAGAACCTCTGGTCTGTCCATTACAACGCACGGAGCACATCACGGGGCCGGATAAGTTTCAGTTTGCATGTAGAAGGGAAGAAAGTCGAAGGCGTCCCGCCTCTCTAGCTTTCTTTAAACGAGATGCCAGACTGTTCAACTTACCATGAATAACCACTTTATGTGCCGTCCACAGTAGGGCTGCAACTAACGATTATTTTGATAATCAATTAGTTGGCCGATTATTTTTTTGATTAATCGGATAAAAAAAAACAATATGCTAATTTTTCATTATTTAAACTGATTTAATGAACAAACAGTGTTAAAAACAAACACCTATTTCTCCCCCTTGCACCTCTATTTCTCCCCCCTTGTACTTCGCTCTCTCCCCCTTGTGCCTCTATTTCTCCCCCCTTGTACTTCGCTCTCTTCCCCTTGTGCCTCTATTTCGCCCCCCTTGTACTTCTCTCTCCCCCTTGTGCCTCTCTTTCTCCCCCATGTACTTCTCTCTCTCTTCCTCCCATGTACTTCTCTCTCTCTCCCCCCTTGTACTTCTCTCTTTCTCCCCCCTTGTACTTCTCTCTCCCCCTTGTGCCTCTTTCTCCCCATGTACTTCTCTCTCTCTCTCTCCCCCTTGTGCCTCTTTCTCCCCCATGTACTTCTCTCTCTCTCCCCCTTGTGCCTCTTTCACCCCCATGTACTTCTCTCTCTCTCTCTCCCCCTTGTGCCTCTTTCACCCCTATGTACTTCTCTTTCTCTCTCCTCTTTGTGTCGCTTTCTCCCCAGTGTACGTCTCTCTCTCTCCCCCATACCTCTTTTTCATACTTTTCCGCACTGAAGACATCTGGGGCGCAATACGCCAAATGCGGAGACTCCGCGTTGAGAGTGCAGGGGTTTTCTTCCTCAGTCTGGGCGCTAGTTTTAAACTGGCCTCAGAACAGAGGAAGAAATTACCTGCACTCTCCACGTGGCATCTCCGCGTTTGGCGTGGTTGCGCCCCGGATGTCATCAATGCAGGAAGTAAGACAGCAGTATCCTGCGGCTGTGGGGCTGCTGGGCGGCACAACTAATCGCTGCACAACGAATCGATAAACAGAATCGTTGGCAACGATTCTCATTATCGATTTTTATCGATTTCATCGATTAGTTGTTGCAGCCCTAGTCCACAGCAGAGACGGAGAAATCTCTGGTGAGAGATTAAGGGAGAAGTGATCGTCCAGAGCATCTCCAATGTCCGTCTCAAGTGAGGGATCAAGAAGCAAAGTGTCATTGAAATGCCAGTAGGAGGTAAAAATAGGGCTCAACGGGTCCAGGTAAGTACATTCCACAGTGGAATGATCAGACCAAGTAAGGTCGTGAATCACAGAACTGAACAGATTGCCCAGTAAGGCATGAGATGAAAAGATGTAATCAATTCTGGTGTAGAGATGATGTGGATGAGAGTAAAAAGTATAGTCACATGTGGGATGTTGAAGTCTGCAACAGTGGAAAAGAGAATGTGACTTCACCAAGTCCACTAGAAGTTTCTATTTAGGCAGGACAGGCACCCCAGGCAATGAGACGGATCTATGAAGAATCAGGTCCAAGACCACATTAAAATCGCCCCCCCCCCCACCAAGAGCGGGGAAGTCGGGTATTGATCAAGTAGGCATGAGAAACGGGTGTAAAAGGCTGCATCAAGATCAGTGGGAACATAAACATTTAAGAGTGTCAAAGAGGCCCCCTGAATAGTGCTGTACCCCTTTTCTGATGCAGCTTTGGCTCAGTGGGCTATACCTCCTCAGATGGACCCCTCTATTTCTAGACTGTCTAAATCCACTGCCTTGCCCTACGGCACTTAGGGATTTAACTGACAGGAAGCTGGAAGCTATCCTAAAGTCTGCTTTAGCTGCCATAGGTGCCTCCCTGAGGCCTACCTTGGCTTCTGTGTGGGTCACCAGAGCCATTGCTGTTCGGACTGAACAGCTTACTGAAGCTTTCCGCAAGGGTGCCCATAAGGAGGATCTTTTGTCTATTCTTGCCAACATGTTTGACTCAGAACTATGTTACTGATGCCCTCTATGACACTGTCAGGCTTGAAGCTAAGGCTTCTGCCTTTTCTGTGGCCGCTAGATGCACTTTGTGGCTTAAGATTTGGTCTGCTGACTTATCTAAGAAGTCACTAATCTCTCTTCACTTTCAGGGCATGTCTCTTTTTGGTCCTGAACTGAAGAACATCATCAGTGAGGCCACTGGGGGTAAAAGCACCTTGTTGTCTACAGTTCCTAAACGCCCTAATTTGGCAAGGAAACAACATATTTTTCATCTCCGACAAAGCGAAGCACAAAGGTCGAATCCAGGTGGGTCTCAGGCCAGCACCCCACGCTCCACCCCCAAGCCCGGGCAACAGTGGAGAGACATGCAGAGACATGTAACAAAACTGGTAAAGAGATTTTGGTATCGGATTTATAAACAGAGACTAGCCAAACTGGGCTTTGTTACATTAGAAAACTAATATCTAAGAGTTATATGACAACCATTAATAAATATATTTGAGGTCAATATGCAGAACTCTCCAAGGAACTGTTTGCTCAAAGATCTGAGTAAAAAGAATTCATCCATTTAAAGGCACTTTCAACTAAAACAAAGACATGGGTTTTATTTTACATGAAGGGCACTAAAGTTATGGAGTTCTTTGGCTTGGGATGCTGTGTTTGCAGATACTGAAGTTGCTTTAAAAAAGTAATAAATCAGAACAATATTGAGAATTATGACATGGTTTCAAAGCAGATAGGATATTGATCCAGGGAAATATCCAACTGCTATATTGGGTCAGGAAGGAATATTTTTCCCACTTGCAGCATAATTAGAAATGGCTTCAATATTTTGTTTTCTTTTGCTTTCTTCTGTATCAATATGGTGACATGGCATGGGCTGAACTTGATGGGCTCATTTCCTTACAAAGCTTTCTGTCATCAATGAAGATTGAGTCATTACTTTCAATACACACTTCTAGGATATCTAACCATCCATCTATATGCACTGATATCACCACCTAAACCAAAGCCTGTTGTGAGGCACAGTATCAAAGACTTTTGCAAAATACAAGTATACAACATGAACACTCTTGTCCAAATTACTACTTACCTTTTTTGTATAATGCAAGTAAATTAGTTTATCGTGATGTATTTTTCACAAAACCATGCTGGCTCCCATTAATAATATTGTTGGTCATCACACAGTACTGAATACTATCAGTTTGATTCCGGTCTAGTATTCCCACTGTCTTTTGGACTTTGTCCTCCACCATGTACATGACGGAGGAAATTATTTGATTCTCTCTCTGTTTGCCCATAGCATACTATTGTTGTTTCCTTTGTATTTACAGAATAAAATAATATGTTTAAGGTGTTAGCAACAGCCTTATCCTCACTAATCAATTCAGTCATCTCAGCCTTAAGAGGACTAATATCAACCGTTTCTTTTTATTTATATACTTGTGAATTATTTAGGATTTTCCTGCTCTCTTTTGAAATATTTTTCTCATTTTCAAATTTTAGGTAGACTAATTTCTAATTTTAGAGGATGGCACTACTGCTACAGACACATCAAGTGGCAGGAGGGATGGAACTGGGTCAGGAGTGCAGCTGGAGTATTGGTCTTCATGCACACTGCAGCTCACATTTTGACAGCACATAGAAAGATGTTGGCACGGTGGACTGGATGGCAAGAGGAATTACTGGTGACCAAAGGAGCAGCAAACATGGTATAAGCAGTCAGGGAATTTGTGGGTTTGCAATGCAAAGCACATATACTGTATCTGGTGGTAAGAACAATTCTTCCAGTTGAAGGGCATTGAAGGCTGTCAAATACCATTGGTTGCTGTTATAATATTGCTGGGTACTTCCACTGTTATGTCATGTAAAACCAGTGGGGAGGAGCAGAAGAAGGCTGTCTACCCCAGAACCAGCGGCAGGTATGTTAAGATTTGTCATCCGATGTAACTCCACCTTATAATGATGAAGAGGATCCTGGAACAGCAGCAAGCACTTTACTCCATGTCCCCTGAGCAGAACACTGGGGTATCCTGCCCACCGGGTAGAAAGGAATGACCGTTAATGGGGCAGACAGTGATGGACATCAAGCCATTTAGGGAGGTCACAGAAAATTTGAGCCATGCCAAGCCACTGCCAGTGAGGGAAAGGTCTTCCCCTTATTCACCCACCTTATCCAGAAAATGCAGGGAATTTGTGGGTTTGCAATGTAAAGCACATATACTGTATCTGGTGGTAAGGACAATTCTTCCAGTTGAATGGCATTGAAGGCTGTCAAATACCATTGGTTGCTGTTATAATATTGCTGGGTACTTCCACTGTTATGTCATGTAAAACCAGTGGGGAGGAGCAGAAGCAGGCTGTCTACCCCAGAACCAGCGGCAGGTATGTTAAGATTTGTCATCCGATGTAACTCCACCTTATAGATGATGAAGAGGATCCTGGAACAGCAGCAAGCACTTTACTCCATGTCCCCTGAGCAGAACACTGGGGTATCCTGCCCACCGGGTAGAAAGGAATGACCGTTAATGGGGCAGACAGTGATGGTCATCAAGCCATTTAGGGAGGTCACAGAAAATTTGAGCCATGCCAAGCCACTGAGGGAAAGGTCTTCCCCTTATTCACCCACCTTATCCCGAAAATGCAGGGCTTCCTGGAAAACTGATGCTTCATCTGACAACACCTTATATCCAAAGGTTTCTACAATGAACAGGTTGTATACGTGCCATCATGGACACCCCAGAATGCATGCTCGCTACTCTTTGTGAATCAAGGGTAAAGAGAAAGATAACTCACAAAACTAACACCCTGGAAACATGGAGGGACAAACATCCAGAGGGTGTGTGAGATTGATGCAGTGCAATGGGGACATGTTCAGGGAAGGAGAAGTGCAGCCATAGCAGTGACACCACTCAGCAGTCTTACTCCCCAGCCCACACACTCATACACCATAGCAGAGAAGGGAATAGTAGATCGACTGAAGCAGCAGCTTTTTGGTCTGAGGTCTTAGATTTTGGTAGGAACTGCTGAAGCACCACAAAGTGAGAGCAGCACCTCCAACACGGTTAAAGCCTACCACAACAAACTTCCACTTCCTTCTTCTGCTGTCTCCCTAAGCTCCTGGGACCATAAAGCTTTAATCTGATCAGCGCTCTCCCTGGTGGCCCAGGAGCTGACAAACTACCAGTATCCAAAGGGCCAGGATTTTTTCAGAGACAGGTAACATCCACAACCCTTAGCCCTCACAGCTCTCCACACACTTTGTGGAGCAGATGGTCTTCTTAAAGGTCAATATGCCCAAGCCTGGATACCCGTCTCTAACTTTTCAGGCTGAGTGAGGTGATCCTCCCACCCACTTAATCATCATTCATCAATATATTAATGTGACAAACATTTCTAGCCTATATACCATGCTGCTGTTGCATGTGTTTATCCATATTGGTCTAATGCTGTTGCTGCTTCCATACTGCTGCTTTTTGGTTAGACAGCCAACAGCAGTATTTCCTCATTAAAATAGATTTTTGTAGACCATGCTGCTGTGCGTCTCTATCCAGATTGGTCTAATACTGCTTCTGCTACTTCTTGTGGTAATGAAATACCAGCACTCTTATCCTTTCTCACCTCCTGAAGCCCATATTGTGCTAGAAATACAATCACAGAGGCTGCTGGTGGCCCTGCAATTCCAACACAGTCACATATGCTGTTACTGGTGGTATTACAATGCCAACACTCAACTCATCACCTCCTGAAGCCCATACCATGTTCACAACATAGTCACAGATGCTGCTGATGGCCCTGCAATGCCAACTCGTGCATCCTCCATCACTTCCTGAAGTGATTTTTTTGTGAAAAGTGCAGACTTTCCACTTTTTCCAGCCTAGATCATTGCATTGAAGTCAGTGGTAAGATTAGATTTCACCACCATGTGGCAAGTTCCCCTTCTTTTTCTGCAGGAATAATATAAAATGGGTGTGAGGTTACTGCAGCATGGCATTCTGTGTTTGTGAGAAAAAGGGAAAGCTCCATAATTTTGAGCTAGTTAGGATAGGCAGAGTGCAGTTTAGGGAGTCTTGGGTGCAGGAAATGTGTTGTCTTTGTTAGTGGATTCTGGCCGACTCTGGGGGTAGATGTGGTTCTTTCTCAATGTGGTTGATATATCTGTGTTAGGGGAATCTGAGGGTGTCAAGGGAGCAAAGGAGATTTACCCAAAATACTCCCACATTTTGTGTGGCTGAGAAGACACTGTCTGGTGTAAACAAAGTTCATATCTTAACTGGCTACTACCTCTGTATTAGGGACTAGGAAAGACATCACTTGCCAACAACGTGCCTGGTCCTAGCTCTAGTCCTAATGCTGAGACAGCAGCAGCGAAATCCTAAAGTCTTGGCCATTCAATAGTACTTGACGGCAGGTTTGGTAAGTCTTGGCCTAGGACACTGGATTAATTCTGGATATACAAAGCTCCCCTGGTGCCTTTGAAGGCTTCAAGGACTTAAGGGCCAATACAATTTTGTCCCCCGTTATAGCCTCGTTTAGGAGCGAGAGAGACTCTGGATTAAGGCGTGGAAGATTGCAACCCCCCAGAAAAGAGGCCAGAGAGGAAGCCACCGCAGGGGAAGGCGAGACTTTGTCAATCGTACAATTTTTCATAGAAGAACGCAAAGGTGGATGCTATCTGGGTGGACTGATACTGGAGAGGCCCAGAGCCAGATCGTATGGCCCAAATCGACCTCTGAGTGATCTGTCGATGAAGCCTAGAGGCCAGCATCTTGTCAGGCTTATTCGCCTTCTCAAAGAACCTCTGGTCTGTCCATTACAACGCACGGAGCACATCACGGGGCCGGATAAGTTTCAGTTTGCATGTAGAAGGGAAGAAAGTCGAAGGCGTCCCGCCTCTCTAGCTTTCTTTAAACGAGATGCCAGACTGTTCAACTTACCATGAATAACCACTTTATGTGCCGTCCACAGTAGGGCTGCAACTAACGATTATTTTGATAATCAATTAGTTGGCCGATTATTTTTTTGATTAATCGGATAAAAAAAAACAATATGCTAATTTTTCATTATTTAAACTGATTTAATGAACAAACAGTGTTAAAAACAAACACCTATTTCTCCCCCTTGCACCTCTATTTCTCCCCCCTTGTACTTCGCTCTCTCCCCCTTGTGCCTCTATTTCTCCCCCCTTGTACTTCGCTCTCTTCCCCTTGTGCCTCTATTTCGCCCCCCTTGTACTTCTCTCTCCCCCTTGTGCCTCTCTTTCTCCCCCATGTACTTCTCTCTCTCTTCCTCCCATGTACTTCTCTCTCTCTCCCCCCTTGTACTTCTCTCTTTCTCCCCCCTTGTACTTCTCTCTCCCCCTTGTGCCTCTTTCTCCCCATGTACTTCTCTCTCTCTCTCTCCCCCTTGTGCCTCTTTCTCCCCCATGTACTTCTCTCTCTCTCCCCCTTGTGCCTCTTTCATCCCCATGTACTTCTCTCTCTCTCTCTCCCCCTTGTGCCTCTTTCACCCCTATGTACTTCTCTTTCTCTCTCCTCTTTGTGTCGCTTTCTCCCCAGTGTACGTCTCTCTCTCTCCCCCATACCTCTTTTTCATACTTTTCCGCACTGAAGACATCTGGGGCGCAATACGCCAAATGCGGAGACTCCGCGTTGAGAGTGCAGGGGTTTTCTTCCTCAGTCTGGGCGCTAGTTTTAAACTGGCCTCAGAACAGAGGAAGAAATTACCTGCACTCTCCACGTGGCATCTCCGCGTTTGGCGTGGTTGCGCCCCGGATGTCATCAATGCAGGAAGTAAGACAGCAGTATCCTGCGGCTGTGGGGCTGCTGGGCGGCACAACTAATCGCTGCACAACGAATCGATAAACAGAATCGTTGGCAACGATTCTCATTATCGATTTTTATCGATTTCATCGATTAGTTGTTGCAGCCCTAGTCCACAGCAGAGACGGAGAAATCTCTGGTGAGAGATTAAGGGAGAAGTGATCGTCCAGAGCATCTCCAATGTCCGTCTCAAGTGAGGGATCAAGAAGCAAAGTGTCATTGAAATGCCAGTAGGAGGTAAAAATAGGGCTCAACGGGTCCAGGTAAGTACATTCCACAGTGGAATGATCAGACCAAGTAAGGTCGTGAATCACAGAACTGAACAGATTGCCCAGTAAGGCATGAGATGAAAAGATGTAATCAATTCTGGTGTAGAGATGATGTGGATGAGAGTAAAAAGTATAGTCACATGTGGGATGTTGAAGTCTGCAACAGTGGAAAAGAGAATGTGACTTCACCAAGTCCACTAGAAGTTTCTATTTAGGCAGGACAGGCACCCCTGGCAATGAGACGGATCTATGAAGAATCAGGTCCAAGACCACATTAAAATCGCCCCCCCCCCCCACCAAGAGCGGGGAAGTCGGGTATTGATCAAGTAGGCATGAGAAACGGGTGTAAAAGGCTGCATCAAGATCAGTGGGAACATAAACATTTAAGAGTGTCAAAGAGGCCCCCTGAATAGTGCTGTACCCCTTTTCTGATGCAGCTTTGGCTCAGTGGGCTATACCTCCTCAGATGGACCCCTCTATTTCTAGACTGTCTAAATCCACTGCCTTGCCCTACGGCACTTAGGGATTTAACTGACAGGAAGCTGGAAGCTATCCTAAAGTCTGCTTTAGCTGCCATAGGTGCCTCCCTGAGGCCTACCTTGGCTTCTGTGTGGGTCACCAGAGCCATTGCTGTTCGGACTGAACAGCTTACTGAAGCTTTCCGCAAGGGTGCCCATAAGGAGGATCTTTTGTCTATTCTTGCCAACATGTTTGACTCAGAACTATGTTACTGATGCCCTCTATGACACTGTCAGGCTTGAAGCTAAGGCTTCTGCCTTTTCTGTGGCCGCTAGATGCACTTTGTGGCTTAAGATTTGGTCTGCTGACTTATCTAAGAAGTCACTAATCTCTCTTCACTTTCAGGGCATGTCTCTTTTTGGTCCTGAACTGAAGAACATCATCAGTGAGGCCACTGGGGGTAAAAGCACCTTGTTGTCTACAGTTCCTAAACGCCCTAATTTGGCAAGGAAACAACATATTTTTCATCTCCGACAAAGCGAAGCACAAAGGTCGAATCCAGGTGGGTCTCAGGCCAGCACCCCACGCTCCACCCCCAAGCCCGGGCAACAGTGGAGAGACATGCAGAGACATGTAACAAAACTGGTAAAGAGATTTTGGTATCGGATTTATAAACAGAGACTAGCCAAACTGGGCTTTGTTACATTAGAAAACTAATATCTAAGAGTTATATGACAACCATTAATAAATATATTTGAGGTCAATATGCAGAACTCTCCAAGGAACTGTTTGCTCAAAGATCTGAGTAAAAAGAATTCATCCATTTAAAGGCACTTTCAACTAAAACAAAGACATGGGTTTTATTTTACATGAAGGGCACTAAAGTTATGGAGTTCTTTGGCTTGGGATGCTGTGTTTGCAGATACTGAAGTTGCTTTAAAAAAGTAATAAATCAGAACAATATTGAGAATTATGACATGGTTTCAAAGCAGATAGGATATTGATCCAGGGAAATATCCAACTGCTATATTGGGTCAGGAAGGAATATTTTTCCCACTTGCAGCATAATTAGAAATGGCTTCAATATTTTGTTTTCTTTTGCTTTCTTCTGTATCAATATGGTGACATGGCATGGGCTGAACTTGATGGGCTCATTTCCTTACAAAGCTTTCTGTCATCAATGAAGATTGAGTCATTACTTTCAATACACACTTCTAGGATATCTAACCATCCATCTATATGCACTGATATCACCACCTAAACCAAAGCCTGTTGTGAGGCACAGTATCAAAGACTTTTGCAAAATACAAGTATACAACATGAACACTCTTGTCCAAATTACTACTTACCTTTTTTGTATAATGCAAGTAAATTAGTTTATCGTGATGTATTTTTCACAAAACCATGCTGGCTCCCATTAATAATATTGTTGGTCATCACACAGTACTGAATACTATCAGTTTGATTCCGGTCTAGTATTCCCACTGTCTTTTGGACTTTGTCCTCCACCATGTACATGACGGAGGAAATTATTTGATTCTCTCTCTGTTTGCCCATAGCATACTATTGTTGTTTCCTTTGTATTTACAGAATAAAATAATATGTTTAAGGTGTTAGCAACAGCCTTATCCTCACTAATCAATTCAGTCATCTCAGCCTTAAGAGGACTAATATCAACCGTTTCTTTTTATTTATATACTTGTGAATTATTTAGGATTTTCCTGCTCTCTTTTGAAATATTTTTCTCATTTTCAAATTTTAGGTAGACTAATTTCTAATTTTAGAGGATGGCACTACTGCTACAGACACATCAAGTGGCAGGAGGGATGGAACTGGGTCAGGAGTGCAGCTGGAGTATTGGTCTTCATGCACACTGCAGCTCACATTTTGACAGCACATAGAAAGATGTTGGCACGGTGGACTGGATGGCAAGAGGAATTACTGGTGACCAAAGGAGCAGCAAACATGGTATAAGCAGTCAGGGAATTTGTGGGTTTGCAATGCAAAGCACATATACTGTATCTGGTGGTAAGAACAATTCTTCCAGTTGAAGGGCATTGAAGGCTGTCAAATACCATTGGTTGCTGTTATAATATTGCTGGGTACTTCCACTGTTATGTCATGTAAAACCAGTGGGGAGGAGCAGAAGAAGGCTGTCTACCCCAGAACCAGCGGCAGGTATGTTAAGATTTGTCATCCAATGTAACTCCACCTTATAATGATGAAGAGGATCCTGGAACAGCAGCAAGCACTTTACTCCATGTCCCCTGAGCAGAACACTGGGGTATCCTGCCCACCGGGTAGAAAGGAATGACCGTTAATGGGGCAGACAGTGATGGACATCAAGCCATTTAGGGAGGTCACAGAAAATTTGAG
This sequence comes from Rhinophrynus dorsalis, assembly GCA_037306005.1. NCBI lineage: Eukaryota > Metazoa > Chordata > Amphibia > Anura > Rhinophrynidae > Rhinophrynus > Rhinophrynus dorsalis. The sequence continues at coordinate 213,194,321 of CM074720.1, forward strand.
CCATGCCAAGCCACTGCCAGTGAGGGAAAGGTCTTCCCCTTATTCACCCACCTTATCCAGAAAATGCAGGGAATTTGTGGGTTTGCAATGTAAAGCACATATACTGTATCTGGTGGTAAGGACAATTCTTCCAGTTGAATGGCATTGAAGGCTGTCAAATACCATTGGTTGCTGTTATAATATTGCTGGGTACTTCCACTGTTATGTCATGTAAAACCAGTGGGGAGGAGCAGAAGCAGGCTGTCTACCCCAGAACCAGCGGCAGGTATGTTAAGATTTGTCATCCGATGTAACTCCACCTTATAGATGATGAAGAGGATCCTGGAACAGCAGCAAGCACTTTACTCCATGTCCCCTGAGCAGAACACTGGGGTATCCTGCCCACCGGGTAGAAAGGAATGACCGTTAATGGGGCAGACAGTGATGGTCATCAAGCCATTTAGGGAGGTCACAGAAAATTTGAGCCATGCCAAGCCACTGAGGGAAAGGTCTTCCCCTTATTCACCCACCTTATCCCGAAAATGCAGGGCTTCCTGGAAAACTGATGCTTCATCTGACAACACCTTATATCCAAAGGTTTCTACAATGAACAGGTTGTATACGTGCCATCATGGACACCCCAGAATGCATGCTCGCTACTCTTTGTGAATCAAGGGTAAAGAGAAAGATAACTCACAAAACTAACACCCTGGAAACATGGAGGGACAAACATCCAGAGGGTGTGTGAGATTGATGCAGTGCAATGGGGACATGTTCAGGGAAGGAGAAGTGCAGCCATAGCAGTGACACCACTCAGCAGTCTTACTCCCCAGCCCACACACTCATACACCATAGCAGAGAAGGGAATAGTAGATCGACTGAAGCAGCAGCTTTTTGGTCTGAGGTCTTAGATTTTGGTAGGAACTGCTGAAGCACCACAAAGTGAGAGCAGCACCTCCAACACGGTTAAAGCCTACCACAACAAACTTCCACTTCCTTCTTCTGCTGTCTCCCTAAGCTCCTGGGACCATAAAGCTTTAATCTGATCAGCGCTCTCCCTGGTGGCCCAGGAGCTGACAAACTACCAGTATCCAAAGGGCCAGGATTTTTTCAGAGACAGGTAACATCCACAACCCTTAGCCCTCACAGCTCTCCACACACTTTGTGGAGCAGATGGTCTTCTTAAAGGTCAATATGCCCAAGCCTGGATACCCGTCTCTAACTTTTCAGGCTGAGTGAGGTGATCCTCCCACCCACTTAATCATCATTCATCAATATATTAATGTGACAAACATTTCTAGCCTATATACCATGCTGCTGTTGCATGTGTTTATCCATATTGGTCTAATGCTGTTGCTGCTTCCATACTGCTGCTTTTTGGTTAGACAGCCAACAGCAGTATTTCCTCATTAAAATAGATTTTTGTAGACCATGCTGCTGTGCGTCTCTATCCAGATTGGTCTAATACTGCTTCTGCTACTTCTTGTGGTAATGAAATACCAGCACTCTTATCCTTTCTCACCTCCTGAAGCCCATATTGTGCTAGAAATACAATCACAGAGGCTGCTGGTGGCCCTGCAATTCCAACACAGTCACATATGCTGTTACTGGTGGTATTACAATGCCAACACTCAACTCATCACCTCCTGAAGCCCATACCATGTTCACAACATAGTCACAGATGCTGCTGATGGCCCTGCAATGCCAACTCGTGCATCCTCCATCACTTCCTGAAGTGATTTTTTTGTGAAAAGTGCAGACTTTCCACTTTTTCCAGCCTAGATCATTGCATTGAAGTCAGTGGTAAGATTAGATTTCACCACCATGTGGCAAGTTCCCCTTCTTTTTCTGCAGGAATAATATAAAATGGGTGTGAGGTTACTGCAGCATGGCATTCTGTGTTTGTGAGAAAAAGGGAAAGCTCCATAATTTTGAGCTAGTTAGGATAGGCAGAGTGCAGTTTAGGGAGTCTTGGGTGCAGGAAATGTGTTGTCTTTGTTAGTGGATTCTGGCCGACTCTGGGGGTAGATGTGGTTCTTTCTCAATGTGGTTGATATATCTGTGTTAGGGGAATCTGAGGGTGTCAAGGGAGCAAAGGAGATTTACCCAAAATACTCCCACATTTTGTGTGGCTGAGAAGACACTGTCTGGTGTAAACAAAGTTCATATCTTAACTGGCTACTACCTCTGTATTAGGGACTAGGAAAGACATCACTTGCCAACAACGTGCCTGGTCCTAGCTCTAGTCCTAATGCTGAGACAGCAGCAGCGAAATCCTAAAGTCTTGGCCATTCAATAGTACTTGACGGCAGGTTTGGTAAGTCTTGGCCTAGGACACTGGATTAATTCTGGATATACAAAGCTCCTCTGTTGGCATTTCTCTTGGAAAAAAGTGACGTTATATGCTGACGAAATAGGAGTTTTTGCTAATTTTTCTGACCATAAAATCAATTGATCGTCACAAAAATTGGTACCGGCCATGGCATTCTCTCCATAGACTTAACATTGGACAGAAGCCAATTTTTTACCAGCCTGCCGGTAAAATACCGGCTGGGTAAATGGTAATATGTAGGCATCCAAATAAATACTTAGACATTTACTTCTGTATTAATACTAAAAGTTAAACTTAAATCCCATATTTAAAGAAACTATAACACTTCCTAATAATAAACCTAATATTAAAAAAATGGTGCCTTCTGCAGAACCTCTTGGGGTGCAGAGCAATCAGTCATTATTTTCCGTCCTGATGGTACCCTGTTCTGGAGAAAATCACTAAGAAGCAGGGCACTACTTACCATGTTTTCTACCCATGCCCTCCGCACCGCGAATCTCGTCATCACGCACAGTTGGCAGCCAATGAGAGATGAGTATCTCTCTCTCATTGGCTGCAGTGCGGACTGCACTGCAGCCAATGAGAGAGAGGAGAGTTGGATACTCCTCTCTCATTGGCTGCCAACTGTGCGTGACGGCCGTCGGAGGCGATCACAGCGGGCAGCAGAGGGAGCAGTGTTGCAGAGTTACGGACCGGTTTTAAAGGGCAAGAGATGAAAATCCGGATGGGTGGGCACCATGCGGATGCCAATGTCCATGAGGTTCTGCAGTAGCTATGTCTGAAACATTAAATTGGTGTCTCAAGGTTCATAGTTTAACCTTGCAATACAATTACCTTATTTGTGAATTGTTACTTGGCACGTCAGTTAGAAATAGTGGGTTGTGCGAATAAATGTGTTTCAAATCATAAAGCTTGCTACAGGCTGATTTATTTCTGTGGTGTAAATATAAACTCATTGATATACAGGGAAGGATTACACCACCTCAGATGTTTCAGCAAATCTCCCCAACAAGGAGTGATTGCGGGATATTTATATACCAAATTAATCTGCTTTTGATCCTTCAAAATAGTGACTATAACGATACATGTGACCCGTCACATCTCGTGCCCTCTAAAACCGGTCTGTAACTCCGCAGCACTGCTACCCGCTGTGATCACCTCCGCGACACTACGGCCGTCACGCACAGTTGGCAGCCAATAAGAGAGGAGTATCCAACGCTCCTCTCTCATTGGCTGCAATGTGGTCCGCGCTGCAGCCAATGAGAGAGAGATGGATACTCCTCTCTCATTGGCTGCCAACTGTGAATGATGACGGGCATCGCGTTGATGCGTTGAGCCAAATTCTGGGAACATTTGTACAGGCCAGCCTAGTAGTAGAAATACAAATTGCCCTTTAAGTCACAGGTTCTCTGTTTGCAAAATCGTATATGTCTGCCTTATCTTTAAGACACCATCATTTTCATGTACAAAAAAGGTTAATGTTGCTGGTGTCATTTGGGCTTATTGTATGCATGACCTTCGTGTGCCAAAAAAGTGTTATGGGTGCAAGTACACATTTAACCTCTTGAGTGCAAGGGTATCAGGTGTTGAATAGCCCACTGGCACTCAAAGAGTTATGCAATCTATATGAACTAGCAGGTTTGTCTTATGTGTACGTTATTGTTTTGTTTGTGTTACAACCATTTTTGTGCAGGCAAGTCATTTTTCATAGAATGAAAAAGAAAATACTGAACGTTGTGGACTATGGAATATGAAGTTGTGGGATCTTAACATTCCCCACAACATAGAATCCTAAACAAAGGTGTTTTGTGTCCAGTCAGGCTCAAGGATGTTGAAGTAGAACAATATGCTCATTGGAAGCAAAGTTACACATCCCTATGTGCCCACTTAATGTTCTCAAGTACTCTCACACATTTTATCTCACAAATACACATCTGCATTACCCCTTACATTTTCATGTGTGTTTGCAGTGCATTGATTACGTTGTCAACTTTCTGCCAGTGAAAGGGTTAACTAACACTAACATTACTATTGTAACATGACCTATGATTAACCCCTCTGTTTCCAGATTGAACAAATTAATTAGATTGCATTTAAAGCCAAATGACACCAGCAACATAGGAGTTAATCTTTAAAAACAACGTTTTTATTTAATGCCAAAATTAAATTTAATAAATTGTTGGAGGATAACATTATCCCTCCATCTATATACTGAGGAGAGTGTTAATGAATATGGGGTCCTGAGACCATATGTATTTATTTTGGACCAAGGGAGAAAACTTTTGTTCCCTCCCTAAACAAATGAGCCCATTCATCCCATTTTTTTAACAAAATAAATGAATATGGGGTCCATACAACCCATATTAATTTATTAACTATCCAAACAACTGAAGAATTTAAATGCCTAAAGAAGGGGTCGAAAGATAACTTTCTCTACCCTCCATTTAGAGGCAGGAATAATGAATACAAATTAATATGGAGTATGGAGACCCCATATTAATACATTATTTTCCCTAGGAAGGGATTCTACCATAGAGAAATAATTTAAGGAAAATAATGTGGGATTTTGAGATATATTTATAAACAAAGTGTCTAACTCTCTACTGGCAGAAGAGGATTATAATAAATTAATTTAATAGTGTCCAATGGCACATTAGAATTGTTGTGTTGAAAACAGCAAAATCAGAATGCCACCTGCATGAAAATAGTGACATTCTTATATCACATGTCAGAATATCGTATACACACAGGAATGCTCCCTCCCTACCCATGCTCGGGCACCCAGAGCTCAGTGAAGTACAGTGCCTCTGGCTCTGAGCTCCCTGTGTGTATACAATATTCTGGCATGAGATATCAGAATGTCGCTATTTTATTGCAGTTGGCATGCTGATATAGCTGTTTTCAACACAACATTTTTAATGTGCCTTGTGTTTTACTCCCAGTAGATGGTGATATTTTCAAAGCAAACCTCCGTGCACGCTGCTATCATTGAGTTCAAGCTGAAACTGAGAGCTCAGATATCGGAGTGCTCTGTTTCAGCCCATGTCTCTTCTGCTGGAACAAGTGATCGCTCCAGGAGAGATCATATGTACCGACATTTAGATTGGAAAAGGCAGTGTGTCAAGCACACTACTTTTGTCTCTGATATTTGCCTCTCTCTCTGCGTTACGATCAAAGTAAGGAAGAGAGAAACAGAGAGGAGACACCTGGTGGTCAAACAAATGCACCAGCTGGGGGTATTAACCCCTTCACTGTTGGTGCTGGAGGTTGGCTGGATGCAGGTCCATTTTAAATTAAAATGAAATAAAAAAAAACACATTTGTTTTGAAAATAACAGCTTTTATTAAAAAAACTAAGTTTCAAGAAACAAAAAATGGGAGTTTGATTGTTGTGAAGCCATGTAGTACACTTATACATACCACCAATTCTCATCACTAAAAATATGGGAAAATAGGGTCGGAAAGAGGGACATTGGGATTTTCACCCAGGGGGAACAATGCCCACTTAAAACTGCCCATTTTGTAGGTATGAATGACTAGTCATACCTTTCATGCAGTCTCTATAAAAATTTAACCCATTGTGCCCAAATGATCCCAAGAGAAAAATAAAAATGGTGCTTTTTTTATTTATTTTACCGTTTACTTTAATTTTAATAAAATAAATGGTAGGCTATACGCATAAGTGTGGTATCAAAATAAAGCCCTGCTTGTGCTGGAAAAAAACAGTATATAATTTGCATGGATAAAAGTACTTAGAGGGAAAATACTGTTGAATAAAGACATAGTCAAAAAGGTCAGAATTGCTCCGGTCCTTAAGTGAAATCCACCTCAGATTTTCCCGGTCCTTAAGGGGTTAAGTGTTAAACAAGGCATACAGAAATGCCAACAGACTGCCCCATTGCTCTCCCCTAGGCACAGGCTGTGTTAAGAGGTGAATTTTGGCTTAAATAGCTTATCAACTTGGTGTTAGGCAGACATATAGCTACAAAATTGATTTCTGCACCTGTTTTGGTGTAGAATTGTAGTTGGAAACTTCCCACTGTAGTTATTCAATTCCGAGTTAAAATAACTGCGGTACTGAATAGGTTGTTTTTCAAAACTATGAGCTCTTATTCTGTAACATAGTAACATAGTAGATAAGGCTTAAAAAAGACATGCGTCCATCAAGTCCAGCCCATGCCAATAACACCCCTGTTGATCCAGAGGAAGGCAACAAAAAAGCCCTCTGGAGCAATTTCCAGTGTAGGTGTGTGTGTGTGTGTGTCAAATAGTTCCCCGGCTCAATATCCTATTTGCTTTGAAGCCATCTGTCATAACTGTCAATATTGTTCTGTGCTAGATAGGCATCCATTGCTTTTTTGAATGCAGTTACATTATCTGCAAGCACAACATCCCGAGGCAAAGAATTCCATAGCCTTACCGCCCTTACTGTAAAGAATCCCTGCCTGTGTTTTAGTCGAAAGCGCCTTTCCTCAAGTCTTAATGGATGACCTCTTGTTCTTAGCTCAGCTCTTTGCATAAATAATTCATTGGATAGTTCTTTTATTGACCTTGAATGTATTTGTAAATGGTAATCATATCACCCCTTAGACGTCTCTTTTCTAATGTAAACAAACCCAGTTTGGCTAGTCTCTCTTTGTAACTCAGATCCTCCAATCCCTTTGTCAGTTTTGTTGCACGTCTCTGCACCTTTTCCAGTTCAGTAATGTCTTTTTTTAGAACAGGCGCCCAAAATTGTACTCCATATTCTAGATGAGGCCTAACCAAGGATTTATACAGAGGTAGGATAATATTAGCATCCCTTGCTTCTACACCTCTTTTTATGCAGGCTAGTACTCTATTTGCTCTTGCAGCAGCTGAGTGACTCTGCACACTGCTGTGAAGACTATTGTCTATCAGTACACCTAAATCTTTCTCTAATGAGGATTTCCCAAGTTGTTTCCCATTTAGAGTATATGTAGCAAGTTTGTTTCTACAACCCAAATGCATAACCTTACATTTATCTACATTAAATGACATCTGCCACTTTTCTGCCCATTCACTTAGTTTATCTAAATCCTTCTGTAGGGAAAAAACATCGAGCTCTGTATGTATTTCCTTACATAGCTTAGTGTCATCAGCAAAGATTGAGATGCTACTTTCAATTCCCACTTCTAGATCATTAATAAACAAATTAAAAAGCATTGGGCCCAGGACTGAACCCTGCGGCACTCCACTTATAACCCTAGACCAATTTGAAAAAGTTCAATTTGCAACAACTCTCTGCCATCTATCATTTAACCAGTTCTCAATCCATGTACAGATAACACCACCCAAACCGAAGCCTTTTAATTTATGCAGTAACCTGTTGTGAGGCACTGTGTCAAAGGCTTTTGCAAAATCCAAGTATACTACATCAACAGCAATTCCCCTGTCCAAATTTCTACTCACTCTTTCATAAAATGCAAGTAAATTAGTCTGACATGATCTGTTCTTCATGAAACCATGCTGATTCCTACTAATGATATTGTTTGTCTTCACATAGTTCTGAATACTGTCAGTTAATAACCCTTCTAGTATCTTACCCACTATGGAAGTCAAGCTCACAGGTCTATAATTTCCTGGTTTGGATCTTGCTCCCTTTTTAAACAATGGAACTACATCAGCTTTCCTCCAATCACAGGGCACTATGCCTGATGAAAGCGAATCAATAAATATAATGGTTTTGCTATTACTGAACTAAGTTCCTTAAGTACCCTTGGGTGTATACCGTCCGGTCCAGGCGCTTTATTCACTATAACCCTTTCCAGTCTCTTTTGGACCTTGTCCTCAGTAAGCCATGTAGATGTTGGAGGAAATTCCATGGTTTTGTCTGTTTGCCCACAGCTTGTAATTTCTGCTTCCTTTGTATATACTGAAGCAAAGAACGTATTTAGGGTGTCAGCCATAGCTTTATCCTCACTAATCAATTCACCTGTTTCAGTCCTAAGAGGACCAATATCAACCTTAACTTTTTTGTTGTTAATATACTTGTAGAATTGTTTAGGGTTTTTCTTGCTCTCATTTGCAATGTTTCGCTCATTTTCTATTTTAGCTAGCTTAATTGCTTGTTTGCAGATTTTATTACATTCTTTATATTTTTTAAATGATGCATCTGACCCGTTTGACTTAAACACCTTATAAGCCTGCTTTTTATTTCTCATTTCCCTTCTAACCACATTATTAATCCGCATTGGTTTTGCTTTACTTCTCTTGTGCTTATTCCCCAATGGTATATATTGACGTGTATATTTGCCCAAGAGCATTTTAAATACATTCCATGATTCTTGTGCATTTTTATCTTTGAAAATTACATCCCACTGGATATCCTTTAAAGCTTCTTTTAACTTTAGCCTTTTTGAAATTGAATGTTTTGGTTAAACTCTTGCTATTGGGTTTCTCATAACAAACTTCAAAGGATACAATATTGTGGTCACTGATGCCCAAATGATCCCTTACCTGCACATTGTTTACAATGTCAGAATCGTTTGAGAGCACTAGGTCAAGCAAGGCCTCTTTTCTAGTTGGCTCCTCTACTAGTTGGAACATAAAATTATCATTTATCATACTTAGAAAAATATTTCCCTTTGTTGTGCCTGAAGTCATATTGCTCCAGTCAATTTCAGGGTAGTTGAAATCTCCCATTATAATTACCTTTGCTGACCTAGCAGCCTTTTCCATTTGCAGTAAAAGTTGGGTTTCCTCCAACTCCCCAACATTAGGTGGCTTGTAGCAAACCCCCACCAATATCTTTTTATTATGTGTGCCCCCAGTGTGTATTTCAACCCACAAGGCCTCTACCTTTTCATTGGACCCTTCATTTATATCCTCCCTTAAACTAGGTTTTAAGGCCTGCTTTACATATAGGCATACCCCTCCTCCCCTTTTATTAACCCTGTCCCTCCTAAAAAGTGAATAACCCTCTAGATTGACTGCCAAGTCATACGTATCATCTAACCAGTTTTCAGACACTCCAATCAGATCATACTGCTCATGTACTGCAATCATTTCTAGTTCCCCCATCTTACCAGCCAGACTGCGAGCATTTGCATGCTTACATTTTATCTTTTTGCCATTCTTAAAGATTTCGTTCTTTTTCAGATGTATTTGTCTTTTATCATGCTGTAACAATGGCAACTCCCTATTAGATGAACTAGCCCATTCCCCCTCTCCACCCCCATGACCCTTCTCTAATCCTATTCCATCAATTATACTATCTATACGGGTTAATCTAGATAACACGTAATTTATTTCATACTAGTGTAAAAGCCCGTTTACACGGGCCAAGGTCCAGGGGTGATGTTAAGAGGCCGGTCCTGCTGAACGTCCTGCCGCCAATGCAGTCATGCACTATAGAGACTGTCCGAAAGCACAGAATGCTCCCAGCACAGAACTCCCAGCATTCTGTGCATTTGGGCAGTCTCTACTGAGCATGACGACTTCTGATAAACATCGTAGCAAATTATTATATAGGATAGTGTTGAAAATCCCAATAAGTGAGTTACGGACACATAACCAAAATAAAAAACCATGTTGAATACCAAAATATGAGATAAAAATATAGAATTCGGCTTAAGCTGAAACAATTCAGTATTCAGAGAGTAGAAAAAAAATACCTTGAACAATGTCCCAAATTAAATAAAAGAACGGTGAGTGAAGGCACTTAGTCTCAGTTTCTAAATGTTCCACACAGTCACCCGCTTGATGGAAATTAACTATAATGGAGATGATCAATGTGATTAGGAGGATGTATAGATCATAGATGGAATAATATTTTATGAAATTGTAGGGAGAGTGAGATGGAATGAACTTGTCCCTTAATATTGCTTTTTCTCTGTATCACCAGAATCTCCAGATCTATTCAAATTTTGGACTGTTCTCTTTTTTTCTTTTCTTATGCAATTCAACATGCATTGTCCTGTCTTTTCTTATTGCCACAGGTTTCTGCATCATGAAATATTTGTACTTATGTCAGTAAAATGTTTAGAAAAACAGTAAAAATAGGAATACAATTTTATGAAACATGATTTAAAAATCCCTTACTCCTGTAGTTAAATATGTTAAAGGGATAGTAATACTTAAAATATGAAAAAAATATGTTGTAGGGTTTATCCCCCTGAGTAAAACAAGGGTAGTCCTACTGTTGAAAGGTGTTCTATTCAAAAGTTATTAATTTTCAAAGTTGAATTTTTTAGGTGCAATATCACAGTGGCCTGAAATTGTACAGTGGCGCTGTTGCTACACGTTCCTATGGACAGCTCTGGTCCTGGGACCATAAATCTCCATAGGATGGTGTAGCAACAGCACCACTGTACAATTTCAGGCCACTGTGATATTGCACCAAAAAATTAAACTTTTAAAATTAATAACATTTGAATAAAACACCTTTCAGCAGTGGGGGTAACCTTGTTTTACTCAGGGGGATGAACCCTACAACATATTTTTTTTCACATTTTAAGTATTACTATCCCTTTAAAGAAATACTATGAAAAAATTTACTCTTTGAATAACAAATAAACACAGTCTAACTAAACATAGAAAGCATTCTGCCCATCCATTACTGATTGTTGTAGAAAACAAAATTCAATGGTTACACTTATTGGAACAATGACATTCTGGCACTTCATCCAGAATGTGAAAGGTTTGTGCAATTAGTTGGCCATTAAAGCCTTTAACCTTAATAACTACTGTTTAATTAGAATGTACTGTGGAGTGAGTAATGGTCTAAGGCCAACATGTTATTTTAGTTCTAGCAGGATAACACATAATGTATGTAAAAGGAATTTAACCTCTTTATTGCCTTTTAAAATATACATTCCTTCATTAAATTATACAGACATCAAATGAAAGTAGTAAAATATTCATGTTTAATAAATAATAATGCAAGAAATACCACTGTAAAACTTTATTTGTCCATATGATAATTTATTATAAATTATATTGCACTAAATTAAAGTTTTCAGTTTTGACTTCTGTGCCACATCAGAGTAAAAAAACTGCACAAACACAATATTATACATTCTGTTTCTAATACCTTATCATATACTATAATCCAGTAGAATGCAGTTAAGGAAAATAGTGAGTTATTACCATGGGCGGATTGTCCTATCGGGGGATCGGGCATCCCCCGGTGGGCCGCTAGATCGTGGGCCGGTTGGGGAGATCAGACGATTTCACTTAGGCCGGCCCACAATATTTTGAAGGAGATGTCTGTGCTGCCACCGGCACAGGCGCTCTCTCCGTGACAGTCCTCACTGTGTACAAAATATATTAATACAGCACAATTTTTTTCAGCTTGCACTTATTCAACCTTGTGAGTCCCAAAGGAGAAGGAATCCCATTTTTGTAAATTGCATAAATGTAATTAACCCTTTTAGTGCAAAAGAGGTACGCAACGCATTGCTTTGCAATGTGTTGCATACACCTCTGGCACTCAAAGGGTTAACCAATTGAGTACCCAATAAGTGACTATCGGATATATATATAATCAGCTAGTGGGCCAGTGAGCCAAAATCCCCCAGGCTGGTATTCCACTACAATCCGTCCCTGGCTGTTACTCATAACTTTATACTGCAAGGCTAGCTATATGCACAATGTACAGGGCCAGCGTCACCTATAGGCAAGGTAGGTGCTGGACTGGAAGCATCTGTTGCCAAGAGTTAAAGTAAGCTGATATTTTCTGTAAGAGACTGATGATGATGATCAGCTGGGCTTGGTCCCCCTGTCTCTTTTCCACATCCAGAAGGATTATGGGTATGGGAGGTAAAACACTTTCAAAATAAATAAATAAAAATCTTACCCTTTTGTTTTATTAGATCAAGGAATCTATTCTCAGGGTTCATTCTCTTCCTCAATTTCTGACCTGTTTCCCCAATGTAGTATCTGCCTGTGTAGCACTGTGTACATGTTATAAGGTGCACAGTGCTCCACACGAAGCTACTACACTGGGGAAACAGGACAGACACTGTGGAAAAGAATGATGATCCATTGCACACAGTATACAAAAAAAGGTTGACACACCAGTAGAATATATTTTTGCTGCCTAAATAATAATGCAAAAAATATGGTCACCATACTCAAAGGGAACTTCAGAACAGACAGGGAAAGAAAAATCTGGGAATTTAAAGTAATAGTTATATTTCACACATAAAAACAGGCCTGAACCTGGGGATGGGCTTCATGTCTTATAATAGATAGAACATATTGCTATAGAAACTCTTAAAGAGATGAATCTTGCCAACTCCCAAACAAAAAGGCTCTTCACACCTCTGGATTAATGTACATTTACTTGTTCCAAGGACTTTGATCTAACCCTATGCATATAATTTCATATATATTCAAAATGGATGTTTACTAAGTTAATTGTCCCCCCACTGTGTACTCATATAATTTTTTCCAGATGTATGTCATACTCTGTAAATATACATGCAGTGCTATTCTAGTTTTATGTGTTAACCCATATCTGAAAAAGGGACCTTAGTGTCCTGAAAGCCTGCACTTCCTATGTACTCAGCCATTAAAAGGTATCACCTTTATATCACTGTTGTGAGTTCTTTGTTACAAAAGTACATTGAATCCCATAAAATCTTATCACAACATCATATTCTGCACCATTAAACTTCTCATGCAGTATCCAACAAATGTACATTTTTAAAATACAGTTTAGTACACTATTGTAATACTATCATTGTTACTTATAACAGTGAAGTTTGCTAGTATATAGTGCTAAAGCTGCTAGAATGAGAAATATTTCATAGGAAAAGAATAAAACTCATAGTGCTAAAACACCATGCCATATGTGTTCACAATATGTGTACAAGAGTGTACAAGAAGGAGGTACAGTATGGAATGGACTCTCCACAAATCCCTGAATTACACACAGAAACAGAATCTTCAAGTATCCAACCATCTTTGGCTAGAGTGGGGGAGGTTAGACTTAGGGAGCCAATGTACATATACAAGGAGGCCCTAGTACATAGCATTCTACAGCACAAACACACCTTGTTCACCGCAGAGAGATCAAGGGGATTGTTGCAATGAAATAGACTATCAGTCAGTTCAAAGAGGCAGAAAGCAGGTGGCACACCATGGACTGCATCAAGAAACAGTAGGCAGACTGCAAGCATTAGATAAAAGCCAAGATGGGCAGTGCACGCAATGGCTACCAGTGATGGGCCCCCTGCACTCATCACATTTTTATTGGCTAGCAGGAGATGCTGAGATTCTATCCTCAGTGGAGGGGAGCAGGAATCAGATGTAGGTGTGATGACAGCACCCTATAGGCTTCTGGTATGCAACATGTTTGTCCCACCATGCAAATTGTACAATACACTTACATCAGTGACTGTACACCTTATACCCCCCAACCTTGTTGCACTCAACCTGGGGATACCTAACCTTGGCTATTTTTCTACTGGGGACTACAAATACCATGATCCACAAATTGCTATTGTATGTTTGACGATTATGTGAGTTGCGTTTCCCAATAAATGGAGAGGCAAGGTTACCCAACCCACAATCCAACTGACATCAGCACAATAGCTGATGTGAACACATTACTCCTTTCAATGATAAAAATTTGTGCAACTGTTGCATGAAGTATTTTCTTGTTGAAAGGAACACTAACACCTTAGAAAGAAATATGGTTATGTAGTACAGAAGGGTCAGTTATGCTTAACCCATTCACTGTCAGAGGGGGTAACCAAAGCATTTCAGAGCAATGGTAAGGATTTAACTCAAAGTTGTTTCAATATTTTAAATATAACATCTTCATACCCTTGATTTACACAGCAGTGTGGGCCATGCAATGTAAACAAATTTTAGAAACAAAATATTTCTATTTGTTTATATTGCATGGCCCACCATGCAACATTTTTTAGTGCAGTAACATCATGGCTTGACTTCTTATGGTGGAACTGTTTCTACAGTATCCTATGGAATTTGATGATCTACAGACTATAGCTGTTCATACACTGCTGTAGCAACTGTGCAGTAGGTCATGGAGGAAATACATCCAACCAATGAAAGTTGCAACTGCAAAAACCAAGGGAGCACCCTTGGTTCACACAGAAGAATAAACACTGCAATATGGATATTGATTCATACCGAGCCTTAACATAATTTCTCTTCCTTAACTCCTTAACTTTATGCTAGTATCCAAAGCACTTTGAGTGCAAATGAAGTGTTCATTTTATTGTTTTGAATTATGCTGCGCACCCTCCATCACCCAAAGTGTAGAAAAGCTCAATTTGTTGGGTGTGTCCCTGAGGAAGCAGACATTCCTCCCACTCCATGGCAATAATTGATTTATAGGATTATCTATAAATTAACCGAGATAAGATAGCATTACAAGAGCATTGGGTAAAATTGCAATCCATCGACCAACTCTAGCTCTGGTTTACATTTAAAATGTTGCACATGAAGGTGCAATAACCAGGTCCCTGACTTGAAAAGCTCCACATCAGAGTCTCGCACAAATCAAAACTTAGCCTAAGACGTCGCAACCATCCTCTGCCTGCACTGCCCGTATACCTTAAACTTTAATCATTTGTGTGCCTCCTACCTCTTTGCAGGAATAATTCATGTCATCTCTCCCCTGCCTGCCATCATTTCCCAGCAGCTTCCACCAACAAAATTTCAAACCGCAGGAGGCTTTTTCAATCTCTTTTGCAACTGGTCCAAATGAATCTTTTTGAGTGTTTATGAGGCTGTGACAGACCTCCAGTTTCAAGCGAAATGTGTTAGACCTGATCAACTTTGTGAAAGGTTCCAAACGCCGAGGAGAGCCCAACTTTTAGCCTTGAATTGTATAGATATGAGTAAAGTTTGGATGTCTTTAATAGCTTGGATTGATGCTTGTTTTTTATATTGGTGTTATATGTGTGGCAGCTAGCCCTGTGATCTGCTGTGAAGCTGCAGGGAAGCGATGGCAGGCAGGGGAGAGATGACATGGGTTATCTGTGCACAGAGGTCAGAGGCACACAAAAGGTTAAAGCTTAAGGTACACAGGCAGTGGATGCAGGCGACGTTTTAGGCTGTGGCATAAGAATCTCTCCCTTTTGATTTGGGCGAAATTCCGATGTGGTACTTTTCAAGCCAGTGACCTCGTTATTGCACCTTCATGTCACACACTCTTATGTGTGAAACATTTTAAAAGGCTACCTTAGCTCTGAACTCGCAACAGAAACAGCGCATGCACACAACAGGAAATAAAAGTTCTCTGTATATGACACTTTAAACGTTTAAAAAAAAAAGCCAACTTATGAATTGATGGTAGGGATGTAACATGTTAAGAATTATTTTGTCATAACTCATATCAATCTATGACTATCACAGTCCCCGTGCTATTTGGCGACATTCTGTCAATTTCCACTCTTGCCTAGCGCCTATTGGCTGCACTTTTATTGGCACGCCCAGCATTTGTCCTTAAATGCTGGGTTCTGGCACTTCTCCAGTGCCCTTTCGTGGTGTTTCAGTACCAGCGCTTGTTCCTGTTTAGTGTGTGATCTCAGTGTATCGAGCCGGCCTGCCTGACGACTCTGCATCTTGTTCTTGCCTGTGTACCGACCTGGATTGGCTGACATTCCTTCTCCATGTACCAATCCGGTCCGGCTGACGTTCCTGCTCTGTGTACCGACTTGGATTGGCTGACTTTCCTTCTCCGTGTACCGACCTGGCCCGGCTGACGTTCCTGCTCCATGTACCGACTTGGATTGGCTGATGTTCCTGTTCTGTGTATTGACCCAGCCTGACTGATGTTCCTGAGGGGTGTACAGACTCAGATTGGCCTCCATTCCTGCTCTGTGTGTGTGGATCCTGCCCGACTGGGCTACGGTGGTGACGTGCCTCCTATGCACGCCCTATCCGGTCTCTGGTTAGGGTAGTGTCTCCACCTTCGCTGTCCCTGGACAGCTCACTGCAGTCTGGTCTCCGTTGCCTCAGTGTCACCCCGGCGACATTTCTGTGCCTCTGCTCTCCCGTGCAGCTCCAGGTTGGGTGCCTCTCAGGGCAAGCTTGCTCAGATTCTGTTACTGCTATGGCAGTACACAAGTTGCTCAGTTTCCGTTACTGCTACAGAAGTGCCCAGTTGCTCAGCCTCAGTTACTGCTACGGCAGTGCCCAGTTGCTCAGTCTCCATTACTGCTATGGCAGTGCCCAGTTGCTCAGTCTCCGTTACTGCTATGACAGTGCTCAAGTTGCTCAGTTTCCGTTACTGCTATGGCAGTGCTCAAGTTGCTCAGATTCCGTTACTGCTACTGCAGTGCTCAAGTTGCTCAGTCTCTGTTACTGCTACGGCAGTCCACAAGTTGCTTAGTTTCCGTTACTGCTACGGCAGTCCTCAGTTGTCTGGTCTCCATTATCTTTGGGCATTACTTGATTTGGAGCTCTCACCTTTGTTTGAGCTTCTTAAAGGGCCTTGCACGATTAGGGCCTGTCAGAACTCTCTTCCTAAAAATAACCCATTCAGTACTGTTAAATTGAGACTCACACAAGAATTGCCTGCCCTGTGTCAGTATATTGATCTCTGGACTATCTGTGTATACTGAACCTGTGTGGGCCTACCTCTGTATAACCTGTCTTGTGTCTGTACTATATTGTGTATATATTACAGGACCCGTGAGGGTTATTGTTATTATCATTGTTCAATAAAATTGTGTTTTATCCAAACTTACTGTGTCTGTGTGTCAAACAAACCGTTACAATGACATCTTGAGGTGTTAGTGTCAAATAAAGATGGGGTTAGGAAGCCTTGGCTCTCCAGTTTTTGGGGATAGTAATCCAGCTATCAACAAACAGCAAACGTCTTTTTTTGGTTTATGGGAATGGTATTATCTAACATCTAGAGAGAGCCAAGGTAGCATAACCAAGGGCTGAGTCAAGCATAGCAGCGTCATTCATGGTTTGCATAAGTAATGAGAATATGTACTGTTGTCCAAGATTAGTATTTTACAGATGTTAAATATTTAGCTGGTAATATACACTATCTCAGTACTATGCTTTGTGTTCATTTGTGGACCAGAGGGGGTACCAATTGCAATACATTGCGCACCAGTCTGTTAAACAGGGTGTTACAGATTCTCAATAGGTGAAACAGAGGAAGCCACTAAATATATGCCGCCATCCATTACACAGCAAAGTGGAATCACCAGCTAACAGAGGGGACCCCAGTCAGCAAAGGGGGCCACCATCCACCTCCTGAAAATGGGAGTGACCATCAAACTACCAAAGATGGGTCCACGATCCAACTACCAAAGATGGGTCCACATCCACCTACCAATAATGGAGGCCACCACTGCAAACACCACTACCGGGAAGCTGGATTCTGTTAATCACTGAGAAGAGCTGGGGTGTGCAGAAGAATTAAGCTTGACTGTGGTTGGAGGATGCAATCAACTCTGTATCCAGATGCAGGCGCATCAAGAATTCCAACAAGACACACTGGAGAAAGGAGAAGAACAAGATGGGTAATTTGTTGATGCAAAAGGTAAGCGCTAATTAATAACCCCTTACCGCCCGAGGACGTACATGTACGTCCCGAGCGGATGTCCCAGGTGTACAGAGGACGTACATGTACGTCCCAGAAGTTGTTCAAACAAATGAAACAAAATGTTCAGTGGGCGTTAAGTGTCGTCCGCGTGCGCGCGGACGGTCACTAAGGGGTTAAACCTGGAAAGCTAGGTACTGGTTGAAAAAGATAGAACAGCTCTTAATTTTAAAATAACTAACTTCTAAATATTAAGAGAATCAATGCAACACATAGACTGGGGTAAATTATTTAAAGGCAAAAATACAGAGGAAAAATGGTCAGAATTCAAATTTTGGTGCAGAAATGTACCCAACTGTATATACATTATGTACGTTACCAGTATATTAAACTGCACTGCCTGGTGAACAGTCATTCTCTCTCCCACAAATCCATTTGACTCTATTTCATGTTTGTGAAACAGATAATGAACAGCAGTTGAAGTGAATGGAGGGGATATTCTCACACAGATAACCTGTCCATTTGACTCACAGCTTTTATTTCCAGCTATTGATTTCCTACTTCAGACCTCAGAAGAAGTAATACTTCAGCGGGGAATCTTGCAGTCATAAAAAAAAATAGGTCAAAAGTAGCAAAGTTCTTGTGGGAATTGTATTGGCAATTGATGAAACGAGGAAAATGTATGTATTTTCTATGGATGGAAATGTTTGCGAAAAAAGTGAAAAATTGTTGTTTTTATGCGAAAATTCCTGCCGTAAATTTTTATAACTTCTTACCCATCCCTAGTATATGTTGCATACACTTCTGGCACTCATAGGATAAATCCATCCCTAATTCTAACACTAACCTATGGCCCATGCTCCCTCCCCACACTTTTAACCATCAACACACTTATCTTGATGTTGGAGGTCCAGTGGTGTCTTCTTCATCTTGGTCCTCTGGAATCTTCTCTCTAAATAAAAGAATCCACCATTGCTGTGGTTACCGCCTCTAATAACATTTAAATCTCCCCCCTTTGGTCCTACTCAAGCCAGTGTGAAGGAGATATGAACAGGGATTGGATTTTATATGGCCAGTCCCTGTTCCAATTAGTTACCATGCTCCCTTTGGCTGGGTTGTTGTGTTACACAGGGCCTTTCACCTCTCAGCCAATCAATATTGTCAACCCTCCAGCTAACCAATCATTGAATAGATGGAGGGATGGCAATATGCGCATCCATGACCCCTCCAGCTAGATGCTGATTGACTGGGAGTTGAGGTTACTCCAAGGCATGGAATATGCTCTGTGTAACCCCATATCCCAGCCATTGGGAGTGTATGATCTAATATGAACAGCCTGATCAGAATGAAAGGGAGGGGTTTATTTTAATTTTATTCGAGATGGTGGTGACTGCGGCAGCTGAGTGGTGGTATTCTTTTTTTATATGTTTGTTTTATTTAAGAAGATGATGAAGAAAGACCAGGGTGAAGAAGACACACCTGGACCTCCAACATAAAGATAAGTGTGTTACTGGTTACATGGGTAGGGATTGTACATGGGCCATAGGTTAGTGTTATGACTGGGGGATTGTTTTGGTAGTGTTAGGTGTAGTGGAGAGGCAGATGGTGCTTGTAGGGTTAGAGTTTGGGAGGGTGAAGGGAGGAAGACTGTGTAACCAGCTCACATTCAATGTTTGACACTATGTCCAAAACTGAGCATTGGTTAGATTTGCTTCATGTTCCCGCTACTCAGACTAGTTAGCATGTGTTGTGGGAACAGAAAGCTGAGAAGAGTGTTAGGCCACAACATGAGTTCTTGCAACCAGTGCTTGTTGTTGAGGATGCTGGCCAAGGAATAGAATAAGGCAATTCCATTGATTTCAATTATAGCGGACATCATGAAAAATTAACTCTTGTTGCTTGTTCATAGCACAGGTAATAGAATGCTAAATGCTGACTAGAAAACTGCTGTTGACACTGTTTTATTTCAGTGGACATAATAGATTCAAGCTCCAAGGTGGCTAGGCAACAAGATAGTCATCTGTGAAATACTTTCAGAAAAAAATTAAATATGCCAGAATATGGGCTTGATACTATGCCTACTGGTAAAACAGCCCGTAAGGGAAAATAAACACCAAACAAGAAACCCACTGTAGCTGTCTTATAGCTGGATCAGTACATGAACCAACCAGCGTTGGTGACCATAATTCATGTTGTGGCCAAATGCTTGTTGCAGAGTTTTGTTCCCACAATTCACGCTAAATATTGTGAGCTGTGGTAATATCAAAGGATAATAAACAACTATCATTGTTTGACACTGTCTCAAACAATGAGAGTGAGCTCAAAACACAGTCACCCTCCACCCACCTCCCAGACACTAAACATACACTACCCCTAACATGAACAAGAAAGTGAAACAAAACTAGCCCTAACACTATCCTAAAACCCCTATCCCATAGGTGTAACACTTACCTGTCATCCACTGTCAGTCTTCTTCTTTAACCTTCTATCTTCAACATACTCTGTTCTCTTCATCTGTATCTTCTGTCTTCTTACTTTCTACCAGTATTCACTGGTTCTATTATAAAAATAAAAAGGTTGGAATTAGTCATGTTCCATTGAAAAATCCCAAATGACACGAGGCCATGTTGTGCAATATAATGTGAAATACATATGTTCATGATGCCCCTAATAAATAATTCACTATGCCACCACCACTGCTGGTTTCGTCATGCCCTGCTAAAAACTGATTGGCTGGGAGGTGCACAAGCACACATCCCAGGCAATCATAGAGTGGGAACCATTTTGAGCAGAGACAGACCATATAAAAGCCAGTCTCTGTTCAATTTTCCCTCTTTATGGCTTAGGCAACGATCCTGGAGGTAATAAAGGGGGATGTCTGTTGATCTTTTTTCTTCCCACCACCACCAGCTGCGGCAGTGGTGGAGGCACTGGGAGTTATTTATTGGGGGCATCATGAACATATGTATTTCACATTATATTGCGCATCATGGCCTTGTGTTTGAAGATTTCTTGGGGGCATCTTGGACTGTCATTTGGGATTTTTCAATGGAACATGACTAATTTCAGCCTTTTTATTTTATAACAGAACCAGTGGATAATTGTGAGAAAGAAGATAAGAATACAGAAGATATTAAAGATTGTAGATTAAAAAAAAAGACTGACAATGTATGACCAGGGTGCTGAAGATCCCGCTGGACATCAAGATTACAGGTAAGTGCTTATTGTGAATGGATGGTGTTAGTTTTAGTGGTATTAACCCTGTAAGTACATAGCTCACTGGCAGTCATAGGGTTTATGGAGACAAAGAATTGTGAGGAGCACCCATCAAGCACGAACAAGATATAGTGTCTTGTTCTAGGCATGGTGGCCTTCTCAATGGTACTAAAACTCACGGTTTTCACTCCCATGTGCCATTGCAGAGAGGAAATCTCCATATTCATATCAGACTGGTCCCGCCCACAGACAGTCCAGCTCCGAAGTATCAGGCAAATCCTCTCCGCACAAGAGAAACAGCATAACCACAGACATACTTTTGATTGAAAAAATATCTTTATTTGCATATTCAAATCATTTACATACATTTCTTTTGACATATACAATTCACAATACATTAGTCATATAACATATACATCAACATTGCAAGCATTCATTTTACAGTTTCCAGAATAGCACTTTTACATGGTTTATAACTTTATTGGTACATCAGAAAAAAGCCTGGGGGTGTGGGGGCGGTGGGCCAGGGGCTGGGGCTTGGGGCAGTTGGGCAGGGGGTGGGGAAGTAGTGTAGGGGCTGAGATGAGAGTGGGCCATGGGAGGGAGATTTAATCTTCCTCTGCTTCCAGACTGTCAATGATGGAATAGTCTCTAAGAAGGCTGTGAACTAGCCTTCTGCAGTCCTGGATTGACACCTGCTCTCTCCTCAGTACCAGGCGATTTCTGGCAAACCACAAAGCGTCCTTTACACAACACATGATGCGCCAGGCTTCTTGAATAGCGTCCAATGTGTGTGTGCCTGGAAATAGTCCGTAAAGCACCAAATGATAAGACAGGTGCTTCCTGTGAACATTGTCTCTGAGTTCAAGTTTCAAGGCATCCAATAAAGCCTGTGCAAATGGCCACTGCCAAAACACGTGCAGGGCTGTTTCTTCTGCCACAATGCACGTGAGGCAATGTCTGTATCTGCACCGCCCCCTCGCATGCATAAATGTCCTGAGGGGGAGGCCTCCCTGTATAGTCATCCATGCAATGTCATTGTGTCTATTGGTCAGCCTGCTTGATGCCACATTTTTCCAGACTGTCTCTGCTGTGGCATCTGGGAGCCCTGAAATTTTCTCCATTGTGTCCTTGGCTCTGATCAGCTTGTGGATGACTTTTGGAGTCCACAAGTCAGGCTTGACTCCTTCCAGTTGGTGCTCCCTCACAAACTTGGAAACATTCAGGTAGAACCATGGGGTGGTCCAGTTGTAGGGGATGGAACTGTCCCATTTGTCCCAGCCGAGCCCCCTCCATAGGGGGAGAAGGAAGAAACGGGACATGGAGTTACCCGCAGAGCTCTGGTCATTGTCTCTCAAGGTCCTTCGCACACAGTTGCACACAAAGAAAGCCCTCAGCATATTGGGGATATCTGGCACTCCTTTGCCTCCCTTTCGAGGGTCTTTGTACATCACTGCGCTTTACTCTGTCCATTTTGGAGCCCCAGATGAAGTGGAAAACTGCCCTTGTGATGGCTCTGCTGACTGTAGCCAGTGGGGGCCAAGCTTGGGCCGTGTACTGCAGGACAGGAAGTGTCTCGTTCTGCAGCACCAGTATTTTCCCTTCGATGGTAAGGTCTCTGAGGCTCCATAATCCAATCAGTTGTCTGACCTTGGCCATTCTCTCGTCCCAGCTTTTCAGGGCCGCGCCAAACCAGATCCCAAGGATTTTGATGAGGTCCGCCTTGACGGGGAAGGGAAAAGGGTCAGACGTCGCATCCCATCGCTCAAAGAGCATTGTCTCCGACTTCCCGCAGTTGACTTTGGCCCCTGAAGCTCTGCTGAAATTCTCACACGTCTGGACGAGCGCTCTCACAGACTGGCGGTCTGCACAGAAGATGGTGATGTCATCCATGTAGAGCGAGCACTTCACTTCTCTCTTTCCTCGTCCCGGTGCGGTGGTCCCTCTGATCTCTGGGTTCCGTCTGATGCACTCGGCTAAGAGCTCTATACAACAGACAAATATAAGAGGTGAGAGAGGGCACCCCTGCCCGACCCCTGAGAGGACAGGAAAGGGGTCAGTCTTCCAACCGTTCACCAGCACCGAGCTAAAAATATCAAGGTACATTAGGTTAACATATGAACAGAACATTTCACCTAACCCAAACCTGTGCAGCACATTGCCCATGAACTCATGGGAAACCCTGTCAAAAGCTTTCTCCTGGTCTAGGCAGACTAGGGCAGCCCTGACATTGCGATCCTTGATGTAGTGGATCGTGTCCCTGATTAGAGCAAGGCTATCTACTATTCTGCGACCTGGTATGCCGCAGGTCTGATTCGGGTGGATGATCTGTCCAATGACAGCCTTTAGCCTAGTGGCTAGTACCTTTGCCAGAATCTTGTAGTCCACATTCAGGAGAGAGATGGGCCTCCAATTTTTGAGGTCACATCTCTCTCCCTTATGTTTATACAAGATAGTTATCATGCCCTCTCTTAGTGTGGGGGCATTCTGCCCTCCACCACCATCTCCTCATACAGCTCGAGCACGTCCGGGCCAATGAGGTCCCACAGCGCTATATATAGCTCCGCTGGGAGACCATCACTACCCGGGGTCCTGCCTCACCTGAAGGATTTAGCGGCAGAGTGCAGTTCCCCCACTGTGAGAGGTGCATTCATGGTAGCCCGACCTGCAGGATCAATGGTGTTAGTGATACCTGACAGGAACTTCTCCGCTGCTTCCTTTTCTGTCTCTTAGGGGAGTAGAGGTCTCTATAGAAGTCAGTGACTACCTTCTTGACCCCTTCCTTCCCCTCTTGCAGTACTCCTTGGCTATCTCGCAGCTCGCTCAGGTGTGTGTGGGCAGTGTGGAGTTTCCTGAAAAAGAAAGAATTACATTTCTCACCCTTCTCCAGGTTCTCCACTTTGGAACGGAA
Source organism: Rhinophrynus dorsalis (assembly GCA_037306005.1). NCBI lineage: Eukaryota > Metazoa > Chordata > Amphibia > Anura > Rhinophrynidae > Rhinophrynus > Rhinophrynus dorsalis. Next base: position 213,218,260 of record CM074720.1, read on the forward strand.
GATGAGTTGCCTGGATTCCTCCTCAAAGTGCCTTTTTAGGCTCTCCTTGGTCTCCTCCAGCTCCTCTCTCACATTCCAGTTGCAGAGTTGGAGGTCCTGCAGGGACTGCAGTTTCTTTTGCAGTCTCCTTAAGTTCCCCCTTCTCTCACACACCATGGTTCTTCCTTTTGCCTGAAAGAAACTGCGAATTTTAACCTTGGTTAACTCCCACCATTGGGATACATTGGGGAAGCGAGCTTTATCTTGTTGCCAAGACACATAAGCACTGCGCAGTTCTTCCACTATCTCCCGCCTCTCTAACAGGGTACAGTTCAGCTTCCAGGAGCCCGGACCAGGAGCTAACCCTTTGCCCAAGGCCCCTTGGAAGTGAATGGCCCTGTGGTCAGAGAAGAAACAGGGGACCATGGAGTGCTGCTTGTGCTGTATTGCTCGGGATTAGTGATGATCGAGCACCCCAATGCTCGGGTGTTCGGGTGCTCTGACCGAGCGCCCCCGGAGGCTCGAGTGCTCTGCCGAGCACCCGAGCCCCATTGAAGTCAATGGGAGGACTCGAGCATTACACCAGGCACCCCCTGCTCTGATGAGGGGAGGGTGTCTGGTCCATAGGAAAAGGGCAGAAAATGATGGAAACACCACAGAAATGGTTCAGGGACAGCATAGGGAGGATGTCTGGATGCATCTTGGACTCCAACGTCGCTGCTGGGAACGATCTTTCGCCCGTAGTACGCCATTTTTACAGACTGACCGTAAAACACACAAAAAGGAAGATAAAAACGACTTTAGGCGAAAAATTGTTACCAAACAGTATTTGCTGTATATTTACTTGTATATCATCTGCAAATTCTGCAAAAAATTTCATCGATTTTTCGGAACTGGGGCCATGATTAAGAGGGAAACGTGCGCAGAGGCAAATTCTGCAAAAAATGTCCTCGATTTTTCGGAACTGGGGCCATGATTAAGAGGGAAACGTGCGCAGAGGCAAATTCTCCCAAAAATTTCCTCGATTTTTCTGAACTGGGGCCATGATTAAGAGGGAAACGTGCGCTGAGCCGACCATCTAAAACATTATAGGTGAGGGTCTGCTGCGGAGCTGACCATCCTAAACATTATATGCGAAGGCCCGCTAGTGAGCTGACGCTATAAAACATTATATGAGAGGGCCCGCTAGAGAGCTGACCCAATAAAACATTATATGAGAAGGCCCGCTGGTGAGCTGACCTATACAAAAATTGTCAAACAGCGCCCGCTGGTGAGCTGGCCCTATATAAAAATTATATCACAGGGCCCGCTGGTGAGCTGGCCCTATATAAAAATTATATCACCGGGTATATGGAAGAGAGTCAACCATATACCCATTTTTTGGGTGGAAGGGGTGAATGGGAATACAGAGTATTCCCATCATTGTAAATAACATATATAAAGTGACTTTATGTTCCCCCGGGGCTTTCCTCCAGTGGAGTGGAGAAGTCAGGGGAAATCCAGGCCTTGTTCATTTTTATAAGTGTCAACCTATCAGCATTGTCGGTGGAAAGGCGGATACGCTTATCTGTTATGATGCCACCAGCAGCACTAAATACCCGCTCAGACAGAACGCTGGCGGCAGGGCAGGCCAGCACCTCCAAGGCGTAGAGTGCCAGTTCATACCACGTGTCCAGCTTGGACACCCAGTAGTTGTAAGGCACAGAGGGATCATTGAGGACGCTGACACGGTCTGCTACGTACTCCTTCACCATCTTCCAAAACTTTTCCCTCCTTGTGACACTAGGCTGCGCATCAGGGTGAGGGTGCTGGCGGGGTGTCATGAAGGTGTCCCACGCCTTGGAGAGTGTTGCCCTGCCTTTGTCGGAACTGCTGTGTGCTCCCCTTTTCTCCCCTTCTCGGTTGGCCAAGGTAGCACGTACTCTGCCGCCAGCGTTGTCAGATGGAAAATTTTGGAGCAATTTTTCAACAAGAACCTTCTGGTATTGCACCATTTTGCTTGTCCTCTCCACCGGAGGAATGAGAGATGAGAAATTCTCTTTGTAGCGGGGGTCCAGAAGGGTGAACACCCAGTAATCCGTGTTGTCTAAAATGCGTGTAACGCGTGGGTCACGGGAAAGGCAGCCTAACATAAAGTCAGCCATGTGTGCCAGAGTACCAACAGGCAAGATTTCGCTGTCCTCACCAGGAGGATGACTCTCAATCTCCTCATCCTCTTCCTCCTCTTCTGCCCACCCACGCTGAAGAGATGGAACTAAAGTTCCATGGCTACCCTCTGTAGCGGAGGCAACCGTGTCTTCCTCCTCCTCCTCCTCCGCCTCCTCCAATTGTCGCTGAGAAGACGAAGTGAGGGTGCTCTGGCTATCACCTTGTGTAAGCTCTTCCTCCCGCATTTCCACCTCTTCCACATGCAAAGCGTCGGTTTTAATTGTGAGCAGCGAGTGTTTCAGTAGACACAGAAGTGGGATGGTTCCACTGATAATAGCGTTATCGCCGCTCACCATCTGTGTCGATTCCTCAAAATTGCGTAAAACCTCACAGAGGTCTGACATCCATTCCCACTCCTCACTTCTGATTACAGGAAGTTGAACGAGAGGCGACGACCGTGTAACAGCTGGTACTCCACTACTGCCCTCTGCTGCTCACAAAGCCGGGCCAACATGTGGAAGGTGGAGTTCCAGCGCGTGCTCACGTCACACAGCAGCTGGTGAGCTGGCAATTGTAAGCGCTGCTGCAGCTTCAACAGGCCGGCTGAAGCTGTAGATGACTTACGGAAATGTGCACACACGCGGCGCACCTTCGTCAAGAGATCATGCAAATTGGGGTAGGTTTTTAGAAATCGCTGAACCACTAAATTAAATACATGCACTAGGCATGGTACGTGTGTGAGCTTGCCGAGCTCCAAAGCCGCCACCAAGTTACGCCCATTATCACACACAACCATGCCTGGTTGCAGGTTGAGTGGCGAGAGCCACTGCTCGGTCTGGTGACTAATCCCCTGCAACAGCTCTGAGGCCGTGTGCTGTTTGTCCCCAAGGCAGATCAGCTTCAGCACGGCCTGTTGACTCTTCCCCACTGCAGTGCTACACTGCTTCCAGCTACCGGCTGATGGGTGAGTGGCGCTGCGCGCAGAGAATTCGGAGGTGGAAACGGAGGAGGAGGAGCCAATAACGTAGGTGCTGGCGGAAACCCTGATGGAGGTAGGGCCCGCAATCCTCGGCGTGGGTAGCACCTGTGCCATCCCAGGGTCTGAGTCGCTCCCAGCCTCCACGACATTCACCCAGTGTGCCGTCAGTGAAATGTAGCGTCCCTGGCCACAAGCACTTGTCCATGTGTCAGTCGTTAAGTGGACCTTCCCAGTAACTGCGTTGGTCAGGGCACGGGTGATGTTACGGGACACATGGTGGTGTAAGGCGGGGACGGCACACCGGGAAAAGTAGTGGCGGCTGGGGACTGCGTACCGAGGGACAGCTGCTGCCATCAGGCTGCGGAAGGACTCAGTCTCCACAAGCCTAAATGGCAGCATTTCGATGGCCAGTAATTTGGAAAGGTGTGAGGTTAGTGCTATGGCCTGTGGGTGGGTGGCTGGGTATTTTCGCTTGCGCTCAAATGCCTGGGGTAACGACATTTGGATGCTGCGCTGGGACAGGGAAGTGGATGTGGTCGCTGATGGTGCTTCAGATGGTACAGGTGCAGGGCGGGAGGTATGCGGGCCTGCGCCTTCGACAGGCGATTGGCCGGCACCGAACACAGGGGAAGAGGAGGCAGTGGTGTGGCCTGCAGACACAGATTGGCGATCCGGGCGTTCCTCCCACTTATTACGGTGCTTGGATGCCATGTGTCGGATCATGCTGGTGGTGGTGAGGTTTCTAGTGTTCATGCCTCGGCTCATTCTGGTGTGGCACAGGTTGCAAACTACAATTCTTTTGTCGTCCGCACTTTCCTTAAAAAAACGCCATACCGCGGAACACCTACCCCTTGGCAAGGGAGATTTACGCAAGGAGGTGCTCCGTGGAACATTTGCGGGCCGGTTTGGTGCGGTCCGCCTTCTTTCTGTAGCCACACCACTGCCTCTTCCAGCCTGTTGCGGTGCTGCAGATGGCTCACCCTCAGGACTGCTGTCATCGCTCGGCTCTCCACCTTCCCAGGTGGGGTCAGTCACCTCATCGTCCACCAAGTCCTCCTCCACTTCCTCACTCTGATCATCCTCCTCATGTCTTGATCCCACCACATACTCAGTCATTGACAACTGTATATCATCCTCCTCATCAAGGTCTTGAGACAGTAAAAGTGGTTGATTTGATGGCAACTGTGTCTCATCATCATCATCATCCACTTCCTTTGACCTTAAATGCCGTTCACCTCTGTCATCTTCTTGTGATTGGGTACCCTCTAGAGGTTGTGAATCAGGGCACAAGATGTCATGTTCCTCTGCAAGCGTACTTGGAGAGAGGTTCAAATTAAGGATTGGTGATGAGACGAGCTCCTCACTATATCCCAGTGTGGGATCACTTCTTTGACCAGACCCTCTATGGTGGGAGGAAGGATGATCAGGGTGAGGATTATGTTGACCAGACTCTTGGCTACTGAGAGTGGACTTGGTGGAAGACAGGGTGGTGCTTAACCGACTGGAAGCAGTATCAGCTGAAATCCAACCGACCACCTGTTCGCAGTGGTCTGACCTCGAGAGTGATGTCCTGCGACGCCCTGTAAACTGAGACATGAAGCTAGGTATGGTGGATGTCTTTCTTTCTTGTGCTCTGGCACCAGGCACAGTTTCTACGCGTCCTGACCCGCGCCCTGAACTATCAGGATCACGTCCACTTCCCCGTCCCTTTTTACCCGCCTTCTTCATATTACACGGAATATGTGCTGCAAATCTGCAACTTTGCACACTAAACAGAATGTGCTGCTTATCTGCGGCTCGGCACAGTGAATGGAATATGTGACTTTGATATTTTACACTTTGCACAGTAAACAGAATGTTCTCCTAATCTGCAGCTTTGCACACTAAACAGAATGTGCTGCTTATCTGTGGCTAGACACAGTGAATGGAATATGTGACTTTGATATTTTACACTTTGCACACTAAACAGAATGTTCTGCTAATCTGAAACTTTGCACACTAAACAGAATGTGCTGCTTATCTGCGGCTCGGCACAGTGAATGGAATATGTGACTTTGATATTTTACACTTTGCACACTAAACAGAATGTTCTGCTAATCTGAAACTTTGCACACTAAACAGAATGTGCTGCTTATCTGCGGCTCGGCACAGTGAATGGAATATGTGACTTTGATATTTTACACTTTGCACACTAAACAGAATGTTCTGCTAATCTGAAACTTTGCACACTAAACAGAATGTGCTGCTTATCTGCGGCTCGGCACAGTGAATGGAATATGTGACTTTGATATTTTACACTTTGCACAGTAAACAGAATGTTCTCCTAATCTGCAACTTTGCACACTAAACAGAATGTGCTGCTTATCTGCGGCTAGGCACAGTGAATGGAATATGTGACTTTGATATTTTACACTTTGCACACTAAACAGAATGTTCTCCTAATCTGCAACTTTGCACACTAAACAGAATGTGCTGCTTATCTGCGGCTAGACACAGTGAATGGAATATGTGACTTTGATATTTTACACTTTGCACAGTAAACAGAATGTTCTCCTAATCTGCAACTTTGCACACTAAACAGAATGTGCTGCTTATCTGCGGCTAGGCACAGTGAATGAAATATGTGACTTTGATATTTTACACTTTGCACACTAAACAGAATGTTCTCCTAATCTGCAACTTTGCACACTAAACAGAATGTGCTGCTTATCTGCGGCTAGACACAGTGAATGGAATATGTGACTTTGATATTTTACACTTTGCACAGTAAACAGAATGTTCTCCTAATCTGCAACTTTGCACACTAAACAGAATGTGCTGCTTATCTGCGGCTAGGCACAGTGAATGGAATATGTGACTTTGATATTTTACACTTTGCACACTAAACAGAATGTTCTCCTAATCTGCAACTTTGCACACTAAACAGAATGTGCTGCTTATCTGCGGCTCGGCACAGTGAATGGAATATGTGACTTTTATATTTTACACTTTGCACACTAAACAGAATGTTCTGCTAATCTGAAACTTTGCACACTAAACAGAATGTGCTGCTAATCTGCAACTTTGCACACTGAACAGAATGTGCTGCTAATCTGCAACTTTGCACACTAAACAGAATGTGCTGCTAATCTGCAACTTTGCACACTAAAAAGAATGTGCTGCTAATCTGCAACTTTGCACACTAAACAGAATGTGCTGCTAATCTGCAACTTTGCACACTAAACAGAATGTGCTGCTAATCTGCGGCTAGGCACAGTGAACGGAATATGTGACGTTTTTTTTTTTTTTAAATCTCTGCCCCCCCAAACAAAATAAACTGCTGCCCCCACACACAGTAGTCCTAAAAAGGACTTTTGGGTCTTTTTTTTTGTTCAATAACACTTTTCTTCTCCCTACACTGACTTTCCCCTTCCTATCCTCATCTCTCCCTGGCTAAGACTGAGCCGAACTCGCTGGTCAGGTGCTATACAGCACCCGATCACGGGTTCTGGCCAGCCAATCAGTGTAATGCCAGCAGCCAACATGGCTGCTGGCATTACACTGATGTCAGAGCCTCCCTGCACGTTTATTGGCTGCGCAGCAGCCGCGAAACGTGCGGGGAGGAGACCCGAACATGGCGGGCGAGCACATGCGGTACTCGTACGAGTACCGCCATGTGCCGAGCAGAGCGATGCTCGAGCCGAACCGAGCTTCGGCTGAGCATGCTCGCTCATCACTACTCGGGATGTGAACACAAAGTCAATCTAGTAACGCTGTGAGCCATCAGGGCGGCTCCACGTATAATTTACGGAGCCCGCCCCCATGGATCCCACAGCGTCCCGCAGGGATGCCTCAGTGACCATCTCCCTAAGCAGCCTAGATGTTACATCTAGCTTGGCTTGGCTGCTGGAGCTCCGCCCCCCCTCCTCAATTGGGCAGTTAAAGTCCCTGCCAATCACTACTGCCCTGGAGGTCACTAGCTGGGTCCGCAGGCACTGGAGTAATTCCAGTCGCTGCTCCTTTTCAGGGGAGGCGTACACGGTTATGAGCCTTACAGGCTCCTCCGCCCAGGAACCATCCACGACAAGAAGCCTGCTGCAGACTAGCTCCTGGGTGCAGTCAAACATGAAACGCCCCCCCCCCCCTAATCAGGATGGTGACGCCTGCATACTTACAGCCGTTTCCCCCAGACCAGAATGATGGGCCATGGGACCACTGCCTACTTAGGTGACGATAGCAGTGGGAGAAGGGGATGGAGCATTCCTGCAGCATATATATGTCACTTTTCTGTGAAGAAAGATAGGTTAGAATGTTCTGTCTCCTAAACTGGTCCCTAATGCTCCTCACATTAATGGTAAATACAGATATTGATGCCATTAGTTGGGAGAAAAAAGGTAGGTTAGTAGAGACCGATACATTAATTACCGCTTTCTTCCTCTGTCTGTGTCCCTCCTCCTCCCTGGTCTAGGATGTCCAAGGGGGTGACAATCCCCTGTTCCACCAGTTCGTCAAGGAGGTTGTCTGGGGCTTCCAACTCCTCAGAGCTCAGGCTGAGGATCTCGGATTCTGTTACCGGGTCATCTGAAGGGGTCAACTCCCTCACCATCTGCTCTATCTGGACCTCTAGTTCTGCTGTTTCTAGAGCCGTTGGAGGGGCGGATGTCTGGGCCCTCTTTTGAAGATTCTGGTTGGAGGGGTTCATCCCATCCTCTTCCTTCTTTCTTTTCTTTCTTTGCACCTTTTTCAGCTGTAAGTCCAGAGGTGTACCTGCAGCGGATGGAAGAGGGGGAAAGGGGTCCTGGGAGGGGTCTGCTGCAGCTTGGGAGTGGGTTAATGCTGCAGCAGGGAGGGGTAGGAGGACAGGGAGGGAGGAGGGAGGGAAGCAGGGGGGATTTGAGGTAGCAGAGGTGGTTGGCATTGCTACCTCAGGTAGAGGAGGTAGGAGGGTTGCATTGGCCTCCGGCAGAGCCGTTTGAGCCTTTGCAGGGGCGGGGGCCGCTGTGGTCTTACCCTTCCTAGGCTTCGCTGTAGGGGGCGCCTTTCCTTTTGCCGACAGGGTTGGGGCTGGTCCCATTTTCTGGAGCCCTTTCTCCGCGGCTGCTGCATATGTCTTTGTCCTCTGCTTGCAGTCCTTGTACATGTGGGATGCCTCCCCACAGAGGTTGCAGCATGTCTTCTTTGGACAGTCCTTGGTTTCATGCCCCGCCACTTTGCAGATCCTGCAGGCCATCTGTCTGCACTCTCTACCCTGATGTCCCGGTTGGCTGCATTTCCTGCAGTTCTTCGGTTGGTCGTGGTAGAACAGTATTCCAGCAGAGTTGCCCAGGGAGAAGCTTTGGGGCAGGTGCTGTAGTCCGTCTGTAGACTGCTGGTTTTGTCTCAGCCAGACCACTAGTGACCATTTTCCTGTCCAGAAGCTATACTTGTCTTTCATCTGTGTTGGCTCCCTTACCACTGTGCAGAAACGTTTCAGGAATGTTGAGATGTCTCTTCCCGGTGTGTGTGGGTTCCGCATTGAAACCGTCACCCACCTCTCCTCTCTTTGGATAGGGCAATTGCCCACAAAGCGAAAAAGAGGGGATTCAGGCCTCGCCGCTTTAAACATCTCCCAGTACCTCTTGCATACAGTGATGGATATGAAGGTGATATAGAAGATACCACGTAGGAGGCTCTGCACACTGAGCGTTTCTGCTGCTTTAAATCCGTGGTCTAATATCATCTGTTTGCTGAAGGTTTCAGCATTCAGGTCTGGGATTCTGCCTTCCACCTCTTTCAACTTCAGCACTATGGTCTGCCTCATCCAGGGCTTCAGAGAGGGTAGATCCCCTTGGTGGCTGCCGCCCCCCACTTCTCCATTGCTGGGGCCTGGTAGGCAACAGTCTTTAGAGTCCCGAATTGGCTTTCCTGCTCTTCTGTCTTTAGGGGTTGGCTTTCCCAGATCTTTGCCGCTGTTTCTCCGCAAGTTGTCTTTCATCTGTTGTGCTGCCTTGTTTTCAGCCTTCTTGGCTTCCTTTTGGGGGTTGCTGGAGGCTGTGACAGCTGCCATTATTCCCTTCTTTTCTGTCTTTTCTCTGAGGGGCGTGGTTATGCAAATATATGCAGATGATCTCCCTCCTTTTTTTCACTTAGGGCGAGTTTCTGTGGTCCTGGACGAAGTGCTTACACAGGGATCAGTGGTGGAGCCTATGAAGTCTTTGCCAGTTGTTCACAGTGCATTTAGCCTTTTCTTCGAAATCGCCAATTTGGCGTAGTTCCTTTAGCGTGGTTGCTTGCTTGAAGCCTTAGTCGCGCCAAACAGATCGAGCTGGATTCCTGGAGCGGAGATTCCTGCGCGGTCTTTGTTCATCTGGTGTCAAGGGCTTGCGCAGCTTCCACAAAGTCGCCGTTCAGCGTCTTGCTGCCTCAAGCCTTGGCTTGTGGATCTTTCCCTTTGGAAGCTTCTCTCCGCTGCCGGAGAGTGTGCCTTCCCAAAAGGGATTCTGAGCATCCTCTACCTCACCGGTACACTGTGAGCATTAATCTCCCCTTATACTTAGGGAGACAAAGAATTGTGAGGAGCACCCATCAAGCACAAACAACATGCATTGTACCATCATTGAGAGGCTACCATGCCTAGAACAAGACACTTTATCTTGTTCGTGCTTGATGGGTGCGCCTCACAATTCTTTGTCTCCCTAAGTATAATGGCATCCCAGGCCATGTGCCTAGAGGGACTCAGCTGCACCATGCCGATGAGGTCCACATAGGCTGAAACGTACACCTGTGGTTATGCTGTTTCTCTTGTGTGGAGAGGATTTGCCTGATATTTCAGAGCTGGACTGTCTGTGGCAGGACTAGTCTGATATGGATATGGAGATTTCCTCTCTGCAATGGCACATGGGAGTGAAAAACATGAGTTGTAGCACCATTGAGAGGCTACCATACCTAAGACAAGACACTTTATCTTGTTCGTGCTTCATGGGTGCTCCTCACAATTATTTGACTCATAGGGTTTATCTTCTTCTCTTTTCACTCATGTTTTTAGTTACTTGGATGTTTTGATATGGGGCTTAGGGCCCCATGTCTGTACATCCACATGTGACTAGTGTAGGGATCACTAGCCACACATGCGTGTGCATGTTAGAAACCAGTTCTACTACATGTTGGTGTTTTTTATCACACGTTCGGAACTCTGCTCCGACCTTTTATAGGTACAATTTTTACGCCAAAAAGTGAGTTCCTTAATGTGTGTTAAAGCTACCACATGTAATAGAATGCCTTGTTCAACAACTTTTTCACTTTGTCCAGTTGGTGCAGATTTTGTGCCTGTTGGATATTTTTATGCGTTGGTGGTTTTTGAAAGCACAGTTAATAGAATACCAAACTGTGCTTTCAAAACCACCGTCGCCAGTTTTTTTACTTCTGTAAAATGCAGGTGTGGATAAACATATAATGGACCTATGTAAATCAAAAGAGAATGTAAAAACATTCATACCTGATATCAGCCTATCAGAGAGGTATAGCAAAATGGTATATTTTGTTGTGGTGAAATGATTGAATACATTATAAATATTAATAGACAACAGTCAGAGGAAAAATCTCTTGCTAAGAAAGACATACATTTTAAAAATAAATTATAAATGTCAATTGGTATAAATTCAATGCCAAGTTATAATAATAATCTCTCAAGAGCTAACAAAAGCCTTCATAATCACAAAAATATTCAGTTAATGAATACAGTTTTTTGTCTTTATAATTCTTGCCAAAAAATCTTCAGTTCGGTTTTATGTACAACTTACAGAAGCTCACAATATATTTAAAAATGACAAATTATACTGAAAACAATAACTGTAATTATGACAGCAAACATTTTATCTGCATGAAATGAACAGTGAAGTAGTATCTAATTTGAAAAATGAATAGTATATCACCATATCCCTTTTCATGTTTTCAATATACTGTACTAATATTTGCCTTAATTCCTTCAAAAATTCTGCACACAGTATGGATCACATTAAGTTAACATCTTTAGTTATTTTACAGCATCATTTTATAGTAATGAAAGAGGTTCTTTTTTTTTCTTGAAAAGTTTATTTTTTTTGAAAGGATTGATAATTAATATTGTTGAACTTTATTTTTAGGTTTGGCTTGATAATACTGAATGCTACGGTTTCAAAGTGACAATACCATTATATTGACACAAGAACTTTAAAATTTAAATCTGTGTGCTTTACATATACAGTGGCCTGGCTATTTATGGGAAGGCCCCTATTTAAAGCACATTACACACAAAGCAGTGAATTTAATTGGATATGATACTTTTATCACTGGTTTTATCACCCAATTTCCATATAGACTGGAAAAGGAATGTTTGTAATTAAATTCAGTTTTAGAAATATTGTTTACAAATACATCTATCCAAAAATATCAAGACTTTGCTACATCTGAACAAAGAATGTGGTTTTAGAGCATGACCTGCCCCCCCAAAATGCCCGCCCACTGATGAGTACCCCACAAATTTTGCAGCCTAGTGGTATGATGTTGAAAGAGTCACAGTATCAGTGGTTTCTTGTGTATGTACACTGTTCAGATAGATATTCTCAAATGAGTTGTTATTAGAGTAAAAAGTTCATAAAAATCATACATTAGTAATAATCAAAAATTTTTCTTCTACTCAGACAAGCAGACAAAGTGATGTACTAAACAAATATTTCCTGATGCCAGAAAACAAATGAGCTAGTTGTTTTAAACTGTATAATAATTTAATGATAGATAATCTTCAATATTTAAAAGAGCGTGGACACTGGAAAAAATGGCAAAAGATTTTTACACTCTAACCATATATCCATCTGATCCATGCTTAAAGCAGAACTATCACACAAATTAAAGTTACCCAAAATCACTATGCACATAGTGATACTTATATCCATACTAGTATTATCCTGAACAAGTATGACATTTTTGAGAAATCCAGCTCATTCTGAGACGCACAGACAGGCATCTTGCTGTACTGGCATCTGTGTGCCTGCGCCGTCAGTCCCTCCCTGTACCTTAAGGTACAATGCAACTCCTCCTAAAGGAGACAGGGACGGACAGCTCGTGCACAGATGTCTCTTTGGCAAGATGTCTGTGCTGATGCCTGCCTGTACGTCTCCGAACTAGCTGGGTTTCTCAAAAACACTGGACTTATTCAGGGTAATAATAATCTGGATATAAGTATAGCTATGTGCATAATGATTTGGAGGTAACTTTAATTTGTGTGATAGTTCCGCTTTAAAAATTATTAGTATAATATGAAGTCCTCTAAATATTACATATTAAAATAAAATCTTTGTGCTCAGGGCTTATGGCTGATGAATTGCCATAGAAGTTATTAAGTGATGGCTTCTCCTGGGGGATCTAGCCCCCCCTGGGGATAGATCGTACCGTGGTTAGCCTGTTTTAGAGGCCCACCCTGGATTATGAAGCTGAGAAAATGGGACTGGTTTAAGGTGGGGGGGGGCTAAGACATAAGGCATCCAGTGGTAGAGGCTGCTGCCCTTAAGAACGACCTGCAGCCCCTCCAACAAATCCATCCTAGCCTAATACTTGTACTCAGGGCTTATGGCTGATGAATTGCCATAGAGGTTATTAAGTGTTGGCTTCCCCCCAGGGGATCTAGCCCCCCTGGGGGTAGATCATCCCTTGGTTAGCCTGTTTTAGAGGCCAAAAGAAAAGCCCAAATAATTTGTGAGTGAATCATATGTGTTTATTTATAATGAAACAAGTTAGTATGTGAGGTCTCTTTGAGCCTCTCTCATCTCTGACACCGGATGAAAATATACGTAGTGAAGCAGTTGGACCTCCACCTACCCAGTCTCTGTATAATATGTGCCGGTACTTTGTTTTTCGAAGATGATGATGCTGCTTCAATACGGAATGAGTATCCCGAGAATATGTCATGATTTTGCCCCAGCCAGGACAGAAGGACTCTAACATATTTGATAAATGTAGTGGAGAAAAGTGGGCCTTTGTATATTGGTAATAATGGACTGTTCTGATTTTTGTTAGCAGTTAGTTTGACTAGATTGTGGAGAGACCTAACAGGGCACCATTTTTCCGCTGTGAGATAAAAACAAATAATTGCTCCTTTTCGCGTCTGATCTGTTTTTGACCTGTGTAATGTGAGCTTGAAATGATTCTGGTGGAATGTGATTTGGTCCTTACGGAGGAAAGCTTCCTTCTTAGATTTTACTGTGAATTCCCTAGGCCTAAGGAAACCAAAAAAGGCAATGCATATTGCTGCCGCTATTACGGTACTGGTGAGTATCCCGAATGTATTTGTCTCTAGCATTTCTATCATCTGCCGCATCAGTTCCCCTGTGACCGGTAGCCACTGGTGAGCTGGATAGCAAGATAGTTTTGTGAGCCCTTTAAAGAACATTTTAAAGTGATAAGTACTGAATAGTGACGGACGGTTTGGTCTAAGCATAGCCAGATGGTGTTGTATGCCTGCTATGTAATTCCTTATGGTGGTTGGTGAGAGGAAAAGTCAAGTGTAACAATAAGCTGCAAAGGCTAGTACTGAATCCATTGATCACCCCAGACTGCTGCCACCACCGGATAAATTTAGAATAGGGGAGAAGTAATTTGGAAATTTGGAATGGAGGCTATGTTAGCCGGCCACTGCTCGGCCAACCAATCCCGTCCCCAAATAGCTGCAAAACTATGTGCTGGGGAAGCGTCAGTAAAGATAGTAGAAGAAGACTGGGAAATTGTGGGGAGGGGACATAGAGCGACCTTTTCAATGTTTCAGGAAGTTGTCCCACATCCTAAAGTCTGCTAGGGCAGGTTTATCAAGCTGACAGGTGTTGGACGTGGTATTGGCTGACATGAGGGAGAGCAGGTGAGATATGAATGACCTCCCTTGTGGGATTATACGCAAGGCATAACTCAAGTGATCGAGAAGGGATTGTAAATCTTGGCGGAAGGAATGGCAGATTGTAGAAACTGATGGACCAATATCTGTATTCTAGAAACCTTGTCTGGAGGTAGGCTGGCTTCGCACATAATCGTAGCTAGTGTGATACCTAAAAATTCTACCACCTTGGCTGGCCCTGTTGTCTTGTGGCTGGATAGGGGGAATATTCATTTTGAAGAATAGTTGCATGAGACTGTCTAGGTTGGAGGGGGGGACTGAAGCTGGTTCTATCAGGAGGAAATCATCCAAATAGTGGATGACGGATGAACACCCACCTTTATTCAATAGAACCCAGCAGAGGATTTCTTCAAAGGAGTCAGAAATCTTGGGACTGCTTTTGGACCCAAATGTCAGCCTGGACGCGAAGTAGAACTGACCTTCCCATTGAATCCCCTGTAGGTGTCATAATGAGGGATGTACAGGGAGAAGCTTGAATGCATCCTCTATGTCGGTTTTGGACAACCAGCATCCGGGACCTGCTTGGCGAATTAGAGAAATGGCATTGCTAATTGTGGCATAAAGGAGGGAGTACTCTTCTGAAGAAATGAGTGAATTGATGCTGGGAAGGTAGGAGGAATTGGGGGGCTGAGAAATCAATAATTAATCTTTGTTTACATGAGAATTTGTGTGAGGCTAGGCCGATAGGGTTAATCCTCCATAAAGGGAATGGAGGGGACAGGAATGGGTCGAGAAAAAAACCTTTTTCAAATTCTTTGGACAGCAAGCAGGAAACAGTCTGAGGGTCTGCTAAGGCTGAATGGAGGTTAGGGCAATTTACTGAAGAGTCTGGGGAGACTAATATTCCCGTATGGAAACCATCCCTTAAACCTCACGGTGTGAGAGTCTGGGTGCGAGGTTAAGAATATTTTCAAGACATCGACATAGATGCTACATAGATCTTTATTTGCGTGAGAGTTCTTGCAGAGGGTGCACAAGTGAAGCATTCTGCAGCCCCCAAAATAACAGCCCTTATTGTTGAAATTGTTACATATTGGCAATGAGCCGAAATAATGGATAACCCTGCCCAACTTGTCCCTGGTCGGACGGGCTGGGGTAGGGGATGGATTGGGGCCCTGTGAAGTAAATGGTATGGCCTAGCGAGATAATTCCATGGGAGCTATTGCTGCGGGGCAGAGACTATGGGAGTGGTATGACAACTGGCACGTGTTGCAGGTAAGAGCCCTGATGCCTGCGAAATGGCGGCAAAAGAGCTCATTATCCAACACACCCCAGTCTAGGATGAAGTTGAATTGAGCCAGACTCGCTGCCGCTTTAGTGGAGAAGGACCAGTGATAGTCAAAGAAAGACGTTCCTCTATACCTGTATGCAAGATCCTACATTGTATAGAGGTAAATGTCCATTTCCTGTCTCCTATCAGGAAAGGCAGAGCACAATATGTCCCTGAAAATACTGAACGTGAGGACAAACTCCGTGATAGACAATTTCCTCGAAAGTCTGGTGTCTTTAGATGTTAGTGTCACGGAGATGTCCCCGCAGCTGTCTTATGCTCGGCCAAATCCTGAGAGGCGATGAGGGACACTAAGTTGACATCCTTGCCTTCTATTATATCCCTGCGGAGGTGTGGAGGGACCAGGTGAGCAGGAGAATTACCTGGCTGAGGAGCTGCGGTGCTGTTTTACCTAACTGGAGTCCCAATAGATGAGACCCTCTTCAGTTTTGATAAGCGGGATTGGATATCAGATAAGGCCAAACCTATGCTGTTCAAGATGTGCTCAAGTTCTCCTGTAATTGGGGTGGGGGCTGGGAGGGGAGAGGGTGGGATGAGCCTAGGAGAGCCGGCCTCTGGGGGGAATAGTAAGCGGAATAATTCCGCTTTGCGGGCTGAGGCTGGGTATGGTTTGTGACGGCGGGTAAGTTCCATCATTAGTCTTGCTACTGTCCAGTCCCTGAAGGGCTGGGTCCGCGGTCCAAGAGTTGCTGGCGTGTTGATTGGTGAGTCCCTGGGGCTTGGCATGTTTTTGCCTTCAGTGTTTTCCATGATGACCTGGGGAAAAGTAAATAACAAGTGGCTGCTAGTGATAACAATGCGCGGTTTTTAGGACACTCAGACCAGTTGGTAAAATCAAACACAGTTTTATTAAATAAAAAATAATGCAAACGATCGCCCTCTGCAGGCAACAGGAATAATAACACTGTATAGACAGATATAACCCAAAGGCCCAATACACAGAATCAGGGTAACACACACTATCTCAGAACAGATAATGGCAATATAGACACAAATGGGTTAAGTGCAAAAATCAGTCCATATCAGCTGTGGGGTTTGGCACGCCCAAGGTGGTGATAGGAGGTGCTGTGTAGATGTAGACAACACAGAGTTCTTAAGGTAATAATGCTGTAGGCAATCTGTGACCAGTGGTAGATTCTGCAGAATAGTGACCCAAAATAGCCCCCGCGGGCGTACCCAATGAGACAACTGATTCTGCAAGTGCGAGAGTCGGTAGCCCCCACGGGCTTAATCTCAACCTAGCCTGAAATGCAAGAGCTGGCAAATAGCCCCCACGGGCGTATAACTGGAGACCAACAGCAAGCGGTAGTTGAGCCAATAACCCCCACGGGCGTATACCAACGGGAACCTGCCAGAGCTTTGAGTCTGCTCTTTGCTGCAATACTGAGCCAGAAGCCACAACGGAGTCCACCAGTAAACCAACGTAAGACCAAGAGCCAATGGCGCCTTACCGGACCAACTTAACGTGACTACTCTTCAGTTGTATCGTATGAGTTGCCGTCCACACAATCGGCTGACTCAGCAGACGTAGCACAATGGGTTAAGGCTCTATACTGGGGAATGAAGGCTCTGCAGGAGCGAGGCAGCAACGCAAGGGTTAAAATGCACGTTTAACAACAGAAGGCTCAGTATGGTGTAGTAGCTCTGCAAGCGTACGAAGGCTCAGTGAAGGAAGCACAGCTCTGCAAATCAGCACGTAACTCTGCACTGGACTGAGGCAACACGAGGGTGAAGTGGTCACACGGCAGCTGGGCAAACAGCGACAGCAGCAGTAAGAATGTCGCTGTGGCGACAACAGGAACAGACAGGTCGCTGGAGCAGGCCGGTAGTCGATCACGGAGCAGGAAGTCAGCCAGGCCAGGTCGTAGCACGTAGGAGGTTCTCAGACAAGCCGGGTCAAACACGAGCAGGAACGTCAGCCAAGCCGGGTCAGGTAACGGAGGTGATTCGCAGACAAGCCGGGTCAATCATGATCAGGAACACTGGAGCGTAGTCAGGACAGGCCAAATTGGTACACAGGAATCTGGAACACAGGAACACACCAACAGCAAAACTGGCTCAGAAACACCACGAAAGGGCATCTGACAGGTGTCATGGCCAGGCATAAAAAGGTCACCGGGGGCGGGCCAAACCAACTCAGCAAATCAGAGTGTACCACAAACAAGAGTGACAGGAGGATCACAGGCACTGTGATAGGGTGCTTGTGTTCACCTTAAGTAGCGTGAGTGTGGAAGTGATGGACATAGACAGATGAGGGGGGAGTGCCAAGGCTGTCTGCTGTTCGAGCATGCTTGCATACGGTTTGCTGAGAACTTACTATAGTTGAAGTTCGGGGCCCCATGTCTGTAAAGTGAGAAAGGGACAAGACAAACAGATATTGCCAGATCTGATAAATTATGTGAGTGGGGGTTTTTGTCTTGAAAAGAGGACATGTTGGAGCAGGGATGGGGCCTTCGCCTTTATGAGATAAGTGTCATATTATTGAAGAATGTGTGTGAGTGTGTGTGTGTGCGTGTGGGGAGTTGGGGACCTTCAAACTCCTGGGAGGGAGTGGTGGTGGCGGAACCTTCGGGCTCTGTAAAGAGGTAAGGTGGGAGGAAGAGAGGTGGAGCCTTCTGCCTCTACCAAGAGGTAAGGCCCCTGGGAGGGCGGGGGGGACCTTCGGCCTCTGCAGAGAGGTAATGTAGGGAGTAGAGAATGGAGCCTTCGGCCTCATTGAAGAGCTAAGGAAGTGAGTAGAAAATGGAGCCTAACCTTCGGCCTCTACGCAGAGGTAAGGTCAGGAGTAGAGGTATAGTCTTCGGCCTCTGTGAAGAGGTAAGACCCCCCGGGGGGGCAGGGTTTACTGAATGTTTATGTGGCTAATACAGACTTAAGTGGTTCTGGTTTCTGTGGGGGATCCATCTGAACTTGTTGACTAAGCGCAGTGACCCTCAACTTGGCGGCATACAACTTGATGGGGGTGATTATTACCCTGATGGCTATGCAACTTACTTGAAGGTTTTAGCAATTCTCTCTCCTACTAGTTCAGGCAGCCAAGCTATCTAACCTACCTTGAATCCTGAAGGTGAGGGATAATTGAGGATTTGCACAACATTGTGATTGAGCTTCTTATCCTAATGCGTGATTTGTGCAGAGATGATTTACCAATCCCTACGACAGAGATATCACTGGAGATTATAGAAATTCAAACCGTAAAACACTTTTTTTTTTTCATGGGAGCATAGGATAGATCAGTGATTGTGTTGATTCATTCAGTATAGAAAGAAGGAACTTCTTCCCTTAGCTTTACCCGGAGAAAGGACGGTGAGGATAACTGGGCCATGGAATAACGGGTAATATAATTAGGCAGCAATTCCAAGAATTAACACATTCAGCATTTGGCCTAACCAGTGAAGCAGATTAAATCTGATTGGTAGTCCTGAACCCCCATAAATGACAGAGATTGTTAATAGACAGCATGGTAGGTAAGAGAAAAGGGGAGAAGAAGCAATACATTATTACGAAATACCCTAATAATATTTAAGTAACTTTAGAATTGTACATAGTAAGGTTGTATCTGGGTGAGACCTAATTTGCCTGTAAATGTAACTCCCACTTGAGTAATGTATGCTGATTTCTAACAGGCGGTGACCAATGAACTCTAGATGACTCCTGAGTATGTGGTAACTTGTGCCTGGGAAACAGAAACAGAAAGGAAGGTAAACGGGCCAAGTGCTTGAAGTGACCTGATGAATTCCCTGATGGTGATATGTCCATAGCTACACTTGGCTAACAGAGATGATAAAGAGATAAAAGTTCAGATTTTAAAACCTACCCAGTATTAATGGAGTAACTAACTATAGTACCGTAATTGTCTACCCACTGAATGACGTGGATTTGTGAGCCCCGCACCGAGTGACCAGAGAAGCTGAGCATACAAATATCCAGATTGCTTGGTCCTAGTGAAATCGCTAATAGATTGCATACTTCTGGATCTACATATACTGAAAACTGTAATTGCATTCCATACTGAGAGAGAGGTATCTGATATCATTCAAGACTGGGTGTCCTCGCTGGTCCTGACGCTCCGAAGCTACGAGCAACTGGAAGTGACTCACCGGACCAGAAGACTCAATTGCAGACCACATTTTCTTTCACTTGTTTTATGCAAGATAGACAAAGTTTCCAACATTTCTGCTTTCACACTAACAGTTTCATCAGGGCAGATATGAGTAAAGTAACAAACGTCCCCTTTATAAAAACACTTCCTCAGGAGTCTCAGCCCATATACACAGGAAATTAAGCATGCTGATGTGATTTATTCCCACATTATCAATTTTATATTATATATGTGTGTATGTATGTGTGTGTGTGTGTGTGTGTGTGTGAGATGTTTGTTAGCTCACTCAAGTCCAACCTATTGAATACACTCCTGTGAAAGCCAAAATGTAGGCATCTTTTGTTTATCTTGTAATAAAATTTGAAAGATGAGGTGAGATCCTTGACATGTAGGTGGAGATGCACTAAAGGTCGATGCTGTGGCAATATGATTTTGTTGATGTGTTCAAAGCACTATGACTTTTCGATGTAGACACAAATAGCCATATGCACTAAAATGTAGGGATTCAAGGAGAGGGGAAGAGAAGTTCCCCATTAGCCTACAGTATTGTTGGACTGCTGTTGATGTGGAAGGGATGCCCTCCCTCACACATCACCAGTAGTAGACAATCCTGAAGTCAAAGACCATTCTCTCTGCTTCTCCACATGACCGGTAGAGGAGTGTAAAGGATACTTTCAAAACCACAAACAGCATCACTCTTTCAACCATTTGAGCATCATAGGGATGTGCATTGCACACCCCTGTGGCCTTCAAAGGGTTAATATAGTACACCAAGCACTACAGAATAATCCCTCATCTCTGTATCATATTTCATACATGTTGTACACTGGAAGAAGGCTGGGGGTATCAGTCAGTGTATGTGGGGCTAAAGCACAATGGTGATGTTCCACATGTAGCCCCACAATACTTACATTCAACATGACATCACCATTGTGTCTGAGACTCACATACACTGACTGCCACCTCCCAGCCTCATTCGCTTGCCCATGCAGTGCCAATGGGGATTTGTGTGTACCAGTATGCAAGGGAGCAAGTCTGGTGGGGGGTCAGACAGTGTACACGTTATTTGTGGTTACCTGTGGGCCAGGGAACAAGTCTGGGGGACCTTTAATGCATCTTGGCTGTTGAATTAGGAGATCTGTAATGCCCTTCTTCCCCAGCATCCAGTAAAAATGTATTAGGATGCACACCAATTAACCTAGAAGGGAATCTAGCCATCCAACACTATTCCACCAGATTGACTTTTAAGTACGGACAGTTAAATTTACAAAAATCTAAACACCCCTTTCCTCAGATTCCATTAGAATTGTCTGATGTGTCAATTATTTCATTTATCTATGCATGCTTATATAGCAAATACCCATATGGGGAGATACACTAAGGTGTGATAAATAGGTGATAAAGGATGATAAAAAAGGAGATAACCTCTCCAGTGATATAACGTCTCCAGTTCCTATGCTATTTTAGGCAGCCTATGCACTAAGAGCTTGATCTAATAGGACACAGTAAAACAGTTGGTAAGGCAAAAAGCATTACCGAAAGTAGCCATATCTGTTCTGCACAGCTATGCAATAAACTGTCAGTGAGCTAAACCAAACAAAAGCATGTAGAATCATCACTGAGCGTAGGCCAAACAAACACATGTAGCCTTATAAAGTGAGTCACACCTTTTTTGCCTCACCATGAGTTCATTTCAGTTGTAAAATAATGCACAATACATCAACAAGCCAATCACAACACACTAAAGTAACAAGTACAATCAACTAAATGTAAATAAACCAAAAATAACTGACACACTTTGCCTGTGTTACTTTAGAAGTTCTTAGAGCTACAGCACAGGGCACAGGAGCGGAGGATAGACTTAGCGACAGAGAAAGAAAGGAGCATATATTGGAGACAGGTAGACTTGGAGTGGGAAGCTGAGAGCATTGCATTAAAAATGTACACATAATACACTCTGGCACTTGTTGCACATGTCACATACACACATACAAACACAAACACACGCATGTTTTGTTTTGGAGTGCTTCTGTGAGTGACTGTTATCTTGATGTGTCATCTCCATCTGCGACTGGCATCTTTATCTTCTTTCTTCATCTGCACTCATCTTCATTCTTCTTCTTGACACGTAGTGTTGAACCTGTAGTAAAAAAATATAGTTAGTAAAATAAATCTATCATTATGTGTACCCCACTGGCACTGAAAGGGTTACTTGTTTTTACATTACACACATTTTTTTAAAATACTTTGTTTGTACTGATACAGAGAATAGGGCCCCATATCAGTACATCCATGTGTCACTTAGCTTTTTTTCTTATTTTTTTCACACTGCTCTTACATGTAGGTGGTTAGGTACATGCGTTAGGGGACTCTGCACCAACATTTTTTGCCAGAAATTTGTGGGAATAAATTTGTGTCCATTAACATGTGTTCCTATCCCCCACATGTAAATTTCAACTTAATTTCCATTTCTTGCTATGGCCACAAATTTAGCTGCCGAAGTGCATTTTTAACATTTTGTAGTGTGTCACAGCGCAGGTTACTGCATACCTGAATGTGACTTCAAACTACCAATTGTACTTATTTTTTAGTGTTATGAATTGGATCAAGCCCAAAGTCTCAGCCCAGCGCTGACACGGCTCAAACAAGAAGAAAATGTAGATCCCAAACCAAAATACAATGGGGTAAGCAGGCCAAATCATGTACAAGTACAGGTTTAACCCCCCTCAGTGCTGTGTTGATGAAATATACTTATCTCACACATACAATGACTGCCATCATGTTGTAATACAAACCTCTGTTATGTTATTCAACAATGTTACACATGTAGCCACGGGGAGGTCAGCACTTAACAGAGGATGAACAAACTACACCAGAGTCATATTGCACAGCTCTACAGGGGTCAGCACACACATGACAGTTCAACTAACACAAACCAATATCCAACACATAGGCCAAGAGAAAAATAATCACAGGGCCCCAAATCACACATTTGTGCTCTTGACACAACCATGGCAACTAAGTTGAAACAATTACACTACTGAGCTACTGCACACAGGTAAAGCAACTCCACAAACACACATTGACAGGGGAACCCATCAATATAAGCAGCTGGAGGATACATGTTTCACTCCCCAGGGGAACCATAACAAACACACATCCATATGATGCTGGAACAAACACTCAGACTTGGGTTAGAAACAGGGATGGGAGAAATTTTTTGCCTCAAACCAAAATCAGTGAATATTTGCCACTTCCCGCTTGGCAAATAATTTCCAGCAAAAAGTGCAGTTTTTCCGCTTTTTTCGCTTGCACTGAAATCAATGGGAACATTGAATTTTCCCAAAGCACAAACCAAATGTTATTTTATTTCCCAAAGTCATACTATAAATGGGGTCTGAGGAGCCTGTGTTGGTGGAGTGTGGGGAAAGAATCAGTTGAACAGGGATTTATTTTTTTTTTGGGGGGGGGGTTGTTGATTTGGATTGGGGGACAGAAAAAAATAAATAAAAGAAATTAGTAAGTAATGTGACAGGAACCTCCTGACATAAGCTGTGTCTGGAGCAGACTGATACCTGACTTGATAAAGTATTTTGTAGTAGATGATTTGTTAGAGTCCCGAGGAAACATTGATTTGTAGGACTTAAACGTATTAGAGGCACAAGCCCTGGGGAAGCATTGATTTGTTGTAGGACTTAGACTTGTACTAGGCCCAAGTCCTGTGGAAACATTGATTTGTAGAACTTTGGCTTGTTAGATTCATAAGCCCTGAGGAATCAATGATCTGTAGGACTTTGGTGTTAGAAACAAGCCCCCCCCCCAAGCCTAATGCCAACAGGTCATGCCAGGGTGTCACTGAGGCATCTGCGACTGCTGTTCTTGCTGCTGCTGCTGAGTTGTTTATGCAGCAGAATGATTAGGCAGCTTCAAGGGAATGGGATCAGCAACAGCAGTGATATGAGTGATAGATGATCATGGTTCCAGTTGCCTCTACTAGCTTCAGTGATGAACCTGAGGCATTAGTAGCACCACAACTAGCCCCCAAAACTTCAGGTGTATGTGGAGAAAAGAAGATGGCCAATAATGCTTCTCCACCTGCCCCTCCTCCAAAATCATGAGTGTGTTGTATACATATTTCCCTTGAAAGCAAGAAGTAACTGTGCCTCTCACCAGCAACTGCAATGTGCAGAGAGTGTGTGTGGTAAATAAGGGAAGAACTGGGTACAATGAGCATATCTGCACTCACATCAAACACCTGGCACAGCTCTCACCAAACACCATGACGCTTAGGGTGCCCAACATAAACTAAGTACTGCTGCTGTCACTGTGCCCCGTGTCCACTCCCAGCTAAGGACACATGATAACTTGCAGTTTTAATAGTAATGATGAACCCTTCCTGCCACCAGCTTAGTATATTCTGAGGGGATGGAATCTCCTCAGATCCCACTTGATGCCCTGGTTACGATTATCCTCCACCACATTGTCAGGTGTGGTCAGCGCACCACTTTCAGGCTTTAGCTGGGTTTCTCTATTCTTCCTTCTGTTCGAGTTCTTCCTCACCTCTTGTTTCCTGTGAGGAGAGTCAGGGGGTAAAGAAACAGTGGTGTCCAATATCTTTGGTGGGGGTTTGGCTTTAACATGCTTCACATAAACGTCATGGTGTCTGTGTTTCATATATGTGATGAGGGTGGTTGTGCCAAGGTGTGTTCCCTCATTTCTTCTTTTCACTGACTTGTCACAAATTATGCATAGTGCCCTTGCTGATGACTGCACTGTGCCTGCCCCAAGATAAATATAATGCCAGACTCAGAACCTAAGGGAGAGGGGAAAGGTGGAAAAGAATGGTCTCTTTGTTCTTGTCCTCCACATTCCCCTTCACTGGCTGGGGCAGAGGATGATGTTGCTGCTGTTGCTGCTATTGCCTCAGAATCAGTACTACAACTAAGACTGGCAGTATTGCTGCTGACAAGAGGAACCTGATCCCAATGTGTCCACGGTGGTCTGTGACACACTAGACTGTTCCTTTTCATTCTGCTGCCCTTGTAACTCAGCAGCAGCAGGAATTACAGCAGCAGCAAATTCTGCAAATTCGCAAATCTCACTGCTGCTGTTGGTGGTGATGCCCAGGCTTCAACTTTCCCTGCAGTAGAGACACACTGTCGAGATGAGTCAGCCAGGGGCCACCTAGGCAGATGCGGAGGCCCAATTCGAAGGTAACTGTAGGGGTGTATGTAGGAGAATACAATAATAGCTCTTGTCGCTTGGGTTGGAGGAAACTTAGATATACAGGTAATATAGTGAGTACAATAAATTCCTTCCAGGCCCTGAGGCTCAAGATACAAACTTACCTGATGGTGTGGATGGAATCAAGTAAAAGAATAGTCAAAATAAGCAGAGGACACTGTGAGCATATGGAATATAAGAGATAAGCAGAATCTGTAGTCAGTAAACGTAAGACAAGGAGTATTTATTTTATTTATTTAGAAAATGTTTTACCAGGAAGAATACATTGAGATTTCTCTCGTTTTCAAGTATGTCCTGGACAGTTTTCAGTAGAGGGTTGCATATTTATACAAATTGAGAAACATTATATATTACATGTTATTAAATATACATACGAATATTCATACATATGAAATTGTAAAATTATAAACAGTTACACTCTGTTTTTAGATATAGAGAAGCATTTACTTTTAAGGATTTTAGACTGGGAACATATTTGATTATTTCAGGCAGATTGTTCCAGGCCTTTGGCGCTCTGAAGGAGAAGGCAGATCTTCCTGCTTCTTTCTTGTATTGTGGTATACGTATTGAGTTGTTTGCGGTGGAGTGGAGGTTATAGTTAGTATGGAGAGCAGGAGTGAGCAAACTGCTCAGGTAGTGTGGTAGTTTTCCAGAGAAGTGGTTGTGTACTAAGCAAGAAAGGTGAAGGGCACGTCTAGATTTGAGTGTTAACCAATTTAGTACTTTTAACATATCACAGGGATGAGTAGTGTAATTACATTGGAGGCTAAAGCGTCATATTGAATTATACAGGGTGTCAAGTTTACTAAGATGGATTTCTGGCGCTGGAGCATAAACTACATCACCATAGTCTATGACAGGCAGCAACATCTGTTGCACAATACGTTTTCTAACCAGGGGACTTAAACATGATTTGTGTCTAAAAAGATTACTGATTTTGGGAAAAAGCTTGGAGGTTACCTTGTCAATATGATGTCCAAAAGTGAGGTTGGGGTCAAGCCACATACCAAGATATTTGTAGGAGTCCACTGGGGCCAATTTACGATTAGACTCCGTTACAATGGATAGATGGGTATTGCCGAGATTACGCAGTTTGTGCTTTGTGCCAAATATAATTGTGACAGTTTTGTCTGTGTTTAAGAACAATTTGTTCCTTGCTATCCATCTTTCAACCTCACAGAAATCATGTTGTAATATGGCCTCAAGGTGTGATATGTTTGAGGTTTTAGTATGAGGTGTCGTCTGCATGCATGTGTACTGAAGATGATTTGCAAACCTTGGGCAGATCATTTATAAAAAGAGAAAATAGAAGAGGGCCAAGAATGGAGCCTTGAGGAACTCCACTTGTTACTTTGAGCAGAAGGGAGTCATTGCCAGCAACTGACACACACTGCATCCTGTCTGATAAATAGGATCGGAACCAGTTTAGAGAATTATTACCCAGTCCTGATCTTTGGAGTTTATTTATAAGAATATTATGGTCTACTGTGTCAAAGGCCTTGGCAAAATCTAGGAAAATGGCTCCTGTGAGGTCACCATTTTCCATGCCCATCTGGATATCGTTGGTTACTTTTAGGAGGGCCGTGACTGTTGAGTGATTTGGTTGAAAGCCTGATTGAAGAGGGGTGAAAAAACCGGTCTGTTGGCAATATTTATTTAGTTGCACGTGTACACATTTCTCTAGGATGTTGGATAAAGTGGGGAGTAGGGATATTGTTCTGTAGTTGGATACTACATTTTTATCCCCACTTTTGTGGATAGGCACAACTCTAGCCACCTTCCAGGATTTGGGCATGTACCCTGTTGCCAAAGAGGTATTAATTAAAGATGCAATCGGTTTGGCCATTACCATAGCTCTGAGCTTTAATAACATTGCTGGTAGTTTGTCAGAGCTAGATTGGCATTTCATTTTTGGATTGAGGAGGTGATCATATATTTCGCTTTCATTTACTGGCATGAAATTGAATTCATTTTCAGAATTGGACCGGGCAACAGGTGCCAGTGAATGTTCTGTAGATGGCTGAACTTCTGAGTTATCTTTGTTTTGTGTAATCAGGGTGGTGGCACCTCCAATAAAGTAGCTGTTAAATGCATTGGCTATGGCTGTGGGGCACTGTATTGTTTCATTATATACGATTATAGTTGATGGGTGAGTATGATTAGGAGGTTTGGCAAGTTGGCTTGCTTTGAAATGTTACTGTTTAAGTTGTCAGTAAAATATTGTGCTTTTGCTAATTTTGTTTGTTTTGTACATGTATTCCTTAATTGTCTGTATGCAGTGTGATCATATGTGGAGCCGGTTTGTTTAAATTTTGTCCATAAGGCATCTCTGAGACTGTATAATTGAATCAAGTCAGCTGAGACCCAGGGTAGATGTGCCCCCCTAACCCTGATCTTTCTTAGTGGGGCATGTGTATTACAGACCTGTAAGAATTCAGAGTTAAAGAATTCTATCGCTGAGTCTAGGTCTGGTATTAGCTGTATTCTCTGCCATGAGCAATTTCTTAAATCATTTAGGAAGGACTGAAGATTAAAATTTCTAAATGATCTTGTGAGTATGACTTTGGAACATGACTTGACTAGTTTTATTTTGCGGACAAAGTAAACTATGGAGTGATCGCAAAACACATTTGCTAGTACACCTGAGTCTTGGATTCTGCTTGTGCAAGATGAAAGGATCCAGTCTAGCAGAGTATGGTTGGATGTTTTAAGATTTATGCGAGTAGGGGAGGATATTAGTTGTGATAAGATCAATGTTTTAAACAATGAACAACATTTTTCATTCCTGGAGTCTAGCCAATTAATATTAAAGTCTCCAAGAACCATCCGCTCGCTTTTCTTGTAAACAACCATGACAATCCAAATACACAAGCCAAGGCTGAAGATACAAACAAAGTCAGGTCGATCCACAAGCATACTGACCAGGAAGTTACAAAGGTTAAAGAAGTCTAAGGCTATAAACCCTAGCTGACCAATAGGATCCCTGGTGGAGCAGAAAGTGGATGCAAGGGGAGACAGACCAAAATAGGTGCAAATGGAAAAAATACACAGAGGCAGGCCAGAAGGGTGAACAGGAGAACCCTGACACTACCCCCTCTTCAAAATGAGCCCTTGGGGCGACCAGGTTTATGTGGGTGTGCTCTATGAAATGCAATGATCAATGCAGGAGCATGAACATCCCGAGTGGGAACCCATGATCCTTCCTCTAGTCCATATCCCTTTCAATCAATAAGATATTGTAAGGATCTGCATTATCTAGAGTCAAGAATCTGGGCTACCTCGTATTCCAGTTCCCCATTAAGTAAAATAGGAGCAGGCAGAACAGTGGGAGTGGAAAAATGGTTAGTAAGCACTGGTTTCAAGATGGATACATGGAATGTATTGGGGATTCTCCAGGTGGCAGGAAGAGATAGAGAGAAAGTAACTGGAGTAACTTTCTTAATGATCTTGTCCCCTGGATGTAGAGAAGGACTAGGTATCCTTTGTCGGCAGCTCATTTCTCTCCTGCAATGGCATGGGTGAGATGAGTATGGACCAAGGTCCACAGGAAATGTAAATTGTCTACCCTTCTATCTGTTGCAGGAACCTTGTCTGCAGTACCTCAAGGAATGGTACAAGGATGATATCCTAGGGCTGCATAAAATGGTGAACATAGAAGGGAATCATGTAGTTGGTTATTAAACACAAATTCTGAGAACGGTAGCAAAACAACCAAATTGGACTGATCAGAAGTCAAAAACCGTAGTAGAAAAAGTTTAGGGACTGATTTGTACACTATGACTATAGAGTATATGTGGTAAGCAGTAGAAGTGTAAAGAAATACTTAAGCGGGAACAGAATGAGAGTCAAAAATGAGAAATAAACTGGGAACCATGAACAGACACAATGTGTAAGGGTGTTCCATGAAGATGAAAAATGTATTTCAGGAAAATTTTGACTAGGTTAGGGGCAAATGGGAGTCCTGGGAGTTTAATAAAATGAACTTGTTTGGAGAAACGATCAAGAGGGATGTCAGACAACAGCTTGGGCTGCTATAGTACCGGAGTACTACAGACTGGAGGCCACAGAGCGGAGGCCCACTAGCAGGCTACCAGAGATGAAGTTGCAGTAGTGCAGTGCGGAACTCAGGGCGAGTACAGGCAGAGACAGCAAGGAATAGTATATGGTAGCGTCCTAAGACGCAACAGAATGAGAGATAAAAGGCAACACTACCAGCCCGGAGGCAATGGGATTGCACAGTGTGAAGGCAACTTGCAACGCTGCCAACAAGGTAGTTGTTGTACCGGATAGGTAGAGCGCGCCTACTGCTATACCTGGAGACAAGTGGTAGTCAGACAGGCGTGGGGAGAGCACGGAGCGTAAGTCAGACAAGCCACAGTCAGGAACCGGATCAGGTAGTCAGTCACATCCTAGGTCAGCACAGAACGGGTAGTCGGACAAGCCAGAGCCATACACGGATCAGATAATCAGACTGAGCCAATGGTCAAAACCGGATTGGATAGTCAGGAAGCTACAAAATAGCGAGTGTGATGTCAGAGACGCACGCCCACCGATAGCTGCAGACCAGAGGATGCAGTTCCAGTACCAATCCATTGGATAGGAATTCAGGCAAGCAAATCACGGGCACAGTGATACAGGGTTGCGGAGTCTAGTGCTGCTACAATGCGGTCTGAAAGAAGGATAGGACAAGGAACTGGACTAGATTCAAACTGGAGTAACAGTATCACGGTGCCCGTGATTGCTCGCCCTTGCTGTCAGTTAGATGTGTGTATTTCCCATTGACCTCCTGTTTAACGCCCGCCTAGCACTGCCTATTTAAACCAGCCTGAGACACCCTTTGGATGCCCTTTCGTGTTGTCTCTGTACCTGCAGTCACCTGTATGACGTTTCCTTGGGCCTGTGATTTTCTGCCAGTGTCAGCATTTCTCCACTGTCAGGGCTGCTGCTTGGTTCCTGTCCTCTTTCCAGTTCCGGTTGTCCAGTGTTCCTGATTCTTCTCTGCTCCGGTCCCGGCATTGTTTCTGCTTCCGTTCCTGACACGGTTGGCCGTCCTGCCATTCCTGCGGTTGTCCTTAAGGGCAACCTGTTCCCGTGTTGTATCCTGATCCTCTGCTTCTGGTGGTCCGTCGCTTGGGTGACATTCTCATCTGGTGGTCTCCTCCATATACCGGTTGCTGATCCCAGGGCATAGAACCGGTTGGGAGTTCCATTTACTCCAGTACGCGGTACTGGTCTACTCCATATATCCGGTTGCTGATCCCAGTGCATAGAACCGGTTGGGCGTTCCATTTGCTCCAGTACGCAGTACTGGTTTACTCCATTTATCCGGTTGCTGATCCCAGTGCATAGAACCGGTTGGGCGTTCCATTTGCTCCAGTACGCGGTACTGGTTTACTCCATATATCCGGTTGCTGATCCAGTGCATAGAACCGGTTGGGCGTTCTATTTGCTCCAGTACGTGGTACTGGTTTACTCCATTTATCCGGTTGCTGATCCCAGTGCATAGAACCGGTTGGGCGTTCCATTTGCTCCAGTACGCGGTACTGGTTTACTCCATATATCCGGTTGCTGATCACAGTGCATAGTATCGGTTGGGCGTTCCATTTTCTCCAGTACACGGTACTGGTTCACTCCACATATCCGGTTGCTGATCCCAGTGCATTGAACCAGTTGGGCGTTCCATTTTCTCCAGTACACGGTACTGGTTCACTCCACTTATCTGGTTGCTGATCCCAGTGCATAGAACCGGTTGGGGGTTTCAGTGGCTCTGGTACACGGTACTGGTTTACTCTATATACCGTTTGCTGTTCCTGCTGCAAAGTACCGGTTGGGCATTCCATTTACTCCAGTACGCGGTACTGGTCTACTCCATATATCCGGTTGCTGATCCCAGTGCATAGAACCGGTTGGGCGTTCCATTTGCTCCAGTACGCAGTACTGGTTTACTCCATTTATCCGGTTGCTGATCCCAGTGCATAGAACCGGTTGGGCGTTCCATTTGCTCCAGTACGCGGTACTGGTTTACTCCATATATCCGGTTGCTGATCCAGTGCATAGAACCGGTTGGGTGTTCTATTTGCTCCAGTACGTGGTACTGGTTTACTCCATTTATCCGGTTGCTGATCCCAGTGCATAGAACCAGTTGGGCGTTCCATTTGCTCCAGTACGCGGTACTGGTTTACTCCATATATCCGGTTGCTGATCCCAGTGCATAGTATCGGTTGGGCGTTCCATTTTCTCCAGTACACGGTACTGGTTCACTCCACATATCCGGTTGCTGATCCCAGTGCATTGAACCAGTTGGGCGTTCCATTTTCTCCAGTACACGGTACTGGTTCACTCCACTTATCTGGTTGCTGATCCCAGTGCATAGAACCGGTTGGGCGTTTCAGTGGCTCTGGTACACGGTACTGGTTTACTCTATATACCGTTTGCTGTTCCTGCTGCATAGTACCGGTTGGGCATTCCATTTACTCCAGTACGCGGTACTGGTTTACTCCATATATCCGGTTGCTGATCCCAGTGCATAGTATCGGTTGGGCGTTCCGTTTTCTCCAGTACACGGTACTGGTTTACTCCATATATCCGGTTGCTGATCCCAGTGCATAGAACCAGTTGGGCGTTCCATTTGCTCCACTACGCGGTACTGGTTTACTCCATATATCCGGTTGCTGATCCCAGTGCATAGTATCGGTTGGGCGTTCCGTTTTCTCCAGTACACGGTACTGGTTCACTCCACATATCTGGTTGCTGATCCCAGTGCATTGAACCAGTTGGGCGTTCCATTTTCTCCAGTACACGGTACTGGTTCACTCCACTTATCTGGTTGCTGATTCCAGTGCATAGAACCGGTTGGGCGTTTCAGTGGCTCTGGTACACGGTACTGGTTTACTCTATATACCGTTTGCTGTTCCTGCTGCATAGTACCGGTTGGGCATTCCATTTGCTCCAGTACGTGTTACTGGTTTACTCCAATTACCGGTTGTAGACTTTGTTGTATAGACGCGGTTGGGCTATTCCACTGTCCTCTTATCGTTGCAGGCTGCCTTGCCCGGTATTTTGGCAGGTCCGGTAGAGCCTATTTACATCCTGTTGAACCACCTTACTGGCTGCCCTGCCCGGTATATTGGCAGGGCCGGTAGAGCCTATTTACATCTTGTTGAACCACCTTACTGGCTGCCCTGCCTGATATATTGGCAGGGCCGGTAGAGCCTATTTACATTCTGTTGTGCCATCTTACTGGCTGCCTTGCCCGGTATATTGGCAAGGCAGGTAGAGCCTATACTGCCGTATCTTGCTACTACTGCTTGCACCCAAATTGTATCACTGATATATGTGTATGTACTGACCCATGGGGGTTTCCATTAAACTTTTCAATAAAGTTTGATTTTTATCTTACTCTGTGTCTGAGATTCATAACAAACCGTGACAGACAGGGCATCTGCCTTGATGTTCTTGGAAGCAGTACAGTATAATATAATAAAATTGAACTTATAGTGCACATCGGGCTTGTCTGGGGTTGAGGCATCTAGCTGCCTCCAAAAATTCAAGGTTCCTGTGGGCTGTAAGGATCAAAATAGGAAGGGAAGATCCCTCCAGCAGGTGTCTCCATTCCTCTAAAGCCATTTTAGTCTCTAGTAGTTCTCTATGAAGTTTGGAGGAGACCTGATTCCATTGGAACAAGATACCTCCAGCCTCTTGTTCAGAGGCGTCCACTTCTGCATTACATTGAAGGACGGGATTAGGGAAGCAAAGAATGGGAGATGAAATAAATGCCTTCTTTAATGTCTCAAACGCTTGAAGTGCTGAGGTAGGCCATTCCTTAGGGTTATCGGTCTTCTTAGTGAGAGCGGTTATAGGGAAAATAATCTTAGAGAAATTGCGAATGAATTTTTGGTAGGAGTTTGAAAACCTGATAAATTGTTAGATGGCTAGAGTGTGACTGCTTTGACCTTTGCTCTATTCCCATCTCTAGTCCCGTGCTGGAGGTGATATAGCCCAAGAAGGGAAGTCTAGACTTTTTAAAGTCACATTTCTCAGAGTTGACAAAAAAAGGAATTATCTCTGAGGTATCTTAAAACTGCTTTGATTTGCAACAATATAGAGTCATCATTGAAGAATAAACCAAAATATCATCTAGATAGACAGCATATCATGAAATAGGTTATTGACAAAACCCTGAAAGACTGCAGGCACATTACAAAGACCAAATGGCGTAACAATGTATTCATAATGGCCATATCGAGTATTGAAGGCCGTTTTCCATTCATCCCCTAACTTAGCGCAAATCAAGTTATGTGCATTGTGTAGGTCTAATTTGATAAATACTGAAGCTCTTTTAAGTTGATCCAACAATTCAGTGATGAGACAAAGTGGGTAACTGTTTTTGATAGTTACCTTGTTGAGACCTCTGTAATCAATACAGGTTCGAAGAGACCCATCCTTCTTTTTAACAAAAAAGAAGCCAGCTCCTGCTGGGGAGGATGAAGGACGTATGAAGCCCTTAGTAATTTTTCCTGAATATAATCAGCTAGTGCCTGGTTTTCTGGAGGAGATAAAAGGAAGGTCCTCCCTTTAGGTGGCATAGTACCTGGCAACAGATCCATAGGGCAGTCACAATCATGATGAGGAGGTAACTGATCATTCTGGGTAGAAGCAAAGACTTCGGACAGGACATAAGAAAAATGTGATATAAGATGAGCTTCATGCCACAATTTGATCATTGAACCAATCAATAGAAGGGTTATGGGCCGAACCCACGGTAACCCCAAAATGATAGGTGTATGAGGAGCCAAAATGATGTAAAAACTTAAAGTCTCCTGATGGAGAGACCCAGTAGTGAGATGTAAGGGGACCATTTCAAAGAGTATCAACCCCAGGCGCAGAGGTTTCCCATCTATGGTGGGCACCAGGAGTGGTTTCTTCTTGGTTTTAAGTGGTATTCCCTGACCTTTGACCCATTCTATATTCACAAAGATGTCTGCAGTGCCTGAACTGACGAAGGAAATGGCCTTTAGTTTCACAGTAGAGACATAGTCCCAAGGAGCATGACTGTTTTCTTTATGCTTCAGATAGCTTAGAAACGCTACCAATTTCCCTGGGTTCCTCACTGCTACAAGATTCTAGTGCAATAGTATGCTTGGGTGGCTGGTAGCCATCAAGTTCCACTTGTCTTTCCACCATACAGCAGTCGACTTCCAAGCACAAAGAAATTAAGTTTTCTAATGCCTCAGGGATTTTGCTGCAAGTCAGTGGATCTTTAATTCTTTCACTAAGACCTCTGTGAAAGGCTGCTTTGAGTGCTCCTTGGTTCCAGTCTTAGTTGAAATAACGAGATTTCCGCAGATGCCTTTCTTCATGGTATGTCCAATACCAATCTAAAGGTCTTTAAGAATATCTCTAAGTCTTGTAGGGGGTTAATCTTGTTCTACAAGTGGAGAGGCCCATGCTAAAGCCTTGTCTTTTAGTAGTGAAATTATCAATGAAACACAGGTGGTATGTGAGCACAACTCTTGCACATTTTACTTGGAGGGGATGTTTTTGAGCATTGGTAACCAAACACAGCATACCCGTTGTTGTCCAATTTCAACTCACAATACACCTAGCAAAGCAAAAATCTGTAACCTATTGTCTGGGCATGACATGAGTCAAAGGTCAACAACAGCTGATGGGAAACATCACAATCTAAGTCTGGTCACACACAGGATCACCGTTAACACGTAGGAACAGTAGCACTCCAATACAAACATAAACCTCCTTCACTTAAGATCATACCAGGCATGTGGCACAGGAATCACACTTAGCAGACATACATCTCACATTACATCTCACTGGAACACAAACATATCCATTTCAGCAACAAGTGTGCATCCCCTAGGGTGTGTGTTCATCAGTGGTGTGCTTGTGGGTGGTGGAGTGAACTTAGGGGACTCCTGGAATGCCAGTGGGTCACTCCATGCATCACACATATATGTGTTTTGTAACCCTCTTGCATTCCAAACTCCAGGCTGGCTGAAGATATGCAAGATCCACATGTTGTTCTGATGGAAGAACTTCACTGTTGAACTATCGTCATGATGGGTTCCTTCTCAGTTCCATTATTATGAGGAGATGCATGTCATGATTGTGCAAGATCAAGATTCCAAACATGGGACATGTGTGGATTTTAGATGATCTCCCTTGAGTTGGAACAACATATGGATGTTGTGCGTATCTTCAACACCTTGTTCTCCATGTTGTGGATAACCTCTGATAGTAACATTGTGTCATGGCAAACACATAGCAATGGCTCATTGGGATTTGTTCCATTGTGTAGGAACAGATGTGCAGTCATCAGGTCCCACCATATGACTCATGTCAGTGACATGACATAATGCCATATAGTATTAACATACAGTAGCACTAGGAAACAGGAGGAGGAGCACTATATGGAAGTATAGTTAGCTTTTCAGCAGGGTAACTTGGACATCCCTCTGTTCCATGCCACAGATGCCTGTAGGAAGGAATGACAGGCGTTGAAACTGCACTACATAACTGCATGGTAATCTAAGGATTTGCCATCATTCTCCCATTAACCCTTTGAGTTCCAGAGGGGTATCCAACCCATTGCTTCACAATGGGCTGTATACCCCTCTGGAACTCATAGGATTAAGATTGAGGGGATGTTAACCAGCCATATGAATGTATGAATGGGACATCATAGCAATATATAACTTAGTAAATGAACTAACCCCCATGAAGCAGAAGCTGGTGTTTGGTGCTGACCATTGTCATTGAGCTATACACACACATACACAGGTCGGCATGATGGCCTGTCAACGTCCCTCTCAGTTAGTTATTCCTATGCAGTACCCAACACCTTTGCAAATGAAATTCAACCCTATTCAGCTGGATTGGGTATCGCAAATCTCTTGTTTTCCCTAATACCTCTACTAACCCTTTAACACTTGGTATGCCAGTGGGGTAGCCAATGCATTGCATTTCAAGGTTTACTATTGAAGTGTTGAATATAAAGTTTTGCGTCATAAAATGACACGTGTTTTGCAGCGTCACTTGAAGTGTCGCATTTAAAGTTTTGTATAAAGTGATGCAGATTCTACATTTCGCAGTGCTCCAAATGGCGCATTCACCATTTTGTGTGTTAACGTGTCGCAATATGGGTGCAATAATGATGCAATATGGGTGCAATATTGACGCATTATGGGTGCAATAGGGGTGCATTAAGGACACAATATGGGTGCATTAAGTACACAATATGGGTGCAATAATGACGCAATATGGGTGCAATATTGACGCATTATGGGTGCAATAGGGGTGCATTAAGGACACAATATGGGTGCATTAAGGACGCAGTATGGGTGCACTAAGGACGCACTATGGGTGCAACCCAAATCCAACCCAAAACCCAACCAAAAACCAACCCAAATCCAACCAAAAACCCACCAAATCCAACCCAAAACTCACTAAAACCAACCCAAAAACCAGCCCAAATCCAACCCAAAACCCACAAAATCCAACCAAAACCAACCTAAAACCGAACCAAAAACCAACCCAAATCCAACCAAAAACCCACTAAATCCAACCCAATTCCAACCCAAAACCCACCAAAACCAACCCAAAATCCTTTCTGTTCTGACAGAAAGGAGTTGTCAAGATGGCTTGCAGAGAGGGACAATCATCAATTAACATAAGGCAAAACCTGAAAAACCTGTCAAGGGGACCTATGAAGGTCCCCTTATGGACCATAATGATGATGATACAGTTCATATTGAATTCCTCTATACAATCAACTGTATTTTCTCATGTGGTGTATGTGTCCACTGACCACTATACAATCTTCCTGCAGTGTATGGTGTGTGTTGTCTGTACTATCAAAATGCACTGTAATGTGGCATTACAGCTTATGTTCACTCTGACTGTGTACAATCAAACCCAATCGCCCATGATCATCAGATTCAGTTTTGCATTTACATAACTCACGTGTAGACAAATACCACAGTGAGAAGGAATGCTTGGAGAGTCAATCAATAGGGTCAGCCCCTGTGGCAGACATCACACTCTTTAAAGGGGATGTATCATCTAACCACAAGTTCGCCTTAGTCTCTTTATTATACCTATTCTAACAGTGCTGTGTTGGTATTTTTTTTAAAAAATGCAATAGAAATACAGTTTGAGGGTTTACTTTTTCCCTCTTGACGTCTTCTCCTCATTGTGATCAGCACCATCGTGCCGATGAGAATACAGGAGAGATCCTCCTACCCGCTGGTCTGTCAGTAAGCTGGAGCACTTTCATTGGTAGAGATCGATATCTAGCCAATGAGAGTGCTCCAACTTACTGACAGACCAGCAGGGAGGAGGATCTCTGCTGTATTCTCATCGACGTCAAGAAGGAGAAAGTAAACTCTCAAACTGTACATTTCCCTCGCCAACAACTGACTTCTAAGACATCCACCTTAAAAGTCAACACTTTCCCCTTCCCCACCAGCATACATCCTCCTGATGACAAAAATGTCCCTGTCACACAACTTTCTGGCCATGAGGCGCTCGCCTGTCTCAATGAGCACCTTGTAAATCAACAGACATACCTTTTAGAAACCCGCTGAAGGCAAATGAAGCACCATACCCCTGTAAGTGTCAGATTGGTGTGTAATAAAGAGCAAGAACATGACACGGTATGACTCACTCGTTCACAAGCAATAAATCACCTAGGGTAGGACTCTCCCATTGTCTTCAGTCACTGGCACCCTATACCAGGGATTATTAACCCTTTGAGTGCCAGAGGGGTACACAATGCATTGCTCTGCAATGTGTTGCGTACCCATCTGGCACTCAAAGGGTTAAAGTGCATTCTCTGGCCCTCATATAGAAAAGAAAACTGAGGCATACCAACTAAAACATATAAGACAACTAAGCATCAAATTAAATAGGGCTTTTTAACCCCTTGTTGGGGATGCTGGGAAATTTTTTTCCCATCCATGATGCAGATGGTTTGCCCCAGAACTGTTTCAGTTTACTTTAACATGAAAGGTGCATTATTCCTTAAAGTGTAGACACTTTCCTGATTAAATCTTAAGTTTAACCCTTTCTGGTGCCAGAGGGGGCCCAACACATTGCGTTGCACTGTGTTGGGCCTCTCTCTGGCACAAAAAGGGTTAAGAGCTTTGTTCTACTAACATCAATGAGAACTGCACAGTTCTTTGTCTCTAGTACAAATTATATAAGGTTATAGTCTTAATGGTAACACACATTAATACTATACAGGCCATATGCACCTTACCAAACAAGCAGCATTTATGAGACAAATCATAGGGCCCATAAAAATTCTCATTAATTAAAATGGGTATTTCAAGCCCCTTGAATGTTTGAGAGATCTCCAACGCATAACAAGGGTTTATAAGTCCTAGTTCAATCACAGGGACTTTATCGCGAGAAATGAAATGTCCTTTCAATTGTAATTTTTTTTCACTCTTGACAGCTTGTGAGGTCTCCATTGCTTTGCTCTGCAATCAATAGGAGACCACTATAGCAATCACAGGGTTTTAAAGCGATAGTAATGTTTCATAATAAAAACAGCTTTAATTAATCATCTTAGTATTTGGACCTTGGAGAGTGTTATTTCAATTCTGTCGGAGTTGTAGTTCAAGAGTAATTCAATGACAAAGTATCCCCCTCCCAGCCCTTTTACTGATGTAACACTGCTCAGCCAGAGCAGAAGAGAGGTGCCCAGATAGACTGCAGAGAGGGACAATCTTCACTTAAGATAAGGGAAAAACCTGAAAAACTTGTCAAGGGGGCAGGGCTTTCATTGTTCTCATAGGAAGAAGATTGTCCCCTGCTGTTATCTGTCTGGTCTATGGACTGGATTCCACATCTGAGAAGAGATGGCTTACAGTAAGTAAAAGGGGCGAGAGGGGAAACTTTGCTAGTGAGTATCTCTCAAACCATAAAGGTTTGAGAGATAAGACTTATATCGCTCTTCATGTTTTTTTAATGCCTACAAAATAGAATAAAGATAAAACGAAGTATTACTATCCCTTTAAGCTACCTTTTGATCAATGGCAGTTTTTATTTATTTCCTACTGTTCAGATGGGTTGCTCCAACACTGTTGACTTTCAGCACAACGTATTTTATTACTCTAGGAGACATCCCATACTCAGCCATTAACAGGAACAAACCATGCCAGGCAAATGGACAAATTCATAGACCAAGAGTGTAGAACACAAATGCCTCACCCTTGGTTAGTAATGGGATATGAAGGAGTGCATTATAACAATCAACAGGTTGAAAACCTTAACAATTTAGCAGGTTATATCTGAGAGTAAATCCTGTAGTTGGCACACTGTGCCATTGAGCCACCCTTATCCAGTGGGTAATACGAATTAAGCATACCCACAAGACAAACCTCAGTGCTGGGTAATTAAGATTGGCTGGATACTACCACAAAAAGTGCCAGGGGTTCTCCTTATTCAATGGTTTGACATCAGTTCCAAGCATTCATTCTCAGCTAAAGAATTTGACTAGGTGCTAGGCAGCTGCATTCAGTTGAAGAATGCCACTAGGTACAAGAGTCACCCTTAGCAGAAAAATTACCAGGCAGCACCCTCAGCCAAAGGATGTCCCTAGATGCTAGACAGTTACCCAAAAATGTCATTAGATGCCAGACAGACACCCTTATCTGAAGAATGCCGTTAGATACCAAGTAGCCTCCCTCACCCTGAGAATACAACTTAGTGCCAGACACCTCTTAACTGGAGACTGCCTCTCAGTGCCAGTCAGCCTCCCTCAACCAAAGAAAGGCACTCCATGCAAGACAGCCTCACTCACCTGGAGACTGGTACTCCTTGTCAGTGAGTCTCCCACACCCAAAGACTTCCACTCTTTAGCAGGCAGGCTTTCTCACCTGGAGACTTCCACTCAGTGCCAATCAGCCTCCCTCACCTGTAGAAAGTTACTCCGTGCTAGGAAGCCTCCCTCACCCAAAGAAAGGTACTCCGTGCCAGACAGCCTCCCTCATCCAAAGAAAGGCACTCCGTGCCAGGCAGCATCCTCCTCACCCAAAAAATTCCACTCAGTACCGTCCATGAAACAAATAATAAATATAATTGTGGGTAACACACATACCGGACTGATGATGCTTCACTGCAGGCTGTTGGGGAGGCTACTTCGTGCCACTGTCGCTCTTCCTGCCACCCGCCCAGTAACAACTGGCCTGCTGTCTTGATTGTACCCTTGGCCCGCCTCTGACCTGGCTCACTCACTCACTAGCTCACTTCAACTTCGCTGACAAATGCCAAATATAGAATGTAGGCCAGCGCTCCCTGTGGCTTTTATGTAGTTTTGGAGTAGCTTGCGCAGCACCCTCTACGTGACATTGTGCGTCAGCAGCATTGTGATGTCACAGGAGGTGGTGACCAATGACAACAGAGGTGCGGCACACAGACACAGGTGCAGCAGTGGGTCACATGAAACGGCCCTGGCGGCACAGGCACCGCCGCAGATAACAGACTACTACTACTACTACTACAAGGTAACACAGCAAGCGCCCTTAAGTCGAGGGCATAGGCACACATCATAATTATAAATTTAAGCGGCACAGCAGTCAGCATTATGCACCCGGAATTGTGGGCGTGACAATGGCATTGCCAGGCGCCCCTGAAAATCGGGCACCCTAGGCAAGTGCCTTGTCTGTCTATCGGCAAATCCGGGCCTGCTAGTATGATATCACATACTTTGCCTGGTGCATATTGAAGAGCTCTCCCTGAGTTATCGAGGCACCAAAATCTGGTTTTGAGGAGGCCAAAGTTGCATTCGATAGCATTCCTGGTCCTGACATGAACCTCACTGAAACAGTTCTGTGCAGGTGTTTGTGGATTTGGGACAGGTGTGAGGAGCCATGGTTTGTAGCCATATGCAGCATCCCCAGGGGAAGAAAAGTGGCATTGTGACACATGGACGACATGGGTATATGGATGATGTTGTGTAATGGGGACATACTTCTTGGGTGTCATGACCATATTAAGCTGTGTTTTCCTTAATTGTTTGAGTACCCCTGTGAATGTGGTGTGATGTGTGTATTTTTCACTCACCCAAAAGCCATTCTCTTGTATAGTGTCCACATCAGACACTTGCATTCCCCCTTTTCTCATGACTTATCAGGTATTGCAAAGGAAATATAATGTTCGTATTCATTCTCAGAGTGGTCTCATCTGAGGTCAGAGGGATGTCCCTTTAAGACAATGATGGGGTGTTGTCCAGGTGCGGTCATGAGGTACAGAGGGACCAATGGGAACGTGCATGTTGGCCAAGTAAGTGTATGCCAGTGTTGCTTTTATTGTTTGAATGTGTTTGGTGTAATTGCTGTTAACCTGTCAGGTGCATCTGTGATGTTGACTGGTGTGGTCGCTGATGCACCTTGGCTCTCTATTGGCTAGTGATTTTGCACAGGCAGGCTTGGGTTGCTTAGCGATTGACAAGTGTGCCTCTAGATGTTGGTATGTGTTAGCCCCAGAGGTGCCAAGGATTGTTTGAGGTTGATTTGCCAAGCCCTTGTTCCTCTGGGGATTGTTGGGTTGCTGGTAATTGTCCAACACTTGTGTGTGGGCCATGAACATTTTCCTGGTGGTTCTTTGGAATTCTAAGGGTTGATTTTGCCTTTGCTGTCATTGTTCTACTTGCTAAGTATTGTGTGTGCACTGTTTGTTCCCTGCTTGGTATTGTTCAACGTGGGTTTTTAAGCTTCCTGTACTCACACAAAAAAAGTAGGTGCAGGATTACCATGAGTTAATGTATCTGTTCATTGTGCATTGGCACTCACCACACAGAAACCAACTGCTAATGGGTAGAGGTGTTCCTTTGATCTCAATGATCAAAATATTACCATCCTTGGTCATTTTTTATTGCACGTTAGCGGTTCACAGCACGGGTTATTGGATGGCTTACTGTGCTTGCAAACTACCGTCGGCTATTTTTTTTTTTTAACGGTGGGAACTGGACTTTTTATGCGGGAGAGATCATAGTGCATTGGCTACATAGAATAACATAGGAACTGGATAAATGATTTCACTGGAAAACTTATCTCCTCTTCATCACCTCTTTATCACACCTTAGTAAATAGTGAATGCATCTGTCTCTTGAGATCATTTGTGGTTCATTTTGTGGATGACATGTAAGAACCAAAGTAATTATTCAAATTAATATACTTTAAATGTCATTTCCAATGATTGTATTAATCACAGCCAGTTCCAATTAACTTTAATAGACTTAGCTAAATTTATTCTGATCAGAAGAAATTGCATATAGTTGACAATTTTATCACTTGCAATTATAAAAACAGTGGAAATCATTAAAAGCTTTTGTTTTAATATAAAATAATTTGACTTCAATATGCATGTTTATGAAAGTTGAAGCTGTAAGGAAACTAATTAAATTTCGTGAAGACATATGATGGAATTGTAATAACATATTTAAGTAACATATGGTAGTTATAGGGCACCTTTCCTACCACTGAGCAGCAAGATAAATATAGAGATTTCATTTCACACTTTTTCCCATGAAGTTCTTTGTTATTTTTTGTTATTTTGTACTTGCTTTCAGTTCTAATTATCATGTGAAATTAGAAATAGTCTTAATTTTCATTTTACTATACTTGTGTTCTTTTTCTGTGTATTAAAGTTAAAATGATGTTTTATATCAGTAAGATAGTGCTTTATGAATAAATCGTATAATTTTCATATAATTTTGAGCACCACCGCTCTAGACTCAAAGAGCAAATGTAATGATTTTAAAACACACACCTCTGGTCCTCAAGGAGTTAACAGTAGTAAAAAAAACAGCCATACAATTTTTTTGGAAGGACTGCTAAACTCACTGAGACTGATGTACTAAAAAGAACTAGGTTAATTCTGTGGCTAATCAACTGTGCCACGTTGGAGAAAGAAAAAAAAAATTGCATTGATCTGCATAGGGGCTTTTATCTCTTGAATGCTAGAAAGAAAAAAATCTCATTGATCTGCATAGGGGCTTTTATCTCTTGAATGCTAGAAAGCATTCAAATACATTACTTCACAATGTGCTCTAGACCTTTGTATTAGCATTCAAGGTCTCGGGCATGTGTAGAAACTTTTCAGTGGGGGCAAAATGTTATCCCTACATACTCCGCCCAATTCACAAAGGAGTGAGGCATAGCCAAAATGGGGTGGAGTATGGGCTGATTAAAAAAATGGCAGGATGGTGTGATGTGGCTAACTTGTCCCACCCATACACATGCACATATACACACACATACACAAACAAACACACACACCCAGACTCTAGAAACTGTGTTTGGTGTTAGCAACAACTAAAGACGTTTAAAATATAT
Organism: Rhinophrynus dorsalis; assembly: GCA_037306005.1. Classification (NCBI taxonomy): domain Eukaryota; kingdom Metazoa; phylum Chordata; class Amphibia; order Anura; family Rhinophrynidae; genus Rhinophrynus; species Rhinophrynus dorsalis. Next base: position 213,261,238 of record CM074720.1, read on the forward strand.
AACCAAACTGTTTAATTTAAAATATAGTAACTTAAATATGATTTGAAATATATGAACTTAAATATCTTAACATAAGTAATTAAATAATTAAATACCATATAATATCTTAAATATGCATAATAAACAAAATATATGTCAACCAAGTTATACATATACATGTAGTACAAAAAATCCCAGTTTAAGCTGGAAATGGTATATATTGTATGGGTGTGGGTGAACTAAATAAATCAGAGGAAATGCATGGTTGAACACAGAAATACTAAAAAGGCCAAAGTTGCTCTTGTCCTTTAGTGATAAAAAGTCTAGTCCTTAAGGGGTGAAGAGAGCAAGTCAGTAAGCTAAACGGCCACAGGTGTCATTCTGCAGTAAACCAGCTGCCCAGTAGGGAAGAAATTAAAACACCCATTGATTTAAATTGAGGTCTTTAAACATGTGAATGCTACAGAGGTCTCCTACACATTGCAACTGTCTCTCTAGCATTCCAGGGGTTAAAAATCTCAATGAAAAGGGGCGTGTCCTGACCTCTGAAGATGGCTGATGCATGATGTGAGAATTCTGTGTCGTGAGGGCCTAATCTTCTACGCAAAACAGATAAAAGCACGTAACCCTCATATTTGGTCCGGAGAAATACTTGAGACTGTATGATGGGCAAGAAAAAAGGCCAATCTCAGGCAGCATCCCCCATAAAACAGTTATTGCAGCCTATTGCCAAACAACTGTGTCCTATATCGTGCCATTACTACAGCAGCAAGAAGACATAACTAACGCTATCATGACGATTACTAACCCTGTTGATAATACACTGAACACAGATTTACAGGCAATCGGAGGAAATACCCTTCCAGGTAGTGATATACCCAAGGATACCCTGCTCCGACTTCTAGAGGATTTACCCTCTAAAGCGGACCTATTAACCTCAGCAGAGGATATCAAAATGTCGCTCAGGAATGAGATATCATCTCTTCATTCAGACCTGAAGCAGATCCACCAACGAGTGGCCTACTTGGAAGAGGAGTGGAATGTCACTTCAGACTATGTCACTAACGTGGAACGAACTGTAGCCGAGCAGAGAGAGACATTATTAACCAACTCACCAACCGCATAGACAACCTGGATAATGGGGGTCGTCGTTACAATATCGAATAAAAAAATCTACCTGAAACAATCCCTCCAAACAACCTACGATCCACTCTGCATAATCTCTTCAGGCAAATGATTGAAAACTCACCCTTCAGCAAACTCCACATTGAGTACACAGGGCATTGTGTTCCAAAGAAAAAGGGACTCCTAGAGATGTTGTCATCTGTTTGCAGAGATTTTAAATTAAAGAGTTGATTATGCAGCGAAGCAGAGAAAGAGGCATTGTCCAGTGTGCGGGAGCTAACATCCAACTTTATAACGATTTATCTCTAAACACACTGAAACAGAGAAGGGCAGTTAAAAACCTTACTATCTCCAACAACTTCAAATTAAATATAGATGGGGCTTCCCCTTTTTTCTGACAGTGAATCATAATGGAACTCCAGTCTCTCCCACAGAAATTCCAACATTTTGTATGTCCCTGGGGATTCCACCTCCACCAGAAATTGCCAACATGGAAACCTCAGTTCCACCAAAACCTCTAAGACATACAGAAGGATCTCCTGAAATGGCTGCAGTGAAGAAGAAGCAAAGGAGACTGGAGATGTCCCCTTCTCCAGCTCGGGCAACAGCTACGGAATGGACTTGAACTTTCTATTATATGGGCTGACATTCCATATCCCCAGAGTCTACTGGACTCATCACTGAGGATTCCCAGTACAATGGTTTGATGGGATGTTACTTATTTTTCTCCTTATTTTGCATTTGTTATTACTCTACTTAGCTAGTTTACTACGTGCATACAATACATCACATAATTATTTATGTATTATTTGGTTAATGCTAGTTGCATTGCAATTTAAATGCTATTCTGAAACATTTAGATTTAGGTAAGACTAACATCTCAGTGAAGTTATACAAAAGAAGAGTCTTACTGATATGTGCTTTGTTACTACTGTTTTAATGTCAGGTCTATCAGGGATAGATGAGAATCTAAAATTTCAGAGCATTAATATAGAATAGACACTAAAGACTTTGTCTGAGTTTGTCCATTGGGTATGGAGGGATATGTAGTCTGGCGTTACTGTCTGATAGTGTCTCCCTCTGGCACCTGACGGATCAACACTCTGTCATTGTCTGTACACTGACCCATAATATATTTTGCAGAGTTCGACTATGTTAGACATTCTTCCCTCTTGCTATTAACTTGTTATGCCCAGATCATTCCCTGACTCATTGTTTGATATGAGGCTGCAGTTACCTTAATGACAGCTCTGTTTCTTCATATGTACACCTAGCATGTGATCTATTTCTGTTATGTAATTTTAAGATACCACCAGTCATTAGACACATTTTTTTATGGGTATTGTTTTTTATGACTCCTGTTCAAACTCACCTGTTCCTACTGAGCTATTGGATGACTTGTATTAGACATGGCCCTCTCAGATGATTGTAATATCACAGTTTGCTATTTATATCCCTACCTTCATTGGGAACTCAACATGATACCTATACTTCTTATCTATTATGCCCCTCTTAAATTGTTTTGAGGTATGTTATTTGGTTCTAACGTTGTTACATATTGTACAAATACAGCATTTGTTCAAGAGATGAGATGATGGCGACAGACCTTATATATGGATTATTTTGTGACAAGTGGAGCAAGTGGAGAAATATAGATCTCTCTCCATTATTTTGTGAAACTGTAAAGAAGTGCTACTAAATGTGTTCTTTTATAGATCTTCTGGAGTGTCCCTTTCTTTTTTTTTCCTCTAATCAGGGACCCTCTAGTGGACTCCTGGTTAGGGATTTATATGGGAAATCTAAAAATCAATATAGTTGTTTTCGCTATTACATTGCTCTCTGTCACTTATTGTTTCATAAGTGTCATGATGATATAGCAGTAGTTTGTGGCCATCATCTTGCTTCAAATGGTTTTCTTAATGTTTCTTGAATAACAAACTGTTTCAACAGATAGAAGCTATACTGGATTACAGTCTAATCCTACGTACATTGTTTTTACTTATTCATTCAGTGATTTGAGGTACACTGCATCTTCAAAGTATCACACACATAGCTTAATATAACTAAACACAATTGATAGTAACAAGCCTTCAGACAAACATTCTTCTTATGCACATCAGACAAATATCCCAGATTCATGGTATAAACACTATAAGAGTATCCTAACATAGGTTTACATGATCTTTCTTCTCACTACATACTGTTCTCCTCTTAGTTCCTAACTTATTAAAGTCTAGTCCTTAAGGGGTGAAGAGAGCAAGTCAGTAAGCTAAACGGCCACAGGTGTCATTCTGCAGTAAACCAGCTGCCCAGTAGGGAAGAAATTAAAACACCCATTGATTTAAATTGAGGTCTTTAAACATGTGAATGCTACAGAGGTCTCCTACACATTGCAACTGTCTCTCTAGCATTCCAGGGGTTAAAAATCTCAATGAAAAGGGGCGTGTCCTGACCTCTGAAGATGGCTGATGCATGATGTGAGAATTCTGTGTCGTGAGGGCCTAATCTTCTACGCAAAACAGATAAAAGCACGTAACCCTCATATTTGGTCCGGAGAAATACTTGAGACTGTATGATGGGCAAGAAAAAAGGCCAATCTCAGGCAGCATCCCCCATAAAACAGTTATTGCAGCCTATTGCCAAACAACTGTGTCCTATATCGTGCCATTACTACAGCAGCAAGAAGACATAACTAACGCTATCATGACGATTACTAACCCTGTTGATAATACACTGAACACAGATTTACAGGCAATCGGAGGAAATACCCTTCCAGGTAGTGATATACCCAAGGATACCCTGCTCCGACTTCTAGAGGATTTACCCTCTAAAGCGGACCTATTAACCTCAGCAGAGGATATCAAAATGTCGCTCAGGAATGAGATATCATCTCTTCATTCAGACCTGAAGCAGATCCACCAACGAGTGGCCTACTTGGAAGAGGAGTGGAATGTCACTTCAGACTATGTCACTAACGTGGAACGAACTGTAGCCGAGCAGAGAGAGACATTATTAACCAACTCACCAACCGCATAGACAACCTGGATAATGGGGGTCGTCGTTACAATATCGAATAAAAAAATCTACCTGAAACAATCCCTCCAAACAACCTACGATCCACTCTGCATAATCTCTTCAGGCAAATGATTGAAAACTCACCCTTCAGCAAACTCCACATTGAGTACACAGGGCATTGTGTTCCAAAGAAAAAGGGACTCCTAGAGATGTTGTCATCTGTTTGCAGAGATTTTAAATTAAAGAGTTGATTATGCAGCGAAGCAGAGAAAGAGGCATTGTCCAGTGTGCGGGAGCTAACATCCAACTTTATAACGATTTATCTCTAAACACACTGAAACAGAGAAGGGCAGTTAAAAACCTTACTATCTCCAACAACTTCAAATTAAATATAGATGGGGCTTCCCCTTTTTTCTGACAGTGAATCATAATGGAACTCCAGTCTCTCCCACAGAAATTCCAACATTTTGTATGTCCCTGGGGATTCCACCTCCACCAGAAATTGCCAACATGGAAACCTCAGTTCCACCAAAACCTCTAAGACATACAGAAGGATCTCCTGAAATGGCTGCAGTGAAGAAGAAGCAAAGGAGACTGGAGATGTCCCCTTCTCCAGCTCGGGCAACAGCTACGGAATGGACTTGAACTTTCTATTATATGGGCTGACATTCCATATCCCCAGAGTCTACTGGACTCATCACTGAGGATTCCCAGTACAATGGTTTGATGGGATGTTACTTATTTTTCTCCTTATTTTGCATTTGTTATTACTCTACTTAGCTAGTTTACTACGTGCATACAATACATCACATAATTATTTATGTATTATTTGGTTAATGCTAGTTGCATTGCAATTTAAATGCTATTCTGAAACATTTAGATTTAGGTAAGACTAACATCTCAGTGAAGTTATACAAAAGAAGAGTCTTACTGATATGTGCTTTGTTACTACTGTTTTAATGTCAGGTCTATCAGGGATAGATGAGAATCTAAAATTTCAGAGCATTAATATAGAATAGACACTAAAGACTTTGTCTGAGTTTGTCCATTGGGTATGGAGGGATATGTAGTCTGGCGTTACTGTCTGATAGTGTCTCCCTCTGGCACCTGACGGATCAACACTCTGTCATTGTCTGTACACTGACCCATAATATATTTTGCAGAGTTCGACTATGTTAGACATTCTTCCCTCTTGCTATTAACTTGTTATGCCCAGATCATTCCCTGACTCATTGTTTGATATGAGGCTGCAGTTACCTTAATGACAGCTCTGTCTCTTCATATGTACACCTAGCATGTGATCTATTTCTGTTATGTAATTTTAAGATACCACCAGTCATTAGACACATTTTTTTATGGGTATTGTTTTTTATGACTCCTGTTCAAACTCACCTGTTCCTACTGAGCTATTGGATGACTTGTATTAGACATGGCCCTCTCAGATGATTGTAATATCACAGTTTGCTATTTATATCCCTACCTTCATTGGGAACTCAACATGATACCTATACTTCTTATCTATTATGCCCCTCTTAAATTGTTTTGAGGTATGTTATTTGGTTCTAACGTTGTTACATATTGTACAAATACAGCATTTGTTCAAGAGATGAGATGATGGCGACAGACCTTATATATGGATTATTTTGTGACAAGTGGAGCAAGTGGAGAAATATAGATCTCTCTCCATTATTTTGTGAAACTGTAAAGAAGTGCTACTAAATGTGTTCTTTTATAGATCTTCTGGAGTGTCCCTTTCTTTTTTTTTCCTCTAATCAGGGACCCTCTAGTGGACTCCTGGTTAGGGATTTATATGGGAAATCTAAAAATCAATATAGTTGTTTTCGCTATTACATTGCTCTCTGTCACTTATTGTTTCATAAGTGTCATGATGATATAGCAGTAGTTTGTGGCCATCATCTTGCTTCAAATGGTTTTCTTAATGTTTCTTGAATAACAAACTGTTTCAACAGATAGAAGCTATACTGGATTACAGTCTAATCCTACGTACATTGTTTTTACTTATTCATTCAGTGATTTGAGGTACACTGCATCTTCAAAGTATCACACACATAGCTTAATATAACTAAACACAATTGATAGTAACAAGCCTTCAGACAAACATTCTTCTTATGCACATCAGACAAATATCCCAGATTCATGGTATAAACACTATAAGAGTATCCTAACATAGGTTTACATGATCTTTCTTCTCACTACATACTGTTCTCCTCTTAGTTCCTAACTTGTTCTTCTTCTCTATTTCCTCTCACATAAAACAATACTTACTGGTTGTATCCCAGGCCAATACCAAAATGATTGGCAAGTCCCTTTATGAGCTTCCACAATCTCTTGTAGGTTTACCACTAGAGATCCCCTGCGACACACCTCTGTCCCCTAAAACACTTAAATTTTCATACTTAGCTCTCCCTTGGCCCGACTGGCCGTAGGCATTCTCCGTTTCTGGGAACTATACTATACTGTCATGTATAAAGACACACAAGATTTGATATCATCCCAAATGTCTGACTTTTTCTCTTTTAATGACACTGCAGATATTTAAGCACCAAGACTAAGGGAAATATACAAGGTACCCTTATTAGTATTAACTCCCACAAAAAAACGGGAGAGATGGAAACGTACTCAATTACTAATCAACACTATCATGAAACTCTCACTGAAACACAAATCCTCATTAAATTCCTCAGAACTAACAGAACTGGAGAATGCCAAGAATGAGCTAAATACTATTGTACAGCAGCAAACTATCAAATCTCACATTGGGTCACTATGTATCTGGGAACAAATGTGGTAAGTTTATCGCACGATTAGTTAAAACACAAAGATGGACGACCGGAGTCACGCAAATACATATAATGCCGATTCCTCAACCAAAGACTACTCCCAAAATGCAGAAGCCTTTAGAGACTTCTATATGGATCGCTATAACATTCCTCCAAACTCACACTTGTCCACCTCTGAATACATATAAAAAATGTCACACTTCCTAGCAAAAGGCTAATTGTCCCAAACTATCAAATAATGACATTCATGCTCTGGAAGCCATAATCTCAAGAGAAAAATTGTTTTGGCTATCAAATCTATGAAAGTAGGGAAGAGCCCGGGCCCAGATGGTTTCTCGTTCTTTAATTTTTGCACATTTCAGGACTCACTGTTTCCATTCCTGATGAGATTGTTTAATGCTGTTATTTTGGGAAAACATTTCCCTAAACAAGCGTTGGCTTCACATATCACAGTCATATCTAAACCTAACAAAGATCCAATGTTATGTAGCAATTATCGTCCAATATCACTGTTAAATGTGGATCTAAAGATCTATGCTAAAATCTAGGCATCTAGTTTAAGCCCTCTGCTACCCAAATTGATACATCCAGACCAATCTGAATTTGTGCCACATAGGGAAGCCAAACACAATACAGCTACAGCCATTTCCCTTATCCATAGGGCACTTAGGGAGAAAATACCTACGATCTTTCTTTCAACGAACATGGAAAAAGCATTTCGCAGAGTAAACTGAAATTATATCTCTGGGGTTCTAAATTACCATGGACTTGGACCAATCATGCGTACGAGCATCATGAGTTTATACTCAGCTCCTTCAGCTTCTGTAGTAGTAAATGGGACACTTTCACACCCTTTTGATATAGCTAATGGAATGCATAAGGGTTGCCCTCTTTCACCCCTTATCTTTATCCTTACTCTCAAACCTTTCTTTAACCTAGTCAGAAATAACCAACACATTCAAGGATTAAAAGCAGGACAGCATATTTTTAAAATAGCAGCATTTGCGGATGAAGTAATTTATTTCATTTCTAATCCCACCCACTCTTTAACACATCTCTTGAGAAATCTAGAGCAGTATTGTCTTCTCTCTCAACCAAAATAGACTTTACTATATCAGAAATTCTGAACATAAACTTATCTAAGTTAGAGACCACTTCTCGTCACAAAAAATATCAATTTCATTGGGCTGAATCAGGTATCACTTATCTAGGTATTAAATTGTCCCCCTCACTCTCTTCTCTTCCTGATATTAACTTTTCTCCCCTCCTTACAAATATGACCAAAGATCTTGAAAGATGGGATTTTCCCTATATATCGTGAATGGGTAGGATCAATATAATTAAGATGATGATACTCCCAAGGGTCCTGTACCTTCTTAATGCAATCCCATTGAGCATCCTGACCTCCCTTCTAAATCATATCACCTCTAAGGTTTCTTCTTTTATTTGGTCACATAAGAAAAAGGCTTATCTTAGCGATCCTGCAAGAACCAAGAGACAAAGGCGGATTAGCTCTGCCTAATTTTCACACATATTATCAGTCCTCCAAGCTAGCAAAATTATTTGATCTTAATCTCTCTTCTCCCCCTAGGTGAATTTATACATGTGCATCTGAGATAGGCAATCTGGGTCCTCCTCAATCGATTTAGATCTCTTCTACTAAATTGATCTCTGTTATACGTATCCAGTTCTATCCACATGCAGTGTTAATCACTCCTTACAACTGTCTCCTTATACTTCTCCTCTTAAATCTATAGTGGGCAATTCTGACTTCCCTCTAGGCGTTAACAACCCGAGCCAACTATCTGAAAACATAAACAAGTGGATACTATTGCCTGTATGACAGATGATCAAGGTCATTTAAGGGAACCAAATGGATTACATTTGGTTGGAACTGGGATTTCCCTCTCTTCATTGGTTCCTATCTAGTCAAGTCTCTCACTGGCTAAGGACGGAACAAACAAAAGGCTCTTACCTTGGAGCTGTGACTAAATTTGAGGCCTGTTTCTTGACTCCACTGCCAAACTTCAAACCCTTATCCAATACAAGTTGCTGATCTCTCCTACTCTTCTAGTTAAGCACTATTTCTCTGTCCTATGGGAACACGAACTTGGTTTCACAATTATACCTTTGCACTGGAGTTCGATCTTTCACAGTGTCTCTAAAAATGCAAGAGATATTAAGATGCGCAAACTCAACTACAAGATCATTACGAGATGGTATATGACACCTTATAAGCTGTCACTTATTTACGACTCAGCATCCCCTCTATGCTAGATATGTGAATTGGGTGTGGGGGATCATCACCATATTTGGTGGTCATGCCGTGTCATTAAACCGTTGTGGCCCCAAATAGTCAGCGCTATTAATATTGTTTTGTCCCTTGACCTCCTAACAGATCCTTTGCTTTGTCTTTTCTATTATCTTTGTCATCTGTCATCAAACATCACAGCCCAACAATGGAATTTGTAGTACTTTAATGTAGCAAAATCTCTTATACCCAGATATTAGAAATCTAAAAAAATGCCCCTCTATTTCGGGATGGCGTAACGGAGTAGACGCCTATCTTGATATGGAATGTTGTCATAGGATCGTTTGCGACTCTCTCAACATCTATTATTCCATTTGGTCTAGTTGGCATCAAGACTCTACTCATGCTTCTGCAAATGCATCCTAATAATAAACCTTGGCGTCTTACTATCTATATACTTGCATACTGGGAGACCTTGACATGGGTGAAATACTTCATGGCACTGAGTGAATTACTCAGTACCTGCATTGTGCAGTTTTCCTGGTGGTCCTGCGGAGCCGACACACATTTACTTTAATCTTCTCTTTCCTACTTTATCCCCCCTTTTTTCTTACCTTTCTAGTTTCTCTGATTTTCTTCATCTTTTCCTCGTCTTCGATTTCCCTTCTCCTCTCCTTATATCTTCTTCTTCAAATATAATTCATTTAGACGATTTGTCATTTTTCAAACTCTTCACCGATATATTACTATCTGAACTTAGTAATACCTGAGATCTTTAGTTTGTGAATGTTCATACCTGACCTTGAGATTTACATCCTGCTAAACTGTTCCCAAGGTCAATACACTTTACCTCAAATTCTTATACAAATCTGCCATATTTTCAGTACATGTAGCAGTTTATGTTCGCTGTTTCTGAATGATGTACTTTTGATAATTTGTTTTTGCAAAGACACCTACTTGTATGTAACTTTATTTAGTTGTTTTTCAACTCTGTATCATCCTTTAAATTCAATAAACTTCAAAAAAAAATCTCAATGAAATGGATTTTGGGGAATCTATATTTGTTCCCCATAGTGCAGTTGGTTGGCATAAAAATTTAACCTCTTTAGCTTACTGAATTGAACCTTAAAGGTTGGTTTTAACCCTTTGAGTATCAAAACTTTGATGTGTGATGTGCATACCCTGGCACCAAAATGGCTAAATTAAGAATTTGATTATGGTTTTTACAATATTTATTTAGGGTTAACACATGGATCCTCAAAGACAGGGGATGAGGGAGACGAGATAGAGGGTTGAGAGTGAGAATGACTGGTCTAAATCGATGTGGGTTAGACAGTAGTTGGCAGTGCAAAGAGGAGACAGACGGATGGGAAAGGTTAGATAGGTACAAACAGATTCCCCAAAAGCACATAGAAAGCAGCAGGTTTGGGATCTCTACCTGTAAACCCCCTTGTATGTTCCTCTAGTATAGGGCTGAGTGGGATAATTATTCACTAGGTAAGAGATGGGGTAGCTAAACCTTTCCACTGTGCAAGAAGGAAGTTATTCAGCTAAAACTGTGTTGGGCTGGTGAAAAGGAAGGTGTCAGATAAATCAAACAGACTTGGTCAATATTGCAGGGCTAACCTTTCACAGAGTGGGAGCTAGGGAGAGGTGAGGCAGACTTGGCCAATATTGCAAGGCTAACGCTGCACTGAGTGAGAGCTTGGGAGAGATGAGGCAGACTTGGCCAATACTGCAGAGCTAACTCTGCACTGAGTGAGAGCTTGTTAGGGATGAGACAGACTTGGCCAATATTGCAGGACTAACCCTGCAATGAGTGGGAGCTAGGGAGGCATGAGGCAGACTTGGCCAATATTGCAATGCTAACCCTGCACTGAGTGGGGGCTAGGGAAGGATGAGACAGACTTGGCCAATATTGCAGGGCTAACCCTGCACTGAGTGAGAGCTAGGGAGAGATGAAGCAGACTTGGCCAATACTGCAGAGCTAACCCTGCACTGAGAGGGAGCAAGGGAAGGATGAGACAGACTTGGCCAATATTGCAATGCTAACCCTGCACTGAGTGGGGGCTAGGGAAGGATGAGACAGACTTGGCCAATATTGCAGGGCTAACCTTGCACTGAGTGGGGGCTAGGGAAGGATGAGACAGACTTGGCCAATATTGCAGGGCTAACCCTGCACTAAGAGGGAGCAAGGGAAGGATGAGATTTGGCCATTGTGAGCCATTCAGGGGGAGATTCTCTGATCTCCCCAACTGATCCATGACTGTATGGCCCACTGGGTGATACCCAATCCCTTGATAGGACGACCAGCCCTTGGTCTTCCACTTGCCAGTGTCTCAGTCAAAGCCACCATCAGAAATCATAAGGCCTGAGACAAGTGCAAGTGACAGGGACCCCACAATAGGTACAATGCCCTATTCACTCTCTCCTATATTTAAATGGGGTTTTTAACTGCTTGAATGCTAAAGGGGTCTCCAATGATTTGTGTAGCTAAATGTTGGAGATCTTGCTAGCATGCTAGGGGTTAAACACCTTATTTAAATCAGTGTGTATTTTGGAAATTATTTTCCCTATTGCAGTTGGTTTGCACCAAAATTGATCCAATGGGCCTTGTGTGTAAAGGCAAAGTAGATCAGTTACAAGTAAAACTAACTGTACAACAGATAAAAATAAAAAGATCTCTCTAGCATTCTAGGGGTTGAAAGCCCAATTTAAATAAAAGTGCATTTTGGAAATATTAACCCCCCCACACACACACAGTGTAGATGGTTTGCTCCAGAATTGCGCAACTTTAACCCTTTGAGTGCCAGAGGGGATCAAAATGCATTGCTCTGCAAAGCATTGCACATCCCTCTGGCACTTTAAGGGTTAAGATCATTTGGTTTATGCTGCTGACAACAAAGTCATAAGAGCTTGCAAACTAATGTATTGTGCAGTGTTCACCCTTCTGGCACTCAAAGGGTTGAAGTCAGTGTTGTGCAATTCTGGAAAAAAGCATCTGAACTGTGAGGGACAAATTCACATTGTCAAAATGCACAATAATATAAATAGGGCTTTTAACCCCTAGAATGCTACAGAGGTGTTTTACTCCACTTTGCCTTTATACACAACTATGAGATGGGCATAGGGGACAAGCAATGGCACAATGAGGGAAAGGCATAAGGGAGCAAAGATAGACAACAGACTGGCATATGGGGCAATTAATTGGTAGTATAGGAGAAACAGAGACACAAAACGGACAATGTGAGATCAGATAATTAAATGGGGGGGGGGCGCAAAAGAGAGGTACCAGAGAAGCAAATGGAGCATAGGTGGGGCACAAAATAGAACAAGGTAGAAGGTCACATATTAATCACACTACCTGATCTGAGATTCACACTTACTGGAGTAGAGGCTGAGAGTACAGGAAGGAAGCACGTGTGATGTAAAGTCCTCACCAGATCACCTGACTCACAGGAGGGGAGGTCCTCCTATTGGGACCCAGGCAACTGGGGCAGGAAGGCAAAGGGAACTAGGCAGTGCTCAGCAGCTCACAAGTCACCACTGAACAGGCAGCTAAACAGTGAGTTTGCAGTGGGACTGGTTCCAGGCTGATCTCTATTTGCAGTTGGGAGTAGCTCCAGAATGATCTTTGTTTGCAGTGGGACTGGCTCTATATTGATCTCTGTTTGCAGTGGGACTAGCTCCAGAATGATCTCTGTCTGCAGTGGGAGTGTCCACATACTGATCTCTGTTTGCAGTGGGACTAGCTCCCGACTGATCTCTGTCTGCGGTGGGACTGGCTCCAGACTGATCTCTGTTTGCAGTGGGATTGGATCCAGGCTGGTCTCTTTTTACAGTGGAATTGGCTGTAGACTGATCTCTGTTTGCAGTGGGACTGGATCCAGACCGGTCTCTTTTCACAGTGGAATTGGCTGCAGACTGATCTCTGTTTGCAGTGGGTCTGGATCCAGACCGGTCTCTGTTTACAGTGGAAATGGCTACAGACTGATCTCTGTTTGCAGTGGGACTGATTCCAGACTGATCTCTGTCTGCAGTGGGACTAGCTCCAGACCCACGTCATTTTGCAGTGGGACTTGATACAGACTGATCTCTGTTTACAGTTGGACTGGTGCCAGACTGATTACTGTTTGCAGTGGTACTGGTTCAAGACTGATCTCTGTTTGCAGCAGAAACTGAATCCAGACCTGTTTATGTTTGCAGTGGTACTGGCTCCATGCTGATCTCTGTCTGCAGTGGGACTAGCTCCAGATTGATCTCTGTTTTCAGTGGGACTAGCTCCAGGCTGATCTCTGTTTGCAGTGGGACTGGCTCTAGACTGATTTTGTTTGCAGTGAGAATGGCTCCGGACTGATCTCTGTTTCCAGTAGTAATTGCTCCAGATCCAGGGGAGGGCTGGCCTGGGGTCAAGGGGGCAGTTGCCCCCTGGGCCGGTCATATGTCTGGGCTGGTGGGCCACTGCTCCTCACTAAATCTCCCAATTGCTGCTGTAAATGGAGCTACACTAGTGATACCAGAGAGTTTACTATTGAAATGTAGCTACACAAATCAAACCACAGAGGAACAATCCAAATGGAGCTAAACTAGTAGCATAAACCATTTCTCTTGTAAGCTCTATAGTAGTGGGCTTGAACGATATAGAAATGGGCCACTTGAATGTATTTGCCTCTTGGGCCATAAGTTGCCAGCCCTCCCCTGTCCAGATACACCTCTGTTTACAGTGGGACCGGCTCCAGACCGATCCCTCTTTACAGTAAGACTGGTGCCAGACTGATTACTGGCTGCAGTGGTACTGGTTCCAGATTGACCTCTGCAGTGAAACCTGGCTCCAGACTGGTCTCTGTTTGCAGTGGGACTGACTCCAGACTGATCTCTGTTTGCAGTGGGACTGGTGCCAGACTGATCTGTGTTTGCAGTGGGGCCGGCTCCAGACTGATCTCTATCTGCACAGGGGCTAGCTCCAGACGGATCTCTGTTTACAGTGGGACTGGCTCCAGGCTGATCTCTGTTTGCAGTGGGACTGGCCCCAGATTTATCTTTCTTGTAGTGGGAATGGCTACAGATTGATCTCTGTCTGCAGTGGAACTGGCTCCAGACTGATCTCTGTCTATAGTGGGACTAGCTCCAGATTTATCAGTGGGACTGGCTCCAGACCGGTCTCACTCCTGATTACAGAACTCATACACCTGTCCATAGCCTACTTATGCCCGGGACTTTCCTACTCTCCCCACCCTCGGATGGTCTGTGCTCAGAGTCCTAGTACCTGTGTATCAAGCTTACCTGTAATTCCTGATTCCTGTTGTGACCCTTGCCTGAACTCTGTGTATCCGAATATCTGGCTTCCTGACCTTGGCTTTGTCTGTGACCTCTCTTCTTGTTCATGCGATCTGACTGTTTGCTCCAGTCTTCTGTTCGACCCTTTTTGTATCTACTCTGGCTAGCCTGACCACTCTCTTTATATCTCCAGTTTGTTTCGACTCCTTGTGTACCGATTTCGGCTCGACTACGACTCTCCGCTTCTCGACTCACTCTAGGTACCGACTATCTGTTTGTTCGACTACCTTTGTACCAGACCCGGCTATCCTTCGACTCCCCACCTGTCTATGACCCTGTGCAGTCGACATCAATTATGTTCGACTCCTAGTCAACTCCAGCTTATCTTCGACTCTCCAGTATCTGCCTCTGCAGATTGTAGTCGACTAGCAGCATAACATTACTGTCGGCTAACTTAAAGACTCTTGCTCTCTGCTCTCCGACTCCTGGCCTTCTGCTATAGGGTTCCAACTCGTAGCCTGTAGGTTATCATCCTCATTCACCCATTCCTTGTCTGGCTGAGAGAACTGTGATAGACTGGCTCCTGACTGCTATCTGTCTGCAGTGGGACTGTCCCCAGACTGATCTCTGTCTGCAGAGGGACTGGCTTCAGGCTGATCTCTGTCTGCTGGGGGACTGGCTCCACACTCATCTCTGTTTGCAGTAGGACTGGCTCCAGACTCATCTCTGTCTGCAGTAGGACTGGTTCCAGACTCATCTCTGTCTCAGTGAGATTGAATCCAGACTGAGCTCTGTTTGTAGTGGGACTGGCGCCAGTCTGATCTCTGTTTGCAGTGGGAATGGCTACAAATTGATCTCTGTCTGCAGTGGGACTGTCTCCAGACTTATCTCTGTCTTCAGTGGGACTGGCTTCAGACTGATGTCTATTTAGAGTGGAACTGGCTCTAGACTGCAGTGGTACCTCATAAATTGTTAGTAGGGATGTCAGATAATTTCTTTAAAAAGGGACACAAAAACAAAATGCATGCTCCAGGCCTGCTTTGATTATTATTTCCAGGGTCAACACTAATTTTTTAGGAGTCCTAAGGAAACGAAAAATCAGATGTCACCCATCTCCTTGTCTAATACATGTTGAGGGATTTAATTTAGCACAAACTGAAGCAACAAACCCAACATATGTTGATTTTATTGTTTTTGTACATTATCATGGTGTAACATTTAAATAAAGTTAGCTAGATTTCAATGGAGGGTTTCTGGTATATCTATATGTAGCAGAAACACATATCTATGCAGGACTTCATTATATAGAAGTTATCTATATAATTACTGTATGTAACAAAAACATATCTAGGTAGGTATGGTGTGTAATGGAAGAACTTGCCAATTTAGGTTCCTTTAAGCAGCAGCCACGTATATCTGCATAATTGCTTTATGTAACAGAAGAGGTTGTACATAGGTAGGAGTCCACCTTACAGCAATCAAGTATATATTTAATTACTATGTGTAAATGAAGGACTTCCCCAGGTAGGAGCCTATCTTACAGCAAATCAAGTGTATCTGTATATACTGTGTGTAATGGAGTACCTCTCTTAGTAGGAGTCCTTTATTCAGCAGTGAGGCAGGAGGTATGGAGTGGCAGGTGGGAAGATAATTGGATGGTTATGAGATGCAGAAGGTGGTGGTGGTGATGAGAGGCAGATGGTGATGAGAATCAAGGGGCTGATGAAAGGCAGAGGTAGTGGTGGTGGTGATAAGAGCCAGAGACAGGGGTAGGGAGGTTTGGGTTGCAGCAGATGGGTTTGGCAGGAGGTAATGGGAATTAGTAAAACCTGGGGTGAGGGGAAGCAGGGGGATGTGAAGAAGAAGATAGTAGCCTATCCTACAGATGTCAGGTGTATCTATACATACTGTGTGTAACAGAAGTGTCTATCTTAGTAGGAGTCCTTTATTCAGCAGTGAAACAGGAGCTATGGAGTGGCATACTTGGCAAAAGGATGATTATTTGTTGCAGAAGGTGGTGGTGGTAATAAGAGGCAGAGGGTGATGAGAATCAAGGGGCTCATGAAACGCAGAGGTAGTGGTGGTGATAATAGGCAGAGATGGGGGTGGGGAGCCATGAGTTGCAGCAATTGGGCTTGGCAGGAGGTAATGGGAATTAGTAAAACCTGGGGTGAGGGGAAGAAGGGCATGTGAAGAAGAAAGGCATTTTTAAGGGGAGGCAGAGACTGATGATGTGGAGGGGAAGCAAACCCCATTTCCTTGGAACACCTATACCAGGGCAGCTCAAGTATTCTCAACAGTGGGTCACATGGCTTTAAATGTATTTGTAGAAAAAAAATATGTTGTAGGGTTTATCCCCCTGAGTAAAACAAGGGTACTCCCACTGCTGAAAGGTGTTTCATTCAAAAGTTATTAATTTTCAAAGCTGAATTTTTTAGGTGCAATATCACAGTGGCCTGGAATTGTACAGTGGAGCTGTTGCTACACGATCCCATGGACAGCTCTGGTCCGGGGACCATAAATCTCCATAGGATGGTGTAGCAACAGCGCCACTGTACAATTTCAGGCCACTGAGATATTGCACCTAAAAAATTCAAGTTTGAAAATTAATAACTTTTGAATGAAACACCTTTCAGCAGTGGAGTACGCTTGTTTTACTCAGGGGGATAAACCCTACAACATATTTTTTTTTACATTTTAAGTATTACTATCCCTTTAAAAATATATGTACTGTCAGTTCAAGTCTGACGTTTCAGTCCCTCTTGGGACTTTCTTCAGGGACAACAACTGTTGCAGCAGTGCAGTACCCCACAATAAACTGGACACCTATGGTTGCAATTTTTCCCATATAGCAATGCAGCATGCATTTTTAAAATTAACAATCTTAAAAATGAATCTCTTGTGTTACTGGAGTCAAAAAATTATCCTTTCAGTGCCAGATGATAAATACCCATTAAATCTCTACCATGTTATTTGTACCTTTCATTAAATCCTTGATAAATCACCTATAAAATATTAGGATTGCCCTGAAAATTCCAGACTGCATGATAGAGTTGACTTGAGCAAAAAGATATTGAGAACCACTTTAATAATCAACAGGTCTTATACAGGAAGAAGCAACAAGCACTTCTAGAGAAAACCAACTGAACTATGGAGGGGGGTTAAGGCTTCCCAATGATTTCAAAATGAGTTTTAACCCCATCATTTCTAGAGAGGTCTCCATTGAATTGAAAAGCAATACTTTAAAGAACTCTTTCTTATTCAAGGGTATAAAAGCCCCATTGAAATCAAGGGGAATGTTGATAATATTTTATTTGTCCCCTAAAATGCAGTTAGTTTTCTCCAGAACTGCTGATCTTTTTGCTTTCTGCATACAGCTGTAAATGTGTTTTCTGATTTGTGGAAACCTGTGTAAGTAGTGCGATATTCGCAATGAATATCATACAAATGTTTATTAACATGCAAAGATAACACAAAATGAAAGACATAAGTATAAACAGTCTAGACTAAAATGTCAATATCACAAAGACAAAATGGCTAGTTATAATTTAAAGGGATAGTAATGTTTCAAAATAAAAGCAGCTCCAATTAATCTTCATAGTTTTTGGGCCATGGAGAGTGTTATTTCAATACTGTCAGAGTTGTAGTTCAAGAGTAATTGAATGATAAAGTATCCCCCTCCCACCCATTTTACTGATGTAACACTGCTCACCTCAGAGAAGCAAGACTGTCTGGATGGATCACCGAGAAGGACAATCTTCAGTGAGCATAAGGAAAATCCTGACAAAACTGTCAAGGGGGGGCATGGCTTTCCTTATGCTCACAGTAAGAAGATTGTCCCTTATTGCGACCTGTCTGGTCAAGAGACCAGATTCCACATCTGAGGGGAGGCGGCTTACACTAGGTAAAAGGGGTGTAAGGGGGATACTTTATCATTCAATTACTCTTGAACTACAACCCTGACAGTTTTGAAATGACACTCTCCATGGCTCAAATACTATAAAGATTAATTGGAGCTGCTTTTATTTTGACACATTACTATCCCTTTAAGCACACAGATAAGTGAACACAGGAATCAGTGATCATCTGAACTATATACCATTTTGTTGTATTCCTACAAAAGTAATAAAGATCTGAGCTTCGTTGTATCCCATGTTGGAAAACAAATACAACAAGAGCATCCATTTAAAGGAACACTAACACAAAAAAGTAAACTTACAGCTAGCATATGTAAAAATGAATTATTAATGGTACATCCCAAAAATATAATCCTAAGCTTGCTTTTACTGCATGTGTAAATTATCTTGTTCAAAAAGAGAAATAATATAAATGAACAGCAAACTTTTTTTATGAAAACTTTCTATAGCATTTCCTGCTCAGTAAGTTGAGAGGGGTTGATTTATTCAAAAGTTTTAACCATTCAAACTGTCAGGAAGAAAATAAAAGTTTCATCACTTCCTGACACTTGAACACTTTGACAGTTTGTTCACATTCTATGGAGAACTGTTGTCAGTGAGTCGTCTGTCTCATAAAATGCAGTAGAATAACTGTCTAAAGCCAGGAGCTCGACTCTATTATGTATGGTAAAACACTTGGTAATGTATTGTGTGACAAATGAAATTGCGGTGTGTGTGTGTTAGTGATGGTGTATAAATGTAATGGGTGTACAAAAGTGGAATATGTGTTGGTGGAATGCAATTTGGTAGTCTCCCCTTCTCAATACCATACTACCTCTCTCTAATGCATGCACCTCACTGTCACTGTCTCTGTCTATCCTCTGCTACATGGCCCTGTGCTGAAGCTCAATTAATGTCCAAACACAGCAACATATGTCAGTTATTTTAAGGTGTATATATAGTAGTTTGAGCTGAAATTGTGATGTTATGTGTTGACTGACTTGGATTTGAACTAGCTTTGACAATATTAAATGCTGAGCATTAGCTATTTTGCTTTGGTTGTACTACCTCTCAGAGTATATTGCATTACACATCTACATGTGCTAATGAAATTTAGCTGCAATGCACAATAAAAGTCTGTGTGCATTTGTTCAGTCTACACTCATAGTTCAGCCTACGGATAGCGTTCTAGAATATACCTGGAGCAAATGTATGTTCGCCATTCAGTATTTTTTAAAATTATTCATATTACTAGTGTAGAAGCCTGTGTACAAGGGCCCAGCATTCTGTGCATTCAGGCAGACTCTTCTGCACACGATTGTGCTTTCGGGCAGTCTACCACACATGACTGCATCTAACAAGGTGTAAAAGCCTGCGTACAGGGGCCCAGCATTCTGTGCATTCAGGCAGACTCTTCTGCACACGATTGTGCTTTCGGGCAGTCTACCACACATGACTGCATCTAACAAGGTGTAAAAGCCTGCGTACAGGGGCCCAGCATTCTGTGCATTCAGGCAGACTCTTCTGCACACGATTGTGCTTTCGGGCAGTCTACCACACATGACTGCATCTAACAAGGTGTAAAAGCCTGCGTACAGGGGCCCAGCATTCTGTGCATTCAGGCAGACTCTTCTGCGCACGATTGTGCTTTCGGGCAGTCTACCACACATGACTGCATCAAACAAGGTGTAAAAGCCTGCGTACAGGGGCCCAGCATTCTGTGCATTCAGGCAGACTCTTCTGCGCACGATTGTGCTTTCGGGCAGTCTGCCACACATGACTGCATCAAACAAGGTGTAAAAGCCTGCGTACAGGGGCCCAGCATTCTGTACATTCGGGCAGTCTCTACTGCACATGACTGCATCGGACAAACATATATCTGGCCTTTTATATTATAGTATATGCAATATATCCGAGTCGGTATAAGGTTTGACTATTAGGGTGAGTGTGACCAAGTGCCTGAATGTGATTATTTGAGTGTGAGGAGTAGCATAGATGCTATGAGGAAATATGTTATGAGAATGGCTTAGCTTTCAAGAGAAGTAGTTATAAACTAGGCAAGAAAGGTGAATGGCATGTCTGGATTCAGATGTCAGCCAGTTTAGTTATTTAAACAAGTCAAGTGATGGATAGTGTAATTACACTGGAGAACAAAGCAGAATAGTGAATTATACAGTGTGTTGCATTTACAAAAATGTATTAGTGGCACAGAAGCATGTACTATATTCCTGCAGCTGATGACTGGCATTAAAGCATAACTTTCATCCAATATAAAGTCGCACTGCAATAATTATGGAAATTACACCTCAGATGTATCAGATTATAAAGAAATCCTTTATTTTAGGATACTGACGGTCAGGTTATTGCAATTGTAGGGCTTTTTACGGTTGAGTAAAATAAGGGTACTACCACTGCTGAGATTCATATTTCTAGAGTCATGACAGTTTAAACATGTGCTTTTTTACATAAACAGTGTCCTGGTCAAATTCCAATTAGTTATTTTGTTACATTCTATTTGAGAGAAACAGTTCTCCATAGAATGTGATTGAAACTGCTGAGTCATGCTGTTAGTTAGAACTTTCAGGAAGTAAACTCACATCAAATTCACTTCCTGATTATTTGAATAATACAACTGAGAGCGGTGTGAGTGCCCTTGTTTTATACAACAGCAAAAGCTATATAAATTATAGGCTTTCGTAAAACTTTGGCCATTTTGTCAGTGTTTAAAAACAATTTTAGTTTTAGTGATCCATCTTTACTTTAGAGACCTCATCTTGTAATACTACCTTGAGTCAGGGCCGGATTTGCAATAAGGTAGAGTAGGCACCTGCCTACAGGCGCATTCCGCAGAGGGATGCCTGTCATTGAGATACTTTTTTGGCTTGCTTTTTTTTATTTTTTATTAGCCTTTTAATCAGCCTTGCCAGTCACCCCTGCCCCCCACTTGGCGCCCGCAACAACATGGAGAGGAGAGGACTGTGCCTTCTTCGGCTCCCTTGTTACCTTTGGCTCCTTAGTAATAATGCAGAGTGCTGGGAGATGACATCATCTCCCAGAACTCTGCATTACAGACCATGCGGGAGCTCCAGCAGCTACAGCTCTATGCCAAAGCAGGCACATACCTCTCCTCTCCAGCGAAATAGGAAACGGGGGGCAATATGGAGATGATGGGGGCAATGTCAGGGGTAATATTGAGATGATGGGGGCAATGTGAGGGGCAATATGGACATGATGGGGCAATGTGAGGAGCAATATGGAGATGATGGAGGGCAAGTTGGAGCTGATGGAGGCAATGTAAGGGCAATATAGAGACGATGGGCAAGTTGGAGCTGATGGGGGGAATGTGAGGGGCAATATGGAGATCATGAGGGCAATGTGGAGCTGATGGGGGGTGTTGACTGCATAACTGTGCACAGAAGATGCTTTGCAAAACGTGGGCAGATCATATATATTGGGTAAATAGAAAAGTGCCAAGAATGGATCCTTGGTGAATCTCACATGTTGTATTGAGTGGAAGGGAAACACTGTCAGTAACAGACATCTATTGCAGTCTGTCTGATAAACTGGATCAAAACCAGTTTAGAGAATTTGGATATTAGGTGCCTGAAAGATGATACTTTCAGACACCCAATATCCTAATTTATGTCCCTCTACCATTGCCTTTCCATACTGCAACATTGTTTTAAATCTTCACAATAAAGTTTTATTACATTTCAAGTACGTCTATATAATTTCTGCATTGAAGCCTTGGAGTGCGGCTGCATTCTTTTGTGTCTATATGCCAGCAATTATGATTGGTTTTGAGAAAGGAAGATTGATTTGTATTCATATGTGATATAGGTTTAAGAGTAATTTAGTCTGGTTTATATACTATTATGTGTACATGACTATACCTCCTCCTCTCTTTGCTCAGTTTTTCCATTCTCCTTCTAGAGTGCAAGCTCTTGTGAGCATGGACTGTCTGTTAAGTGTGTTATGTTTGTAATAAGTTCTCTAATTGTACCAGAAATATTGTTTTGTTTTTTTTTGTAATTAAATCTTTATTGGAATAAGAATGACAACCAACAAAGAAAACAAAGTAATGATAAAGGAAAAAACAAACAGCCATATAAGGGATATAAACATTGCATATGAAAACAATGAGTAAACCCATCGGACAAAGAAGCAATCATAAATATGATGGTCGGGCATTCCCATTCCATAATTTTAACTAAAGAAAAGAAAAAGAGAAAGAAATAGAGAAAGAAGAGGTCAAACAGAGGGGAAGATGAGGAGAAAAAGGGGAGAAAGACCCAAGAGGAGGAAAAGAATAGAACTAAATACAAAAGAGAAAGAAGAATAAAAAGTCAAGCAGGTCGAGCACCCCGGTGAGCAGGCAAACAGCTTCCCACCCAGAATCAGCCAAGCTAGGGATACGTCCACAGAGCAGATGCCTAGGTAGCCCGCATCAAGTCCCAACTCTGGAGAGCAGAGGTCCAAGCAATAGAGTCCCCACCTCGCTTGATCAAGGACATCCGGTGAAGTAAGAGGGAGTCTCTAGCCCTGGAATGCCATTCGCTGATTGTAGGTGGAACAGGATCCTTCCAGTGGATGGGGACCAGGGACTTCGCTACAGAGATCAATAAAAGAATAAGTGATCTCTGTTGTTTGGGAAGTCGGGGGAGACCCCTGAAAAAAAGGAATGGAAGGGGGTCAAGAGCTAACGAGGTACCAAGGAACTTATTGATAATGTCTCTACATCCTTTCCAATAAGGGAGCAACAGAGAACACGACCACCATAGATGTAGAAGAGTTCCCCGGTGGTTTAAGCATCTCCAGCACATAGGGCTAGTCTCTGCACAGATCTTATTCAATTTAACCGGGGTATAGTACCAACGAAAAAGAAATTTGTAATTAAATTCTAATATACGAGATGATATAGATGCAATGGAATGCAAGGCCCAAATCGTGGTCCAATCATCTGGGCGCAGATCAACACTTACTTCAGAAGTCCAGGCTGACGTATACGGAGGATCCTTCACCGACGACTCGTCCAGAAGGATAGAATAGATTCTACCAAGAAACCGTTTTTTCGGGCCCAGCAGGGTACATAACAGTTCAAAGGGAGTGAGATCCCTAGAGGCTGCTTCTCTAATGTTCGAAACTGAAAAGAAATGTTTGAGGCGGAGATAACGCCATATCTCTGACGGGGAAAGTTCCCAATGAGTTTGAAAGAAGGAAAAAGCACGGATAGTAGAGCCGTCAAAAAAATCCCGAAACCGAGGAACGGAGCCGGAGGACCAGGCAACAAAGTCTCTCAAAGAAAGCAAGAAAGGGGTATCCCTAGAATAAAATGCGTTGGAAAGCGGTGAGGGCAGAGTCCCCAGTTTACAGGAGCTCGTCCATCCGGACCAAGTATTGATAATATTAGATAGGAGAGGATGTGTCTTCAGCAAACGATGTCTGGAACTAGCAGGGAGGAATGCCTCGACAGCGATATCCCCTCCCGGTGGGAAAGAGCGCTCCAAAGAAACCCAGCTCTTGGAGTCTAAGTTCTTCAACCAATCGGGAATCGACGATAACAGAGCGAACATATAGTAAAGGCGAATGTCTGGTACACCCAATCCCCCCCTGGATCTTGGGCGACGTAAAGTATCCAGTTTTACCCGCGGCTTATGATATCTCCACACGAAAGAATTCAAACTATTCGTTAATTTCGTAAGATACTTGGGAGGTAGGTAGATAGGGAGAGTTTGGAAATAGTACAAAATCCGAGGTAAAACCGACATTTTCAAAACCCCAATTCTGCCTAGCCACGATAAAAAAAGAGGATCCCATTTCTTGAGATCCCTTTGAATCGAAGCCAAAAGTTGAGGATAATTTGCCGCAAATAACTCGTCAAAAGAGGAGGAAAGTTGAATCCCCAAATAAGGAATAGAGGATCTGGACCATTTGAATGGAAGACTGAAGATCCTTGAGCAACCCAGATGGAATAGCTATGGGGAGGGCTTCTGATTTGTTAAAATTAATTTTAAAGTCCGACAAAGAGGAAAAAATTTCAAATTCCGACATCAGAGCTGGCATGGAAGACATAGGCTGCGTCATGGAGATCAGAACATCATCAGCGAACATAGAAAGCTTATATTCTTTGTGATCATGCAGAATTCCCCGAATGTTCGGGTTGTCGCGTATACGTTGTGCTAGGGTTTCCATAATCAAAATAAACAATAACGGTGAGAGGGGGCAACCTTGACGGGTGCCATTAGAAATATGGAACGCATTGGATAAGTGACCATTGGTTTTAACTTTCGCCGAGGGACAAGAATATAAAGCCATTACTCTCTGAACAAACACCGGGCCGAACCCAAAAGCACGGAGTGTGTGTTCCAAAAACTTCCAATTTATCCTGTCGAATGCCTTTTCGGCATCCGTGGAAAGAAAAACAGTAGGCGTTGACGAGGAAGAAGAAATATGGAGGAGCGATAGGAGTTTTCTAGTATTGTCTCTGGCTTCCCGCCGAGGAACAAAGCCAGATTGGTCAAGATGTATTAATTTGTGGAGTCTAGTTTTCAATCTATCGGCCAGAATTTTCTCATAAAGTTTAATGTCTAGATTGAGGAGAGAGATGGGTCTGTAACTAGCACAAAGCAACTTATCTTTCCCGGGCTTGGGCAAGACCGTGATATGAGCGGAGAGAGTATCTGGATGTGTAGAAATTGATTCTGATAAGGAGTTTAAAGAATCAGTCAAAAGAGGGGCTAGTAAGTGACAAAATGATTTATAGTACCCCTGGGAGAATCCATCAGGTCCTGGACTTTTGCCCGGTGGAAGAGACCTAATGGCTCTGTCTATCTCGGTCACAGAAAACGGAGCATCCAAGGCTTCCCTATCAAGGTCATCAATGTGAGGCAAAGAAGTCGATCTAAGATATGCATCAATGCGTGCGGAGTGGTCAGTGACCTCTCCAGCCCCCTCACGAAGATTATATAGCGAAGCATAAAAAGATCGAAAGGTGTCAGAGATTTCAGCATCAGAGTGACAGGTATGCCCCGAAGATGTGCGGATAGCTGGAATATAGGTGGACGAAAATTGATGTTTGAGTTGTTGAGCGAGTAAGCGACCTGGTTTATTGCCATGTTCGAACAAGGAAAGCCTCGACTTGAAGAACCTAAGCTCCACTTGTTCATGAAGAGTAGTAACCAGTTGTTGTCGAAGTGCCGTCAAAGTAGGAAGAACTGCCGATGCCTTGGAAAGCTTGTATTGAGCCTCAAGTGTCCGAATCTCATTCAGAAGTACCTCAATTCGTTTAGATCGTTCCTTCTTCTTGCGGAACGCTATTTTGATCAATTCACCACGTATCACACATTTATGAGCTTCCCAATACATCAACGGCGAGATATCTGCGGACTCATTATCCGCCATATAATTCCTAATGGTTTTCTCAACAGAAGATTTCACATCTTCCGAGGCAAGTAAATATTCATCCAGACGCCAAAGTTTAGCAGTGGAAGTGGGTCTGACGTAATAATTCAATGGAAACCGGAGCATGGTCGGACCATGTTATCGAGCCTATACCAGCGGAGCGGAGAAGATGCAAGTGGGGATGATCAATAAGGATATAATCAATCCTAGTGTAGGAATCATGCGGATGCGAGTAAAATGTGAAATCCTTAGAGTCTGGATAGAGCAGTCGCCAAGTATCAACCAAGAATGAAGAGTGAAGACGTGTAATGACTCGGTGAATAGAGGAATACGGAAGATGGGAACGACCAGTAGAGCAATCTAAAGTAGGGTTCAAATGGCAATTGAAGTCGCCGCCCACTAAAACAATGCCTTCTTTGAAATCATCAAGAATATCAAGCACCTTATGAAAAAAGGTAGATTGAGAATCTGACGGGGCGTAGATAGAAGCGAACGTGTACATTTGCCTGTCGATCAATCCCTTCACAAAGAGAAACCTGCCATCTTTATCTCTGCGAACCTGTGTTGAGACAAATGATAAGCGTTTGTGGAATAAGATACCGACTCCGTTACGTCTCGAAGAAGAAGAACTGAAAAATGCATGCTCATAAAATCTATTAGTAAGCTTCTGTTCTTTATGAGAGGCAAAATGAGTTTCTTGAAGTAAGATCACATCACCACGTGATCGTTGAAAGTCCTTCAGAGCAACAGATCTTTTCTGTGGAGTCCCTAGCCCTTTAACATTCAATGAGATCACACGCATTACAGAAGGACACGTTTTGGAAGACATGAAGTAAGAGAAGGAGAGACGCGGGCCGCCCAAGCGCCTCTAATAATGCAATGAAGGGATAATATCCCATATAAAGGTAGGAGACCCACTACACCAGAGTGCTCGACAATAGAGAAAAGAAAAGGAGTATGAGAAAAGAGTGAGGAGTAGAAAGCAAAGGAGAAACAGAGAAAAGGAGTATAGTAGAAAAAAGGAGGAATAGACAATGAGAAGCACAGTAGAGCAACACACTCTACCCGAGCAGGGGCAAGGAGGCGTAGAGCCACCCGCCCGGGATAATATGTACATCAGAGAGAGTAGACTTAGACAGCAAAGCAAGGTAAGGAAGTTGCCTGGGGGAGCAGACCCCCAGTCCAAAATAGGCAAGAAGGATGAGGCATAGAACTGTAGGCTCCCGGACAGATAAGAGGATAGAGAAGAAAAACATGCAGTAAAATAAATAGCAAGTCAAGGATTGTCAAGGTGTATAGAGACCGCAAAGGTGGATATATGGAAAGTTGCCGAAGATAAGAACACAGAGGAGGGAGAAAAAAAAAAAAAAAAGGGAAGGGAGGGGAGGGGAGACACATACACGGAGGGAGAACACTGAAGGGCATGTACAAGCAGAAACAAGGGCACAAAAGGATGGATAAAGGAAAGCCAGGCCATCATTAGAGAGACACAAAAATCCCCAGACATGCATTAGTACGAGACCAATAAATGCTCCCCCCACCTGACAGTGTAGGATATGAGAAATATAGGGTGTACCATCTCAGTACCTCTAAAACCTACAGTATAAATCTCATAACTCATCGAAGGCATCTCAGAAGGAGGTACCCCGAACTAGAACCATTTTGTGTTCACAATCCCACGAGATAACCTCGCCCCCACTCTCGTCCTAGATCCAAAAAAAAAAACAAAAAAAACACTGCCAAGCAAACAGAGGCAAACAGTCTTGTCTCAGGTGCAATGTTTAATCACACACTGTAGAATCAACATGTATGACAACAACATAAAAATGTTGCGTAACCCCGACCCCAATGAGGATCGAATATACACAGCAAACTCAACACAAGAATGTGAATCACAGAGGGGCACAAAACCCCCTCCACCGGGATCCAACCCGCGACAACGCCGCAAAAAAGATCACGGTGCCCCCACGGCCCAGACCCCCCCACCCTCCATGCCCCTCCATGACCATCTCCCCCCCCCCCCCAATCTTCAGTAAGCATGCCTTTCCCAGTAACCACACAAAATCCATCGGCTCAGGGTCGGCTCCGCAAAAGCACATAGACCCAGCCATGAGCCAAAGGCAGGTATTACCAAAACATCAAAATAGCAACCTTTGTCGCCCTCCCCTCTAGAGACTCGCCATCAAGGCCCTAAATAAAAAAAAAAAAGCTACAGGCTATCGACACGCGATCCAGAGCCAAAGGGCAGGCAAGAGTCAGCTAAAATCCCCCTATCCAGATAAAGTGTGGGGATAAAGCCAAGAGAGCGGGGTCTATAGTGATGCCTACAGGGCCGGTAGGCCTGTGTTAGGGCCGTAAGTAGCTGCCCGCCGTACCCTAAAAACCAGATCGCATGTCGAGGGCCAAATAAAAGAAAACAATAGCTCTAAGCAAACAATAAACTGAGCAGGGTGAATCCCACCTAAGATCACAAAAACTATAAAATTACCAACGGGTAGCCAGTCGCCCCGCAACAGGGCCCCATCTCTCCTGAGGACCCGGCCGCGGGTCAAGGGCCCCCGCCAGCAAAACCCCAAAACTACACCAACAGTAGTAACATATTAATACACACACACATTAATATAAAATACAAATATAATATACCCCGGAGACCGGAAGGCCAGCCAACCCACAACAGGGCCCACACAACCCCTTGAGCCCCGCCGTGAGCCGACGGTCTCCTGCCCAAACAGAGCAGCCCCCCGTCAACAAATCTCTATGATCCCCGGCAACAGGAAAACAATTAGAATCAGTAGCATCCAGGGTATAGGGTCTCAGAGAGAACCCAACAAGTCCGCCAGGCTATAGTCCCCTTAGAGTTCCACACATGTAGAGCTACCTCTAGCGGGAATAGAGGGCACCCGGCCGGAGCCGGGGAGACCAGGAACCAGTCTGAGGGTAGTCATGTGGAAAAGATTTCATCCCCGCTCCTGCCGTGTTGGAGATGAAGAGTCCTCCTCAGTGGTAGGTGAAGCTCTGTTCCTCCTCTTCCGCGGAACTGGGTGCCACTGGGACCGCGGAGGTACAGCAGAGGACCACTGCATTTCCCAAAGTTGTTGAGTTGGCACAGGAGTCATCTCAGGAAGCGGGATCTGCAAAGCTTCAGCAAACACTTTAGTATTGCCCTTATATCGCAACACATGATGAATCCCATCTCTTAAAACCATCAGGCGCAATGGAAAACCCCACTTGTACTGGATGCCATGTTGTCGTAAAGAGGTAGTGAGAGGGCGAAGCTCCCTTCTCCATGATGAGGTAAGTGGAGGCAGGTCTCCAAAAACAGTGATCGATGCTTCCCGGAATGAGAAGGCGGTGTTGCCTCGGGCAGCTTGGAAGATCGCCTCCCTGTCTGGGTATCTTTGAAATCGGACTATAACGTCCCTGGGGGCATCTTTAGGAGCAAATTTAGACTTAGCCAAGCGATGTGCCCTGTCAATGGGTAGATCCTCCGGGGTATTGGTGTGCAGAATGTGGGTGAAAAGTTCTCCAAGGTAGGGTCCCAGTGCATCAGGGAGGATGTTTTCAGGGATCCCCCTGAAGCACAAATTATTGCGTCGAGATCGATTTTTAGCGTCGTCGAGCTTAACCAGCAATTCCATATTCTGGGTGTGTAGGTAGTCCAATTTTCTCATCACATCATGCTTAAAAGCTTTCCATTCCTCAAAATCCTCTTCAATAGCAGTGACGCGATCCCCCAGGTGTCGGATATCTGCCTGTACATCCTTTAGTTCCTCTTGGAGAAAGGCCTTTAGTTCTTGAAGAAGATTCTGTATGTCTTGTTTAGTAGACGGGGATCTGGCAGAGGTGTCACAATCCCCGCGTGCATCCGTAGGTCGATGTACAGGGGAACAGGATCTAGACCTGGAAGCAGAGTCCATCTCCCCAACGGACTCGTTGGCCCCGTCAGCCATCTTGTCAGATAGAGAAGGCTCTTCTCCCGCAGGCTGCGGCGGGAAAAAGGAGCGCAGGCCAGAATCTCATTTATTCTGCTTGTTTCTCGCCATAGACAGGTCCTCTGGCACTGAAGTAGTCTCACCACCAAAAAAAAAAGTCAGTGATATGCGAGTATGTCAGCAAAATCAAGCAAAACCTGCCCGGGAGCCCAAGAGCTGAGGCATTAAGCAGCCATCCGCTCAGCAGTCCAAGCCACGCCCCCGTACCAGAAATATTCTGCCTTATATTTCACATGTTAGTTCGACTCACTATGTCACTTAGTGACATCCATTTCTTGGCATATGGATCTTTTTCACTGAAGGTTATGTATCAGGGATTTCCCAACATGCATGTTCCAAGATGGTGGATGAGTTCGTTATAGCTCTACAAGAGAAGTCTAGGGATTAAACACTTCTACTCCATCCATATACAATGTCAAAGAATCAAACAGGAGCTCAGGATCATGTAAAGGTAAACATATCACACTGCATTGTGATTTGGTGGCTTCTCCAGTTTCTGAAAAAAATGGAGATCTGGGGGCTTATGTAATAATCAGTGATAAAGAGGTGATAAAGTGTAGATGAATCCTCCAGTGATATCACTTCTTCAATTCATATGTTTTTCTATTGAGCCTATGCACTAAGATATCCAAAGTTGGATAAATCTTAGTGCATTGGCTCCACAGAATAACATAGTAACATAGGAACTGGAGTGATATCACTATAGAAGTAATCTCAACTTTATCAACTTAGTGCATCTCCCGCATGATGTTAAATGTATTGTGGTGGTGTCATACATAATACTTACATGCAAACAACCCCATTATGCCTTGGTATCTTCTCTTCACATCTCCTTAAGTCTTATCATCCACTGCCTGTGGCACAGAGACCACCACGGAAGGGTTGGGTTCAATATCGTCTAATAAATGTGTGTCCACTGCAATATATTGTAATAAGGCACGAGCCAGGATTATGTCACACATTCAGGAGTGGGTTGCACTATAGAGCTCTATTAAATATATGTAGACACCTGGATCTAATTTTTAGAAGTCCAAAGGTGTACTCAGTAGCATTTATTGTCTATGTATGATCCTCTTTGTACCTGTTTATTGTTGATGTTTGGGGATTAGACACAGGGTTTGAGATGCCAGAGTATGCAGCCATATGCAGTGTGTGTAATGTTGAGAATGCATTTTGTCATTGATTTTCATATTATCTGTATGATTCATGTTATTGTATAATTAACTCTACCTTTAGTACAAATCACTGGTGTTTCTGTTAACATCCATTGCATACCCAATTCTCAAAATCAAATGCACGCATATGGGTAATTCATATGCTGGCATACAGACTATCTGTGCAATCACTGAGTGAAAATGCTTCCTACTGATGAACAGATGCTCTTCATGAGAGGGAGCTCTTATGCGCCAGTGTGCAGTTGTCTGACCCACTGTCACTGTATCTGGGTGGAGGTGGATGTGAACTTACCTCCTGGCTTTCTCTTCAGAGTTTTAAGTACCTCACCCAATGCCCTGGAATATGAATGCTGTGACATTTGAGATAAATAGCTGTTGGCTGTAAGGATCAATATGTCATTTACAGATAATCTTGGACAATCAAATTCAGCCTTGGAAAAGGCAGTAATGTCTGCTCTCTCAGAGCATATAAAAGACTGAATTTTAAGCCTCAGAATTTCTTTTTGCACCAATGCTAGCATAAACTAAAGGCATATATGTGTTTATAACCCCAGTTCATTTTCAGCTGTTAGTGTTACTTTAAACTCATGGTAAAGAGAAAACTGTCAGTAATGCAAGGTATAAACATCAGGTTGCTGACTAATAGCTAAATATATTTAGTTGAATAGTAGACTGGCATCACAAATTAAATGCAAACATTCATTTGCACATTTTACTTGGATTTATTTCTTTTGCATCAAGATTTTATTTAATTTTATTATACTGTTATTGTGGTGAAGAGAGGAATGACTTCAATTCCAGCTGGAATAATGAAAGGCAAAGAATATATGTAACTGGGGTCTGAAATCTGGCCTTGCAGCCAGGACCTTTACTCAAACTTAGGATGCAGCAAAAACACTCATCATTCTCCAGCTATCACAGTTCCCGTGATCTTTTTCTGTCACTCTTTGCTGTGGTGCGCTCCCATTGGCTGAGCCTGTTTGGCCCGCCCAGTATGGCCTTTTTATACCCAGCCTTTGGCACCTGTCAGGTGCCCTTTCGTGGTGTTCCTGAGCCAGTGTTACTGTGTGCTGTGTTCCTGTGTACCGACTTGGCCCGTCTGACTACGCTCCTTGGTTCCTGCTCCGTGATTCGACCCGGCCTGGCTGACGTTCCTGCTCCGTGATCTGACCCGGCCTGGCTGACGATCCTGCTCCGTGATTTGACCTGGCCTGGCTGACGTTCCTACTCTGTGACCTGACCCGGCTACGTTGACGACCCTGCCTGTGTTCCTGCTGAGATCCTGATCCAGTGTTGCCTGGGCGACATTCTGACTTCCGCTGTGCTGATTGCAGGGCTGACAGAGTTGTTGCCTCCGTTTCACTGGGCCTTCCCGTTTACTCTTGCTGAGCACTGTTGTCTCCGTTACATTGGGCCTCCGTTAACACTTGCAGAGCACAGTGGTCCCAGTTAAGTGAGCCTTCTGTTTGCACTTGCAGAGCACCGTTGCCTCCATTCACTGAGCCTCTGTTAACACTTGCAGAGCCGTTTCCTCCGTTAAACCCTGAGCCTTCCGCTTACACTTGCAGAGCCTTGTGGTCTCCATTACAAAGAGCCTCCCGTTAACACTTGCAGAGCATGGTGGCCTCCGATTAACATAGCGCATCGGTTAACACTTGTTGGGTGCAGTAGTCTCATTACCGCACCTGTTGGGTGCTATTGGCTCCATACACCTCAGCTCTTGCAGTGTAGTTGGTCTCCGTTACAGCACCGGAGAGGTGCTATTGGCTCTATACAGCTCAGCTCTTGCAGTGTAGTTGGTCTCCGTTACAGCACTGGAGATGTGCTATTGGCTCTATACAGCTCAGCTTTTGCAGTGTAGTTGGTCTCCGCTAATACACCAGGTGGGTGCTATTGGCTCTTAACATCTCAGCTCTTGCAGTGCACTTGCTCTCCGTTAACGCACCGGTTGGTGCTAGTGGCTCCAAGCTCCTATCTCTTGCAGAGTATTTTGGCCTCAGTTCCCTGCTTAGCATAAGCAGTGGTCTCTGTCCTGCTCCATTTACTGGTGTTCTCACATCTTGCACCACTACATCGCTCCTTTACCATCTTATGGGCATGTCAAACACACCACAACAGAGACTGATTGAATTCTATGAACTTTAACCCTTGAGCATCCTGAATGCTAACTTTTGCCTGTCCTGTGACAGTATATATTAATTTCCCTGTATACTGGGCCTGATAAGGTATCTGTACTTCACTGTGTAATTCCAGTTATTCTGTATTGCCTATAGAGGGCAGCCTTTCTTGTCTTTTAAAAAAAACTGTGTTTTTTTCTAAACTACTGGTCTGAGTGTCCTACAAAACCGTTACACCAGCATCGCACTCTATCCAGAGAGGTGCTGTTCTGCTTGCCAGTCCCAATGTCAACAACTTTTTCCTCCACACCACAAAAGCCCAGGTGGCAGAGAGAAGGGTCAAAAGACCATCTCAGGTGGTGCTGCACTTGAAAACCATGTGGTGGCTACAGACAATCCATTTTCCAGCATCTGAATCCCCATAGCTGTTCAGTCTATGAAACAAGCTGTTGGGTTAATGGTTTACAAACATAGTAACACTGGATGGTTATGAAAAACTATTACATCAGTCTTATACTTTAATCTTCACACATTTTTTGTAATTCCTTTTCACTGTTACAGCAATTATATATATATTCTTAATTCTAGTAAATCAAAACAAATTCCCTGCACTAGCATCTGTATATCTGTATGTGAGAGAGCATGAATAGTTCAATAAACCCCCCAAACTGGAAACAAAATAAATTAACACTCAGTAATTGAAACCTCCAATGAAAACTAAAACCACATATTTAGGAAAATGTGCTGTGGTGTTCAGTCATATTGTGTTCTCAATAGGGTTTTTTGTGGCAGTGAGCAGAGTGTGAACATACTTGGAACAGTTATATGAACAGTTCATAGACCTCTAAAAGCTAGTGGATAGTGTGATGAGATGGGAGAGAGAATTTAATAGCTAATGCCACACAATAAATATATTGCCCATGTGAAATGAATGATATAATGAACGATGAGTGAAGAAGATCCTGTTCAGAGATTAGATGCATTAGAAGAGCAATGTGTGAGCTAGATTTATCTGGCAGCAGAGTCCGTTAAAGACTGTAGTGAGTTTATTTGGGTGTGAAAGTGTTGCGCACCAGAGTTTGTACAGCAATGATACAGATTTCTAATGGAAGCTATCTAGAGACATTGAAACTGGTAGGAGGCATCTAGAACATATGGACAGAGTGGAAGCCAAGGAGATAGCAGGCAGCAAAGACACAATGTAAGAATAAAGTCCGAGATCAGAGACAGGCAGCTTTAGAGTAGAATCAGAATGCATGGAGGTGAAGAGTTCAAAGTAGAGGTAGAGAGATTTAAGTTGAGTCAGAAACCATGGAAATGCTAGTAAGTGATGTGAGGAACTTGCAAGAACACTAAGTACTTTGCTCACATCAACATGTACATAAGATCCATGACAGCAAGCCAGCACATAAACAGGTGCACTCAAGGAGCAGTATGAACAGTGCAGGTGTTGGCAGGAACACACATTAACTAACAGAGAGCCATGATACCTATGGCTCCACATATCTGTGTTTTTACCTGCAAAAATAATAGATAGGAATTTACAAATGGGAATGTTAAAGAAAGGCCTCCAACACATTTTAAAGCAATGCATTGTGAAGACCTCTCTAGTATTCATGGAGTGAATGTTCCCATTTAAATCAAATGGTATTTTTACCTTTGTCCTGTAGTGAAGCTGATTTTCCCCAGAATTTCTGCTTAGTACATTATCCTCACTATGTTTTACCAGAATGTATGTACAGGTGCAGACATCCTCCTTCAACTGGAAAATTATATTCTCCACTGGCTGATTCCTAAGGATTTTAAAGTGGGATATCTTGTAGCAAACAATGGCAACAGCATATAAGCATCACTTTTACTGGGCCAT
The DNA here is from genome assembly GCA_037306005.1 of Rhinophrynus dorsalis. Classification (NCBI taxonomy): domain Eukaryota; kingdom Metazoa; phylum Chordata; class Amphibia; order Anura; family Rhinophrynidae; genus Rhinophrynus; species Rhinophrynus dorsalis. The sequence continues at coordinate 213,296,134 of CM074720.1, forward strand.
ATAGAAGATGGGTTTCATTACCCTTTCATCCCTACCTTGGATACCCTGCATAAATAGGTACCCAACAGTCAGTTATCATCCAACCATTGCACAAACATTAGAAATCTGGGACTGGAACATCTCTAAGTCACATCTCTCAATGGTCTACACCAATACCTCATTTATTGAAAATGAAAAATGCTCTTTCTTTCAAATAGGATTAACATTGACAACGTCCTACACAAACCTATGTCAGATATCATAAGGAATCTACGGCAATTACAAGTGGAAAATCAGCACTTTTCACAGGAAAATTTTTCACCAAGCGGAAAGTGCAATTTTTCGCCAATTTCAGTTTCAGGCGGAAAGTTTCGCCTATCCCTAACTGGGACTGCACCATGGAGAAGAAGCGGACACTGTCCGTGCTATTTTTAAGGGTTGGATCCATGAGAGACTCATATAATTCTTATCTCGCGTGAGTGCAAGTTTGGCTGTTCTTTTTATTTTACATACAAATTAATAAATTCTACACCTGCTTCCTATGTTTTGCTTTCATATTTCTTCAGAGCTATCCTGAGCACTGGATCAGAATTGTTTGCTCTCTATTGGTACACAAGACAATGATATCCTGGCAGCATTAGGGAGAGTAGCAATAATAGAATGATTGTGCAGAAGGAAGTCTGATCGCTTCATCTCATATCTCATTCATCACATCCTCATCATTGATAATCTTCATTGCTTCATTGTTGCATGCTCCAAACATCATTGACTGTTTCTGCCAATAAGTTGGGACTGTTTCATTGACTCCTACATTCCTTTTTCATTCATTTTCTGATTCATTTTCATATCATATCCCATAGTTATTTGGGAATATCTTCATATATTTTTCATTCTTCTTCATTATTGACTTTTTGAGATAATCTCACCTGGACTCTTATATCTCTCTGGGTCTTTTGCCCTTGTCCTTGCCTGTTTTTGTGTTTTGCAGTGTACCTTTAAAGTCCCCTTCCTGGTTTTTAATGTGCATTTTCAAAGTCAAGTCTCCTGTATTCAGACATTTCATATTTTTGTAGCTACTCATTTTCAGTGTTGCTTCAGTGTTTATTCCCAGTCTATCTGATGGTGTCTTTCACAGTTGTGTCTATTCCTTATCGAGCTTACTTTTGAATCTCTGATGCTTGAGGTTGAACCAGCTTGTTTCTTCAAGGTCATTGCTGTGGCTTCTATCTATGGACCTCAATAAGGTGTAAGAGTTCCTGTCAAATCTATCCTGTTCCAGTTAAGTCAAAAGTGTACCTGACAATATATTCTGTTCTGGCAAGCTGCAAGTGTACCTGATACTGAATTTATCCTGCTCCAGTAAAGCCACAACTGTATCTGCTGCTGTATCTATTCTGTTTTGGTTAAGCCTAAAGATAAGTTACTTCTTAATCTATTTCCCAGTTCTTCTGTAGCAGTCATCCTGGTGTTGGTTAGCATTAATGCTTTGCTTGTTATCATCTATACATCCTTTACGGCACTGTGGTTCGTAGTCGGTATTCATTCCTGTGTTTCTATTGCTCAGTTATCTCTGGAATAAGATGTGGAAGCACCCCCGGCTCAGTGGTAAAGATGAAAAATCAGCCAACACACGCAAAAGCTGCTAAAAACCTTGATGTTTATTTTGCACTTTAAAATTCAGACACATGGATATAGTAGGACAGCATCACTGAATGTAACACAAAACCATCTGATGCGTTTCAAGCTAATACAGCTCTTATTTATAGACATACCAAGAAAAGGAAACAGGAAAATTTAAAATGCATCCACCAACATATAATTGGTTGAAAAAACAATGTAAACTCCTTCCCTTTTCACCTGTTAATCAACTATTATGGCTCTGGAAAGGCCGATTGCAGTCAGTGACTATCAAAACTTAAAGGCAATTGAAACCTTATACAAAAGGCAGTAAATCCTTTGTCACAAAACTGAGAAAAAGGTAACATTACCAGACTCAAGAAAAACCTTTATCTCACTCGAATCTGATAGTAACACCCAAAATAAGACAAAAACAAACATCCATCACCCATATCTTGTGCATTTATAAATTAGTATCTAAATTCACTTGTTGAATCAAAAAGTGGCTCTTCAGATTGAACAAATTCCACCCAAATTCTCTGTATTCACAATCATACCTCAAAATTAATAATATTTAAAAAAGAAAAAAAAAAAAAAAAAAAAAAAAAAAAATATATATATATATATATATATATATATAATACATGGTAACATAAAACTCATATAAAGGTGGCAAAAAAGAGGGGAAGAAAAAAAGAAAAGGAAAAAAATGGGATACCTCAAGCCACATCCCCAGATATTCTCAAAAAATGCCCCAAAATGTACTCAGACATTAAGCCCTTCAGAAAATATGGCTGATGTCCCATTCTCAATTTAATACCTCTGGCACTCTAGTCTAAAGCTGAAAAATCCAGTATGCTTCACTTAAATTAATTAGGGAAAAGGTATCGCCACCTCACCAGGGGAGCCTAACTTTTTCAAGTCCCCTGAAAACTAAACACTGACATATTGTCTGCGTGTATTTCCAGAAAATGTTTAGCAATGGCTGATTCAGTACAACCCAGCTCAAGCTGATTAAGATGTTTCCTAATTCTTGATTTTAATGGGCGGATTGTCCGACCTACATACTGTATAGCACACAAATTGCAACTAAACAAATAAATAACATTATTGGACTAACGAATAATGTAACTCTTTATGTCATAATTACATGTATCCATATTACTATAAAAATGCCTAGATACACAGGCAAATTTACATTTATTTGCTTCACATTTGAAAAAACCTTTTTGCTCCTACCAAGTTGGAACACGCTTATTACTACTAAACATAGTAGGTGATATCTGATTGCCAATTGTCATGCCTGTTCTTGGGACAAAGTTACAACCATGTTCCAAAATCCTCGCCAGTTTGTCATCTGTATATAACATACGCATATATTTTCTGAAAATACCACATATTTTATTAGATTGTGGACTGTAAGTAGTAATAAACCTCACATCTGATTTTTTCCTCAATTGAGAACTACTCCGTTGGCCAGAATTATTCAATAACCCTTCTCTTGATGTGATTTTGGTACAATTAAATGCCTGCTTCACTAAATCGTCCATATATCCACTCACTTGAAATCTCAGCATCAGGTCAGCAGCAGATGCCCTTTCAAATTCCTCTTCTGTTGAACAGTTCCTACATAAACACAGGAACTGACCTATAGGAATATTGCTAACCTGAGGTTGAAGATGAGAAGACCGAGTGTGGAGGAAACTATTACCACTAACTGGTTTCCTATAGCTTCCAGTGGATACCTCACCTCCCTTGGGTAATTTTTTTTTATAAAAGTTTTATTGACACCATATTAATTCTATATATCTTACTTTACTGACCCCTTATTATTGCTACACATCTTACTCTCCTTTCTGGAGAAAACAAGGGGAAGTCTGAAAACTCTGTTGATCTTATATCAATAAATGTATTGCCTGTCAGCTTCCTGAAAAGAATATAATTAATATGGTGCCAGTAGAACTTATATTAATATGTTACTCAGTTACTCGGCTGTTTAACTGGTAGAGAAATGTGTTAAATAATTAATATGGAATTCAATGAGCCCAATTAACCCTTTGAGTGCCAGAGTGGTACGCAAAACATTGTTTTGTAATGTGTTGTGTACCACTCTGGCACTCACAGGGTTAAGATTTATTTTGACAATTTTCTCTTCTTCCTGAGAGGGAAGAGTCAGAAGACTAAAGTTAAATAAGTTAGAGGAATTACACTTATGTTAGAGGAGAAGTCCCATGAGACAATATACAGTGGTTCATTTTTTGTATAAGTAATCAATAAGTTAAAATAATAATAAAAATCCAGAATATAATTCACTTGTGCAGAGAAAATCATGTACAACAAAGCTTTACCAAAGCATGACAATTTCTAATTTCCATGCTGATGTTGGAGCTGTGGTGCGATTGACAAAATCAACCATTCAGAACTTGAGTAATCTGACCAATCAATGGGTGGGAGAAGGCAATCATATATGACTTCATGGCATCATGTGTGGACCCTTACTACTAGTCTCTGCCACCGACTGGTTAGGAGCCACTCAAGTTGATATGAAGATTTTCAGCCAGTCAGACACAAGATCTAGTCAGAATAGGAACTTATAAATTCTTAATATCAAGGGTGGAGCTCAGTTGTAACTAAACAACAGACCAGTGAGACTGTGATTTTTTCAGCAACAGATTTTTTTCTGTTTTTTGAGCTTTAACTGCTCCTGTGTAAAATGGCTGTATCTTTATCATCTTTTGCAGATTATGGGGTAGATTTAAAGGCAGCCATTAAGCTCAAAATACACCAACGAGTGTTTTAACGTGTAGTTAGCCATACAAAGGGCCATGTAATGAACTTCTAACAGCAGTTCATCTAGTGTGCTGGCTACTACACCAACGTGTGTTTTGGCCCATTAAAAAAAAAAAAAAGCTCCATTTTGCCATTTAAAGGACTGCGTTAGCCAAAAAAATCCGATAAGGGACTCACTTACTGCACAAAGCTTAAGACCCAGTTTTGTTATCCGTAAAGTCCCTTATCGAATCTTTTGCCAGCTAATGCAGCTGTTAACTGGCAAAAAAAACCAATATCCCCAGTGTATGTATTGACATGGGGCCCTAAGCCCCACATCAATACATCCAAAGTGCCTAAAACCCATCCAAAGTTAGTAGGATTAACCCTATGAGTGCCGGTGCGGTGCATTCATAGGGTTAACCCGACTAAGTAAAGCAACATCGCATTAACACTTACCACAGCTTGCTGGTCCTTCTGTCCTTCTCTTCTGTCTTTTCTGTCTTCTGTCTTTAAAATAAAAGAAATTAATTAATACCAAGCATGATCGAAGACGTTCCTGAACCCTTTGAGTGGCAGAGGGGTACACAACGCACTGCAAAGCAATGAGTTGCGTACTTCACTGGCACTCAAAGGGTTCAATAGTAGTGCGTCATAAATATACATAAATATACATGCTCCATGTAATGCCCCAAAGAATAAACATGCCAATAAATAAAATGATCCACATAGACATAAATAAATGCCACCCATTAATGCCTAGTATGACGACTTAGCTTATTAAGCCGTGTCTCCGGCGCTTGGAGTGGATCTTTTTATTTATCGGCATGTTTATTCTTTGGGGAATTAAATGGAGGCATATCATATGGGTATATTTATGGCGCACTACTATTGAACCCTTTGTGTGACAGTGAGGTACGCATTGCGTACCCCTCTGCCACTCAAAGGGTTCAGGGATGTCTTTGTTCATGCTTGGTATTAATTAAATTATTTTATTTTACAGAGAGAAGACAGAAGAGAAGGCGGAAGATAGGAGAAAGAAGAGAAGACAGAAGGACAGTAGATGACAGGTAAGTGTAACAGGGATCAGTTAAGGATTGGTGCTTGGCAGTATATCAAGCACCGATAGTTAATTGTTTTTTACTGTTCAGTTCCCCATATCGCTGCTTTTAGCGGCGTTTTGGGAACTAAATGCACACAACGGACGTTCAGCCACAAGACTCTTTTTGTGGCTTAACGTCCTTTGGGGTTTTAGCTGGTAGGGCCTTTAAATACCGCATTAAACATGTTAGTTTAACAGCCGGTATTCACTTTGGCCCTACCGGCTATGTTAACTTCTACCTTTAAATCTAGCCCTATGCGTGTAAAATTAAATATGCTTCTAGCAACTGTCCTAGCTGCCCTATGTAATCCTACTGGTTTTCAAGTAAATGGCTGTTAAAATCTATTCTCTTCTATTCCAGTATCTGTGCTCCAGTACTGACTACTGATAGCTGCTTCTTCAGTTCCAAACTATATACTACTATTTGTAATTTCAGGACTCTAATCAGCCTTTATTAGAAGTATAATAACATCAAATATCACAGCAAGTGCAAGGAAGGAGCAGAGGGTAATCAAAGAAGCGTTGCCTCTATCAGAAATAGGAAGCCGCCCCTAGGTTCCCAAACTGCAGAGACTAGGCCGAAGCCAATGGTAGTTTCAAATGCAAGATATGCCACAACGTGTCCCAAAGGATGAAACTGACTTACTCCGGCAATCAGTAATAGCAAGGTCGTCTCCCACAGCTGAAGGCAACAGGGAAGACTACTGACTCACGTCTGCAGTCACAAATGGAAAGACCGTCTCCCGCAACTGAAGGCAACAGGGAGTCTACCAGAGCCCCAGGTCCACACCAGATAGGATATCTGACTCTATGGAAGACCACATGGAGTAGTAGTAAGACAGAGCCACAGGTTACCACCAGATAGGATGGTTAGACAGGCCAAGGGTCAAGATTCGCAATGGGTAGTCCGCCAGAGCCGCAGGTCTGCACCAGATTGGCTACCAGACTAAGCCAGGGTCATACACGGAATGGATAGTCAGAGAGAGCCTCAGGTCAGCACCAGAATGGGTAGTCAGACAAGCCAGGGGTCATAAACGGAACAGGTAGTCAGCCAGAGCTGCAGGTCTGCACCAGATTGGCTATCGGACAAGCCAGGGTCATACACGGAAGGGATAGTCAGACAGAGCCGCAGGTCAGCACCAGACAAACCAGGTCATGCAATAGGCACACAACTGAAACAAAGAACTGCACTGGACACTAACGAGAGAGTGAATGATTTCAGTGTCCAGGCAGTTTAAGAAGGCCAGCCCCTTAGGAAGGAGGAGCACCAAATTGGTGGATCTCCTTTAAATGGTGCACACGTCCATGCCCTTGGACATGCTCTTAAAATGACGTCACCCGCTGCTGCTGGATGGAAGCTTGCCCAGAAGCGGCTGGAGCCTCGAGGTGGATAGAGCGCGGCTAAGCCACGTGGAGGACAGAACTCGGCTGAGCCACTAGAGCAGAATCCTGCAAGTGGAGGTAAGGATGTGGCCGGCTAGAGCAGCCTCCACATGTTGACACTCAGATTGGTGTCATATTCTTCCTTTGCCCTTTGCCAGTCGGTGTTATACAGTACTTAGAATATGATTTAAAGATGTGTAGTTTAATTGTATTAAGCTTAGACAGATGTTTCCTAAATCAATTATATTTTCAATATTTTCAAGACCTTTACCGCTGCAAAAAACTGCTAATCACAATGACATAATTTCCTCTTATGATGCATGCACCCTTTTATCCTGGATGCAGGTTGGCGGGTTCTTTCCAAAACAGCGGTGAGTGTAAGAGCTATCTACTATTCACATAGACTTGTTCAAATTCTCTCCTAAAGCATTTTGTGATGTTTCTGCTACACACACAGCCAAAATATGTATTGTAAAATATGAGTGTTACTCTTTTATGACAAGTAAAATCATTTTTGTCAGTTATATACTATGTTTTGTCCTTATTTTGTTAAAGGAGACAAGTGATATATATCATCCTATTGTTAATCAAAATGAGATTTATATGTGCTTTTAAGCTCTACTTATGAGAAGATAATAATCGGCAATAACAATTGGTTGCACATATTAATAAACCCCCTCCCAATGCAACACTTTAAAGCCTGAATCTGGTTCACTTACATCCTTGGTAAGATGTTTTAAAGGAGCAGCTGAATATACGAAAGTATGCATATTAATTTTTTCACTACGGCATCCCTATTTGTACAATCTGTTAAAGGGATAGTAATATTTAAAATGTAAAAAAAATGTTGTAGGGTTTATCCCCCTCAGTAAAACAAGTTTACTCCCACTGCTGAAAGGTTTTTTTATTCAAAAGTTATTATAGTTCAAAGTTGAAATTTTTAGGTGCAATATAACAGTGGCCTGTTGTGGTGCTGTTGTTACACCATCCTATGGACAGCTCTGGTCTGTAGACCATAAACCTCCATAGGATGGCGTAGCAACAGCGCCACTGTACAATTTCAGGTCACTGTGATATTGCACCTAAAAAATTCAAATTTGAGCTGTAATACCTTTTGAATAAAACACTTTTCACCGATGAGAGTACCCTTTTTTACTCAGGGGAATAAAAATTACAATATATATTTTTTTACATTTTAAGTATTACTATCCCTTTAAATTAATATAATATAAAAGCAAATCAATGAACAGGAGTTTAATTAAGTGAGCACACTATAAAAAAATCAAAATTATACTGATTAAATATAGTGCTTGGAAATAATTGTCCACCAAAGCAAGCTAAACTTCTCTTAGGCTTATGGAAGCTTGAGGGAATGATTCAGTATTTGATGTATTGTAGGTGGTGATTTGGCATCATTTCGCTACATGGCAGAAACAGATTCCAAACCTTATATGAGTATCATTTCATAAGCACATACTGTATTCATGTTATAAAAATGCATAATTCATTAAGACAAAGTTATAAAACACTGCCTACTTAAGAAAGATGGGGGAGTTTGTACCAAAACAAAAAGAAAAAAAAAACATGATTAAAAAATTCACTAATCTCAGCAACATAAACAAGGAATATATAAACATTTGTTGAAAATGTGATTCTGGCCTGCTTATCAAATTAAATACACCCTTTCTAGTGAAAGGAAAATATATATTTTTGAGATACTTGCAAACCCCACACCTGACATTCATAAATGCAGGTAAAGTCTAAATAAAAATTTCCTCTGATGTATTGTTATTCTTGTATTGGTTTCTCATTTTTACATGCATACATTGCCCTTGTATTTACATTTGTTCACATTGTATCTCCCAAATCAGCCACCATTCAGGTGTAAAGGAGTGCTGCTGTGAGTATGTTTTCCCTTGTGCTGTCTCAAGATTTATACCTTTACCCAGTTAATGTGTGTTTTTTATTACCATGATTTGGCTGTGTGAAACAATCTAATTATTTTGTTGATGTTGCAAAATCATGTGACTGAGCTGCTAGGCCTATACCAAGCCAAAACAAACATCTGGAGATTTCTGTTTTTTCTGAGGATATTTGGTTGACATTTCAGGGGGGATAGACTTTCCTTGTGGTAAGTATCAGACTGATGTGCAACTAGATATTTCATCTCTGTAATTAAGTAAGAAAGTAAATTAACACAATTGAGCAGCTCCTGAGTGGTTACCATGCCATAGGACAACCAAATGCATTCATTGTTCAATGTCAGTTATGCTCTTATTGCCTCATTTTTTCTCCATAAGTAACTGAACGTGCTCCAGAAATGGACCCTTTGTACCTGGATATCAGCAGTACCTCAATAATGAGGCCCATACCAAACAAAACCTACCACATGGAGTTCCCTGGCATTTTGGAGCATGAAATTACTACATGCATGAAATGAGATAAATATGGAAAGGATATATAACCTCTGAAATTACATAAGAAAACAGAAAATATAATCTTGAGCATTTCAAATATGGTTAACATTAGGTCTTATTATCAGGAAGCAAAGATTAGATGTAGTCAGACTGAGCAGGAGTTGTTACCAGAAGCAAGGAGCAGGTGTAATCAAACATTACAGAATGTATTATTAACAGGGAACAGAACGTAATCATAGTCAGGATCAAGATGGGTTTGTTATCCAAAAAGTAATCAGAAGCGCAAGGCAATGAACACTAATTCAGTGAAAAAAAAACAAACAATAATCTTGCACAGAAAGGGCACAGGGCTGATTTTGTAACACTCTAGGTAACTCTGTGCAAATAAGTATCTAGGATGCCTGGATATAGTGTACAATGTGAGGCCCTCCAGATGGATTAAACTTGCTGGCCATGAAGTCAGTTGTCTGATCCCAGTTGAGCCTGGGCCAAGACCAGCCTAGGAACACCCGTGTACCATGCGTATTGCACCGAGAGATTTCCTAGAGACTCTAGCAAGGAGAACTGAAACTTAAGCAGACTGACAGAGATCGATTCAGACTGTAGATCCGGTGATTAGCTGGACTGGTGAACAGGGATCATTAGGGTTGGGAGAGCACATATGCATGAGTGCCTTAGTGAACAGATCCAGACAGACAGATTCTTGATAGGCGATCAGTCTTTGACTCACACTGGTGCATGAGTGCCTGGCAATCAGATCCAGACAACAAATTCTCAACAGGTGATCACTCTCTGACTCACATGAGTACCTGGAAAACAGACCCAGACAGATGGTTTCTCGACAGGCAATAAGTCTCTCATACACACTGGTGGATAAGTACCTGGCAAACAGACCCAGACAGATGGATTCTCAAAAGGTGTTCAATCTCTGACACACACTAGAGGATGTGTGTCTGGCGAACAAATCCAGACAGATGGATTCTTGACAGGTGATCAGTCTCTGACACACACTGGTGGCTGAGAGCCTGGTGAGCTCACAGAAACAGGCAAATCTCTCCTCAGAAGATCAACTTAAGGCAGCTCTAGATGGAAGAAGGCCTGATGAGCTTGCACAGTCAGGTGAATCTTCTTAGACAAAGAAGTGCATAAACATTGAAGGATGGCCTTGTGAGCTTACACAGACTGGCAAATCCTCTCTATAGTTGATCAGGTGAAGGGACACTTGAAGATGTGGAAAGCAAGCTGAGGTCAGGACTGGAGACAGGTGGATATCGAGAGCAAGCCAAGATCTGGACTGGAGACAGGTGAATGTTGAGAACAAATCAAGGTCAGGACTGGAAACAGGCATATGTTTAGATCAAGCTGCAGTCAGGACTGGAGACAAGCATATTTCGAGAGCAAGCCGAGGTCAGGACTGGAGACTGGTGGATGTCGAGAGCAAGCTGAGGTCAGGACTGGAGACAATCAGATGATTTAATAAAAGCCAAGGTCAGATCAGGAACAAACACTATCCACAGGAGGAGAAGCAAAAATACTTGATAATCGGGCACCAGAAGATAGGCGCCATTCATAGAAATAGAAACATCTGGCCAATGGGAACCCAAACGAGATACTTATGTGGTAAGTAGAACAGAACTCTGGAAGGAACAAAAATTAATTGTGACAGGTTTGTAAAGTAAGTCATTATGGATTGAAAAGGTTCTGCAAATGCTATCCTACAGGATGTCCTAGGGCTTATCAGGATAATATTACAATGACAACAGGAGCTGTTAAGTGTCCACTGTGGAACAGAGGGCAGAGCTTCTGCCTTTCATGCTAAATCCTTACACTGGAACCACATATATTCATGCATGTATCTAAATGCCTCCAGTGGGAAAATGGCATTTAACAAGAATACTAGTAATTAGTGTAACTAGAAATATAGACCAATTATTTTTATAGTTAGAATCATATTTTCATCCCTTGCAGCCATGCCCCTTTGTATACACAATTGTAGCATATTGGCTCTTGCAGGAGCTAACTTACAATGCCCACTGTTGTAAAGTCTATTGTCTGCAAGGACTCCCAAATACTTCTTTAAAAAGGTATCCCCAAATAGTTTCCTATTTATTGCATAGCATGACAACCGCCAACATACTATTCCATAGATGTACTTTTGCATCATGTTTTGTGCAGATTTTGACTACTTTCTAAGAACTTAGTAAGTGTGGGATGGCAGTACACAGTACAATAACTACTTCTCAGTCAGTGAGGATCATCTACATCAGGGCTTTTAATTTTAAGTCCTTTGCTACTAGCCAGACTTGAAAAGTTACTAGCCACTGCAAGCCAAAACATGCCAACCAGGGCTGAATTTCTACTCGCCAGGGCTAAATTTCACTCGCCATTGGCTAGTGGTGAGTGGAAATTTTGAGCCCTGATCTACATGATCTAATTGAATAACTATTCAAAAAAGGGGCTAGAAATTCCTCTAATGCCCTCAATCTTCCATTTGTATTCAAAAGGAAGTAGCAAACAAAAGTGTCCAGAATGATCATAGCCCAATAATAAAGCTAAATATTTTAACAGATCTGATATCAGTAGCACCAGTTGAAAAAAATATCAAGGAGACCACTTCTTAACTCCAGACATGAGCAAATACCTGTAGAGACAAGCTATTTCACAGCCAGTGTAACAATAGCTAATGGAGCCCCATCACTGGCAAATTGTTAAATTGGCATAAATTAATACAATTGCCTAAAGTGTGTTTTGCTGAACATTTCTTCTGAAGCATTATGATAGGCAAGGTTAGACAGTCAGAAACAGTCATCATAAAGTAATCACAACTCAGTGCACAGAAATTACACTTACATTCAATAGTAATAAAACTTAAATGGTAAAGTTAACTTTTCAGGTAAGCACAAAAGCTGTGAAATTCAGGTTAAGTTTTTCCAACTTAATTCCATATGCTTTGCTTAATACATCAGTCATAGCATAACAAATTACATCATCTATGACATACTGATGGCATCACATATGACATCACAAATTACATAACCAACTACATCACAAATTACTGATCAATGGCATCAATGGTGACATCACAAATGATCCTGCTAAAATTGCACATCAGAGAGCATCGACACTACACTGCTAAACTGCTTTTCCAGCACTGCATCCCTAGCCTACCTCTAACACACCTCAAGAGCCAGCAGTTACACTAAACTAAAACACAGAGAGTACACCAAAAATATGTTTTTTACTATACTGCATATCCTTGTTCTGCACTGACATGTCATACAACTAACTACAACTAATGATGTACCTGTTCATTGTATGATCCAAAACTGTGCACTGCTAAATTTAACTTTCCTACAAAGTGTTCATTTTGCACCAAAATCCAAAAGCTGAAAGGATGACACTGCAACACTATCCTTTCAGTAGTGACATTGCTATGAAACCAATAAACACTACTCAAAAGTACTTTTCTGCTACCTCAATACCACGCCTCTTTACAAAGCACCAAAAATGTGCTCTTATTAACGCTCAAAGTAATGCTTGACTATTAATACAGAAACACACAAAAATAGTCAAAAGTTAACGTTTTTAATTCCCATATTGTCAAGAAGGACATGTACTTCAAAAAATGCATATCTATCAACACTGCAACGTATCACCCGCTAGTAAAACTACAATAAATAACAGCATAAAATGTCTATAAATCCTGACACTGCAGTTTATGAAAATTATCTGTCAGAGTGTAACTGTCAATGTCACTGATGAGCTCATTTGTGATATCACTGATATGTGTGATGCCACTGATGAGGTAATTTGTGATGTAATATATGATTTCATTTGTTTTGCTATATGTGATGTTATCAGCATGCCATTGATGATTATAAACGTAACTTCATATTTTATGTCACCAGCAAAGCACATGGGGAGTAGAATTAAATTGGAAGAACTTAACCTGTGGTTTTTGTGCATTTAAGTGAAAACATAACTCCTGCTTTAATTAAAATGTTTGCCATTGAATTCCCATAGTCCAAAGAAAGCTATTGGGGTTGCATTGGTACATAGCTGTCATAGATCCGCTCAAAATGAACAGTCTAGAAAACATAGCCTGGAAGAAGATGGACACTAGTTGATGAGATACCAGCCATAGGAGCACTAGTTGCTGGCTGCTGAACACTGTTGAAAGATCATTGAAATCCTATAGTAGGAATTAGATACACAGTCCTTCTTTGCATTGTGAAATAGACGGTCCCAGGTTCCAATCAGTCGAAAGAAAGCTATTGGGGCTGCATTGGTACATAGCTGTCATAGATCCGCTCAAAATGAACAGTCTAGAAAACATAGCCTGGAAGAAGATGGACACTAGTTGATGAGATACCAGCGATAGGAGCACTAGTTGCTGGCTGCTGAACACTGTTGAAAGATCATTGAAATCCTATAGTAGGAATTAGATACACAGTCCTTCTTTGCATTGTGAAATAGACGGTCCCAGGCAATGAAGTTTTTTCCACTCAATCTCCATGCCACTAGATGGAGCTGCTATGAAGCTGGATAAAGAATGGGCCCCTATTAATGATATTTCCTGTCCAATAATAGCCATGGCTCCTCTGGCTTTAACTGTATAAGGGATGGAAGCACTTTCTGGATCATTGGAATAAGGGGAAACATTGGTGGATTCCTATGGTCGATTCAAGGCATCCACTTCTTCCACTTCCTGGAATAATGTTGTTGTGAAGAATATCTTTACTGTTCCTGGAATTTGCCATGAGATTGATGCTTGGAGAGCCCCATCATCCCAAAGATTACCTAGTTTGAGGCCCAAGAACTTGCATTCAATAGGGTATTACTCAAGAAACCCACATAACTTTAAGCTTCCCCTGGATGTTGACTGCCTCATGAGCAGTGACGTGCTGATGCCCATTCCAGGATTGGAGATAATTATTTTAGTAATAACAGCTCCTTGTGTCTCCCTGATTCCTGATGTAAGCCGCTATTGAGATGTAGTCTATCTGAAGCTTATCTCAACACCTTGCCAGGATTTTAAAGAACTTTAAGGCCATGAATGAGTCCCTTAGATCCGTGATATTTGAAGGAAAGCCAGAGCAAGGAGATGGCCACAATCTCTGTGCTATTTCCTTTTGGCAGGTGGCTTCTCAGCCTTTCCTGCTGATGTCTGTAGTAAAAATTTTCCAATCTGAACTGGTAAGAATGAAGGCCCTGGATAGATTCTTTCCCAAATCCCACTACCTCAGGAACTATAAAACTTCCTGATGAACAAGGTTTAGGGTTTCTATGGAGTAAAAACAACTATAACCAGCTATACTATTGACATTTCAACTGAAGAGGCATCATGCTCCATCTTGTATACATTGTTTAGCAGAATGGAGGTCATAAGTCCCCAAATCCTAATGCACCATCTGGACAGCCGTAGATTTCATCTTCTAAACTGACTTACGGAACATGTCAAATGAACTGTCTTTTCTAACATTTATTTATTTATTATTTATTTAGAAAATGTTTTACCAGGAAGAACACATTGAGATTTCTCTCATTTTCAAGTATGTCCTGGATAGTTTTCAATAAAGGGTTACATATATACACAAATAGAGAAACATTATATATACACATACATAAACATACATACATACAAAAAGTTATATACAGTTACATATTGTTTTCAGATATAAAGAATCATTTATTTTTAAGGATTTTAGACTGGAAGAAGATGTGATTTTCAGGCAGGTAATTCCAGAATTTTGGAGCTCTGAAGGAGAAAGAAGATTGACCGTCTTCTTTCTTGTATTGTGGTATATGCAGTGAGTTGTTAGCAGTGGAGCGGAGGTTATAGTTAGTATGAACAGCAGGAGTAATGTGCTGCACAAGTAGACTGGTAGCTTTCCAGAGAAGTGGTTATATACTAAGAAAGAAAGGTGAAGGGCACATGTAGATTAGCATGTTAACCAATTTAGATCTTTAAAGGGATAGTAATACTTCGTTTTAACTTTATTTTATTTTGTAGGCATTAAAAAAACATGAAGAATGATATAAGTCTTATCTCTGAAACCTTTATGGTTTAAGAGGTATTCACAAAGTATCCCCCCTGTTCAACCAGATCAGAAGGGAGATGCCCAGGTAGACTGCGCAGAGGGACAATCTTCAATTAAGATAAGGGAAAAAGCTGAAAAACTTGTCAAGGGGGGAAGGGCTTTCATTGTTTTCATACAAAGAAAATTGTCCCCTTCTGTTATCTGTCTGGTCATACAACCAGACTCACATCTGAGAAGAGATGGCTTACACTAGGTAAAAGGGGCGGGGAGGGGAACTTTGCTTGTGAATATCTCATAAACCATAAAGGTTTGAGAGATAAGACTTATATCATTCTTCATATTTTTTTAATGCCTACAAAATAAAATAAAGTTAAAACGAAGTATTACTATCCCTTTAAGCATATTACAGTGATGGGTAGTATAATTACATTAGAAGATAAAGCAGCATAATGAATTATACAGAGTGTCAAGTTTACTAAGATGGATTTGTGGGGCTGGAGCATATACTACATCCCCATAGTCTATGACAGGTAGTAACATCTGTTGTACAATGTGCTTTCTTTCCAGGGGACTTAAACAGGATTTGTTTCTAAATTGGGGCCAAGTTACGATTAGACTCTGTTAGGGTGGATAGTTGGGTATTGCAGAGGTCACTCTGTGGTTTTACCAGATAACATTGTGACCATTTTGTCAGTATTTAAGAACAGTTTGTTCTTTGCTATCCATCTTTTAACTTCAGAGAAATCAAGTTGTAATATGGACTCAAGTTGTGATATATTTGAATTTTTAGCATAGATTATGGTGTCATCTTCATATACGTGTGCAGAAGATGCTTTGCAAACTGTGGGCAGATCATTTATAAAAATAGAAAATAGAAGAGGGACAAGAATTGTGCCTTGGGGAACCCCACTTGCTACTTTGAGCAGAAGTGAGGTATTACCAGCAATTGACATATACTGCTTTCTTTCTGATAAATAGGATCAGAACAAGTTTAGAGAACGATTACCTAATCCTGAGCTTTGGAGTTTGCTTATCATAATATTATAGTCTACTGTAGCAAAGGCCTTTGCAAAATCTGAGTTTTGACGAAAGCCTGACTGAAAGGGGTGAAATAACTGGTCTGTTGGTAATACATATATAGTTGCATTTGGACACATTTCTATAGGATTTTAGATAATGTGGGGAGTAGGGATATTGGTCTGTAATTTGATACTACATTTTAATCTCCGCTTTTGTGGATATTCACTTTCCAGGCTTTAAGCATATACCCGGATGACAGGGAGGCATTCATTAACGATGCAATAGATTGGGCAGTGGCCATTGCTGGTAGCTGATAAGATCTATCTCAGACTGTAAGTTTTTTTATGGCAATTAAGTTATTCTTGAAGTGATTAATGAGCCAAACTAAGTGACCCAGGAACTGTATAGTGCATTGTTCATAAAAGAGTAGTTGCTATCTGTGTCTGGCTAGAATTAGAATGTCACCCAGATAGTCATAAATTTGTATTCCTTGTTCTCTCAGTCTTGTGATCACTGAAATCAATATCTTCATGAAGGTTCTTTGGGCTCTGGCAGTTCCAAATAGAAAGCAGATTAACTGATGGTGATCTGCAGTAATTCTCAGGATACATTGGTGGAACTAAGTAATTGGAATAAGAATGTAAATGTCCTTTAATTATATAGAACACATCTAATTCACGGAGCAAACTATGAAGATGAATTTACTTCCAAGAGGTGGTTAAGGTCTTTTAAGTCCAAAACTAGATGGAGTTTTCCAGAGGTCTTCTTTACAAAGAAAAAATGGAATAGATCCCTTGAAATCTTTCATCCTTCAGAACCTCGACAATAGCCCTTTCTGATAGCCAGAAAACAAGAAAAAATAGGAAGTTCTCAACTATGCATGTAGTAACAACACTTATTACATTATCCATAAGAGATATTCTCACAAAACATAATCCATCAGTTGATTTAGATAACAGCCATTATGTACAGGTATTCTTAGGCACCATCAGGAATTCATTGGACAATAACAATTAGCCCACCACATATATCAAATAAAATGTATTCGTATAGGAAGATATAAATGAATGCTACAATGAAAATGTAGAGTCCCTGTGGGTTGAAACACACCCTGGGGGCACACATAATAAAAATAGGTTAATGAGGAGTTGCTACAAGCCAACTAATATTGGGGAGCTTGAGGAAGCCCAAATTGTATTGCAAATAGAAAATATTTCTAAGTCAGGAAATGTAATTATAATGGGAGATTTCAACTTTACTGAAATTCACTGGAGCAATATCAGTTCCAGCACAATAAAGGGAAATAACTTTTTAAGTATGATTAATGACAATGTTATGTCTCAACTAGTAGAGGAGCAAACTAGAAAAGAGGTCTTGCTTGGCCTAGTGCTCACAAACAATTTTGACATGATAAACAATACACAAGTAAGGGAACATTTAGGCAGCAGTGACTACAATATGGTATCCTTTGAAATTTGTTGTGAGAAACCCAAAAGTAAGGGTTTAAACAAAACTTTCAGTTTTAATAAGACTACAATCTAAAAGCAGTATTAAAGGATATTCAGTGGTATATAATCTTTAAAGATAAAAATCCATAAGAATCATGGAATTTGTTTAAAATGCTTTTAGACAAATATGCTCGTCAGTATATACCATTGGTGAAAAAGCACAATAGGAGCAAAGTGAAACCAGTGTGGCTTAATAATGAGGTTTGCAGGAAAATGAGAAATAAGAAACTAGCATTTAAAGTGTTTAAGTCAGACAGGTCAGATGCATAAATAAAAAAATATAAAGAATGTAATAAAAATCTGCAAACAAGCAATTAAGCTAGCTAAAATTGAAAATGAGAGAAATATTGCAAATGAGGGCAAGAAAAATCCTAAACAATTCTAGTAGTATGTTAATAACAAAAAGGTTAAGATTGATATTGGTCCTCTTAAGCTTGACACAGATGAATTGATTAGTGAGGATAAGGCTATGGCTGATACCCTAAATACATATATTATACAAAGGAAGCAACAATGACAGGCTATGGGCAAATAGACATAACCACAGAATTTCCTCCATCATGTGCATGGCTTATTGAGGACCAAGCCCTAAAAAGACTGGAAAAGGTTATGGTGAATAAAGAACCTGGACCTGATGGTATACACTCAAGGGGACTTAAGGAACTTAGTTCAGTAATAGCAAGACTATTATACTTAATATTTATGGATTAGCTTTCATCAGGCATAGTGACCTGTGATTGAGGGGAAAGTTGATGTAGTTCCATTGTTCAATACGGGGGCAAGATGCAAACCGGGAAATTATAGACCTGTGAGCTTAACTTCCATAGTGGGTAAGATACTAGAAGGGTTATTAACTGACAGTATTCAGATCTCTGTGAAGACAAACAATATTATTAGTAGGAGTCAGCCTGGTTTTATGAAGTACAGATCATATCAGACTTATTTGCATTTTACAAAAAGATAAGTAGTAATTTGGACAAGGGAATTGCTTTTGATGTAATATACTTGGATTTTGCAAAAGCCTTTGATACAGTGACTCACAACAGGTCACTGCATAAATTAAAAGGTTTTGTTTGGGCGATTATATCTGTACATGGATTGAGAACTCGTTAAATGGTAGATGACAGAGAGTTGTTGTAAATGGAACCTTTTCAAGTTGGTCTAAAGTTGTAAGTGGGGTGCCACAGGGTTCAGTCATGGGTCTAATGCTTTTTAATTTGTTTATTAATGATCTGGAAGTGGGAATTGAAAGTAGTGTCTCAGTCTTTGCTGATGACACTGAGCTGTGCAAGGAAACACATACAGGGCTAGATGGTTTTTCTCTGCAGGAGGATTTAAAGGGATAGTAATACTTCGTTTTATCTTTATTTTATTTTGTAGGCATTACAAAAACATGAAGAACGATATAAGTCTTATCTCTCAAACCTTTATGGTTTGACAGATATTCACAAGCAAAGTTTCCCCCTCTCGCCCCTTTTACCCAGTGTAAGCCATCTCTTCTCAGATGTGGAATGCAGTCCATATACCAGACAGATAACAGAAAGGGACAATATTCTTCCTATCAGAACAATGAAAGCCCTGCCCCCCTTGACAAGCTTTTCAGCTTTCTCCTTTATCTTAATTGAAGGTTGTCCCTCTCTGCAATCTACCTGGGTACCTCCCTTCTGCTCTGGCTGAGCAGTGTTACATCTGTAAAAGGGATGGGAGGGGGACACTTTGTCATTGAATTACTCTTGAACTACAACTCTGACAGTATTGAAATAACACTCTCCAAAGCCCAAATACTATAATGATTAATTAGAGCTGCTTTTATTATGAAACATTACTATCCCTTTAAATAAACTGAGTGAATGGGAAGAAAATTGGCAGATGACATTTAATGTAGATAAATGTAAGACTATGCATTTGTAACAAAATAGATATCCACAGCACATGGTTGTTCATAAAAATGCTTTTTTTATTGTGGAAATGGAACACAGAACACCCGGGGGTCACAGTCTCACTCGTTTCACACAATGTGCTTACTCATAGACTAACTTTACACAAATGACTCTCCTTATACTGCTAATACTAACGGTCCTAATTCAAACAGGTCAATCTACAATAATCATCAATTATGCTGGAATTGATATTTAACTAGTGACTGTCCACAGAGTGGCTTCATTTCAAATTCATCCATCATTTCCATTCATCAATTCATATGTCATTACATTTTCATGAACCAGTTGGTTTCTGTGGAACTGTTCTAACATATCATTTCACACTTTATAAGCACATTTCATAATTTCATTTCATCCATACATTATTGTATCTGTATTTATCCATCAACCACTGAGCAGTTATTCCTATCAATATTCAAGTAGTTCACATAATCACCCAACTATTTTCATTCAACAATTATCTTTTCCATGAGTTCATCTTGCTATAGTGTATCATTTAACTCATTTCAGTAATTAATTAGGTTATCCCTGTGCATTTCCTTTCATCTAATATATTGCCTATACCAACCATACAGTAGGAAGTTTGAATAACAAGTCATGTTCTAAACATCTTATATAATAATTCGCTAAATCGTGTATAATGCCGTGACATGCGCAGTAGACATTGCTGCGCGTGCTGCAGTTATGCGCAGTAGAGACTGCCCGCGCCGCGACTGATACAGAGCTGGGCGCTCCGGAGGAGCATCCAGCTCTGTATCAGTCGCGGCGCGGGCAGTCTCTACTGCGCGTGACTGGCCCGCGACCGGGTGGCAGTGGCACTGTGGCCCGTGTAACGGGCTGTTCAACTAATTGCAATGTATAATTGATTAATTATTATTTACATTGACTGTGTTATCATATGATTGTGTGGTTTAGCTATATTAACAATATGTTTTGTATTGTTATTACTTTTTGTAATTTTATTTTCAGTTGTGCATGTATTATTCACTAGGTATGATGTCACTGTTTTTCAAACATGCGGGTTTTGGCTCCAACTCTAAGGAGGGCGGCATTTAAGGGTTCACTTTTGCACAGAGTATTATCCTGTTGAAGGCTGTTGTTTGGTATCCGAACAATATAATCATTCATTATTTTGAAGACCTGAGCGTGCTTATTTTCCCCTGTTCAAATATACTTGGATGGTGTTGTCAGGCTTTGTCAGAACCTTTATGGGAGACCTCCTGGGTATAACAGGAGTTGTAGATTATATTTACCAACCCACACTGGATGGTCCATTCCCCCAGCTTGACTTGCTATTGAGCCTTTCATCTTCCAGTGGATCAACAATGGCTGAATATTAATATACATTAAATAACTACTTCCTGGAAAATATATACATAAATATATACATTAACCATATAATAAATAACTAATCTAGTACCCATAATCTTAATGAGATTAAACTACAAATATAGTTTTGGAAATAAGTATCATAATTGATAAATAATATTAGTCTCATAATACATCAATTTTGCTCTGTCTAACCAATATGAAACATTTTTTTTTATATGAATGATTCAAGGCTCATTCAGTGTCTTAGTGTGTATTCTTAAAAGTCCAAAAGGTTTTCTTATTATTTAATATAGACTGCTGCAGTGGTTCCCTACCGATGCCCACATGGCCCACTAACAGGCTAGGATTTAAAAATGTCCTTGTTAAAACACAGGTGAGTTAATTAGAGGCTAAGTGAATTTGTTTAACTTGCATGTGATCTTCAAAATGAAATCATCATATCCTGACCTGTTAGTATGCCCTGAGGGCGTGGGTTAGGAACCACTGGTGTATTGGAATGAACTTGTCCTATCTTTTCTGCTGTCACAACCTTAATGCAAAATGGATCACCGTTGTAGTGCAAAGAAAGTGGGGGAACTACTTCTCAATACTGTGACAATGTTGCACAGATCTCTTAAGCAAAGTCTAAGAGGTTCACCACTCATACTGTACTCCACATTGGCACATAACACATATACCACAAAGTGTGAGCCATAATTCATATAACTATTGATAGTAAAACTCTCGCCTGTAATGTTAGAAACAAAACTAGTAGCTTTACGATCAATAGATTGGTAAGTTAAACATCTACTCTGAGCACATTTATAGCTGCCACTGTCTCTCTAAAATGGATTACTCCAGTGTTCTTCATCATTTATCACCTTCTTGTGGACCTTAAGTACAAACTTATTTGGACCAATTATAGAGTCGTGGCTCTCCTAAATGCAACCAGTGGTGCCACAGAGATATCTGCACTTCAGAACCAGATAAAGACATAAAAATGAACAATGCTTGTGTAGAATGTTCCTAATATTGACATGATTGGAATTATACCTTGTAATAAACCTAACCTTATTCATCCCTTATTCTCTATCTACCTTTGACCTGTACTGCACATATTTAAGCATATCAAAATCCCATGTTTTCAGATAATCTCCCTCAAACAACCCTGTAGGATATTCTCCAGCTAAAAAGCGGTCTTTAATCCCTTAAGGTCCAAGGATGTACATGTACGTCATGGGTCAACGTGCCTAAAGGACCCATGTCGTACACATATGTCATGGATTTCAGGGCTCCCTGCTCCGAATACAACGAAAAAATAAAAATCTGTGGTCCTTAAGTGCTGGTCGCGGTCCTTAAGAGATTAAAGATATTCAGTTGCATATCATAATATGAACTGCAATTGTATGTATCATTCTGCAGAACTAGATAAAGGGATAATCTAAAGTGAACTTTTACGATGGCAGTTGGAATAATTAAAAAAAACTATTGGCATAGACCCACTTAAAAAAGGTTTAAGAATCAACCAGACATTCTTCATTTGTAACCAAATTCACTTTGATAAAATTGAATGTTATACATGTGTATATTAGCAGAAAAAGGAATACCAAGATGATTATAATTTAAATATTGGACATCCTATCAATCTCAGACGGCACTACCGCTCCAGATGATATTAAAATCATCTATCTAATGCCTTTTATAGTACAATATTCAATCCAAACTCCACATTATCCTAAATATAAAGAGTCAAAATAGCTCATAAAAAGGTTAGAAAAACTAGGCGTGAACCTGGTTGCTATAGCGATCCCCTTCATTGGGAGAAAGTAACTCCCATTGAAAGAGAAAAAGTTATACTTCAAAATAAGCCTAATGACCTTCAGCCTAAAATCTGGCTGTTCAGATACCATAAATGTCCTGGATAAGAAAAACCTAACATCTTCTATACCTAACTTATGACCAGTTTTAGTGTAGAAAGAGTTGACATACATGGTAACCCAGAACAATTCTTCCTACCATTTCACCTGACTGATCAATTTCAACAGATATGTTATACCCGGTGAGATAGCTCAGTGGTAAATTCCCTGACTGTAGAGCCTAATCAAACCTCAGGTTCAAATCCTGGCAGGGGCAACTCAGCCCTTCATCCTTCTGAGGTCGATAAAATGAGTGCCATTGATTGGGTAATAACAGCATCTATTATTTCAGCTACTGATTTGGTTAATTCCGGGAGTGTGTGCTAGAAGCGCTCTGATTCCCACTGGGAAAAGGGTGCTATATAAATACTAGTTATTATTATTGTTATTAAGATACCCTTAAGATATCTCTGCAGATGGTAAGCCAAAAAGGCAGACAAATTGGAAGTGATGCGATTGATCCCTCAAATGATAGGCCAACCAGGAGGAGAAGAGAGGGGCTTATGAATTCTCAATAAGTGGCAATAGATGCAGCTGATAAGCCAAAAGGCAGACAAATTAGAAGTGATGCGATTGATCCCTAAAATGATAGGCCAACCAGGAGGAGAAGAGAGGGACTTTTGAATTCTCAATAAGTGGCAATAGATAGTTACCATATCCTCTTAAACATACATAAAATTCATCCATCTCCTCATGATGACCCCCAAATCTATATGCTTCTTCTATAACATCACAAAAACATTTCTTAAAAAAAGGGGAGTGGAGTTTTCATTGAAAACCCGATAATAATTTGTATTCATAAGGATAAGATTAGCTTCCTTAACAAAATCTTCTATATCCTGGATGACAATCCCCCCAACCTTATCTGCTGGTTTTATTATAATTCATTCATTAGCTTCCAGTCTTTCTAGAGTAGCAAAACATGCTAATCTTGTTTTGTTACTTATTATCAAAATATTGAATAAAATCCAACATTACTGCACTGTAAAATTAATTCACAAAATTCCCTCTAGAATTCATGGAATTAAACACAGATACTCTTGTTCAGAGAGGAATTGCCTGGCATTTCGTGGTTGGCCTGCTGTAATGGCAGGACCAATACGATATGCTTTAAGATATTTTTTCTCTGTGAAAGGCACTAGTGGGCTAAAAGAGATTGCACCCTGAGTAGGACACCATTCATATAGAGCCTGCAAATCTGTATTGCAGGTTCGTTCCTAGTTGAGCATCTTTGACTTTTAATATACGTCTTCATCATTAGCCTTAGACAACTCAGTCTTCACATAAGATTGTATTCTACTCTCTTTAAATTTTCAACTAAATTTATTAAGATCTGCAATGAGTTGAAAATAAAATATTTATTTTATTGATGCAGTCTTACTCCTGTGAGCTTGGCACTTAGATATACAATGCCGACACTACTGCCTACTGAACATCAAATAGAAATTCATACCAGATAGGACGAGAAAGCATTCAAGACAATAAAAAATTAAGGAGCAAGAGAAGAAATGCACAGCACAGAGGCTGTAAGGGGTGGGACCTCCACATGCAAAAAGCTCAAAAAGGGCAAATATGAATGTGAAAGTGGCTTTATTCATTTTATTAAAATAGTGCACTTAGAGATACTCTAACTCTTGTGTCTCTTTTCTGTGCTCTTCCCAATGATTGTTTTCCAGGTTCAGAACTTGCTTGAAACATGTGACAATTTTCTATTTGTTATCCACAGCAAAGGGTTTTTGATTATTTTTTCCACCTTCGGTGACTTCAGTAGATAATATCCAACTAGAAAAGAGAAAAAGAAAGGGAAACGATCTGCATATTTGACCTTGGCAGGTGAAGCCTCTCATACATGTGTGTAGACTATCTGGAGGGAAAGGGCATATATATAAATATTTTTTTTTCTACACTGCTACACTTAGAGGTGTTTCATTGCGCTGTTTCCCTTTCTTTTTCTCTTTTCTTTGCATCTATACAGCAACGTGTATTGCGATCTGTGTGATCTACAATAAATGGCAGCATACAAACACCTCAGTAAGTGGATTCCCTTATTTATTTACAATTATAGGGCCAGATTTAAAGGCAGGTGCTTTAACGTGCAGTAAGCCATTTAAAGGTCCGTCTTATGAACAGCTAACGGCAATTTTCACATCGTTACAGCCAATAATCTCAAGTGCATTGAGACCTATGGAACAAGACCTTCTACAGCCATTTAAAGGAGTGCGGTACTGCTAATGGCAGAAAAAAAAGATACATTTAACGGGCAAAAGTTAAGACCCAGTTTTCTTAGCTGTAACACACATAACTGCAAAAAAAACCACCGTCGCACAAAATAAAACAGACAAACAGCATATAGCACAAGCATGCAAATGGAAAAATGAACCTGTGCCATGCCAAAATAACACACAAACCATGCCCATGCACCACAAATAACTGTCACACACAACACAACAACCTAGGAACACCACAGGGACAAGGCTTTCAAAAAGCACACCAACACATCACAACATTGCATGGAACAATGGGGGTTAACAAACAACATGTACACCTCTCAAGACAAAACAAGCTCACCTGTGCCACATCACCAGACGATAGAGACACAACATGCACCCCACAACATTACACTCGCAACTCACACCGACATACCAATCAAAACAAAGCAGATTTTAAAACACAAACACAATTACCTGGAAACAAACACCCTCCCAATGGTCATCACTCACCTCATGACCACACCTGGACGACGCCCCGACAGCCCACCATACTCACATGTGGCTTGTTTTACACACAGGGAGAGAACGAGATAGAGAGAGATAGATATACATCAATAAGTATGTTCGCATATCTATTGATGCAAAGACTGCGGAGGAGGCGTGCAAGGGTGAGGGCTAGGGAACACTAACAACTCCCAAGTACACCTGTTCAACAGCCTTCACCTGTTGTAAGTGGGGAAGAGCCACTCAGGAGCCCATCCCCACCTGGAGGACAACACCTGCCTGCAGAAGAACAGCTTCTGCAACAGAATGCTCTGCATATACAGCAACAGAATGCTCCCCTAGGGACCCCGGAAGCAGCGTAGGATGTACAGACTACCACCAAGGCCCAGGGTATACCGCCCAAGGGTCACACTCCTGGGAATGACTGATGAGGAGGCGATAGATTGCTACAGGTTGACACCGCACAGCATCATTGCCCTATATGAGGTCCTCAAGGATGAGGTCGATCCCATATACACCCACAACCATGCTCTTGTTACGATCTGCCACAGACTTGGCACACTGCCAGGCATGGTCAACCCTCTGGTGGTTCATGTTGGACTTGAACCAGAGTTCTCATATTCTCTGGTCCTGCTTCTTGCCTTTGAGCCACTGCTGAAGCTGTTCTATCAGTGTGGTTCTAGCCCTGTATACCTTGCCTTGCTTGCAGCATGGGGGCTGGACTGCTGCTATCAGATTTCACCTGTCATTCAGAATCCACCTGAGGAAGCTTGCTAATTAAGCTGCTTATTACCTGGGTATATAACACTGCCTCTCCCTGAGGGCTGGGTCAGTTCATTGTTCCTGTTCCTGTTGTTTAATTCTCAGACTGGCTATTATTCGCTGCCTTCCCTGACCTGTGGTACTGTGTCTGACTACTCTTCTGGATCTGCCCTTGTCTGAGTCTATGTATCCGGTTTCTGTTCCTGCCTGGCCCCTGTGCACAGATTCACAGTCCAGGTGGCTTTTTACCTGGTCACCCTGGGTTGTGTTTGTCTGCAAGGGTGAGCGACATCTCTGCACTACGGACTCCTATCAAGGTAAACCGTTACAGAATGAACTGACCATTATGGAGTCCGCAGAGTATGCAAGTCACCTGCCACCCTTAACCAGCAATTGCCCAGCCTTGCTTAGACTGTTTTGGAGCTGCAGCAAGAACTTTTTTCTTAAAGGGACAGTACGCCCACCACCCCCAACCCCGGAACCTGTATATCCTGAGCCATTTGTTATAATGCCTTAGAGATTTGATGGTAGCCGTGCCTCCTTCCAGTGCTTTAAGGTGGATTGTGAGTTGTCATTTGCCTTGAAGCCTCGGACATATGCCACTGACTATCAGGGTTCGCATAGCTATCAATCTGCTGTCTGGACGGATCAAGACATGGGCACACAGGATGTTGTTGGCTAAGAGTCCTGTCCTCGACTGCTGGGGGGTCTTTATGACTGCTATGAACTCGCAGTGCATGACTTCTAGAAAAACCACTGTTCCAAGGTCTGTTTCACATTCACGCGGATCACGGCTTCCCCAACAAAGAGATACCCCGTACCTGAGCAACACCTCCATGTTGTCGCCGTATGGACAGGTTTCAAGAGACACTCCTGAGGTATGCTATTCTCCTTCCACAGACACTGAGGAACCAATGGAGATAGGGCTCGTGTGGACTCAAGTGTCTCCTGGTGAAAGAGAGTGGAAGAGAAGCTGTGGCCTCTGTTTTTACTGCGGAGAAAGAGGGCACTTAATTTCCCTCTGCCCTACATGACTGACTAGAACTACACATGTGGACACGGTCCATATTTGCCCTGTCAAGCCAGCTGACAACTTTCTCAGGCATCAAGGATGCTGTTGCACTGGAGCATGTTTGACACCTCAAAGCAGTACTTGTATCGCTGAAGAATCTTCTTCCACTATTCCAGGTGAACCTGTCTCCGGAACGCCTGTTCAGCCACTAGCCCTTTGTTTGGGTACTGCTCAGGTCCACCCTGTTATTACTGCACCTCAGCCTGAATCTGCACCTGGGATCCCTGAGATACCCCTACCACTTAATTCAGAGGCTTCTCCTTTACCTTCTGACGATACACCTGTTCATCCCCACTGCGGTGGCAAGCACCAACACCACTTCCTGTCCTGCATTCTGATTGTACTTATGCCTCAAATGGCACTATCATCTGTAAGCAGGATCTTGAGATATTTGAAAAGGCATTGCAAGCTGCGAATACCTCCCCTGCGAGTTCTTTGAAAGTGTCAATGATTTAACCCTTCGCGTGGAGCGGCCGATAGTTTGCAGAGCATAAAGGCATCAACAAAGCTATACAAGGGACGGCTTAAAGATCCCTGAGTTGTGTTTGCTAGTCTTCATATATGTGCTAGTCTAGCTATTTGTTATGTCAGTAGGTTTCCAATGGTGGAGGTGTGGTGATTGAGAAAACTTTACAGTATCACACGAGGAAGCGCCTCTGTTTTTTCTTCTTCTTTTTCACTCTACATACACCCAGTTAGTCTCAGTGGCACTGTGATGTGTGACCTGATCCATCTTGATTGAAATTCAGTGAGTGGTGATGAAGACCCGATGAAGTGGAGGTGAAGTGGAAATGATGACTTCTCAAGTGATATACTTTCTCCATTTTCAGTGTTTTTCTATGGAGTCTATACATTGGGGTGTTCAAAACTTGAAACATGTTTTTTAATTTTCTCCATAGACTAACATTGAAATTGGTGAAGTGATGGCATTGAAGGGTTAACCTCACTCCATCATCTCTTTTTGACCACATAGTGAATGTCCCCTGTGTATCATTGATTGTTACCCTGTCAACATGTGTTTGTCGGTTAACCCTTTGAGTATAGGAGGGGTTTCCAAAGCATTGTTGAGCAATGCATTGATGATACCTCTAGAACTCAAGGGGTATGCTGAGTTCCCTCTGAGTACATGGGTGACATTGTGGTGGAACAGTGATGATCTTTAACAGACAACATTTTGTGAAACATGGTTTGTGTGGACTGTGTGTGATCAGCACAGCAACATGAGGGTTGAACTGGGACTTGGACAGGTTTGGGCCTGGTCGAACCTTGCCATTTGTGCATGTATTGTGTCCTTTTTTAACCCTCAGGGTGCTGTGTTGATGCAATTGTGTGGATCAATGATGGGCATGTGTTGGGGTGTGACTGTTTGCATGTGATGGTTTTGTTGGTTGATGTGGTATTTGATTATGTGATGATGCACTTACTGGTAGTGTGGAGGCTCCTCTCATCCCCAGTGTCCGATCCTCCAGAGACCCCCTCAACAACTGTGGCTGACATGTTTTGTCGCAGCCTCTCCTCCCAACTGCAGAAGGTGGTGTGGGCAGGAGGACCACCTCTGGTGCTTCAGGCGTAGAGGGCAACCTCCACCATCTTCTTCTTCACCACCCTCTTGAAATCGCCCCATGTCTTCTTGATGGACTCCAAGGTCCGTCTGCAGGTGACCACCACATTCACCCTGCTGCACACATGGTTCCAGGTTCCAGGTGGCCTTCCTCCTCTCAGCCAGGCCAGGGGCCTTCTCCCTCGTATAGAGGATGCTATCCCTCTCCAATATAGCCTCCATGAAGGCCCTGTTCTCCTCATCAGTGTAACAAGGATCCCTCAGCCTCTCCTCCTCAGCTCCGGCCTGCGAGGTGTTGGAGCTGTGGCTGGAATGTCCTGCTTGTGCTGCCCCTGCCTGTGTGTGGTGCTCCCCAACAGGTACCCCTCGTCCCACTGAAGGTTCTGTCCCTGTCCTCTGTGTGCCTCTTCTAGGCTGGGTCCCCCTCTGCCTCGCTGGTCTCCCTCTCCCACTCCTACTCTCAACATGGATGCCCTGCTCTCCTTCCTCCTCCTCCTCTGCTACTCTTCCCATCCCTCTCTTCTATCCACCTCTCCTAGCCATCACTCATCCACTCACACCCAGACACTCGCACAGGCCCTCACAGACACACTTGATTCCACTCACTCTCTGTCACACTTGGTCACTCACAGATTCACACTGAAAAAATAAAGTTTAAAATATATGTAATGTGTTATATAAAAAAAAAAATAGGTGTGACCATTATTTTGGGGTAAATATAGGTGTAGCTGAACATTTTTGTTACTTTGGGGTATTGGGATTTGATGGAGGTTTGAATTTGTTTGTGCATCTATGAAGGTTGCTAGACAACTTCAGCCGTTATGTTACAACTTGAGTTAAGTCATGTTTTATCAGGTGATTAGAACACACGGTGATGCAGAAAAAAGGTGAGAAGCAGGTTTTAGTGTTATGTGTTTTTTCTTGTGCTCGTTAGCTAGTCTTGTAGACTGCCTTTCGAAACTGACGTAAATCATGTATTAGATTCAGAGATTTACTAATGAAACTTAAGTCCAGGGTTCACTATAGTATTTTTGTTAGACCCCTTTCTCTCAACTTCCTATTGATAAATGACAGGGTCAGTTGTCAACTGAACTTGTTTGGATTTGATAATGGTTACCCCCCTGGAAGTTAATATATGCTACTAAATGTTATTCTAGATCTGATTAGGAAATATTTTTTTGCTAGTCTTTCAGTACTGAAATAACAGATGGCCAATTAACCGACCCTGCAATGTTTAACATTTTGGCAGTCCCTTGATATTATTCCTCTTTATGTTAATATGTTCTGAGCTTTAAAAGAGAGAAAAATCTTAATTGAAGCCTTTTGATTTTTACATTTTAAGAATAACTTTAAATACTAACTAGATCATATCATAAAACATCAAATCATATTTCATCACTGGTCTTTTATTTTTAGGATTTCCTTAAAGGAATGCTAACATTTATAATTGATGATTATTCTATTACGTCTGAAAGCACATGTTCAGAAATATAGTAATTAACGTAAAGAATGAAGTCAGCCATTATAGGGCCAAACATACTTATATAGTTCATAAGGTTAAAAACAGTCAAGTTCTACCACTGACATTGATAGATTGGTTAGACAAACTTATACGGTAAATAGTGACAGATGATTCAAATAACAGCACTCACCTTGATGCAGTAAAAGTGTATGTAGCTTGAGGGCATCCAATCCCTCAGCATGCCCACACAAAAAAAGCCCAATGCCACCATAGGAACTGGTTGCACTGACATAACCAGACAATTCCCTGGGTGCTGGTGCAATAGTTTTACAAAACATAAGTTGCACTCACAAATTTACTAGCAGGTGCGTGGTACAGCTTTGCTCGTGTGGCAAACCTTTTTTTTATTTTTTTAATTGTATTAAAAGTCAGACCTTGTTGTGGGGCATCAGAACCACTCTTGATTCCCTCCAGCTACTGATCTCCCAGCCAATTCAGCTGGGAGATCAACAAAGGCAACACAGGGGAGCAAGAGAGTTTGCTTACTTCCATTTTACCTGGAGCACTCATGTAGGAGTAGGTGGGAGCAGCAAACCCTTTCACATCAATGAGGAATAGTCTCCCTCATTAATGTGAGAGGGTTTCCCAATCTCACTCACTCCTACATGGGTGATCTAGGTAGAATGGAAGCAGGGGAGCTCTCTTGCACCCCTGCGTAGACTCTATTGATCTCCAGGCCAAATCGGCTGGGAAATCAGTAGCTGGGGGCATCAGGAGGAGTCCTGATGACCCACCACAAGGTCTGACTTTTTGTTTTGCTCTATGTTGTTTGAGGGTTTTTTTTAATAGAATTGTAGCAGTGGTTGGTTGAGGAGGCAGGAGCTACATCCCCTGCCTCCTCCTCAACCAATCAGCATTTTTCAGACAGACCCCTGAGAGCAAACCAGATTCACTTAGAGTTTTGTATTTCATTTAGTTTATTACAAAGAGAAGATTATCAAGTCTAAGTTTTGGTCTCGGAAATGTGCAAAGGTAGGCCAATATTATGAGTGCAGTATCGTCTTCTTAATACACTGTGTGCATGTCTGTATATATTTTGGCTGAGGGTGGAAACCTTTTAAAAATCGTCACTGCTTTAGAATCCTTTACAGCACCTAAAAACACTC
Organism: Rhinophrynus dorsalis; assembly: GCA_037306005.1. Lineage (NCBI taxonomy): Eukaryota > Metazoa > Chordata > Amphibia > Anura > Rhinophrynidae > Rhinophrynus > Rhinophrynus dorsalis. The sequence continues at coordinate 213,327,874 of CM074720.1, forward strand.
CAATGTTATTCCAAAGTGAGGCCTTCGAGGATGCAAGGAAAACAGAAGGACAACACTGCATCCCTTGAGTATGTTCAGGCAGGGAAACCAGGGTAATAGCCCTGCCAGCCCCCTGCCTAATCCCTAATGTCACCAAGCACCCTCCTCATATTCACAGTTATCATGTTAACCCTTCTGTTGCTGCATTGCAGCAAATTATCTGTGTTGGCAATGAAAAAGTAAACTGATGTAACATTTCCACCCCTACTGTCCTAACATAAGATATAATTATATCCTCAATTTGTGATGTGGCTAAAATTAACCTCACTGGCATTGGATGATAAATCAGTTAAAAAATTTTAAATAAATAAAGATTAAAATTACCTTAACCTCTTATTGCCGCATTATGTGCCAGGACCATCACACAGTTCCATCCTTTGAGGATGGAGGATGGTCCTGGCATGTCATGGGTTTATGAGCCCAGCACACCTCAGGGCGGGGAGGCTGTAACTGACTGACAGTCAGTTCCAGCTGTTCCCCAATTGTTTTGAACATATGATTGATTCCACAGTAGTTATATGTGCAATTGGAGCCACATGATAAAGGCAATGTTCTTAAACATTGCTTTGGTAACTATTTTCTGCTTCTCTCCACCTTACAGTGATCACAAGGCAGATATAGACAGAGAACATGCCCCCGAGGGGGGGCTTTTTTATTTTGGGTGGGGGAGTGGAGGGAAGGACGGTTTGATACAACATTAAGCATATATTTATAATTTACTTCATGACCTACTGATACCACTTTGTGTAACTGAATAGATGACGTTCAAGCAAACATTAATGAGTTTATTGCTGTGGAACAATGTATACACTTGTATACACACCACACAGTCTCCTAAACAACAAGGGCAACAGGATAGGAAAGAAGGACATAGGGTTTTGCATCTCAAAGACGGCACCCCCATAAAAAGAGATACTTTGGAAGCATGAACTAACATTCATATTTTTTATCCCTTCCCTGTTAAAAAAATGCACTAACTGAGCACAAATCGTAACAGGAAAACCTATTTAAAAATGTTGTGTTTTTTCTATCTTTTTCACTTTTTTAAATTATTATTATTATTTATGATTATTATTATTGTGGAATTGTTTACCCAAGGATGTAGTAATGGCAGATATATACATTTAAGAGGAGATTACAATCAAAATAGATATTAAAGAAAAAGAGCTCCTGCGAACTTAAGCACCCACAACGGAAACACCAAAAAAATACTATGACAGAAATAAACACACAGAAGTAGAATGGATATGCATACAAAATGGAATAAAAGATAGGGATGAAAATGATATCAATGAACATTGGAAATGTGATCCACAAATGAGTAATCAGTCTGAGACGGTGATCAAAAAATGGACCAAATGTACCGTTATCAGATAATGGATGAAATGAAATGAAATGGGATGAGATGAGGCTGAAGATGATGTACAGACTGAATAGAGATGAGATGATAATGGATGAAGATGGTTTCCCAACTTGTCAAATGCAGCAGACAATTGAGTTGAAAAAGTGGCCTTGTCCACTTGGGGAATCGAATCTGGATCTGTAACAACTCACAGGACAGCGCAAAAAACAAGAAGAGAAAACCAATCTAAGTGTAGACGTTTAATAAAAATAAACATTAAAAACAATAACAATTTTGCACTCACAATTGCCCTTCTTGGGCTTTATGCATATCACACAGTCCCTCTCTTGAATCGCCAATGTTCTGTGTCCTCCCGACCTCCTGCCAACTTCTCTGGGTACACTCTGGTCCTTAAGAAGTAAGTCAGCTATCCTGGATGGTAAGGTGGTAATCCAGAATATGTAAAATCACCACAGAGTTCAATGGCAGTCTCACACTCTGATATATCTTAAAATATCCAGGCGGTGATATTAAAAGTCAGCAAAAATAAGGTTAAGGCTGATCTCGTGGTGAATGAGGCTCGGACGCAAGAAAACCACGGCAAGCGGGATGCTGAAAAGGGGCGGGTGGAGGAAACCTCACAGGGGTGTGCCGTTCCTACCCTCTGGCACTCAAAGAATTAACATACGACAAATACACAGATCATGAGGAAACCACTGGTCAACAGACAGAGCCAGACTAAGGAGGAAAGGCATCCTCAGCACTTTCTAGTGCACCATCCACACCCTCATCCTCTGCCAAAGCTACCAGAACAATCAGGGTGGATGAAGGATATATCTCCATCCAGAGGAGACTGCTTAGGGAGACCAGAAGCCTCTCCAGTAGGCGTCAGCACAACATGCAGAGAACCATAGCCACTCTCAGCAGTACAGAATACCAGCAAGCCATCCTCACTACAGAGATATACCATATTGGTGTCAGACTCATTGACTTGTTTGGCCAGATGCTCATAGAAATGTAAGAGCAAATGCACCTCCAGAGGCTGCAGGTGAAGTGAGCACAACAGTCAAATGAGGGGCCAATTGCAACCACCTCCCCCTCAAGTGTGATCTCCACAACAACCTCAAGACAGGCGTGTCACCAGTCGGCAAGGGCATTCAAATCTGCACCCCCTCCCAACCCCCACAAAACAAAAAATGTTTTCCCTGAATAAATATAATCCCAATTATGTCTGTGATTTCTTCAGGTATCTAACAAGATCAGTGGCAGATATGTCTCCAATGCATTGCAAATAAATGCACTTAACACAACTCTTGCACATTTTATCTGGTGGAAAAGTGTTTGAACAGTGCTAACCAAACACAGCACATCCACTGGTGTCCAATTTCAACTCACAATACGCCTAGCAAAGCAAAATATCTGGAAGCAGTTGTTTGGACATAATGTGAGTTGAATTTTAACAACTGAAGAGAAATGTCACAGTCTAAGTCTAGTCACAGGGTACACCTTCACATAAGATCATGTCAGGCATGTGGCACAGGGATCACACTCTGCAAATGCACATCTCACAATACACAGTGTCTGGAACACAAACATATTCTCTCACTCACATATTTTTATATCTATTTTTTACTGATTAAAGCATCCCAAGCTATTAAATGTGTATTACAAATAAATGATATTACTATATCTACTTTATAATTATCATCATCCTGATCTTACATGCTCTTCTCTGTAATAAGTTTGAATTTCAGTTGCCAAATATTACTCCATCCATCATATACATTTTTATTTTCATTCTTCCTTTTTAATTATGGTTATACTAGCAGTGTGGGACGGCGTTGCCCGTCTGTTGAGCCAAAGATATATACATAGACACACACACATATATTATCATGCATACATACATACATAGACATGCAGAGATACATACATTCATACATACATACATAGACACACACACATACAGACATTCATACATACAACCACATACATAGAGATACACCGACACATATATGCATACACATAAAGATATTATTATGCATAGACAAGTGCACACATATACATACATAGACACACACACACACAGCAATTACACACATATACATACACCGGGGGGCTGATATGACTGAGGAAGGTGGGAAGAAATAAAGGAGAATGGAAGCATAAGGGCTTTATCCTTTTGAGTGGCAGAGGGGTAGTGAAGGCATTGCATAGGAATGTATTGCATAGTCGTATACCAATGAAAGGGTTAAGCAGCTGTCCCAGTCTGTACTTCCACTTCTGAAGTCCAGTACAAGCGTGAAAGGGTTAATGAGAGATGCACGGCGGTGCAGCATGAAAAGTTGGTACGGCATACTTGGGCACTGTAAGACTCTGTGTCCTATATGAGAAGACTGTGCCTCCCCCTTTGTGTTTGACATACTTTACATGTTAGAGACTGACACTTATAGCCTTAACCCTTTGATGCCTCACACATATTACAGATTTATTATTCAGCATCGCTAAGGAGAAAGTATGATGGAAGTTACAGTCCAGTGATATATTGAGGGCACCCGGAGTACTGGGGAGTTACAGGTCGAGGTCTTTCCAACGTGAGCTCCAGTTTTCGCCGCTTGCACTCCTTGTCTGTTGTTCCCAGCGTAGGGGAGGGCAAGGCCCATGCATGGAGAGGGGAGAGAGAGAGACTCCGGAGCGGCGCTCAGCGGGCAAATGTGATCGTGACAGGAGCACAATGTATTGTCTCTTATAGACATGTTGGATGCTGGCACCCCCCACGCTGGAAAGAACAGACAAGGAGTGTAAGCGGCAAAAACTGGAGCTCACATTGGAAAGACGTCGACCTGTAACTTCCCAGTACTCCGGGTGCCCTCAATATATCACTGGACTGTAACTTCCATCATACTTTCTCCTTAGCCGATGCTGAATAATAAATCTGTAATATGTGTGAGGCATCAAAGGGTTAAGGCTATAAGTGTCAGTCTCTAACATGTAAAGTATGTCAAACACAAAGGGGGAGGGACAGTCTTCTGACACAGAGTCTTACAGTGCCCAAGTATGCTCTACCAACTTTTCATCAGTGATATTCATCATAATATAGTGCAGGCCCCGGCAGGACAGCGGTGAGGGACAGCCGTTGATGCAGTAATCGGCCGGGTTTGACTGGGCACAATGATCCGAACCCTTCCTCCTCCCAGAAGTCCACCTGCCACCCCTGATCCTCGTTCGGACAGGGGGAGTTGAGCTGGTTGGTGTTCAAGTTGTTAACCCTTTGAGTGCCAGAGTAGAAAGCATTGGTTTGCAATGCGTTTCATACTACTCTGACACTGAAAGGGTTAATGATGTTGGGCAGTTTTGTAGGCTCTTCTTCCCAATTCCCCTACATGGCTTGTATCCTTGGGGCTCCATTCGGGAGGGAGAGACAGTGTGTGAGTGTGTGTGTGTGTTGTGTCTGGCATTGAGTGCAAAGTTGTGTGGCTTGTGTGTATGTGTGGGGCTTGTGTCTGTTTCTGGGGCTTGTGTGTGTGTCTGTGGTGTAGGAACGACTGGCGGCCATTTTTTTTTTCAGTTGTATAGTGTTGAGCAGCCTGAATAGTGGGGGCGGGCCAACTCCCTGCATGAATTTCACACCAATAGCAGTGGCCTTCGGCCACTGCAATTGGTGTGAAAATCACGCAACCATTGAATCACCCAATGGGAGCAGTAACTCCTCCTCACTACCGCCCCTGGGTGTATTTTGGCAGGCACAAAATCTTCCTTTATATATATAGATGTAGCTTCATTCAATAAGACAATGTCATGGACAATATCATCTAGATCAGTGGTTCTCAAATCCTGTCCTCAGGACCCACTAACAGGCTAGCATTTGATGATTTCTGTGTTAGCGCACAGGTGAGTTAATCAATGTGAATGAGCCTCTGATCACCACACCTGTGCTCTAGCAGAGAAATCTTTAAGTCCTGTCCTGTTAGTGAGTCCTGAGGGCAGGAGTTGAGAACCACTGATCTAGATGATATTTTGAGACATAGTTGTTACAAAGTTCCCTTAGCCACTCAATGCAGAGACTTCACGGGAAGTGTTTATTTGGACAGTGGGGGGAGTGGGCTAAGGTCAAACTACTGCAGGGGCACAGAAGAGAATTAAGTTCTGACACTCTTCACCACTTAATTCCTCCTTCAATCCACCCTTTCTCCTCTTTATTCCCCTTTCCCTTTTGCCTCATTTCCACCCTCTCATCCACCTTTTCACTGCTTCACCTCACCTTCCCACATTCCCTTTCGGTGCTTTGCATCCTGTCTCCCCCTTTGACTTTTGTCATTTTACCTCTATCTCCCACTCTCCCTTTCACAGCTTTGCCTCTTCACCTTTTTCCCAGCCTCCCTTTTGCCTCATTACCTCCCCTTTCCACCCTCCTTTTACCTCTGCAGATAGAGTTACATGGAGGACTGAGTTCGTAGAGGCACTGACTATGACTAACTTCATAAAGGTGAGGGGGAGATAAACTGTATGCAGCAGAATTGAGACAAGCGGGGAGCAAGGACATAGAGTATGTGGAAGACTGGAGATGCACTGTGTCTGCCTTCATGTTAAGTAGCTAAAGATAGCTCACATCAACAGAGACACTTATTTACACATGGGAAACACTGTGCATGCATTTAGCATTTTTGTACATGATTATTTTGTCTTTCTTCGTTCCCTTTTTTGCATCATTTATTAGTCAAGTAAGCACTTTCTCATGTGTATAAACTATACACATATTTGGCCTAAAGGTGGCGCCAGGTATTTATATATATTTTTACTCTTAAGAATATTATAAAAAGTATAGACAGTTTGACTTTACATATTATGCATTTGCACAATAAGTAAGGTCAAAACAAATGTTACTATCCATGTAACAAATCACTGCTGGCAGGAGTAGTTCCAGATAACTATAAAACTGCCATTGTAGTAGCCCTTCAAAAAAATACACATCATCCACACAAATAAACCCCTTTGTTGCTGGATCCAAACTATATTGCAGCTTTGGCAACGGAGAGGGTTAACCATCATGTAAGAAAAAAAAATAAAAACATGATTAACTCCTCCATTGCCAGGCCGAATAAAATGAGCATCACTAGCAATGGAGGGGTTATGATTGTGTCAAAATGTCTCCTTAAAGAAATGGAGGGAGACACTATGGGCGGGATTCAACAAGAGTAGATGTCAACAATGCATGCAAATACATACACATACGCAAAGCTTTGCCAGTAGCGTAAACTGAAAATATGCAAACTGACTCACATATTCTATGTGATGTAACATAGTAACATAGTAAATTAGGTTCAAGTTCATCAAGTTCAACCTTCGCCTCATACCTCAGATAAAAATCAATTGTGAATTCATGTTGCATATTATGTATTGTGAAAAGTAACGTGCATACAAGAAATCACAATAAAATGGAGATCAGTCTATTTTTGGCGAATGCGCGTGTATTGTGGACGTGTTCTACACAGGAGAAAAAACATTATGAGCATATGTGTGATGGTGAATGGAACAGACAGTGATTGTCCTAAAAGTGGGCACAATAGCAAATTTTCATTGGAGAAAAACTGTGCGCTCATCTACAAAATTGTTGCACACTATGACTTCATTTTTGGAGTGCGTGCACCTTAAACAGCAATGGCACGTAAAAGGGCAATTTGAAGTAAAATGTGCAATGCTGTTAATGCAGTTGGTTCCTACCCTTGAACAGTTGAGAACTGCAAAAAGCACTACAATTATATCAAAAGTTTGTTGAAGAAGATGACACTTGAATCTCACCATACAAAGGCAACAGGAGGTGGGGGACCAATTGAAGTACAGTTCTTGGAATATGAGGATTCAGTGTAGTAAAAAACTCACAAGAGTGGTATAAAGGTGATATATTTTAATGGCTAACTGAGGACATAACAAGTGCAAGCTTTCAGGACACGAAGGTCCCTTCTTCAGGCATGGATTAACAAACAAAGCTAGAATAACACTGCATTTATATTTACGGAGTATGACATACATTTGAGCCAAAATATATGAGTACACAGTGGGGTCCATTAACTTAGTAAACATACAATCTGCAAAGATATGAATTGATATGCACAGGGTTAGATCAGAGTCCTGGGAACAAGGAAATGTTCATCAACACAGTGGTGTGAAGAGCCTGTTAGTCTGTGACTTGAACAGATCTATCTCTATACAATCAAATATCAAATAAATGTTCTATCTATTATAATGAGACATGAAGCCCATCCCAAGGTTTAGTCCTGTTTTTAATGTGTCAAATAGATCCATTAATTTAAATTCCCAGATTTTTCTTTCCCTTTGTGTTCTAAAGTTTCCTTTGAGTATGGTGACTTTCATATTTTGTAGACTATGATTTGGACCACAAAAATGCTGACCAACTGCTGTGTCAACCTTTTTTCTGTTTATTGTGTGGCGATGAAGGTTAATTCTTTTCCTCAGTGTCTGTCCTGTTTCCCCAATGTAGTAACCTCCTGTGGGGCATTGTGTACAAGTTATGAGATGTACTACATTTGAAGAGGAGCAAGTGAATGAACCATTAATTTCATAGTGTTGCTGTGTATTTGGTATTTTTATCTTTGTTGTGCATTGAATATGTGGACAGGTCTCACATCTTTTTACTCCACAACAGAATGTTCCATTATTTAAATGGCAAATGGCTCTTGACAATTATTTTCTTTAAATATAGGGGTTGTCTGTATGATATAAGTGGTGGATCTGGAAAAATTACTTTTAATCTGTCATTTTTATGGAGGGTTGGTTGTAAGACTTTAGCAATCCTTCTCAGGGCTTCCAATTGGGGATTGTATGTGACCACAAGCGGTTCCCTGTTATTCTCTGCCCATGGTCTGTATTCAAGGAGTGTTTCTCTGGGTATTTGGCTGGATCTGTGTATCTGATTGTCTATTATTCTTGGGTGGTATCCCTGATTCCTGAATCCCTTCCTTAGTGAATGGAGATGCTGGTTCATGTCTTTATTGCCTGAACAGATGCTGTTGTATCTTGTAGCTTGGCTATAGATGATGACATGCTTGGTATGTTTGGGGTGAAAACTGTCATATCTAAGGTATGATGGTCTGTCTGTGGGTTTGTGATACAGGGATGTCTGTATGTTTTCGTCATTGATGTAGATCATGGTTTCAAGAAAATGTATATGTTCCACAAAGTAGTTCAGAGTAAGGTTAATGGTTTGGTAGAATTGGTTAAATCTGGCATGGAATTGTGTCAGGTCCTGTTCACAGGAAGTCCAGATTAACAGGATGTCATCTATGTAGAGGAAGTATGCTAGTGGCTTAGTGCTACAAGTGGATAGAAAATCTTGTTCAGGTTTCGCCATGAACTAGTTGGCATACTGAGGTGCCATCTTTGTACCTACTGCTGTTCCCATTTTTTGTGGATATAAATCATAACAAAATGCAAAGTAATTGTGTGCGAGTATGAACTATGTAAGTCCCAGAACAGTCTCTGTGGGTAGGTCTTGTTGGTCCAAAAATTCCTTGCATGCTGCTAGGCCATCTTGATGTGGGATATTTGTGTATAAGGATTAAACATCCATAGTAGCCAAAATTGTCCCCTCAGGTACTCTACCTATAGTAGCCAATTTGTTCAGTAGGTCTGTGGGGTCCTGGAGGTAGCTGGCTGTGTTTCTTACCAAGGGCTTTAGGATATTTTCCACCCAGCCAGATATATTTTCAGTTACTGTCCCTACACCAGAGATTACAGGTCTTCCTGGTTTCCCTTGTTTATGTATATAGGCAGTAAATAGAATGAGCCTATTTTGGGGTCTTTGGTATCAGATTCTGAATGTCTGTAGATGTGGAAGGGAGTCCATTTATTATATGTTTTAGTTCCTTTATATATATATATATATATATATATATATATATATATATATATATATATATATATATATATATATATATCTGTGTGGGATCCTCTTGTAGTTTTCAGTAATGTCTGGGATCAGAAAGTTGTCTCTGTGCTTCTCTAATGTAGTCAGTTGTGTTCATTATGGCTACAACCCCCCTTTATCTGCTGGTTTGATCATAATGTCCTTGTTGTCTTTCAATGATTTAATGGTCCTCCTTTCCTGGGTACTAAAGTTGTACAGTTCTTTACTTTGTTTATCCAGGATGGTGGATTTCACTCTCTGTCTGAATGAGTCTATGTACTCATCCAGAGTGGGGTTGAGTCCTGATGGAGGAGTCCAGTTAGATTTGTTTTTTGTGGTGTGTTTAAGCTGTACTGTGTTGCAGTGTTCATAGTTGATATTATCATGGAAAAATTCCTTAAGGCGTAGTCTCCTAAAGAATTCTTCCATGTCACTGCAGAGATCTGTTTTGTCCAATGGTTTTGTAGGGCAGAAATTCAGTCCTTTGGATAGTACATAGTTCTCTTCCTTACTTACGGTGTGTTGTGAAAGGTTCACAATCAGTCTTGTTTGTCTGTATTCCCTTGCAGGTCCTGATCATTTTTTGTTGCTTAGTATGCTTTCAACCTAAGTCTGTGATGTTTGTAGTAGTTGTGTAGCCTTTGTTTTAAATCCTCTGTGTCACTTCCCTCCAGTGTGTCATAGAGGACCTCAATTTCACCCTTTATGGTTCTCATACTGTTATAAAACACTCCAATAAGGTGGTTCCGTAGCTTCTCTGATGTTCTTGTACATATTTGTTGGGCATACCGAATATTGGAGGTGTGTTGAGTGGGGTCTTTGATGGTGAGTCCTTTAGGAATGAGGTTGTCCTTTTTGCATTTTGTGAGAAAGAATATGTCGCTGTCCAGTTGTGCAAGTTTCTTCAGCAGTGTCTTAAAGAGCGGTACATTGTGGTATCTTCCATTGTAATTCAGAAAAAAGATGGTACCGTGTTAGCCAGTGGAGTAGATAAGATTAAAGTAGTTGATGGTACTGAAAAAAAATAAATTCGGACAGTATTTATGGTGAGTACAAACATATATATCTGTGACTTTCCTTTTGGAGCTTAATATGTATGAATGTATGTATATCTGTATTTATATAGGATTAACGGGTGTACTTAGCAATTTCCAGTTTACATTTTGTATATAAGAGGTAAAATAAGTGCAGTAATTGTGGCTATAAAGACAATCATAAGATGGGGTGCTTGCCTGTAGAGCTTATAATCTAAGATCAATGATTCTATTTTGTAGAACCCTACAACACAATACAAAGCATAAGGTTCTTATCTTGGTATCAAGGTCTGGATTCCAATTTTTATTTCATTAAATTGCAGTATCCAATCAAACGTGTAGGCAGGGCCGGATTTGTCAATAGGCAGACAAGGCACTTGCCTAGGGCGCCCGATTTTCAGGGGCGCCTGGCAATGCCATTGTCATGCCCACACAATTCCGCCCCAGGGTGCATAGTTATGCTGTGCTCACTTAAATTGATAATTATTCTCTGTGCCTATGCTCGCCAGTTGCCCTCGAGGGCGCTTGTTATAACTTGTACACAGACTGTAGTGTTCCTTCATTTCTGATCCCGTTTGTTACCTTGTTACCTGCGGCTGTGCCTGTGCCGCCCGAGCCGCTACATGTGAGCCACTGCTGCGGCTGCATGCCGCTGCCTCTGTCTTTATTCGTCACCTCCTCTGACATCGATGCTGACGCGTAGACGTAGTGGGAGCCGCGAAAGCTATGCAGTAGTATATATAGAAGCCAAAGGGAAGCGGCCTATGCCCTATATTTGGCGGCTGTCGGCTGAGTGAGTGAGTGAGTGAGTGGAGCACCTCAGTAGTTTGGCTCAGAGGTGGGACAGGCAGCAGCACAGCACAGGCCAGTTGTTTCTGGATAGGTGGCAGGAGCAGCATGCAGTAGCCTCCCCAACAGCCTCAAGTGCCACATCAGGCTGGTATGTGTTGCCCACAGTTATTATTTGTGGTGCTGATGTTGAATGTAGTCTTGATCAGCACACTCTAATAGTTTCACCAAAGTATCAAGAATGGGTAAAATTAAAAACAGCAATAGAGATGATGAGTAAATTAGTAATTGTATATTTTATGTAGGAATTTTTTATGTGGAAGCAATTGTCCTTACTTTTTGCTTATTTGTTTACTGTGGGTACATGAATCTCCATTCATTGGATTGGGATTAGCATATGGGAATACTAACATCCAATTTATGTACATTTATTGTTGGATGAATTACATTTGCACGTCATATGGGTTGATATCCACAGCATTTCTAGGTTCTGCAGCATCCCTCTCTTAGTGTTTATACAGGTTTTTAATTTTACCCATTCTTGATATTTTGTGTGCCAATAAAATGATTTTGAAGATTCCATTACTCCTGAGTATGAGTGCCTTATTTGTAGAGACCTGCTGTGTGGAAGAGTGGCTTCTCGTCTGCCTTTCTCCATGTTTTGGGCATTATTATTTCAAATGTGATTTATTTTCATTGACAAATATGCTACTTGCATAAGTAGTTAAACAACATTGTTTTTGTTTTTTTGAATTATATAATATAAAAATTGGTTTAACCCCTTAACGACCCTTGACGTACCAGGACCGTCAAGGGTAAATTTGCTTGAAGGACCAGTGACGGTCCTGGTACGTCAAGAGTTAAATGGTAGCAGCGCGCCGCCGTGCACGCTGCTACCATTCAATCCACCCGCTTCCTCCGATATCTCTGTCCCCTCCTCCCGCTTCCTCCAATGCCTCTCTAGTGCACAGGGTTTTCTTATGCTGCGGGCTTCATAGCCACCCGCAGCAATGACAGTTCTTATGAATGAAGCTGAGGGAAGCGCTGCAGTCACAGTGCAGCCTGCTCCCTCAGTTGTATTTTAACCCTTTGAGTGCCAGAGTGGTACGCAACGCATTGCTTTGCAATGCGTTGCGTACCACTCTGGCACTCAAAGGGTTAACTTAGATCTCATCCATTCATAATGCCCTACTTACTGTGTCCCTTTGCTTTTAGTACTTTTGCTCCACTCTCAGTATGAAGAAGAGTGGAGCAAAAGTACTAATAGCAATGGGACACAGGAGGTAGGGGGTTAAAAATGAATGAGATCTAATTTAAACTAATGTCTAATAATAGTATTTTAATAAAAAAAAAAGTTTAAAACACAAACAAACACACACACATATATACAGGCAAGGTATGTAGTCCATACCTTGCCTATTAACCCTTTGGGTACCAGAGGGGTAGGAAACATGCTAAGCAATGCTTTCCTACCTGTCTGGTACTCAAAGGGTTAATTGTGGAATAAAAGACAGATTTGTCCACTACATGGAAGTCCATGAGGTGGATGTAGATGGGGTTAGTATGTCACATATATGCAATATATGTGACATACTAAGGGGGGGGGATGTGGAAGGGGGCATTGTGTAGTGCTTGGTGTACTAGTTTTATTGATTGTAACCCTTTGAATGCCACAGGGGTGAGCAGTGCACATCCCTATGGCATTCAAAGCTGTCCATGGTGCTGAAAGCCTTCTCTGTGTTCCCCTAGTGGCTGGGTAGGGAAAAGCACAGAGAATGCTGTTCAGAACTGGAGACGTTGGTTTTTTTACTCTGTGTGGTGTGCTGTTCTCCAAAAAAAATAGGCGTTAGATTTCTGGAGAGAAATGTTGCAATTTAACGCAAGTTAGCCCTAACTCCAACAGTTGAATAGCTTTTGGCGTCGCTTGTACATTATCCTTTATGGGTGAGATCTTGCTGTTCTGGCGACCGTCGAAGTGTGTTTCAGAACTGGCGTCGCTTGTTACTAGTGGAACATTTGCATTGCTCAGTTGACGTTAAAACCAGCGTCTCCAGTTTTTTCTGGCGACGCCAACATTTGGATCGAGCCCATATTCTCTGACACCACTCATCCCAGTACCATTCTCCATGAAAGGTGCACTCCAGTGTTTGAAATGTGTCTTGCTGTTTTGCACAATGCGTGATAATTCCAGGTTGCACCTTGAGAAACACGGGAGTTTCCATATTAAGCAGAGTGAAGGACATAGCAGTAGCAGTTTTCCACAGTTCTCCCATTACGAAGAAAGTAAAAGGGGTCCACCTGGATTGTAGGAGATCTTCCGGTGGGTCCTTCTTTTAATTATTTTCTTCAGGTCAGTCTGGGGCCCCCTTGCCATAGTGGGAGCCTCCATTAAGCCCATGTAATTCGATGAGCATACCAGTGTATTAACCATGTATATGTCTACTGTTGGCCTGATAGCAAAATACATTACCACCACACATCATACCAGCGTATCAAAAGATGTCCTCAGACACAGACAGCAGTCCAAAATACCACTCAATATTACCTCGCCTGTCATGTATCATGTGCCTCTGGCCCTCTCCACTTTAAAGCAGTAAGCAGGATTTGAAGCAAGGCAGCAGCCCACTGGCCTGAACTTGCAATCGGCCTGGTAGGCAATTGCCCCCTCTCCGGGCCAGGCTGCCCCTGGATGTGTTTTCCATATTGGCTGACACTTACTACCAAGTGAGGTATGGGATGCATATGTGTTACAGGAGCAATATGGGACGCGGCAAGGGATCCATTCATTTGGTGGGAAAAGTAAACAGAAAGGGAGAATATAAAAAGAGGTATTTGGTTATCCATAATATGAGTATGTTGATGTGTGTAGTGTGAGTGGTGGGTACATGTACAGCTGAATATGCTATATTTTTTGTTTTTTTAGCGGTGTGTGTGAGTGGATGATGCAACTGTGTTTGGAAGTTTGACGCCAACAGGTGTAAGGCAACCATTTTGTTGGTTTCTGTGAATATGCAGCTCTCCTCCTAATCTGTGTCCTGGGGTGTGTGTATCTTGGACTATGGCAGTGTATAGGAGATCCGCATATTGCTTTTATGTGGCAGCCCAGGGTGTGTGTTTGGCACGGACATAGACTTTGTGGTCACCTGACCACTTCTTCTTTTATAGTATATACATATATATATATATATATATATAGAGAGAGAGAGAGAGAGAGAGAGAGAGAGAGGGAGGGCAATAGACACATTTCTTTAAACCAGTTTATTGAAAAATATGACAAATCTACTTGTTGTAGTAATATTTTCTCATATAAAAATATCTGTATTAATGTAAGTCACTAATCTTGTGTGTGTTGCATTTAAAACAAAAATGCATTGCAATGAAATATTTTATAAGTAATTTTTTGGGTTTTATAAACTTTTTTTAAGTGACAGATGGGTACAGAGAATAAGACAATAGTCATACAATACATGTGACATGACACAGAGTTTACGGGTTTATTTGACATTAAATTTGATTTAACCCTTTGAGCTATAAAAAAAAATAAATAAAAAAATAAAGAGCTATTAAATCTGAAAGGCTCCCCCTCCCGCCCCTTTTGGCCACCTCCCATTAAATGTGGAATTTGGTCGTGGGACTGGACGAATGCAGCAAAGGGCAAGTTTTGGTCAGTAAGTATAAGGAAAACCCTGCCCCCCTTGACGATAGAGGCAGGATTATCCTTTTGCTTACTGAAGATTGTCCGTCGCCGTGCTCCATCCAGACCAGATTGAGAGGCAGTGTGACACAGGGGAAAGAGGTGGGAGGGGGATCCTTTCAGATTGAATAACACTTGAACTACAAAACTGTAAGTATTGAAATATAGCACTATGTGTTAAAAAAAATGAAGAAGACTAGGACCTCCACTTTAATACAAGTATTACTATCCCTTTAAAGAGGAGAGAACCCAAGAAATTGAACAGAATTTTAAGAGGTAATATTAATATTTTATTTTATTGCATTGTTAAATCTAATGTCAACTATCATACAAATCAAAAATATGTAGCATAATGCAGAAAAAGCAATACGCACAATGACATACTATGACAAATGCAGTAATCTCAACATGTAATACATAATAATAATAATGATCAACAATGACATGCCAGGGAATGATAATAGAAAATGAAAAGTAACAGCAACAGGAGAAAATGTGTACAGTATTTTTTTTAACATAGCAAAATATTATAAACATTAATTAAAAAATGTAGCTGACAAATGCTTCAATAAGTAAGAAGTCCAAAAACATTATTATTGAGTAATTAAATGTTGATTACAGCAATGATGTTAATAAAATATAAAATTGAAAAACATTTCCAAAATGTTAAGTATATTGTTTGTATTTTCATAGATATTAAAAGACATCAGTCCAGCTCCGTTTCTTTGGCCAATGAAGAAGCAGAAGCGATGGAAAGTGGTAATTATGATTATGTCCTAATTTTTACAAATGTTCCTCCATAGATAATAATTATCCACCTAGGAAATACAGGGAATCCTCAATGTGTATATAGTAATAATGAAAAAATAGTTGTCATTCATGCAAAAATGTACTGTTTGTTCCACCTTAAAGGGATAGTAATACTTGAAAATAAGTTTATTTTCTATTGTAGCCCATAAAAAAACATGGAAAATGATATAAGTCTTATGATATCTTATTCAGAAGTAAAGTTTCCCCTGGAGTGAAGTCATTGCTCCACCCTTCAGATTTGGAATCGTCCTGGGACCGGTTGTGCCTCTCCAGAAGTGCTGAGATCACCATCTTTAAAAATAATTTCTTAATTGGAATGGTCTACAAAGTGTGCTTTCAAGCCAGGCACACTTTGTAGATAGTTCCAGTTAAGTAGTTATTTTCAAAGATCGTGATCTCGGCACTGCTAAAGAGCTGCCGGTTGCTCTGTGGACCGAATTCCAAATCTGTCCACTAGATGGCAGACTTGGCTGAAACAGCCAGGAAAAGAGCATTTTACTATATTTTACATGTGAATATCTTCCAAACCATAAAGGTTTGGGAGATAAGACTTATATCATTTTTCATGGGTTTTTTTAAGGGCTACACTATAAAATAAACTTATTTTCAAGTATTACTATCCCTTTAAAACAGAGTGGACCATCTCATTAGAAATTTTTTTTTAAAGAAAATAATTTCCTTTTAGGAACACAAACATCTGATGAAGAGAGACAAACATCAGGGACAGTGATACAGACATCTAGGCTAGAAATACAAACATGGGGTCTGATATACATCCAGAAGAAAAAGGTAAAAACTATAAAATAATTAAATCACATATCCTATATAATAATTCGCTAAGTTGTGTGTAACGCCCGACATGCGCAGTAGACACTGCTGCGCGTGCGGCAGTCATGTGCAGTACAGACTGCCCGCTCCGCGGCTGATACAGAGCTGGGCGCTCCGAAGGAGCGTCCAGCTCTGTATCAGCAGTGGCGCGGGCAGTCTCTACTGCGCGACTGCCCCGCGACCGGCTGTCAGAGGCACTGTGGCCCGTGTAACGGGCTGTTCAACTAGTAGGTAAATATCTGTCTTTTTAATAACTTACAGAAAACAAATTTCAATGTCCACATGTTGTACTCTGACCCCATGAAGGTCATTTGATGAAAATATTTCTATCCCAAGTTTATTTCTGTGGCATTTTTTTATAAAGTAAAGGGGCTCTAAGCAGCACCCACTTAACCATTACATTTACCTCATTTTTTAAAGCAATGTTGTATTAGCCTTCTACAAACTCATAATGTTAACATCATTTCTTCTTTTCTAGGTCCTTGACCATGAAAAGTCAAAATCTTCTCTCTGCTGAAAGATATGTGGAGATAATGCAAACATTGTTAGAAATGAAAGTCTCATAATAATAAGTTTGTTACTGAAGATGGTACAAGTACTTTTCATATGTTTACATTAATAAACATTTTTCATTGTCATTTGGTTTGTGATTCCATATATCATAAAATAAAAAAAGGGAAGAAGGGTGGGGAACCTCCCTAGTCAGCTTTGCAATGTATTGCTGTACAATACATAAGACAGCACTCATTTTTGATCTAGACAACTATCACTATGTATTCTAGAGAGTTGATAACTCACAGTACCCTATTGAAATGTCACCCTCTAGTGGGCAACCATCAAAAGGGTGAGATAATAATGCCGCCCGAATAAAAAATGCGACCTCAGAATGTTGCCCGCATCAACAAAAACGAAATTCTGATGTTGCATGCTTAAGGGTTGCCAACTAGAGTTTGACATTTCAATAACGTTTTTTCTGCTTTACATTACATACTTTACATTATGCCCTATGGCACTCAAAGAGTTAAACATTTCCTACTTTTATTTTAACCCCATAGCTTTAAGAACAAAAGTGAGTATGGAAGAAGTTATTGAAAAAACTGCATGCTATGGTTAATACCATTGTGGTTAGTCTTTCACATCTAACTATTGTACGTGGTCCTCTTTATCTCCACTACTTGTTTAATGTTTTAGGTTTTTTTTCTCCTCTCCTTACTCCCTTCCATTAAGGACTGCCTTAGACACAAGGTGCATATTGCTCTTGACAAAGAGACTCATTTTGCCTTGTTTGAGGCATGATCTCACTGTTCTTACAAACACGTTTCCCAAATAATTATTTAGCTCTGTCTCAGTGAAGAAAAGGGGTATGGGGATTCTTTTACATAAGTCTCTTCCCTTCAAAGTTTCTAATACACAGTCTGACAAGGAAGGTCACTGGCTATTCATAAGAGGCTCCCTGGGGGATTTTGCTCTAAAGGTAGCTTGTATCTATGCCCCAAACCAAGGCCAAAAAAGCTTTATAATACAGGTCCTGGACACACTGGAGACCTTCCAAGTTGGGGAACTGAATCTTCGATGGGACATTAATGTTCCTATGGTCCTGTCTTTGGAAAGTTCTATGGGTAAATCTGCTATTCCCTTGTTGCAGCTGACTGTTATAAACAGAACCTTATGTGATCACTCCTTGTCTGGATTACACATTCTATTATGCTCCCCATAACCCCTATTAGTGTTTGGATTCTTGTCAGACAGGCGTCCCTTCACCATTTGTCCGATGCTCATAGTCACCCTCTCACACGGTCAGACCACATTGTTTTTGACTTGTCTTTATCACTCCCTATAAAGCCTTCTAGTTGCTCTAGTTGGAGATTAGGGACTAGTACCCTCACTGATGATACTTCTTTTAAGATCATAGAACAATTCCTACTATTGCTTTTAGATATTAATGACAGTGGGTCAACCTAAAACTTCACCCTTTGGGAGTTCCTTAAGTGCTATATATGGGGGGAGTTAATAAAATTGGAATCATGCAAAAAAAATCTTGCACCAGAGAGATCAATCTGGTACATTCTACCTCTGTCCTGGAACTTACACACAAGAATACCGGCAATGGCAATTCTTTTGGTGACCTATTGAGTCTTAGAAAGCAAATGCATGATCTTCTGCATTCCAATGTCGAAAGGTCTTTTTATTGGTCGAAATTCAACTTCCATAAATACGGTTGTTAGTGCAACAAGCCTGGAGGCCCCGGAAATCTACTATGATACACCAGATTCAGACTTCTGATGGCAGGTTGGTCAGGGACCTCCCTTCTATTCTTTCCTTATTCCACAACTTCTACAGTAACTTAAATGATCTTGACTCATACCATGTCCCCCATAGACCAGGACAAAATAAGTCAATATCTTTCCAGCCTAGATGACAGTGTCTTCTGAGCTTGCCACTCAATTGTAGGCAGACCCTCTTCTTTAAAAAAATATTGCCACCTACTATCACGGTTTGTTTTGACTCTCAGACACAGAGTTAAGATAAGAACACAACTTTATTGAAAAGTTTAAAGAGAACACTCGCGGGTTAGGCATACACATATAACAACGTTAAATTTGTACACAGCAATAATGAGTAGTAGTACAGAGAATGTGAGACAGGCTCTACTGGCCTTGCCAATATGGGGTAAGGCAACCTTAGACTGGCACGAGATGGAATAGGTTCTACCAGCCTTACCAATATACCGGGCAAGGCAGCCTGGAGGCTTGCAACAGAGAGGAAGCAGGCTCTACCGGCCTTGCCAATATACCGGGCAAGGCAGCCTCGCTAAACCATGAGACTGCCAGTACTGGTGCACAAACAGAGATGGCCTCAGCAACTGGCATACTCGCCTATGCTGGGCACACAGAGGCCTAGCCGGGGCTATATAGGTGTCAGTGTCACGGTTTGTTATGACTCTCAGACACAAGTTTTAGGTAAAAACTCAATTTTATTGAAATAATTAAAATGATCACTTAGAATGGTAATCACATACATATATATATCATGAGTAAATAGCAAAGACAGTATGCAGACTCTACCGGTCCTGTCAATATACCGGACAGGACAGTCTGAGATAATGGAATAATAGGCTCTACCGGCCTTGCCAATATCGGGTAAGGCAACCTGCAGATGGAATAGCGTCAAGGTTCTACCGGCCTTACCTAAATACCGGGCAAGGCAGCCCCAATAAGTACACAGTGTAGGCTCTACCAGCCCTGCCAATACCGGGTAAGGCAACCTCAGATGAAATGTGGCAAAAGGTTCTACCGGCCTTACCAATACCAGGCAAGGCAGCCCAACAATCCTCGATATAGGCTCTACCGGCCTTGCCAATACCGGGTAAGGCAACCTCAAGAGCAACGCGAAGCAAGGTTCTACCGGCCTTACCTATACCGGGCAAGGCAGCCCAGAGGTATCAATAGCTGTCGGATGATAATGACAGAGTGACAGGATCATAAGCAACCCAGTGTCCGCACACTGAGACCAACAGAGGAATCATATAGCCGCAAGGCTTAGGAGCAAACCAGTGTCCTCACACTGGACTAACAATTGAATCAGATAGCCGCAAGGCTTTGGAGCAAACCAGCGTCCGCACGCTGGGACCAGCTACTGAATCGTATAGCCGATAGGCTTTGGAGCAAACCAGCGTCCGCACGCTGGGACCAACCACTGAATAGTGTAGCCGATAGGCTTAGGAGCAAACCAGTGTCCGCACACTGGACTAACAACTGAATCGTGTAGCCGCAAAGCTTTGGAGCAAACCAGCGTCCGCACGCAGGGACCAACCACTGAATAGTGTAGCCGATAGGCTTAGGAGCAAACCAGCGTCCGCACGCCGGGACTAACAAGCAATGTCGCCGACGCGACCAAGCAGAAGGTCGCCAGGATCACAGGAGGCAGGCGAGGAGATGACAGGAACCAGCAGCGATCAGTCAGGTCAGGAAACAGCAGAGAAGAAAGTCAGCAGGAACTGCAACCCCAGAGTACTAGGCCGGAACCAGGACTGGAACAACTCAGCATGCAGAAGACACTGGAACAGTTGTAATCAGGAACTCAGGAACACAGGAACAGAGGCCCAACCATCACTGGACATAGTGATAGCAAAAGGTCAGAAACAACACGAAAGGGCACTCAAAGGGTGCCCAATCCAGGTTTAAATAGGCAATATGAGGCGGGCTAAATGCAGACAGCCAATAGAAGCCCCCTACTGGTGACAGACAAGGAAATGCAGCAATCACGGGCACCGTGATAGTCAGTGAGCACCCGGTAATAATGGAGCGAACCAGTACCCGCGTACTGAACAGACAAGGATCACTGGTGCTATATGGAATGCAGCAAGCAACCGGCTATGCGTGGAGCGATCCAGTACCCGCATACTGGATTACACAAGACTCTCCCAGCGCTATATGGAATGCAGCAAGCCACCGGTATACTAGGAGCGAACCAGTACCCGCGTACTGGGTTACACAATACTCTACCGGTGCTGTATGGAACGCAGTAAGCAACCGGTTATTCGTGGAGCGAACCAGTACCTGCGTACTGGGTGACACAAAACTCTACCGGTGCTGATGGGATGCAGCAAACCACCGGTTATACGTGGAGCGAACCGGTACCCGCGTACTGGGTTACACAATACTCTACCGGTGCTGTATGGGATGCAGCAAGCCACAGTTATACATGGAACGAACCAGTATCCTCGTACTGGGTTACACAATACTCTACCGGTGCTGTATGGAATGCAGAAAGCAGCCGGTTATACATGGAGTGAACCAGTACCCACGTACTGGGTTACACAATCTCTACCGGTGCTGTATGGAACGCAGCAAGCAACCGGTTATACATGGAATGAACCAGTACCCGCGTACTGGGTTACAGAATACTCTACCGGTGCTGTATGGAACGCAGCAAGCAACCGGTCATACGTGGAGCAAACTAATACCCGCGTACTGGATTACAAATCAATGAGAGATGAAAATGTCGCCAAAGGCACTAAGAAGGAAGAGGCACTCTGCAGGCGATCCAGGAGCAGGAACACAGCCGGTACAGGATAGGAAAAAGGGTGGACGAAGTAAATCTTCTAAAGATGGTAGTAATATCAAAAATGTCATAAACAGTATGTGATACAAGCCCTTCCCATTCGACTTCCTCAATCTTTTCATAAGACTCTACATTGAGGGATGCTTCATTATGCCTAATATCCATCTATATTATCATGCTGTTCAATTATCCACTATTGGCCATTGGTTTCATTTGGAGGATTCTAAGAGCTGAGTGGGGCTAATACAGGGCATGATTTCTCAGGTCTCACTTTGCTCTCTGCCATGGTTGGACTCCCAGAGTGACAACGCTCAGATCAAGTTGCATCCCCTTATCGGCTCCGTTCTTCTCTGTTACATGAGATGGCACCGGAAGGCCCATCTCTCCTTTTTAACCCCTGCCGGTTATTTCATTGCTTTATAACCCGTCCTTACACCGGGAGTGGAGGCCCATGCCTTCACCTCCTGCACAACAAGGAGTAGACTTCAGCATTCTCACGCTATCAAAGATTGGAGGTTGTTGACCTTCAGGGAGCTCAGATGAATTTGGATATTTCAGTCCCTGAGACTTGGCACTATCGGCAGCTACATAGTTACATCTCCATCCACCCATGTAAAAACAATCTCTTAGGACCCATCACATAGTTTGAGCAAATCTGTAATGCTCTCTCCATGCCCAAGTGTCCAGTTTCTCACCTCTATCATATGCTCCTCGGCTCATTCCCTGACCTTGCACAGCTTATGAGGGAGGGCTGGTCACAAAGCCTTTATGTTCTGTTAACTGAAGCCCAATGGGCTCAGGCCATTCAGAATCCAATCAAGTGTATTAGGAATGTCACATCTTTTCAAACTTGTTTCACAGTCACTACCCAGTGGTATCGTACGCCAGTCACTTTGTATAGATCTTATCCACATCTATCTCCCACCTGCTGGAGGTGTTTCTCGTTGGAGGGAACAATGCTCCACATTTGGTGGGGCTGTGGGTGTGTCCGGGACTTCTGGAGGAAGGTTTGGTCTGATATGAAAAAAATTTGGATGCTGACCTCATCCTATACCCTGAATGTGTCTTTCTTAATATTTTTCAGCTCTCTGGGCAGCCTGCCAAAATTAAATTGCACTTATACCTTCTAACATCAGCATAAATATGTATTCCAGCCAAATGGAAACAATTCTCACCCAAAACTAAATCTGACAGGGTTATCAGATCCACCAGTGTTCTGGCCATGGTGCAGGCCATTTGCGACTCATCTTATGATTTTCGAGAGGTGTGGATTCCCTGTCTCCACCTCTGTGGAGATCCCTTTTAACTCTTTTCTCCTTTTTCTCTTCTCTCATCCCTATCACCCTCAATACTGTGGTGTTTTTTTTTTTTTTGTGGTTGTGGTATGTGAGCCCACGCTGTTTTAGTCAAATGTTATTTTGCTAATTCACTTGAAAATGTTGTAATAGTGCCTTTTTATGTTACTTTCTAAGACTTTTGAAATACTTCTGAACTTTCAATAAAGGTTCTTTTTGAAACTAAAAGAAAAAAAATGTACCACAGAACTTATCATTAAAATGGGCTATAAAATTGTACTACAAAGCTACACAATTGATTCCACAGAACTGACAACTGAAATTGGGCTATAAAATTACACTACAAAGCGTATAACTGAAATGGGACTACTCAAGTGATACCACAGAGGTTACAATTGAAATGAGGCTTCAAAAGTGATGACAAGGAACTTACAGTTGAAATGGGGCTATCATAATGGGTATCCTTTTAAAAGGTTGCACGCCTCATTGTGCATTAACCATGTCACATTTATAAAAATGGTGACCTGAGAGTCTTGCACTGCATGAAAACGTGAGATTCTCAGGTCGTGTTATGAAACGTTTCAAACAAAATCAGTGCAGGGAACTCACTCTCCCCCCAGCGCTGCTCCATTCTATGAGGCCATTATTGTTTTTGTATTATTGTACTGTCTCTTCCCTCCTTCTCCAAGCACTGCCTCCCTGTTCTGTCCTCAACATGTTTTAAAGTGGAACGCTTCATCCTCTAGATGCTGGATATGCATTCTGCTTCCGGCTCAGTGAGTGAACAATGATATCTCTCCTAGGCAGCTCATAGCAATGAAGTTGCCAGTGCAAGCTAGGAGAACTCAAAAGTGCACACTTCCTAGTAGTGCTGACCACATGCAGCATGACAAGCGCTAGATGCCTGTAGCTTGCTTACTAGGTAGTGCGCACTACGAAGTTCTCCTAGTTTGCACCGGCAAATTCATTGCTACAAACTGCCCAGGAGAGATATCATTGTTCACTCACTGCACCAGGAGCAGAATGCAGATCCAGACAACAAGTGGTTCAAAACAGATGAGTGCATACTTTATTTTGGGTAAATACAATAATGCATGAAGCTTACAAAACAGCAACCCTGCACCACATGGCCTCGTAGAAGGGAGCAGCGCCGGGGGGGGGGGTGAGTGA
The DNA here is from genome assembly GCA_037306005.1 of Rhinophrynus dorsalis. NCBI lineage: Eukaryota > Metazoa > Chordata > Amphibia > Anura > Rhinophrynidae > Rhinophrynus > Rhinophrynus dorsalis. The sequence goes on from CM074720.1 coordinate 213,351,863, forward strand.
GTCCTCTGCACTGACTTGGATTGAGATGTTTCATAGCACAACCTGAGAATCTTGCGCTTTCATGCAGTGCGAGATTTTCAGGTCTCCATTTTTATATATATGTGAACCACCATAATGATTCCAACCTAGATCTTTTATACAACTGAAATACACTATTTGCCCTAGCCTTACTCCACTGGTAGTTACAGATATCCCAGCTTTAATGACTACCCACAGCCCAGTCCCAATGGTCCAGTGGAACCAAGCTGGGGGCAGGCAATATATGTGAAGACTGTGACGGCCAGTGGAATGTGGTCGGGAGGGAGGCAGACATTAATATCTAGGAACGATCATTATTTGACCCCGAGACTCAGGGTGTTGACCCAAATCTTAGAGTTTCAGTGTAAAGTACCAAATTTTCGCGGTGAAGAGAGTCCAGTGGTACTACATGATCTGTACTAATTACTGCTTTTTGTGCTTCTAAATTGGTTCTGTTTCTAATAGAAAGGTAGAGGGTGAATTCTTGCTTATCTTGTGTGTGTTCAACCAGTAATATATATAAATTATAGCATGATATAAATTAATTGAGGACCAGCTGCAGCACCGCTAGGTTACAGCAATGAGGAATTTGTATCACCTTTAATCTACATTATGGAGTATTTAAAATGGGTCAGGTCATTTTGAAAGTTCCCAGGTATACATATAATGTGTGTGGAGGCTGTGGAACCCGGGGGGGGGGGGGGCAGACAGTGTATGTGTGTGAGGGCTGTGACTACCAGTGGAACCAGGCTGGGGGTCATGCAATGTATGTGAGGACTGTGGCTAACTTTGGCACCGGTAGTCAAAGGCCCATATATTGTCTGCCTGCCCCCCAGCCTGGTTCCACTGGTAGTCACAGCCCCCACATACACTGTCTGCCCCCTCCCCAGCCTGGTTCCACCAATAATCACAGCCCTCACATACACTTTTTTCACCACAGCATGGTTCTACTGGTAGACACAGCCCCTATATACACTGTCTACTCTGGAAGCCGGGTTCCACTGATATCACAGCCCTTATACATACTGCCTGCCCCCATGGTTCCACTGGTAGTCACAAAACCCATATACCCTGTCTGCCCCCCATCCTGGTCCCCCTCCATGTGGTAGTCCCAGCTCTCATAAAACTGCCTCACCCCCACATAGATCCACTGGCAGTTACAGACATCCCCCATATACACTCCATGCCTCCCCTATAGCTTTTGGAATAGAAGAACACATCTCTGTTGTTCTGTCCTCCACCCAGTTTACTGTAGTGTGAGGCACCTCTTAATGGAAAGTTCCTGGGCTCCTCCTTACCACACTTCTGGGTTCTGATGAGGTGACATCAGTGCAGTCCATAAGTATGAGATAAGAGTTAGACATGGAACTGCTCTTTCATGACAGTCATACAACAGCAGATGGAATGGAGAACAGAGTGTCAAGTTACCTAGCATAGGATGGGGTAAGGGGGACTTGGATGAGAGTAGGAAAATTAGTTGGGTTCATATGGGGACACTGGGAGGCTTTGGTGGTAGCAGCCTTTTCCAGCCAAATTGGACATTTTTCCAGGGCTTTGACATTTTGTACTATAGGGACTGGAAGGTCAGTCCTGCCTCAAAAGGGAGTATTGCACAGGCCAAATTGCTACAATGTAATAGCGGAATGGCAATTTGTAATGCTTTTTTGACCTTTTTTGTATGTATCCTTACCTGGAAATCTCAGGATGTATACAGGCCATAATGGGACAGCCAAACAACAGTTCATCTGTAATATAATTTAGTCGTTAGTTTCAAATGTGAGATGCAAGCACATGCACACATAAATAGTTCTTACTTTTTACTCTGTGAATCACATTAACCTTTTTCAGAACTACCAAACAAATACATTAATATCAATATTCCTAGGGTCTATTCTCACAGAAGTAATTTACCCATATGTAAATTAATACATTGGTGAGGATGTATCTTTAGCAGTAACTAGTACTGGTGTATTCTCTTTATGAGGAGTGTTATATACAAGATACATGTTTTATGTATGGAAGCTGTATATCCCTCCATCTTTTTTCCCCTTCCTTCACCCTTCCTATTCTCTATATCTTTCATTTTCCTATCCATTCCACTTGCAGTTATTTTTCTTCTATCCTTTGTTTCTTCAAATTATCTGATTCTTTTTCTTCAGTCTCTCATCACTCCACACGTATGTTCCTTCTCCCCTCCTTGTCTGATGCCTTTCTTCTATGCTATCTTTCATAAGTCTATCCTGCTATCTTCTCTTTACCATTTCCCTTCTCCAATACCTCTACCTCCTTCATTATCTTCGTTTACTTCCTATCCTCTTTTCTCCCTTCACCTTCATTCTTGTTTTTTTCCACCCTTTCTTTTCACCATTCATTTTTTTACTGATTTAACTGCAAACAAATTGTTGTTAAAGTTATTTGATTTTATAATGCAATATTTGTCCATATTTTATTGGCTTAAACAGGTTGAATGGGAATAGCCATAATTTATGCTACCCTCCTTAGAATGATAGGTTGAGAGAACAGCCCTGAATTATGGCTGAGTTTGAAATGCCTAAATTAAACACACAAAATTATGTGATCATTCAAGTGTGTGATCAATCAAAACCCACACAAGCTGCATAAGTTTTAACATTTGTCCTCCACCTGCTGGAATGTCACTGTGCTTCGTTTAATGCTTAAATCACATTCTGTTTAATGTATCTCAGTGTATTTTACTTCTCACATTAAAGTGGGCATGTCACAGTAAGACAAGTTTGATTTGTTCTACAGAGAATTAAAATATGCCTATACCTTGTTCTATCCAGTTTCTGAGAAATTAACTTTTATGCTGTGATGGCAAATTGTGTGCTTTACGCTAATTCCCTAACCATGCACTGGCTGTGTAATTAGAAATGTCCCAAGTGTGTGGGTACTCCCTAGTATCCCTAGAGGACAGTGTAGCCTGGGCAGGGCCCTTGCTCTCTGAGCGCATTGAGGGAATCAGTTGCACCTTATGAAAAGGCCTACTAAAGGTTGAAAACTATTGTTGTTTCACTTGTGCAGGAAATGATTTGCCTGACATATTTTTGTTGCATTTGTGGATGTGTAGTGGCAAAAGGGAATGAAAACATGTGATTAAGCAGCATCTTAGGTAGGTTAATTATCAAGAACAAACTGAGGAGTTTTAATTGTTCACAGTGTACTCTTGTCACATCTTTTTTGTTTAGTAGATTCATTTATAGAACAGTGTGTGGTAATATTGGCCTAGCACATAAACTAATTAGCATAAAGTTCTACACTTTGTCACCAACACATAAAGATTAATGCCACTAAAACTATTTACATCTTAGATTTTTCCAGCCAGTGGAGTTAGTGGGTGATGATTTTATCAGTGGTGGCCAGTTGAGCAGGCTCTATAGGAACGGTGTTCTAACCAGGGTGCAGTCTTTTTTAGCTCACTAGTACCTTACACAGAGAGGAAATATCCTAAGGCACTTCATACTGATCCTGCCAAAATGACCATCCAGCCATGATGTGCCAGGCAAGAGAAACAGGCAACCCCCAGATGTATGTTTGGCCTTGTTGATCCTCATCAGTGAGGTGTAGCTGTTTCCTTTAGGCACTGCCATTCTGGCAGGATCATTATGATTTGGACCTGCCCCTGTCTGGACACTCACTGTGGGGGCTCTACCCTCATCCTCAGGCTCTCTGCTAGTGTGGATTTGCATGAGTGTGTGCCTTCTTACACCAAGATTCCATCTTCTGAATGCAACCTATCCTAAGGTACATGAAAGAAGCATGTGAAAAATGGAACTTCCTGCCGTTTGCAGTTTTCAAGCTTTGTTACTTTTTCATTGCATTATTAGAATGTATACACACACACACACACACACACATGGAGTTTACCCATATATTTCTGCCATGCTAGCTAAAAAATCAATGAGAGCTTCCTGCATATTGACAGTCTGGGCTTGGGAGAAAGAATCAGCCACATTTTTATGCTTGCCACCAGTGTAGGCAAACCATAAAAAGAGAGGGAGCTGGAGTTGCTTGAAAGGAGTATTGGCGGCAGCCAGTTGTTCTGTGGGTAGACTCTACTGTGAAAGGGGAAAGAAGACATACAAAATAAATAGGTATCTACATGTCACGGTTTTATTGAACACTCAGACAATTTGGTTAAGATTAAACAATGAAACTTTATTAAACAACTTAATAAAGAACAGAGATGCCCTTCTCGGGTCCAGACTTCAAACAGAGGATAGTAATATTGAATCTGACACAGGTCAGGGCATAAACAGTCAACAAAATATGCAATACTGACTGGAACAGAGACTGGAACAAAACCTCAGCAGTACAGGTCCGGAGAGGCCCTAACAGGGACTGATACTGCAGGGCAGACCAATAGACAGGGAAGAGAATAGGCTCTACCGGCCTTACCTATAACCGAGTAAGGCAGCCCAAGTAATGGTACCAACGAGTACACTGAGGAAGTGCCCGGCGGCACGCAGAGAAGGCACAGTCTGCACGGGGCGCAACAGGTGTTGATATAGACAGACTGCTCTAAATAGCGTAACCGGAGGTAGCGGGTGAGTGCAGACTGACAGGTGGTAGAACCGCTAGTGACCGTAGAGCACAGGCTGTATAGTATGCAAACTGAGACTGCAAGGAGGCACAGGCTGAGAGGTAGCGTAACCGGAGGCAGCGGTTAAGAGCAGACTGATAGGTGGTAGCACCGCTAGTGACCGGAGAGCACAGGCTGTATAGTATGCAAATGGAGGCTGCAAGGAGGCACAGGCTGAGAGGTAGCGCAACCGGAGGCAGCGGGTAACAGCAGACTGACAAGTGTAGCACCACTAGTGACCGGAGAGCACAGGCTGTATAGCATGCAAACGGAGGCTGCAATGAGGCACGGCTGATAGGTAGCGCAACTAGAGGCAACTGATAAACACCGACTGGCAAGCGACCGTTAAGGCAAAGACAATGGGCACAAGACAGGGACAACAAAGGCACTAGCGATAAGCAGACGCTAGGCGAGTAGCCAAAGTCTGGAACGGTACACAGAGAGCGGAAGTCAGCCAAGCCAGAATCGGTATACGGAGAGCGGTAGTCAGCCAAAGCCTGGATCGGTACACAGAGAGCGGTAGTCAGCCAAAGCCTGGATCGGTACACAGAGAGTGGTAATCAGCCAAAGCTTGGATCGGTACACAGAGAGCGGTAGTCAGCCAAAGCCTGGATCGGTACACAGAGAGCGGAGTCAGCCAAATCGGTAACGGAACGTAGTCAGGCAAGCCGGGTCCAATCAATATGGGCAGCGAAGTCAGGAGCAAGGTCAGGCTAAACCGGATCATACACGGAACAGGAATACAGCAACAAACGTCAGGTCAGGAACACCACGAAAGGGCATCGGCATAGTGACAGGAGGGTGTATATAAAGGCAAGCCCTGGGAGGGGTTAACAACCCAGAACCAATAAGAAGCAGCCAGAGCAAACCCGTCACTCAGGCAGAATCACGGGCACCGTGATACTACACTTTTTTACTGATAAGTGACATACAAGTAGATGATCTAAGTTCCTGCCCGAAACGCTACTGCTGACATAAATACATCATACATTCAAGACAAATAGGTACAACTTAAAAACACTACATGTACTTATACACCAACACTCACTCCTACGAATATATACTGAGTTGTGGTGGTATTACTTATCTACTACATCCTTTATTGCAAGCTGCTGATTCAAACTCATCTTAATCCACATTTTGTATTGCATGCTAAAAATTAAAACCGCAGTCAACATTTAGAGAGAAAAAGAAGTAGAATTACATTTTTAAAAATGACCAACATCTAATACAGGATGAGTATCTTGTACCAAAAGTGGAAACATACATCACAGGTAATAACAGTATCATTGATGATGAGGCATTCCTTCCTCTTAATCACTTTCACTACCATTCACGTCCACCATGTTAAATTCAACCTTTCATTTTTTATGATCTGAAGAAAACTTTATATTTTTATTTGAATATTAGATTATTTTTGGAGTAGTTTATTCATATATAACTATATAAGTAGTGGTTTGATACCTATGTAATGCTCGCTTTAACAAAGCTGAAACATGGAGATTCATTTCGCCTTTTTTGCATGTGATTCCAGAAGATATTTAAACTTGATTGAGTTGATTGTCTGAATATATTCCAAAAAATCTGTGAAACATCTGAAAGGGTGAAACACGTGTAGAGTGCTTAGAAAGCCTAACAATGGCATAAAGATCACCCTTTTTTTGTTTACTTGATTTGTCATACGATATACCACCAATGTTTCAATCAAGTGTATGGTGGTGAAGACTCTTTGACAGGCTGTGACTGAGATGATGTATCTTGATTCTGTGGATACAAAGCCATTCAAGGAATGCTGAGATAGCTACAGGACACTAATGATAACTGCCAGTATGCTGATGGAAGTGATTATGTGGGATTGTTGGGATGAGGAAAGTGGATTAATATGAAAGGTGAATATAGGCTTATCACTGCTTTAATGCATGTACCCTGCATATTCCTGAAGATACTGAATACTAAGGCCTTGATTCAATTCCCCACAATGACAAAAAAAATGACAGCTGACAGTTTGTTTTTAGGCAAGCTAAGCTATTCAGTTACCTGTGCTGTGAAAAAATACCAGATTAAAAAAAAATGTGCAGGTGTTTTCGCTCATTGGAAAAAAAAAAAAAGCCAAAATGGGCAATTCAATCCCATGCGTTAGGCAATACGATCCATTAAGGGACCAACTTTAGTGTGTGAATACATGAACCTAGTTTTCTGGGTGCAGAGTCCCTTAACGGATCTAAAAAGTGCAGACGCAGGAATTGAAAGGTAAAAAGAACATAAAAGAACAAAAGAAGTCATCAGTGGATGTATTGATATAGGACCCTATGCCCCATATCAATACATCCAAGGTACTGAAGAAATGAGTGAAAGTTAGTAGAATTAACCCTATGATTGACTGGGGGTATGCTTTCCCCACTGGCACTCATAGGGTTAATATAAGTAAGATAAAAATAGCCATTGACAATCAACACTTGCCAGTAATCCTGATATCCAACTGAGTATTCAGCACCCTGGTCAGCTACTGTCTGCCTTCCTCTTCTATCTTCCTTCTTGTATTCTCTGTCATCTTCTTTCTTCTTATCTTCTTTCCTATAAAATTAAAATCTCAATGTAATTTAAAAAAACAAAATGCCCCAAGAAATCCCATAGTTACCCTTTGAGTGGCTTTTTTCATATGTCCAGTCTCTTTTCAAAATGGATTCCAGCCTACCATTGGCTGGGATGTGTGCTTACGCACCTACCAGCCAATCAGCATTTAGGGGGGGATGACGAAACCCAAATTTCCCTCACTGGAACTCAGTACATATGGAGGGGGGATCTTTGCCAGTAGACAGCGGAGGCGGCTGCAGTGGAGGCGGCTGCAGCGGAGGCCAGTGGTGGTGGTGGTGGCAGTAGAATTATCTTGAAGCATGGGAATGCCTTTTCAATTATGGATAACCATATTTTACTTATTTAAGAGGACAGGCTGAATAATATATTTAAAGCATATGCCACACTGCATTTAACCATTTGAGCGCTGGAGGGGTACCCCTCAGGCACTCAAAGGGTTAACTATGGCATATCCTGGGCTTTTTTTTTTTTTACACTACATTGACATATTTTTTTATTGGAAAGAAGATAAGATATAAGATTACAGAGAACATAAGAAGGAAGATAGAAGAAGAAGACAGACAGGTAAGTGGATGACAGGTAATTCTGGGTGTTAGGCTATCGTTAGGGGTAGATTTGTTGCACTTTACTGTTAGGGGTAGTGTAGGGTTAGTGTTTGGGAGGGTGACTGTGTCTTTGCTCTAATGATCGGTGCTTGACAGTTTGTCAGACACCGATCGTTAGCTTTTTTCCTTTGATGTTCCCATTATTCGCACTATTTAGCTTGAGTTTTGGAAACTTAACACACAAAACGGATGTTTGGCCACAAGTCCTATTCTGTGGCGTAACGTCTGTTGTGGTTTCAGTTGGTAGGCAATTGACTACCGACCTAGACAATTTTTTTCTTGTCTGTCGGTAGCCAATTTTGCCCTGCCGCATATTTTACTGCACAAAATTGAATCGAGCCCTAAGGTTTATTTCATGGTTATTGGATTTGTCGTGCTTCCTTGTGATATTTGGAATTATTGGCTTATCCATTTCAGCCTAGTCTTTCAGTCTGCTGTGTTGCTAGCTGTACCATTTGTTATCATTATTATTTTTAAAGTGTGGTCTAACTTCATGGATTATAAAAACTGACCTCTACTACAGTTAGATATCCAAATGTTCATCATTATGCTTCAGATTGAGGATGTCCTTTTAATTTATTGACTGGCCATATTATTTCATCATTTTTTTTTTAAGTGGTACCATTGCATGTTTTATATTGCTTATCTTTTTTGTTTCTTCATTCTGGAGATTTTTTATAGTTATTTTTTGTTTGTTTTGGTTGCAGACATGATTTGGTACAGAAGGGTTGATGTAAACTGGCGGTGTTTATATATACCATGCCTGCTGGCTTACAACTGATTAAATATATTTTGTATTTTTTAAAATAAGGCAAGTGAATGCTTGTTACGTCTCTTTTTCTTCTTATTAAATAATGTGTGCCCAAACATAACCTTGACACCTGTGCATAGTTTAAACAATTGCACAGATGTCAGGGTTACATAAATAGAGAATGCCAACGTAATCAATCAATTGCCCCATAAATCTGCTTAAAATCAAAATATATGCTCCCAAAAAGTTAAGGGAAGTGGCCAAAAAATATTGAAATCCATATTTCCTCTTTTTCTTCTTCACTGCTGTTTGTGGTGGTGGAGGCAGAGAAAGTAAGATTGAGCAGTGCCCCTTTCGTACCTGACCAGCTGGTGCCCATTCCCCTGTGAGGGAATTTTGAACAGAGACTGCCTTTATATATGGGCAGTCTCTGTTCAAAAGGACTTACAACCATTGGTTGAGATGTTTGCTTATGCACCTCCCAGTCAATCAACATCTAGCAGGTTCCATCAATCCCCTGCTCAAAGCTGATTGCCTGTTAGATGCATCTGTGTTCAAAATTCCCTCACAATGGAACAGATATCGGCCCGTCAGTTACTAAAGGAGGGGATCTGCTGATTTGCCCTTTCTCCACCGCCTCCACCGCCACTGACAGCAGCAGAGAAAACAATGAGGTCATATGGACTTCAATATTTTGGGTCAATTCACCTAACTTTTTTTGGGAGCAAATATTTTTATTCTTAACAGATTTATGGGGCAATTGATTGAGTAAGTTGTCATTCTCTATCTATGTAACCAGGTCTGACATCTGTGCATTGTATAACTATGCACAGATGTCAGGGTTATGTTTGGGCACACAGCATTTAATATGACTTTTTCTTTTTTCACTGGAATCACGGAAAGGAGAGAAAGAAGAAGGAAAAGAGAAGACCAAGATTAGAAAAAAAGAAGAAGGAAGAGAGAAAATAAAAGACAAAGATGGCCAGTAGATGACCAAGGTGCTGAAGACCCCGCAGGACAACAGGTTTACTGGTAAGTGTTGTTTTCAGGGGCTGTTGCCTTGTAACGTAGTTGGATTAACCCAGTAAGTGCCAGTGAGGTAATTATACCCCACTGGCACTCATTGCGTTAATTCTACTAACATTGGACACATTTCGTCAGTGCTTTAGATTTATTGACATGGAGCTTAGGGCCACATATCAATACATCCACTGGGGATGTTTTTTTTTTTTAACTTTTTTTTTTGGTTTCAATTGATCATTGGCTGTTTTGAGATCAGATAAGGGTCTGTGCACTCATAAAAACTGGGTGAAGAATTTCCCACAATAAAGTGGTCCCTTAACGGGTCTTAGTGCCTAACGTAGTCAAAAGAATTGTATCTTGCGGCTTTTGTTTTATTTTTCAATGGGAGAAAACACCACTAACTTTATCGCCTGACTTTTTTTTGCCACATTTTTTCATAGAACAGGTATCTGAATAGCATACTGTGCTTGAAAAATTGTCAAAGCCTGTTTTTTTTTCACGTCAGACCTAACTGAATCAAGAGCATAGAGTCTTCACACCTATCACCACTTCCACCATCAGCAGTGATGTTAAAGCAATCAAGTTACACAATTTGTCTATGTGCTGCCAATCTAAATTAATTCTTAGTAAGAAGTAAAAATGCACCTGTAGAAAGGAAAATTTGCCAAAATGTTGGTGGTTGACATAATGCCCTATTCATTTGCTGAAATCAAAAGAACTGGGGCTGGATTCTATTGCAGGTGCTAATTTTATCTCTCCATTTATCTCCAGATTTCCCCATAGACTTCAATAGGAAAATGTTTGATAAAATGGGTGTATCACGGTGCCTCTGATTCTGCCTGAGCGACATTCTTACTTCCGGGTTTGCCTTGGCTGCTTCTTATTGGCTCTGGGTTTTCAACCCCTCCCAGGGCTTGCCTTTATATACACCCTCCTGTTACTATACCAGTGCCCTTTCGTGGTGTTACTGACCAGATGTTTGTTGCTGTGTGCCTGTTCCGTGTATGATCCGGTTTCGTCTGACCTTGCTCCTGTCTTCACTGCTTGATTTGTTTATGACCCGGCTTTCCTGATTACGATCCCGTGACTGATTCCGTTACTACTGCTCGCTGTGTACAGATCCAGGCTTTGTCTGACTACCGCTCTCTGTGTACCGATCCAGGCTTTGGTTGATTACCGCTCTCTGTGTACCGATCCAGGCTTTGGCTGACTACCGCTCTCTGTGTACCGATCCAGGCTTTGGCTGACTACCATGCTTTGTGTACCGATCCAGGCTGTGGCTGACTGCTCTCCGTGTACTATCCAGGCCTTGGCTTACCTCTGCTCTCTAGGGTACCGTTTCTGCATTGGCTACTCCCCTAGCATTAGCTTCACCGCTAGTGTCTCTGTTGCCTCCAGTCTCGTGTCCTATAGCCATTGCTTTACGGTTGCCGGTTGCCTATATCAGCTGTGCCTTAGCGGTTGCTGTGGTTGCACTACCTGTCAGCCTGCACCTATCCGTTGCCTCCGGCTGCGCTACTATACAGCCTGTGCCTTAGCGGTCACTTGTGGTTGCACTACCTGTTAGCCTGCACCTATCCGTTGCCTCCGGTTACGCTACTATACAGCCTGTGCCTTAGCGGTCACTTGTGGTTGCACTACCTGTCAGTCTGCACCTATCCGTTGCCTCAGGTTGCGCTTCTATACTGTCTGTGCCGTACAGCTATCTCCGGTTGTGCTATAGCTTCTGGTACCGGTCCGTTGCCTCCAGTTGCGCTGCTATACTGCTTGCACTTACTATTGCTTCCGGTTGCACTATACTCAGTCTGCTATTACTATTGCCCCCGCTTGCGCTACCTTGCAGACTGTGTATATTCCGGTTGCCTCCGGGCATAACCTCCGTGTGGTGATTTGAGCCGTCACATAGGCTGCCTTTACCTGGTTTCAGGCAAGGCTGGTAGAGCCTGCTCTCTCCCTATTCCATTGGGGATTTCTGCCCTGCAGTACTTACCTCACCTAGGGCTCCTCCTGACCAGTACTGCTGGGGTTTTGTTCCAGTTCCTGTTCCAGTCCTCATTCTGCATTACTGTATTTTGTACATACAAGTCTCTATTGTACCCTGACCTGTGTCAGATTCAAAAGAGCTATCTATCACGGTGCCCGTGATTGCTGCAGTTCCTTGTCTGTCACCAGTAGGGGGCTGCTATTGGCTGTCTGCTGATAGCCCGCCTTTCATTGCCTATTTAAACCTGGATTGGGCACCCTTTGGTTGCCCTTTCGTGTTGTTTCTGACCTTCTTGCTATCACTATGCCAGTGATAGCTGGGCCTCTGTTCCAGTGTTCCTGAGTTCCTGATCTCATATGTTCCTGAGTTCCTGATCTCTACTGTTCCAGTGTTTCCTGCATGCTGAAGTACTTCCAGTCCTGGTTCCGGCCTAGTCTCTGGTGTTGCAGTTTCTGCTGAACTTCTTCTCTGCTGTTTCCTGACCTGACTGATCGTTGCTGGTTCCTGTCATCGCATTGCCTGTCTCCTGTATCCTGGCGACCTCCTGCCTGGTCGCGTCGGCGACATTGCTCGTTACTCCAGTGTACGGTCACTGGTTTGCTCCACAGCCTATCGGCTATACAATTCTGTGTTGATCCCAGCGTTCGGACGCTGGTTTGCTCCTAAGCCTTGCGGCTAGGCAAACTCTCTTGTTACACCAGTGTGCGGTCACTGGTTTGCTCCAAAGCCTATCGGCTATACAATCCTGTGTTGGTCCCAGCGTGCGGACGCTGGTTTGCTCCAAAGCCTTGCGGCTAGACAAACTTGCTTGTTACACCAGTGTGCAGTCACTGGTTTGCTCCAAAGCCTATCGGCTATACAACCCTGTGTTAGTCCCAGCGTGCGGACGTTGGTTTACTCCAAAGCCTTGCGGGTAGACAAACTCACTTATTACACCAGTGTGCGGTCACTGGTTTGCTCCAAAGCCTATCGGCTGTACTATCCTGTGTTGGTCCCAGCGTGCGGACGCTGGTTTGCTCCAAAGCCTTGCGGCTATACAAACTCACTTGTTACACCAGTGTGCGGTCACTGGTTTGCTCCAAAGCCTATCAGCTATACAATTCTGTGTTGGTCCCAGCGTGCGGACGCCGGTTTGCTCCAAAGCCTTGCGGCTATACAGACTCGCTTGTTACACCAGTGTGCGGTCACTGATTTGCTCCAAAGCCTATCAGCTATACAATTCTGTGTTGGTCCCAGCGTGCGGACGCTGGTTTGCTCCAAAGCCTTGCGGCTATACAAACTCGCTTGTTACACCAGTGTGCGGTCACTGGCTTGCTCCAAAACCTATCAGCTATACAATTCTGTGTTGGTCCCAGCGTGCGGACGCTGGTTTGCTCCTAAGCCTTACGGCTATACTAACTCGCTTGTTACACCAGTGTGCGGTCACTGGTTTGCTCCTAAGCCTATCGGCTATACAATTCAGTGTTGGTCCCAGCGTGCGGACGCTGGTTTGCTCCAAAGCCTTGCGGCTTTACGATTCCCCTGTTAGTCTCAGTGTGTGTACACTGGGTTGCTTACGATCCCGTCAATTTGCCATTACCATCTGACTGCTGCTACTATCTCTGGGCTGCCCTGCCCGGTATTGGTAAGGCCGGTAGAACCTTTTGCCACATTCCATCTGAGGTTGCCTTACCCGGTATTGGCAGGGCCGGTAGAGCCTACATTATGAATCTATTGAGGCTGCCTTGCCCGGTAATTTGGTAAGGCCGGTAGAACCGTTATGCGATTCCATCTGCAGGTTGCCTTACCCGGTATTGGCAAGGCCGGTAGAGCCTAACATTCTATTACTCAGACTGTCCCGTCCGGTATATTGACAGGACCGGTAGAGTCTGCCTTCTGTCTTGTTATATTCTGTATATATCTGTATGTATGTGATTGCCATCCTACGTTATCATTTTATTATTTCAATAAAATTGATTTTTACCTAAAACTTGTGTCTGAGAGTCATAATAAACCGTGACAGTACGAAAGGGCCATGACCTCAGACAGCAAAGGTGAAGGTAATGCACAGAATATCCACTGGAGGATGGATGTGCACGAGCAACGTTTGGATCAGTTGGCAGTTGCAATTCAAACGATCCTTGAACACACGGTACTTGCTGACAAATCTAGCTCTAGCCCGGTGGTCTCGCCAAGTCAGACACCGGAGAGTGATACCAGACCCCTAGGGGGCACTGTTAAAGGGTTAACGGCTTCTGCACCCTTGCCGCTAAGATACGATGGTGACCCTAGTCTCTGCAGAGGGTTCATCAACCAACTCGAGATTTTTATGGAATTGACAGCACACGCATTTCCCAATGATCGTAGTAAGGTGGGGTTTACAATATCTTTGCTCACTGGCAGAGCTTTGGCTTGGGCTAACCCCTTGTGGGAGAATGCTAAACCTTGTACTAAAAACTTTAGAGAATTTGTGCAATCCTTTCGAAGAGTGTTTGAGCCTCCTGGTAGAACCACCTCTGCTGCCAAACGCCTTATGGAGATACATCAGGGCAGGCGTACAGTAGGCGACTACGCCATCGAATTCCGCACATTGGCAGCAGAGGTAGGTTGGAATAACGAGGCATTATTGGCAGCTTTTTCTCAAGGCCTGAATGACCACATTAAGGACGAAATCGCTGCTAAAGATCTACCTATTGATCTAGATGACTACATTGAATATGTTATGATAATTGACTCCAGAATACGTGAGAGATCAATTGCCAGAGATCGTAAGTTACGGTCAAAGAATAATGAGTCTAGTGGCATGTTTTGCCCACCCATCCCTCCCCTGGCATTGAAGTCTAGTGAACCTGTACGGGAGACAAGTGAACCTATGCAAATAGGCTTCACTAGACTAACCAAGGCTGAGAGACTTTATCGCAGAAGACAAGGGTTGTGTTTATACTGCGGTAAAAAAGGGCATTTGCTAAATTCCTGTCCGGTACGTCCGGGAAACGCACACACCTAGGGTACCTTGGGGGACAGGCCCTAGGTGGTGTACAATTGTCCCCAGTGTCGGGCATAATGAAACCCACCATACAGGTGGTATTATCTTGGGCACAACGCTCTGTGGAGGTTTTGGCCTTGGTTGACTCTGGTGCAGCAGGGTATTTTATGGATAATACCTTTGCTGAATTGCACGGAGTTCCACGCATTGAAAGAGAAAATCCCTTGACTATTGAAGCGATTGATGGCAGACCCTTAGAACCGCCTCAGGTTATGTTTGAAACTATGCCACTGTCTATGACTATTGGGGCACTTCATAGAGAAGAGCAGCAGTTTCAACTGATTAATTCTCCGCACCATGCGGTAATATTGGGCTTTCCGTGGTTACTGTTACATAACCCACAATTTGATTGGAAAAAGTGTGAAATTGCTGCTTGGTCCCAGTTTTGTATGGACAAGTGCGTCATCCAGCCTGTTAAGGTCCTCTGCACCTCCTCGGCTATACCGGATGTGTACCAACAGTTTGGCGATGTTTTTAGCAAAGGAGAGGCCAGTTTGCTACCTCAGCATAGACCTTATGATTGTTGCATCGAATTGCAGCCTGGGGCAGTACCTCCGAAAGGACGCACTTATCCATTATCTTGTGAGGAAAATAAGGCTATGGAGGATTACATTTCTGATGCCCTTGCTATAGGGATCATACGAAAATCTACCTCTCCAGCTGGGGCTGGGTTCTTTTTTGTAAAAAAGAAAAACGGCGAATTAAGACCATGAGTTGACTACCGGGGCTTGAATAAACTAATGGCAAAAAACGCATACCCCATACCACTCATCACCGAGCTTTTTGACAGGCTTAAGGGCGCTTCGATTTTTACCAAATTGGACCTACGGGCCGCTTACAATCTGGTGCGCATTCGAGCAGGTGATGAGTGGAAAACTGCCTTTAATACTCGAGCTGGGCACTACGAGTATCTTGTAATGCCATTTGGGCTATGTAATGCCCCCGCAGTTTTCCAGGAACTGATAAACGATGTTCTGAGAGATATGTTACAGACATGTGTTGTGGTTTATCTGGACGATATATTGATTTACTCTCAAGACATGGCACAGCACATCAAAGATGTATCCGCAGTATTGCTACGACTCCGTGAGAACAAATTATTTTGTAAACTGGAAAAATGTGACTTTCATAGAACCAGTGTGCCATTCTTGGGGTTCATAATTGGCAATGATGGCATTGCCATGGACAAGGATAAGTTGTCATCTGTCTTACAATGGCCAAAACCCAAGGGGCTTAAAGCCATACAGCGTTTCCTGGGTTTCGCTAATTATTATAGGCGGTTTATTAAGAACTTTTCTTCCATTGTTAAACCTTTGTCCGATCTTACGCACAAGGGCGCTAATCCTTCTTGTTGGCCGGTATCTGCTGAGAATGCCTTTGAGAATTTGAAGCTGGCATTTGCTGCGGCTCCTGTGTTATCCCACCCCAATCCTCTACTTCCACTTACGTTAGAGGTGGATGCCTCAGATATTGGGGTTGGGGCAGTACTTTCGCAACGACACGAGAAAGGTGGTACTCTCAGACCTTGTGGGTTTTTCTCTAAGAAGTTGACTGTCACTCAAGGCCACTATGAGATAGGTGACAAAGAATTATTGGCCATTATCCTCGCTCTTATGGAGTGGCGTAATTTGCTTGAAGGCACCAAGACTCCCGTATTAATCCTAACAGATCATAAAAATCTGACTTATCTCTCGGAGGCCAAGAGATTGTCCTCCCGTCAGGCCAGGTGGGCACTGTTCCTGCCTCGATTTAATTTCATTGTATCATACTTACCGGGGTCAAAGAATATCAGGGCGGATGCACTGTCAAGACAATTTGAGGCCGACAGTGACAGAGTGGAAGCACCAGCACCCATCATCCAACCTGATAGAATACTGGCTACTATACGCACGAGTATCACTTCTCCTTTAGGGGAGGAGATCCTGGCCTCTCAGGGGTCCGCTCCCCATGAAACTCCAGTGGGCAAATGTTTTGTGGATGAACCATTTCGTACTAGGCTGCTTGAAACCTACCATTCCTCTAAGGCTGCGGGACATATTGGTAGAGACCAATTGTTATGGTCCCTTTCTCAGTTATTTTGGTGGCCCTCCATCAGAAACGATTGTGCCGAATTTACGAATGCCTGTGCCACCTGTGCCCGCGCTAAGACCCCGAGACATCTCCCTGTGGGCTTGCTTCAACCGGTGCCTAATGGCGAACGCCCCTGGTCTCATGTTTCCATCGATTTTATGGGAGAGTTGCCTATGTCCAAGGGGTACTCCTTTATATTCATGGTGGTGAACAGGTTTTCTAAAATGGCTCATTTCGTGCCCCTCCGTGGTCTTCCTTCAGCGAAGGAATTGACAATGGTGTTCGCCAGAGAAGTATTCCGGTTGCATGGAGTGCCTAGGGTACTGGTGTCTGACAGGGGGAGCCAGTTTGTGTCTAGATTTTGGAGGGCATTTTGCCAACAGATGGGCATACAGCTGTCCTTCTCCTCTGCCTACCATCCCCAGACCAATGGAGCCGCTGAACGAGCTAATCAGGGCTTGGAACTATTTCTCCGTTGTTTCGTTACTGACCATCATGTCCAACTTGTTGCCTTGGGCAGAGTTCGCCAGGAACTGTGCGGTCAATTCTTCATCTGGGAGCTCTCCATTTCTGATTAATTATGGGTTCCAGCCCTGTTTGCTTCCAGACTCATTTCAGACGCAACAGATTCCAGCTCTGGATGAGCATATCGAGCAACTCCATTCCACATGGGCACAAGTTCAGAGGGCACTTGGTCAGTCATTTCAGCGTCATCAGCGCCATGCTAATCGCAGAAGGCTTCCAGCGGTTTCCTTTCAGGTTGGGGATAGAGTATGGCTTTCCTCCAGAAATCTCAAGCTGCAGGTTCCGTCTACTAAGTTGGCTCCCCGGTTTATTGGTCCATACAGAGTTATTCGCAAAATTAACCCTGTCTCCTATGCACTAGACCTACCTGCATCCATGCGTATCCATAATGTGTTCCATATGTTCCTTCTTAAGCCTCTGGTTTGCAATCGCTATACTACCACACCTGTGGTGCCAGGACCTGTTGAGGTCGAGGGCCAGGAGGAGTACGAGGTTCAGAGCATTATTGATTCCCGTAGGCTTAGAGGAAGGGTACAGTACCTGGTACATTGGAAAGGGTATGGTCCTGAGGATCGATCATGGGTGGATAGTACGGACCTTCATGCACCTAGGCTAACTAGGGCCTTTCATGCCAATTACCCACAGAAACCTAGACCCTATTCTAGGAGAGGGGGTCTTTGAAGGGGGGGTACTATCACGGTGCCCGTGATTGCTGCAGTTCCTTGTCTGTCACCAGTAGGGGGCTGCTATTGGCTGTCTGCTGATAGCCCGCCTTTCATTGCCTATTTAAACCTGGATTGGGCACCCTTTGGTTGCCCTTTCGTGTTGTTTCTGACCTTCTTGCTATCACTATGCCAGTGATAGCTGGGCCTCTGTTCCAGTGTTCCTGAGTTCCTGATCTCATATGTTCCTGAGTTCCTGATCTCTACTGTTCCAGTGTTTCCTGCATGCTGAAGTACTTCCAGTCCTGGTTCCGGCCTAGTCTCTGGTGTTGCAGTTCCTGCTGAACTTCTTCTCTGCTGTTTCCTGACCTGACTGATCGTTGCTGGTTCCTGTCATCGCATCGCCTGTCTCCTGTATCCTGGCGACCTCCTGCCTGGTCGCGTCGGCGACATTGCTCGTTACTCCAGTGTGCGGTCACTGGTTTGCTCCAAAGCCTATCGGCTGTACTATCCTGTGTTGGTCCCAGCGTGCGGACGCTGGTTTGCTCCAAAGCCTTGCGGCTATACAAACTCACTTGTTACATCAGTGTGCGGTCACTGGTTTGCTCCAAAGCCTATCAGCTATACAATTCTGTGTTGGTCCCAGAGTGCGGACGCCGGTTTGCTCCAAAGCCTTGCGGCTATACAGACTCGCTTGTTACACCAGTGTGCGGTCACTGATTTGCTCCTAAGCCTATCAGCTATACAATTCTGTGTTGGTCCCAGCGTGCGGACGCTGGTTTGCTCCTAAGCCTTACGGCTATACTAACTCGCTTGTTACACCAGTGTGCGGTTACTGGTTTGCTCCTAAGCCTATCGGCTATACAATTCATTGTTGGTCCCAGCGTGCGGACGCTGGTTTGCTCCAAAGCCTTGCGGCTTTACGATTCCCCTGTTAGTCTCAGTGTGTGTACACTGGGTTGCTTACGATCCCGTCAATTTGCCATTACCATCTGACTGCTGCTACTATCTCTGGGCTGCCCTGCCCGGTATTGGTAAGGCCGGTAGAACCTTTTGCCACATTCCATCTGAGGTTGCCTTACCCGGTATTGGCAGGGCCGGTAGAGCCTACATTATGAATCTATTGAGGCTGCCTTGCCCGGTAATTTGGTAAGGCCGGTAGAACCGTTATGCGATTCCATCTGCAGGTTGCCTTACCCGGTATTGGCAAGGCCGGTAGAGCCTAACATTCTATTACTCAGACTGTCCCGTCCGGTATATTGACAGGACCGGTAGAGTCTGCCTTCTGTCTTGTTATATTCTGTATATATCTGTATGTATGTGATTGCCATCCTACGTTATCATTTTATTATTTCAATAAAATTGATTTTTACCTAAAACTTGTGTCTGAGAGTCATAATAAACCGTGACACTATCCTCTGTTTGGGTCTGGACCTGTGAAGGACATTTCTGTTCATTATTATTTGTTTAATAAAGCTTCATTGTTTTACCTTAACCAAACTGTCTGAGCTTTCATTAAAACCGTGACAGGGTGTTAACATTTAGCGTCTGCAATAGAATCTAGCCCCTGATGTCATGTTTTGCACATGGCATATTCAGTGTCACAGTTTTTCTTCAAGGATGGCTGTGCCAAAGTTGTAGAAGCAGTTGATTAGTTTGGTACATCTGCACTCCAAAGTGCAGCAGGCAACTGCAGCAGCACAGGTATACTGATGGTAACTTTACAACTACTTCAAATATTTTTTTCTGTAATGCAACCCCAGCGCTCTGCATTACTAAGAGGACCACGCGGGAGCTCCAGGGAGGTAGGATGTGAAGATTGATGGGCATTGTAGAGGGGGACAGTGTGGTCGAGGGGGGCCAATGTGGTGGTGGTGGGAGGCCCGTGGCATTTCTTGCACCAGGGCCCGGAGGCTTCTAGTTACGCCTCTGTCTCTCTCTCTCTCTCTCTCTCTTTGTGCTTTCCAAAATGTCAACTAAACCTCATAGCACAGCAGGAAGTTCAGCTGTTTTTTTTAATAGTCTCTAGATGGGAATTCTCACAGTCAAGGAAAGCATACTCAAAAAACAGAAACGATCTTGGGAGTAGGGAAAATGTGAACATTTCAAGTATTTTCTATGAGTGAATTTCCACAAAAAAAGGCAAATTGTGAAAATTACTGTGAAAAAGATACCTGGGAATTTTGTCAATCTCTGCTGCTAAATTTGACATTGAGATTATTTGGCATTGGGGGATTATTATTATTCATTGGTGATCCCTTTCCCTAGATGTTCGTTTCCAAATTTACCAGCTCTCGTTTTAAGTATTTGTTGTAAGTAGTGTACGGTTTTGTTAATGTTTGTCTGCATTTGTACTGAAGATATTTGGTTTTGCAGATCTGTTTCCAATAAAGTTTGGCATAAATTGTTTAGATAACTTGATGAATTTAAGAAACTACTTGTAAAAAAATAAATATATTGTTAAGCATTTGTTAATCATGCTCACAACAAAGTGTGCTTGATTAAGCAGTCATTACCATCATCATAAGATAAAAAAGTTAATCATGCACAAGTCACACACAATCCAATTCAAGAATAAACAAAGGATATTGATTGTGTTCACAAAGCTCTCTTGATAGAAAAAATGCTGATCTTGAGTGCAAAGCTCACTCAATCAAACAAAAGGTAAGGTTATAAACTATTCTTTTTTTTACTTAAGCAAGCTTGCAAATCAAGCTTGTTGAACAAAAAATGCATAGGTTTAATTATTGCATCAACATTTCAGCCACCTTTGTGGGTTTGATCAAGTACAGCATCTCCTGCATTTTTGTGACTTCTGTCTAGTCCATCACCTTACATGTACTTGGCACCACAATACACTGGGCAACATTTTTTTAGTCTCTAAAGCAATGTGTTGGACTTATATATAAGGATGGGTGAAAAGTGAGAAAAATTCCCTGCGTGACTTTTCACAAAAAAATGAACAATTTGTGCTCGGGGCTTCCAGCAGTAGACTTATAGGAAAGTTATGAATAGTAACAATCTGGCGTACCCTGGTAGGAAGGATATGAAATGGTAACAATTTGGCGCCCCATGGGCAAATGCTTAACCCGGGGAAAGATTCAATGAGGTCAGTCTGATTAGAGGGCTGGCCTAATAATGATATTTTAAAAGAGGGCTGGGAAGCCAAGGGGGGCAAGACATGATATGCGCCCAGTGGGAGAGGCTGCTGTCCCTTTTATGATGGCCTGCAGCCCCTCACACAAATGCAGGCCAATCCTTCCACTTGTGCTCGGGGCTTCCGGCAGAAGACTTGTAGGAAGGTTGTGAATAGTAACAATTTGGCTTCCCCCGGTAGGAAGGGTATGAAATGGTAACAATTTAGCACCCCCTGGGCAAATGCTTGACCTGCTGAAGGATTAGACGAGGTCAGCCTGATTAGAGGCCAAAAAGGAGCACAAATCGATGCTGTGGTCAATATATATTGTGCAAAGATGACACTTAACCATTATGTTTGATCAGTAAAAGAGAAAAATGAATCTGACTCCATGAACTGGGTTGAGGATATATCTAGTGAAAAATGAAAACCATCTCCACAGCCACTGGTCGAGGGTAATATAAGATGATGCACGTGAGTGTGCATCAAATACACCGGGCCTGAGAAAGGCTATGATGACCATGGCAGAGAGGAAGATGCTATGATGGAAATTGAAAGTGTGCGCACAGAGCAGTTAGAGAAGCTGACGGAAGACATGGCTGAAGAAGGAAAATCGGGGATGAGGAATGTAGTGTTGTAAGTTTTAGTCTTCGAGAAACTAAGTAAAGCGGTAGCCTGAGAGAACTGATGGACGGTGCGGTGAGCATAGGGCTGGTGGTGCTAGATACAGGATGATTATTGTAACGGGATGTTTGTAATATCAAGGGTGCAATAAGTCGTGAAGGCTAAGATTGATGATGACGAGAAAGGGCTAAGACTGGTGAGGACAAAAAAGGAGCGTAGTACAAGTGATGAAAGGAGTATCTGAAAGTGGACCATGCTTGTGTATGCAAGGTGACTAATAGTTGCGGTAGCTATGAATAATGAATTGCACTTATTGCTGAAGTTGTTTACAGCATCACTAGATTGAAACAAGATCATAGAATGTAAAGGTTTGCTTCTGGAGATTCCAAAAGGAAAGAGCTTTAGTAGCCATATAGAGACCCTGGAATAAGCAAACTGTAAACACAATTTGAAAATTTAACAAATGGAGGTACAAGAAGAGATAAGGTGTAACTCTCAGCCTCCACGAAGATGCAAAGTGTATGCCTTTGAACCTCAGTGAAGAGGTAAGGTGTGAGAGCCTTGAACCTCTGTGAAGATGTAAGGTGTGAGAGCCTTCGACCTCTTTGAAGATGTAAGGTGGCTGTATAGAATAAAAGTACTGTGTATCCTATGGTCTTGTGGGGATATTAGCCGCATAATTTGAATATTTATGTGAATATACAGTACTGGTGCTGGCGAGCCTTTGCCTACTTACCGGTGACTAACTGAAGAAAACTGGGGTGGTGTACTTATCCTACATAAAAGAGATTGCGAGGGTGGAAGGGGTGCTGGCTTCTAAAGCTGATGAGGTGGTGGTGGGGGGTCCTACAACTTCCATGAAGAGGAGAGGAATGGAAAGTCCTGCTGTTGAGAAAGGAAAGGGGAGTTTCTCCAGTCCCTGTGAGGGGGTAAAGAAAATGAGGGGATCTATGCCCCTCCAGGATGTAATGAAAAGAGGGGTCCTTGTGCCTGCAAATAATAATGAAATGAAGGGTCCTTCGGCCTCTGTGAACAGGTAATGAAATGAGGGGTCCTTCGGTTCCTGTGAAGAGGTATGTTCATGGACCTCCGAACTCTGCAAAGAGGAGGAATTGTTGAACTCTTCTGTGAGGGGAAAATATATGGAAGGACTCCGTTGGTCTCCTGCGTAAGAGATAAGGCAAACTGAGGGGACCCTTGCTTTCTCTCGAAGATGAAAAACAAACCAAGGGGACTTCTGCCTCTTGTTGCAAACTGATGATACCCTGGCAGAAACTCTGCAACTCCATGTCCAAAGCCGGAGTCCATGAAAATGTCAAAAATGCACTCCCCTCTGACCCCCAATGGACACCATGTGAGGATCACGCCCAACCATGTCGACATGTCCCCGGACAGCTGGTGCATGTCTGTGCTGCCACCCTGGCATTTGTGCTCGCACACCAGGAGGACTTCATCCTCTGTGTAAAAGGTAAGGAGCGCTGAGGGAACTTTGGCCTCTGAAAAAAAGGTAATGCATGCCAAGGGGACTCCTGACCTCTGTGGAAAAGGTAAGGCATTCTGTGGGGACCTACGGCCACTGAGAAAAGGTAAGGCACGCCGATGAGGTAAGGCAAACCAAGGGGGGGCCTTCGGCCTCTGCGAAGAGGTAAGGCATACTGAGGTGACCTTCGGCCTCTGCGAAGAGGTAAGGCATACTGAGGGAACCTTCGGCCTCTGAGAAGAGGTAAGGCATACTGAGGTGAACTTCAGCCTCTGCTAAGAGGTAAGGAATACTGAGGCGATTTTCAGCCTCTGCAAAGAGGTAAGGTATACTGAGGGGACCTTCAGCCTCTGTGAAAAGGTGAGAGGAATTTGGGGGATCTTTGGTCCCTGAGAAGGTATAAGGGGCGTTGGTTAAGGGTACGTGGGGGGGAGATCACTGGATGTTGTTTGGGCTGAGTTGATAGGGGTTAGTGATGATTCCTGGAGGGTATCTGAATGCTGACGTGCATGCTGTATGGTCTAATGCGTCTAATACTAGATTAAAAATGGAGTTTATATGTAAGGGTGAGTGACTGGTGGGTGGAAAAAGTGAAATGATGGGTGTACTCGTGTTTAGGATACCTATGAGATAGGAGAAATTGTTTCTAGTGGAGATGTTGAGAAAAAGGAACTGGCTAAAGGAACAAAGACTACTGAGAATGGATGGGTGGAGTTGCTGAAATGTATCAGCTTAAAAGGGGAACCAGCGAAAGTGTAATTTAATACAATAAGGATTTTTTTTTATGATCGCAAAAAGAGGTTGAAAGCCAGAGGGGTATGCATAGTAATGGCGAGCAACGTGTTGTACACCACCCCTGGTACTGAAGGTGTATGGCAACGAAAGGGTTAAGAGAGGCTTGTAGGTTGGCTGTGTCATCTCCGTGCATCTGTGTGTCCATATCCCGCTGTTTGAGATCTAGCATGCTTGAGCTCCTAAGCCTACGACCCCACCTACCCTTCCTGGATGTATACATGACCTATCGGGTCAACACGCATGCATGAACTGGAGATGGAGAGAGTCTGCATCACCCCTGAACAGACATGTTTTTGCATCAGGTGGTACAGATGTGTCACGGAGTGACTAGGAATTGAACACACTGACAAGTACAAATGAACTTAATATAAAACTTTATTAAGTAATATGAAAAGCAGGAGATAAGGCAACAGGCAAATGGCAATAAATGACACACAGTAGTATGCAATAACACAAGTGGCAGTAGATAGTGGCACGACTTTCTGATAACAAAAGTGGCAGTGGATAGTGGCACACCTTCACGAGACCAGGTAGGAACAATGGAGGCACTTCCTTACCCTTCACAGGACAGGTGGTCAGAAACGGAATGGCCCTGGGACTACACGGTTAATGTGAGGGCAGTGCAGAGCACTCCCATACACAACTGGAATGACACACCTTCACGAGACCAGAGAAGAACAGTGCAGGCACTTTCCTCACCCTTCACAGGACAGGTGGTCAGAAACGGAACGGCCCTTAGACTACACGGAGATGTGGGACAGTGCAGAGCACTCCTGTACCAGGATCGGATGGCACACCTTCATGAGACCAGAGAGGAACAGTGTAGTCACTTTCCTCACCCTTCACAGGACAGGTGGTCAAAACAGAATGGCCCTGGGACTACACATTAGATGTGAGGGCAGTGCAGAGCACTCCCGAACACAAAGTCAGCAAAAGAGATGAGTAGACCAGTATCCCCACAGGGGATACACTAGGCGGTAGCCAGATGGAGACGGGAGGTCAGACACACGGAATGACTGACAAGCGCTGCTTAACGGAAGCGAGCACAAAGTGGAAGACACAGGGCAGCATGGAAACCAAACCGTAAAACAGAATGGTCACGGAGTGCAACACAGAGGGTTAACCAGGAGGCAGCCAAAGGTCAAAAACGGATTGGATAGTCAGACGTCGCCAATGGTCATAACCGGAACGGGTAGTCAGTCAAGCCGGAGGTCAGAGCCGGAACGGGTAGTCAGACGAGCCAGGAGACAGAACCGGAACGGGTAGTCAGACGAGCCAGGAGTCAGAACCGGAATGGGTAGTCAGACGTAGCCAGATAATACACAGGAACGATAATGCATCAACACAGAAATAAGCTCAGGTACACCACGAAAGGGCACTGGAAGTGACACAGGCTGAGGTTTAAAAACCCTGATGGGTAGGTGGAGCAATGACCTCATCAGCGTGGTGCCCTATCAGAATAGCGACTCAGCAAGAGCGACAGTTAGATAGTAAACAATGTCGCTCCAGGGCAATGTCAGTCACAGGCAATCACGGGGCACCATGATAGTATGTCTGCCTGAGGACTGGGCTGGTTTTGTATTGGTCACCTGCTGTTTGGCATGGGTATGAAAGCTGTAGCAAGGAGCTGTGCTTGGATCATCTCTTCCAGATCCTAACTTACCTTAAGGCTCTTGTGAGCCTCCAGGCGCCCTTGCTGTGCGTGGTAATGACAAAATAGGAGTCTTTTGAGGGGACCATGACTGACGAGCAAGAGTGAGAGCACCTGTATACACTATATAACTTCTGTACTAGCGGGACAGCCAAAATAGTGAAGAGGGCCAGGTGTTTTGGTGCTTGTTTATCTCACTGTCAGATGCAGCAGTTGGTTAAGCTGCTACACCTTCCTCCATTGTGCCATTGACATCATCAACACTAGAATGCGACTTATGTTGTCTTCGGTGTTCTTCTATTTTTTTTTTGTACTGGAGCTGGTGGTTGGAACTTTTGGTGGGACCTTGACAAATTGAATCCACCCTAGGAGGAGAGGGATCATCATCATGTATTGCACTTGCTGAAACAACCATGGATTCAGTTCGTTTTTAAACTACCACTTTAGTCAGACGTCCCTGCACTGCTCCACCTTTTCCCCTCCCCCTGCCATGCATTTGCTGGACATTACTTATGTAACAGTTTGTTCGACTCACAGACACAATGGTTTAGGATAAAAACACAGTTTTATTGAATTGTCAATACAATAAGAACCCTCACAGGTCCTGTAGTATACAGGCAGTATAATACAGACACATGACAGGTTAAATATACAATTGCCTACACAGGTCCAGTACAATATAAAGGTACAAGTAGCATATACTGACACAGGTCAGGCAAGAGGAGTAAGTTTTCCAGGAGTTAAAGTTCATCAATGAGTGTAAACAGTCCCATGTGTTAAAGTACTGAGATAGCACTTATAGAGAGCTTCAGGTCGCCCAGGGCTTGCAGAACAACGTGAACTGCCAGAGTACAAAAGATATTGCATAATGAGCACTGCCGGAACAGTAACGGAGGCAGACACTGGCAACCTGCAGGAGCAGTAACGGAGGACAAGCCAATGGGAACTACCGGAGCAATAACGGAGGCAGACACTTGCAACCGGTATGATCAGTAACGGAGGACTAGGCCAAAGGCACACTGCCGGAGCAGTAACGGAGGCACACACTAGCAACCTGCAGGAGCAGTAACGGAGGACAAGCCAATGGCGACTACCGGAGCAATAACGGAGGCAGACACTTGCAACCGGTATGAGCAGTAACGGAGGACTAGGCCAAAGGCACACTGCCGGAGCAGTAACGGAGGCACACACTAGCAACCTGCAGGAGCAGTAACGGAGGACAAGCCAATGGCGACTACCGGAGCAATAACGGAGGCAGACACTTGCAACCGGTATGAGCAGTAACGGAGGACTAGGCCAAAGGCACACTGCCGGAGCAGTAATGGAGGCACACACTAGCAACCTGCAGGAGCGGTAACGGAGGACAAGCCAATGGCGATTACCGGAGCAATAACGGAGGCAGACACTTGCAACCGGTATGAGCAGTAACGGAGGACTAGGCCAAAGACACAGTGCCGGAGCAGTAACGGAGGCAAACACTGGTAACCTGCAGGAGCAGTAACAGAATAGACTCAGGTGCTAGTAAGCAAGTGCAACCGGATCGCCTTCAGAGTAAGAATGTTGCCGAGGCGACAACAGCAGAAGAAGCAGGAATGTCAATCAAGCCGGGTCGGTACATGGGAGCAGGAACGTCAGCCAGACCAGGCCGGTACACAGGAACAGGAACGTCAGCCAGGCCGGATCGGTACACAGGAGCAGGAACGTCAGCCAGGCCGGGTCGGTACACAGGAGCAGGAACGTCAGCCAGGCCGGGTCGATACACAGGAGCAGGCACTGAGGAGAAGTCAGGCAATCTGGGTCGGTACACAGGAGCTGGAACTTGAAGAGTAGTCAGGCAGGCCAAGTCGGTACACTGGGCAACACTGAGCAGTAAGCTAGCACTGGTACAGGAACACCACGAAAGGGCACCGTGTGGGTGCAGGAGCCCAGTATATAAAGGCCATACTGGGCGGGATCAACACAGGACAGCCAGTGGGAGCACTACATAGGATAACTGACATGAAAACAAAAACAAGGGAGCACGGGCACCGTGATACTTAACTACTGTTTGTGTATTTACTCTCTGCAGTACACAACTGATAGAGTATGATGTCTTGCTTTAGCTTTCAACAAAATTCTCAATGTTGTCTGCTGTCTATCAAGTCTGCCTCAGTCACACAGCTCACGTCAGGCTTCCAGTCAGCTGTCTGTCATCTAATATATTTATTTGTTTGTTTGTTTTTTTAATTATTTTTTTATTATTTTTATTTATTTTAAGTTGTCTACCTTATATTATCACAGTATGTCCAAAAAAAATATATAACTGAAAAACAAAATCAAGAACTTCTTTCACCAGACTTCCTCAGCACAGAGACTATAACAGCAAGATCAGCAAGCGAATTGGACCCCAGCTGCATGTCTTGCCAGACAGTAACACTGAATTTTGGGGTATTTGGGGTCACCTTCTTTCCTCCCTTCTTTTCCCCCAAAGTTCCCCCAGACTCCCCTAGTACAGAGAACAAATGTCCTACCTAAAAGACTCCCTAAACTAAGCTTCAAGTCCTCTTTATTTGCCTATCTTCTCTAGCTCAAAAACATGCTGCTTTCTCCTCTCCACAAACACAGAAGGGCATGATGTGAGAGCCTGATACCCTTTTATATGTCTGAAAACTTTTATGTGATGTGGAAAAATGTTTCTTCCCATTGATTACAATGCAATGAGCTAGGCGGAAAAAGAGGGAAAACATCACTTTTTGCAGGAAATTATTTGGCAAGCCGAAAGTGCAATTTTTAGAAGATTTAGGTTTGAGGTGAAAATTTTCACCCATCCCTACTCATATATCTAACTGGCTGAATTTGATCCCCGTTAGCCATTTTGCATGCACTGCAATGTGCCGGGCTTCTGTACAAAAGGAACACAGAGAACATCTCTTCTGCAAAGCATATTGTTTCCCAAAACCGATTATGCATCTATCCCATTTATGCATATTCACTGTATTCATTATGTTAATTGCTTGGTGCATTTTTTTGGAGCTTGTGTTGTAAATATGGTAAATTATGTTGCATTCTACACATGTACAGTACTCTGAAATATTGATTCAATAAACACACACGTGATTCACCTTGAAAAAGTCATGACAGTTCAGTCATTAAATATGAACTGTGTGTAACAATTGTTAGTTTGACTAGCACCCAGGTCACTTACATATGGTATAATGAGTGCCCCTACAACAATTCTGTCAGTTCCTTTTCCTTCATGGTCACCATACATAATACACCTTAGAAAGTCCTGCTCATACCGGCCATTCTTAGTGTTTGAACAGAGCCAAACCAGAACACCACTAATACATGAACAGACAGTATTTAATAAAAATAATTAACAATCTGGGAGGGAAATCCATGTTATTACAACTATGGAGACCATCAGGGGAAAGGAATTGTCAGGAAAGAAAATGTTGTCTTTCCTTCAGACCTCTCTGTAGCACACATGATAGCGATAACTGAGCTAAGCCAGTTCAATAAGAGCCTCAGTCTGCTCTACTCAATATACTTCTATTCCTCTGTTATGTAAGCCTTAATCCTCACTGGGGGTGCTTTTCTCTGAAAAGTAAAGGAGTTTGAAATAGCTGATCTTTTCCATCTAGTGGTGGTAGACTATGAAGCTTTCAAACCCTTGGATGAACCAAAACAGTTAATGAGGCAAGAATAACATTTCTTGAAGGAACATGTTCTCTCTAGGTAAAATCTTGAATATGTTTTATTCAAATTTGTGCAACTTTTTTCTTTTGCATTTTGAAGATTGGGACACAAAGTGAATAGACATATTGCTTAATTCCTGTGGACTTTAGGGCGAAATTCTGAAAGTACCTTCGGCCCAAACAAGGCCAAAACGTACGTCTTGGGTTAGCTGTTTTTTCCGTGCAGAGGGGACTTTCCCATCATTTTGGAACTGGACCTCCCTTATGGGTGGGATTAGTCTAATATGTATGTGGAAATTTCTCCTCTGTAATGGCAATAGAGAGCTAAAATGTGAAGCTCTTGAGCGGAGACTAGCCAAAGAATAGGCAACTTTGCTTTATTTCTTGCTCAGAGCCTCTCACGTCTTTTGGCTTGTTTATGAGAAAACACTTAGGGTCTCTCCCTAAGTGTAAAGGGTAATCCAGATGTGGACCCCTTGCTCTCAGTGCCTGGGGAAGCCAGCTGCACCTCACTGACAAGGTCCAAACAAGGCCAAAACGTACGTCTGGGGTTAGCTGGTTTTTACATGCAAGGGGAATTGCCCATTATTTTGGAACTGGACCTCCCTTATGGGTGGGATTAGTCTAATATGTATGTGGAAATTTCTCCTCTGTAATGGCACTAGAGAGCTAAAATGTGATGCTCTTGAGTGGTGACTAGCCGGAGAATAGGCAACTTTGCTTTATTTCTTGCTCAGAGCCTCTCACATCTTTTGGCTTGTTTATGAGAAAACACTTAGGGTCTCTCCCTAAGTGTAAAGGGTAATCCAAACACAGACCCCTTGCTCTCAGTACCTAGGGAAGCCAGCTGCTCACTGACGAAGCCCACACAATGCCGAAATGTACGGGGTTAGCTGTTTTTTCTGTGCAAGGGGAATTGCCCATCATTTTGGAACTGGACCTCCCTTATGGGTGGGATTAGTCTAAAATGTATGTGGAAATGTCTCCTCTGTAATGGCACTAGAGAGCTAAAATGTGATGCTTCTGTGTGGTGACTAGCCGGAGAACAGGCAACTTTGCTTTTGTTAGTGCTTAGAGCCTCTCACATCTTTTGACTTGTTTATGAGAAAACACTTAGGGTCTCTCTCGACGTGTAAAGGGTAATCCAGACTTGGACCCCTTGCTCTCAGTGCCTAGGGAAACCAGCTGCATCATAATGATGAGGCCCAAACAAGGTTGAAATGTTTGTCTTGGGTTATGTGTTTTTTTTTTGTGCAGAGGTGACTTGCCCATCATTTTGGAACTGGACCTCCCTTATAAGCGGGATTAGTCTAATATGTATGCGAAAATTTCTCCTCTGTAATGGCACTAGAGAGCTAAAATGTGATGCTCTTGAGCGGGGACTAGCCGGAGAACAGGCAACTTTGCTTTTGTTTGTGCTCAGAGCCTCTCACATCTTTTGCCTTGTTTATGAGTTTTTTTCATAGAAAGAGCTTGAATTTCTCCTGGTTTTTCTGAAGTGGGAGCTATTAATAGGATGGATTTTAGGAAAAGTAGCTTCAAAGAATACTTTTCAAATGGATGAAAGGGTTATTCTTTGAATTCTGTCAGGGCTAGATTCTAGACCAGTGGTTCTCAATCTTTTTTTGCTCAAGGCACCCCTAACACGCAATCTGGAACTCCCAGGGCACCCCTAGCACATGTAATGTAGTTTATAAAGGGCATAATGAAGGGTTAAATACATAAATATACAGTTATTATTAGGTCTCATAATCATGCTAACAAAACTAAACATTTTGTGCAGATTAATTTCCACAAATAAACATTTTAAACTAAAAATTCACATTTTTGTGAACATTTTTATAGAAAACATGGGGCACCCTAAGCTGAGGTCCGTGGCACACCAAAGTGCCACGGCACCCTGGTTGAGAACCACTGTTCTAGACCCATGGAGTATAAGATGGAATTATTTTTGTTCTCAAATACTAGATTGCTTTTCTGACTTTTCTGACAATGTTATGGTCAGTGGAGAGCTGACTCAAGATGCACCTTCAAGATTGAGATGACTAAACTTGACGGGCACATGTCTTTTTTCAGCTTCATCAACTATGATACTATGACTTTTAGCCCTGGTCCATAGTAGACCCCAATGAAGCTGTAGTCTTAGTTTTTTAAGAAGGTCCCACCAGCTCTGTTGGGGGGGATGGGGACACTGAGGGCTAGGTCTGTGTTCCTGTGGTAATATGATCTCTGTTTAGTTCCATAAGAGATTTATTCTGAACTGACATCTTAAATTGAAACTATTCACCTCCATAGTTACTGTATGTATCATTTTGCTGAAACAGTCTGAGAACCAAACAGATTTTCTCATCTCTATCCCATAAAATACATTTAATTTATTGTTTTCTTTTCAAACTAACCTTATTGGACAAATATCTGACACTTCATGTATATCAGCACCAAGTTTTTCTTGACATTTTGGGTGCACATAAATTTGCATTGTGGATATTTATATTTCTTTCCATATTATTGTACTAATCTTGCTTTATTCTTCATATTGTTCGCTGCAGTAAAGTACATTACAGTAAAGAATTAACAAGTGTAGCTGATGTCAGTCACATTCTTTAATATTAATTAGTTTCAGAGTTATTTAACTTTTAACATTCCTCTTCCCTACCTCGCCTTTCCTCAATGGCAGCCTTTTTACCTAGTAAGTGGGCTGGCTGATGTGGTTGAGGAGTTTCAATGGCAACCTGCCCAGAATTCACTTACACAGACACATTTCTCCCTGTGTGAGTAGTTTTAATGTGTCCTGTGCACTTACTATGTGTTAGTCAATGTTCAGGATACATTAAAACTACTCACACTGCAACAAATGTCTTTGAGTGAGCTAAATGCCGGGTGGGCTGCCATGGCAACTGGTCAACTAACCATTCAGATGATTCTCAGGAGAACCAGCTGACATCATGAAAAGTAGAGGATGGAAGTATTTGAAAAGCTTAATAACTAAAAATATTATTATTTAGAATACCACTGACCAGTCTTTAGTACTTTTCAATGCGCTGCAATAGCCACTACTATCTATTTCAGTAAAACATTATTTTTTGCAGTACAAAAGGGAAAATGGGGATTTACGAAACACTTTTTTGGCTTTTATCTATTTTAAGACTATATAATTTTAAAACACAAATAATACATAAATGCATCCAAGTTAAATTTTTAGAAGTAATGTAGACAGGTGACAGGACAATTAAGTCATATAATTTGTGGCACACATATATCTTTAATGTATATTCTTTAAAATCAGGCATTGTCACTTATCATTTTAGAGAAACTCATTCATAATCTACCTAAAAAAATCATGATACACTTAAGAAGATACTTACTATCTCATAGCTACTGCATAAAACACTAATAATGTACTTCAATTTCTGCATGACACTGCAATTAGGTACATTATATTATTTTGAATAGTTTTATTTTATTTACCAAAAACTATGAAAATGTATTTCAACAAAGCACTAACAGCCTGTGCTTTATGAGTACTGTATTTTTATGTTTATTTCTCTGCAGCCACAGTCTGCAGAACTGAGAGGAAGTCCTACACCTCCTCCAGTTCTGTCATTAAGATCAAACTGTCTGTCACTGTATGATCAAAATAGAATGACCAGATAAAATATTTTATCTTTAGAGATATATGGAAAAGCATAGCAACATAAAATAGTTATAGTAATACGTTTTCATTGATTTCACTTAATAAAATATGGAATAATGTGAATAGAATCTACCAGCTAAAACTAATGAGCACAGAACTACATTGATTTGGCCCTGGGTGCATGAATAGAACATCTGGCATATTTGGCACCAATGACACAGCTGGCATTGTTGGAACAGTTTCTGCAGAAGGTACAGATGCAGAAATGGGAGAATTGGTACAAACAGTGCAGATGGAACAGTTGGAACAGATGACAGTGGGCAGAGCTGGCGATGCTGGCACAGGTGTCATAACCTCAACAGCTGGCACAAGTTGTGACAATCCTGGGATTTCTTAGTGCAAGGCACATGTTCATTTTGGCTTTAGCTGCTGAGAGATAACAACATTTATAATTAGTAAATGTGCCATTTAAAAAAAAAGAACTTTTTCCTCCTCATCCTTGAGGATATCCACCCCCAACTGTTTGAGCTTGGAATGAAGACTATTTTTATTGCAAATTAAATTCTCCCAGAGAAAGCTACAATTGATAAATATCGATTTCCGTGTATATAATTATAAAGTTGTATTCTCTCTTACATAATATTCACAAAAGGGGTTTGTTTTTATGGCTGTTAAATGTAAACCTTGCTAAAGCTTGTATCTGAAATCAGAGCATTAAAAGGCTTTTAAATTAAGCCAAAACGTGTTTACTACCAAAGCAAAAAAATTATTGTTCCCACAATTGCAGGGCTCTAAAATAACAGGGTCATTACATAAATAAATCTTTTGAAAGACACAAGAAAAAGAAAATGTTCTGCCTAGATATCAAGCCTACAGAAACATAGTTGAAACAAAATAAAAAATCTTCAGCTCAAGTTATAGAAGATAGGAATACACTATTTTGGTTCCCACTTTTAAAAAGAAAGCAAGTCTGTGTTTAGATCTTTGTACTGGAATGTGATATTCAGAGGGAATTACATTATGTTTATGAAGTTATCATGTCTGTCATGTCATGTCTGTGTGTGTGTGTGTGTGATTAACCAGTACAACATAGAAATGTAACTATTTAGCAAATTAATTAACTAATTTAGGTGTTATAACACACTAATAAAACAGAATTGAATGCTAAGAAGGCATACAATCTATTCAGTAATTTATATGCAATATTTGCACCTTTCACTAAAATATAAACATGTTTATAAATAGTTTGTATCTTAATGTCACTAACCTATGAGATATCATATTGTGAGAGTGGCCTTTATACTTTTATTTTTGAACACAAAAAAGCAGATATGTTTGCCAGCTAAGCATTCTAAGGTAAATGTTGTCAAAAGCAAAACTAAGCATAAGATAAATAAAGAAGTGAAATAAACCTTAGCTCATTTAGTCCTAGATTCCTTTGCTGTTAATAAGTGTTATGACCTGTTTTGATCTAACAGTTTGCCATTGTGGGGCTCGATTCAGTTTTGTGTAGTAAAACATGCGGTAGGGCAAAATTGGCTACCGACCAACAAAATAAAAAACAAAGTGGGTATTCAATTACCCTACCAGCTGAAACCACAATGGATGTTAGGCCACAGAAAAGAACCTGTGGCCAAATGTCCGCTTTGTGTGTTAACTTCCCAAAACTCACGTTAAATAACGTGAATAACGGGAACATCAAAGGAAAAAAGCTAACGATCGGTGCCTGACATACTGTGAGGCCCAGATAGTTAGCTCAAACACACAGTCACCCTCCTAAATACTAAACCTAGCCTAACACCAAGATCTGTGTTACACTTACCTGTCATCCACTGTCCATCTTCTTCTTCTTCTATCTTCCTTCTTGTGCTCTCTGTAATCTTCTTTCTTATAAAATAAAATATAATGTCAATGTAATTTAACAAAAAAAAAAAAATGCCCCCAAGATATTTCATATTTAACCCTTTGAGTGCCGTAGGGGTACCCCTCCAGTACTCAAAGGGTTAAATGTAGTGTGGCATATCCTTTAAATATAATATTCAGACAGTCCTCTTAGTGGAGATGCTAGGAGCTCTGTGCACCAGCCAGTAACCCCAGTTGGAGCCCCTCTGCCACCACTTTCTTCTTTCCTTCTGGGAGCTCAGCCACCGGTTTAAATACATCACACACATCCATAATGGGGTTACTCGCTGATGCAAGGAGCTCCTAGCACCTCCACTAGGTAGCTGTACCATTACATGTGCGAATGTGCATTGATGTTAACACATCTTATCTATATTTTATTTTTCTCTACATGATAGTGCTCAAATTGTCTACAATGGGGACCCTTAAGCGGCCGATATTAGAATTTCGCACTTTTGATGCAGGCAACATTCTGATGTCGCCCTTTTGATGGTCGCCATATAGAAGCCGATATTTTTATAGTAAACCTGTCCAGCACTCAAAGGTTTAACTACGGCATACCTTGGGGGCATTTTTTATAAAAACACATTACATTGACATATTTTATTTTATAAGAAGAAAGAAGATGACAGAGAACCCAAGAAGGAAGATTGAAGAGGAAGACGGACAGTAGCTGACCAGGGTGCTGAAGACTCCACTGGACATCAGGATTACTGATGTTTATTGTCAATAGCTGTTTTTTTAACTTAGTTGGATTAACTCTGTGAGAGCCAGTGGGGTAAGCATTCCCCTGGCACTCATAGGGTTCATTCTGCTAACGTCCACACATTTCTTCAGTACTTTGGCTGTATTGATAAAGCACTGGTGACAGATTTTTTTATGATTTTTTTTCCTTCCAATTCCTGCTTTTGCACTTTTTAGATGCATTAATGGACTCAGCTCCCAGGAAAACTGGGTGCAGATTTTCACATGATAAAGTGGGTCCCTTAACAGATCCTAGTGCCTAACACATAAAATTGAATTGCATATTTCTGAGTTTTTTGTTTTTTTCAATGGGCATAAACACCCGCACATTTATTGCCCAGTTTTTTATCCAGTATTTTTTCACTGTACATGTAATTGAATAGCTTACCGTGATTGAAAAAAATACCATGTTTTTTTGGCATCAGGGGGAATTGAGACCCTATCTAACAGCACATGTCCAGTAGCTTGGGAAAGGCACTAGGGTGTGTTGCTAGACTGCTCAGACACCCCAAGCCCAGCCTTGCAGCAGCCTAAGATGGTCAGACACCCACTCATCAGTAAGGAGTCAGGATGATTTGACTATGGACATAAGAAGAAGGAATATTGGAAAATATCACAGAGCAGCAGTGCCTTAAAGGAGGCTAAATAGAAAAG
This sequence comes from Rhinophrynus dorsalis, assembly GCA_037306005.1. Classification (NCBI taxonomy): domain Eukaryota; kingdom Metazoa; phylum Chordata; class Amphibia; order Anura; family Rhinophrynidae; genus Rhinophrynus; species Rhinophrynus dorsalis. Next base: position 213,388,018 of record CM074720.1, read on the forward strand.
ACTAAATAAAGTGAAAGCTAATGAGTTAAAGGAGATATCCTGAAACAGTGACCAGCAAAATATTGAATGCCAATATCTGAATCACCAAACTAGATTAACTGAATCACTTCATAAGGTACAGGAACAAAAGATAAACACTTATCTGAGGCATAGACCAAACCTGCTGCATTCCCGGTCGCAGAATAGCAGATAACCTTGCCCTAATCAGAGACACGGTCCAGTATATCAGAGACCGCCGTATAAAGGCGCCCCTGGTCAGCCTTGATCAGGAGAAGGCCTTTGACCATGTCTCTCATGAGTTCATGGGCAGGGAACTGCGCAGATTTGGGCTGGGAGAAATGTTCTGTTTATACGTTAACCTAATGTACCTTGACGTTTTCAGTACGGTGCTGGTGAACGGCTGGAAGACTGACCCCTTTCCAGTGCTTTCTGGAGTCAGACAAGGTTGTCCTCTCTCACCTCTCCTTTTTGTCTGTTGTATAGAGCTCTTTGCTGAATGCATCAGACGGAATCCAGAGATCAGGGGGATCACTGTACCAATACGTGGCAGACAAGAGGCAAAGTGCTCTCTGTACATGGACAATGTAACCATCTTCTGTGCTGACCAGCAATCAGTGAAAGAGCTCGTCCAGACATGAGAGGACTTTGGCAAAACTTCGGGTGCAAAGGTCAACTACGGGAAGTCAGAGACCATGCTCTTTGGGGAGTGGCACCTGTCTTCTGACCCCTTTCCCACCAGGACAGGCCTCATCAAAATCCTGGGGGTCTGGTTCAGTGGAAAAGGCATGGCCCTGAAGTGTTGGGATGAAAGACTAGCAAAAGTCAGACAGAAATTTGGACTATGGAGCCTCAGGGACCTCACCATAGAGGGAAAAATACTGGTACTTCATAATGAGATCTTTCCAGTTCTGCAGTATATGGCCCAAGCTTGGCCACCCTTGGTAACAATTTGCAGAGCCATCACAAGGGCAGTGTTTCACTTCATCTGGGGCTCCAAGATGGACAGAGTGAAACATGCAGTTATGTACAAGAAGCCCCACAAAGGAGGAAAGGGGTGCCAGACATCCCCACCATGTTGCGGGCCTTCTTTGTGTGCAACTGTGTGCGGAGGACTTTACGAGAGGGGGACCAGGGATCTGCCGATAATGCCATGTCCCGTTTCTTCCTGCTTCCTCTTTGGAGGGGACTCGGTTGGGACAGGTGGGACAGCTCCATCCCTTACAACTGGACTACACCCTGGTTCTACCAGGATGTTGGTAGATTTGTGAGGGAGAACCAACTGGAGGGTGTTAAACCAAAACTGTGGACCCCAAAGGTCATATATAAGCTCATCAGAGCAAAAGACATTATAGAGACAATTTCAGGATTCCCAGCTGCCACTTCCAAGATGGTATGGCAGAACGTGTCATCAGGGAGACTCACCAACAGACACAAGGACACTGCATGGATGGCCATTCGGGGGGGTCTGTCTCTCAGGTCATTCATGCATGCAAGAACCTATGCAGGTATAGACACTGCCCTAGAGGATGCGTGGCAGAAGAAACTGCCCTGCATGTTTTTTGGCGGTGCCCCTTTGCCCAAGCTCTGTTGGATGACCTGGAAAGTGAACTCAAAGAATCTGTTCCAAAGAGACACTTGTCGTACCACTCGTTACTGTATGGACTTTTTCCAGGGATACACTCGTATGGTGCTATCCAGGAAGCCTGGCGCATCATGTGCTGTGTCAAAGATGCTCTGTGGTTTGCAAGGAATCGTCTGGTGCTGAGCAGAGAACAGGTGACAACACAGGACTGTCGCAGACTGATCCAGAGTCTGCTAAGAGACTATAACATCTTGGACAGCCCTGAAGAGTAGGACTAGCATCCCCTCCAATGGCTCGATATCACTGTCACCTCCCCTTGGCCCCCTGACCCACCCTGACTCATGCCCCATATCCCACCCACCCCCCCCCACACACACACACAATCCCCCAGGCAAATGCCCACAGAGACTTTAATACAGTGAAATAAAGTACAAGTGTTGAGTTCAATAAAGTGATGATACAATAAAGTTCTAATGTACATGTGCTGCCAAAGTGCACTGCGTTGCAGATATTAAGAATGTTATTGTTTTAAATGTATGAATGCACTCTGTATTGGAAATTATTACTGTACAAAGCAAATGTTGTATTGTATTTTCCATGTCAAAATAAAAATTATTTAAAAAAAAAAAAAAAAGTATGTCTGGAGTTGGCTGCTTCTCTTGTTCAGATTGGAATTGCCTGGCATTTCATGGTTGGGCTGCTGTAATGGCAGAACCAATATTATATGCTTTAGGATATTTCTTCTCTGTGAAAGGCACTAGTGGGCTAAAAGACATTGCACCCTAGGTAGGACACCATTCCTATAGAGCCTGCAAATTTGTATTGCAGGTTCATTCCTAGTTGAGCATCTCTGAATTTTAATATACATATGCAAATTATCCTTTGGATTAGTCACCCCAAAGGAAATAGGGGGAATCCAGCATTGGACCCCTTGCTCACAGTGCTTATAGAGATCAGCTACGCCTCACTGACGAGGCCCAACAAGGACGAAACGTACGCCTGGGGTTGGTTGCTTCTCTTGTTCAGAGAAAAATTGCCTGGCATTTTGTGGTTGGACTGTTGTTATGGCAGGACCAATATTATATGCTTTAGGATATTTCCTCTCTGTGAAAGGCACTAGTGAGCTAAAAGAGACTGCACCCTGGGTAGGACATCATTCCTATAGAGCGTTCCTCGTTGAGTGTCTCTGACTACCACTTTACATACTTTTTATTTCCCTAGATCTCATGTTATTCTGCAGATGCTCCATTATTAAAAACTCACTTATACTTTTATAACAATTAACTGATTTATTTTCTGGAATAAAAAATTATTACTTTATTACATGCTATATTTGCTGAGTATGATGGATATTTGCCTGGGTAGTCTATCTATACCTGAAAGCATTGGTACTGTGCCTTTTTCCACATCATAACCTCTAAATCTGAGATTTTAGGGGTTGTATTTTCTTTTCTTCCAAGACAAATGTATCCAGTATTTTCTTGTGTGCTACAGTCAAACTCCAGTGTCTGCATGGGGCTCACTGTTAAAATGTCTCGCTGGCAAAAGTGTGCAAAAAACTTTTTTTAGTGAAAAGTGCCGTTTTCTTGCTTTTTTTTGCCTAGCTGATTGCATTGAAATCAATGGAAAGACAGAATTTCTCCCCACCATGTGGCAAGTTTCTCTTCATTTCCCACAGGCATATAAAAGGGTATCAGGTTCTCACAGCATGCCATTCAGTGTTTGTAAGAGAATAGAAAGCAGAACATTTTTGAGGAAGGCAAGCTAAGAAAGTGGAGTTGGCACTTAGTTGAGGGAGCCTTGTAGGCAGGAAATCTCTTATTTATATTAGGGGAGTCTGAGGGACAGGAAGAGAGAAAGGCGTTTGACCCCAAATACCTCAAAATTCGATGTCACTGACTGCAAAAACACAGGCAGCAGTGTTCCAAGTTTATTCCTGACATGGCTGTTATCTATGTCCTATGTGAGTTTGGGAGTATAAGAAGGTGTTTTATATACCCCTAAATTTTGTGTGATCAAGTAGACACAGGCAGCTGTGATCCAAGTTCTTTTTCTGTCTGGCTGTTATCTCTATCAGGCAGTCTGGGGGTGTGAGAAGGGAGCAAAGGAGAATTAACACAAATATCCCAAAATTCTGAGTGACTGACTGGGAACACACAGGCAACCATGTTTCTTCCTGATCTAATGTCCTAGAGGAGCCTGGGGAAAGAAGCAGTTGAACAAGGAGAATTTTTTTGTTGACAGTGATAGGGATAGGGGGGACAGTTAATTAAAATAAATAAATAAATTTCCTCTCCTCCCGAGAAAGATGTAGTTTGTCAAAGTCCCACCAAAGGTTTCACCACCAGCACCAGTGTTATTAATAATCCATCTAAAAGCACTGAAGACAACAAGTGTTGATGGCACGGTGCAAGAAGTGATAGCAGCTCAACCAACTGCTGCATCTTATAGTGAGACAAACAAGCACAAAAACACCTCTCTTGAAAGTAGTAGGGGAAAAGTAAAAATAAATTGTGTGAGACCTCTAAAAGCCTAAAGGAATATAAAAGTAGTAGGGAAGAAGCAGCAGGTGATGCTGAGCATGACCAAGTGATTGATGATGTAGATCTAAAATATACCCTTCCAGTATCCTCCGCTTCTTCAGATACAAATGAAGTTGAGAGTGAGAGAGATGACATGGCTAGAAAGTTAGCAGAAAGGCAAAGGCTCAATCTTCCACCACTGAACGTAAGTACCGTGCCTGTCTATAAACTGTTTGAGAAAACAACTGGAAAGTCTGACCCTGGACAAGCACAGATGGCAAAAACAACACAGTCATCCTGTCAGTCATTATTAGCATCATCACCACTTCCGAATCCAACTCAGCCACACACACTAATAGTGTTGAGTAACCAGCAACAACACAGGTTATCAGCATATGCAGCCTTAGCTTTAAGTGCCTCTGCTGCTCTTGGAAGTGCAGCACCTGTGACACCTAGTGTTAATACAAATTTAGCAACATCTAGCCCCAATAGTAGTCATAGCCTTTCAGGAACCTCACAGTCCATGAAGTCCACAGTACTGAGATACTTCATTCAGGATCCAAAAGTTAAACATGTTGCTATCTGTTGCCTATGTAATAAGTATATGAGCAAGGGGGAAAGTAGGCTCTCACCTAGACACCTCCTCAAGGAGTCACCACCTGAAGCACAACCACAGGTCTGTCTGGGAGGCACACCTTCAACAAGCCACCTAGTTGCAGCAGAAGTACTCCTAAACATTCCTGGGGCTGTGGTGCACATAACAGAAGTGCTGTTGGTGTGTTAAAAAGTGTGCCAAGATTTTCTGTTCCTGCTGCAGAGGATTATGACTCTGAGTTTGGTTTTGGAGATAACAAGAGTCATAGAGTTCCTACACAAACCGCCACAAGCCATTTCATTAAAGCAATAAAGTTATACAGTTCTTCTACTATGTACTGCCATCCCAAACTTATTAACTTCTTAGAAAGAAGTTAAAACCTGCACAAAAATAATTCAAAAGTATGGAATAGTAAACTTGCCAAAATGCTGTCAATTTATATGCTGCCCTTTTCTTTTGTAAGAAAACAGTGGCTTTAAAGAACTGATGTCATGTGTTGCACCCTGCTAGAATATACCAAGCTGCAGTTATTTTTCAAGTATGGTTTTGCCAATGTTACTTAAGAAGGAAGTTATTGTACTGGACAAAGGACAAGGGCACTCAGCCTATTAACAATCTTTTCAAGGCATATGTTGCTGTAGGACTCACAACTTTTACTTTCAGCTATTTATTTCTCCACTTCAGCCCTCAGAAGAAGTATTATTGTGTTGGGAAATGTTGCAGCCATAGACAACACAGGAAAAATATGGCAAAGTTCTGGCAAGAAATTTATTGGCAGTGGCAAAAAGGCAGGGGCGGACTGACCAGTCAGATCTGCCACTATTTAGAGGTAAAGTGACTCTAGTACTATCACTGCAATGATGCCCGGTGACTTGCTGCTGTTTAGAGGCACGCTGCTTCCAAGAGAGTAAGTGTGAGCATATGGACGCATGTATGTGTGGCTAGATTTACTGCCAGACTCTGGCAGCAAGCAAAGCTTCTCTTCATTGAAGATAAGCGAATACTCATTCCTGCGCATGCCTATGCGACATCTTGGTATGCACAGCATGGTATTGATGTCATCACCGCCCGCAGGGGCACATGATGGCAACAGCAGTAGAGCGGCTGTCACGGTGGCTTAGACAAAGAAAGATTCTGACAGGTACAGTTAAGATCAACACCACTTTATTAAAAGATATAATACATATAATAGCAAATAAGCAGTTCCCCAACCTTTCCCGGGGTTAGGCGTGATAGTGCTACAGTCTGCTACCCAGGAGCTGACAATGAACTTAGTCCGAAATACTGGAACCAGGAGCAAGGAAGAGAACCTAGCCTAATGTTCTGGTAGCCACCTGAGATGGGGCAGGGTGGCAAGCAGCCAATCTCTACCCTAGAACGCTAGGGTCAACAGAGACGCAATACCTTAGAACGCTAGGGTCACAGAGATGCAATACCCTAGAACGCTAGGGTCCACAGCAATCTGACACAACATGCTAGGATGCTAGGGTCCAAGCAGGATACCGGTAAGACCAGAGTGCTACAAGGCCTATGGGTAGAGACAAACCCAAGTATGGTGGCAGAGACCAGGCCCAGAGACCTGTCTGGCGAGTGAGCCAAGAAAAGCAGAGTTAGACAAACCCAAGGTCATACACGTATCAGGTGGTCATAAGGAGCCACAGTACTTAGCACGGAGCGGGTAGTCAGCCAGGCCAGGGGTCACACACGGATCAGGTAGTCAGACAGATCCAGGGATCGAGCACAGATCAGGTAGTCAGACAAGGCCAGAGGTTCAGGAACAAATCGGGTAGTCAGACGGAGCCATGGGTCGTACATGAATTGGAATCAGCAGCCAAGAACGGGTCACAATGAAAAGTGGAATACAGGTAATGCTCAAATACACCACAAAAGGGCACTGAAGCTAGGTCTGAAAGCCGCATATAAGGCCTACCAGAGAGGCAGGACATGAATCAGCCAATTAGGCAGAGTCTACAAAATAGCGAGCACTCTGTAGTGATGCACGTATGCCAACAGGAAGTCCATAGCCAGGTAGCGACCAGACACGCTGCTGCCGAGTCACAAGCGGGGAAAGGCAGGTATGCCACGGGTGATGGATCATTGGCACCGTGGCTTAGAGGAGATCTATGGGGAAAGCAGAGTGTCTGCGGCCCACCAAAGAGGACACTCACGCTCTCAAGAACCCATTCCGGACGAAGGCAACAGTCAGAGGAGAAGGACACAAAAGACTCATGCACCCAGGCAAGCCAGTAATCCCACTCAGGCTATCCAAGGCAGCCAGTAGTAATACTTCTAACAGGATTCTTTAATGTGAATGGAGGAGAGTGAACAAATGTATAGAAGTAAAACAGAAGAAAGGAGAAGGAGTGCAAACAACCACTAAGTATTTAAAAATTATAAATAGGCAAATGACATACAGAATATATGTTAACCCTTTGAGTGCCAGAGGGGTATGGAACACATTGCAAAGCAATGCGTTCCGTACCCCTCTGGCACTCAAAGGGTTAAATCACTTGAAAATAAAGTTAACATAAGTTAATAAGGCCAAAATATAGAAGGACCATAAAAGGAAAAAAGAAATCCCTGATAAAATATTAGAATATTGGTTTGGGTATTGTTTTCGTGAATACACACACAGTAATCTAGGTTGAAAAAAGACTTGCGTCCATCCAGTTCAACCTTTTCCTATTCCTGTTTACCATCGTTGATCCAAAAGAAGGCAACCCCCCCCCCCCCACCTCAATTAGCAATTTAAAATTCTGCCTTGAATGGGGGGAAAAATTTCCTTCTTGATTCCAAATGGCAATCAGATTCCTCCCTGGATCAACAAGCCCCAACTAAATATTCATCCCAATACTAACGTACATAGCCCTCTATGTTATGCTCTTTTAAATAAGTATCCAGGCCCCTTTTAAAGGCATCTAATGTTTTCGATAGCACCACCTCCTCAGGCAGTGAATTCCGTACCTTTATTGTCTTTACTGTAAAGAAACCCTTCCACTGTTGTAGATTAAATCTCCTTTCCTCAAGTCTAAGCGGGTGGCCTCTTGTCCTGTGTACTGTTCTGTTAATGAACAGGTCTTTGGAGAGCCCTTTGTATGGGCCCTGAACATATTTATATAGTGTTTGATTCCTTCCCAAGAACTCAGAAAGTGTGGGTTGGAAGTGCATGGAAGAAGAATTGTGCAACTTTATGGCTTTTACAACATGACTTGAGGAGGTGATTGAGGTGGCGGTGGTATGTGTGGGCTGCCTATGACTCTTGTGATCTCCTAAAACAAAGTCAGAGTCATACTCCTCTGCAGCAGGAGTATGGCAGCAGACACCATAGGTGTTGTTTCAGATCAATGAAATCTTGGCAAACTCTCTGACACATCAGCATCATTAATCACTTTTATTATGTGCCCCAGAGAACTTTTAGAAGTACTTCTGCTGCTGGTTGTGGCACCTCTGACATTTTGATGGCGTGTCTCCCATCAGTTCTGCAGTTGTGTTTCAGAGGGGATCTTAGTGCTGGGTTGCCTAGGTGTGATCCTGTTTTGACCCTGCTCACATGCTTTTTACACAGACAACAGAAAGCAACATGTTTAGCTTTTGGATTGTGAGTGAAGTATCTCCGTACTGTAGACTTCATAGACTGAGGGGTTCCTGAGGGGCTGATTCTGCTACTACTACTACTACTACTACTACTACTGGCACTAGATGTAGCAATTGTTACTGTTTGTGTCAAGAGTGCTTCTCTTCCAAAAGTAGCAGAAGTGCTTATCATACTAGGGTTGGATCAAATGTTGATAACCTATATTGTTGGTGGTTACTCAATTCTTGTGTCTGTGGCTATGCGGGGGTTGGACTTGGAAGTGGTGATGATGCTCATGATGAATGATAGAATGATAGTGTATTTTAAGACATCTTTATTTGGCCAGAGTCAGAATTTCCAAGAAGGAGAAGGGCTCTTAGCAGGTGAGATGGGTCAGTTGGTTAATGTACCAGCTATAGAATCTGTGCAAGTGTAAGGTTGCAGGTTCTAGTCCTGGCAAGGTCAGCTCATTCTTCTGAGGTAGATGAAGTGAGTCCATGACATACTTGAAAATGAAAGACAATCTCAATGTTTTCTTCCTGGTAAGATATTTATATATATATATATATATATATATATATATATATATTGTGCATGCTGTTGTAACCATGGCTGCTGTCATTTTCTGGACTGTTCTTTTTGCCCTGCTGCTGCTCCTAGCGCACCTCTAATACAGAAAACAGCTAGCAGAAACTTGGATCACAGCTGAGTGTGTCTTACCAGTCATGCAAAATGTTGAGATGTTTGGGATAAATCTCCTTTGCTCCCTTCACACACAACCTCCAGACTCCCCTAACACAGACATAACAGCCAGATGAGAAATGAGCTAGGATCACAGCTTCCTGTGTCTTCCCAGCCACACAAAATGTTGGGGTATTTGGTTAAATCTCCTTTTGCTCCCTTCACATACTGCCAGATTCCCCTAAAACAGATATAACAGCCAGATCAGGAAGGAGCTAGGATCACAGGCGCATGTGTCTTCCCAATCACACAAAATGTTGGGTTATTTGGGTAAATCTCCTTTCTCCCTTCACACTCCACCAGAGACCCCCCGATACCTCAACACAGAAAAAAGTTGCCTGCCCCAAGACACAGAATGACGTTCTGCAGGAACTTGACACCCCATTTATACTTTGCCTCCAGAAAATGAAGGGGAACTTGCCACTTGGTGGGGAAATTCAGTCTGAGCATTGATTTCAAAGCAATGACCTAAGCAGAGAAAAGTGGAAAATCTGCACTTTTTGCAGGAAATTTCCATTTTCTCCTTTTTCATTACGAGGTGAAAAAATTTGTCCATCACTACTAATAACAAACCGATGATGTGGTGGATTTCTGAGAAATGGTACAGGGAGAGAAAAAAAAAGATATATATATATATATATATATATATATATATGTAGAGAGAGAGAGAGAGAGAGAGAAAGAGAGAGTAGAAGGATCAAGCACTCACAGGTCTTAAAGTAATTAAAACAAGGTTTTAATTACTCCAAGACCTGTGAGTGCTTGATCCTTCTACTCTCTATACATGTTTTAGTCCTGATTAAGCACCCAGGCAACCTTAGGATCTTATTTAGTAAGAGTGCTACCTATCTTTAGGATTGTATATATATATATATATATATATATATATATATATATATATATATATAAAGCAAAATTGTAACACAGTGGCACTCATATATTAATGAACATGATAATGGTTGGTGCACGTCCCATAGGATAATTAAATACACAAGTATACTCAGCCACAGGAATTCCATAGACCAAGGAGACAACACTCTGGATATATCTTGTAGACTTTAAAATTGGCTTTATTCAATCCATGCCAAACGTTTTCGGTCTATGTTCAGACCTTCATCAGGGAAAACAGGGATATAATTATACTATAGGGATATATATAGTAAAAGAGGACTGACCTTCATGTGTGACGTACTCCCACGCCAGGAAAGAGCCAAAATCGGCTTCCTCGTGCAGGTGACGTCACATCATGACGTCAGTACCGCAGATAGCAAATACTCGTGACAAACTCACAACGTGATATGATAAATGGATGAGCCCCAACATAGCATCAATAAAGTCAATGCATAAGAAATCAAAAAATGTAAATGCAATACCAATGATAATACTAAACTGTGTCGTGACTGTGTCCGATAAGCCCAACATCGCCGCAGTGCCCGGCTACTCAAAAAGGTCACCGCCGCATCGCAACGCAGTATAGGCAAACCTAAACCTGCCCATGAGACCATCAAATTCATGTACAAATGTCATATATATATATGGCATTAAATACAATACCAGTGTTAATACTGAACTGTGTCATGGCCGTGTCCGATAAGCCCCACATCGCCGCAGTGCCCGGCTACTAGGGTTGCCACCCAGCCGGTATTTTACCGGCAGGCCGGTAAAATTTTGGCTTCTGTCTAATGTTAAGTCTATGGAGGGAATGTTATGGCCGGTAATTTTTTTAAGAAAAGGTGGCAACCCTACCGGCTACTCAAAAGGTCACCGCCGCATCGCAACGCGGTATAGGCAAACCTTAACCCACCCACGAGACCATCAAACTCATGTATATATATCATATGGGATCCATGTAATCTCAAGTAGTTTAAAATATTAAAACTAATTCCTATATATATATGGTTCCGTTGTCTCATCGTGGGACACTTGGGAGGTATGCAGTACTAATTAATCCTTTGTGTGCCGGAGGTTTTTCCAACACACTGCAAAGCAATTCTCTGGACACTCACCTGGCACTCAAAGGGTTAAATATTAATTTTGAAGACTCAACCCACTCAGAATTGATTCATAGTGAACATTAGGATATTCTGCACGTATTAATGTAAGTGAAGGTTTAATATTAACCCTTTGAGTGCCAGAGAGGTGTCTAGTGCATTGCCTTGCAATGCATGGACGCCTTTCCTGCACACAGGTGATGATTGTGTTTCTTCAAGCAAAAAGTGAATCACTGGTTTTTATACAAAAACTCATTGCGATACAGCAATTATAGATGTATATCTAAATAGTAGTGCATCTCAATTCAAAATATTCTTTAATTATTTTGAGTGTTATTGATAAGCTTGTTGAAAAAAAACAGGTTCTAGAGCAATGGTTCTCAATCTTTTTGCTCAAGGCAACCCTTAACAATCTGAAATTTTCAGGGCACACCAAATATTTTATCAATCATTTGTCAGGAGATGTAATGAATTTATGTTAACTATGTAAAAAATCTCTGTAGTTATATTTTTGTTAATGTCTTATTAGGAAACAAGGGATACCCTAAGTGGATGTCCAGGGTGCACTGAAATGTCACTATAAACTCTGGTTGAGAACTATTGTTCTAGAGTAAATGTAGAGGATTGTTTCTCTTTGCTAGCGGAAGTGATATGCAGCTGTTTGAGAAGTGTCCCAGCTCTTAACAACTAATCCAGCAACTGCTGAGAATGAAGTGTCTGCTTTCTATGAATTTTATTGCAGCTTGCTAGGACAGAGGTGTATTATGTTTAATAAATGTGCTCAGCTGCTGATGTGATCTGTATCTATTTTATGACATTTACCCAACTCCACCATTTTTGTGCAGACACAAAATGTTTCTGTTAAAAATAAAAAATAAAAAGTGTGGGTGTGTTTCACTTATTAACACTTTGAATACCAGAAGGTTGTTTAACCCCTCTGGCCCTAAATGGTTTAACCCATTGAGTGCTTTGCAATACGCTGCATACATCTCTGGCACACAAAGGTTTAAATAACAAATAAAAGAAGAAGTTACACAATTCATATAATTAAAATGTTTGTATATTGTATGTTCTATAACTATAATTTGTATCTTAAATGTCTAGAATTATTTATGGGTTATCTTTTAGTACTTCTTTCCAGATTTTATAATACCTATCTTTTTCTCAAAAAGAAGCTGATCTTTTTATATCAAACTAGTGTAAAAGCCCGTGTATACGAGTCAAGGTCCGGGTGATGTTAACCCTTTGAATGCCAGAGGGGTACGCAACACATTGCTTTGCAAAGCTTTGCGTACCCCTCTGGCACTCAAAGGGTTAAGAGGCCGGTCCTGCTCTGCTTCCTGCCGCCCATGCAGTCATGCACTGTAGAGACTGCTGGAAAGCACAAAATGTTCCCAGCATTCTGTGCTTTCAGGCAGTCTCTACTGCACATGATGGCTTCTGACAAACATCCTAGCGATTTATTATATAGGATGATTAGTAGGGTATCAATTAAAATACTATTGCTAGATGTTACTTTTTTTTACTTTTTGCAAACCCTCTTGGGAAATAAAAGCCAAAAAATGTGGTTGCTTTTTAAATAATGAAGGCTAATTTGTCAAATTACCAGAAAAAGGCAGAGTAAAATAAGTTAACTCATTAGTGAAATGTTAGAATTTAAACTACAATTGCTGATGTCTGTAAGAGTAGGCATTTAATTTAGATATTGTCTCTGTCACGTACTTTATCACGATTATGTGATAGATCCAGTATTCTGAGGCTTCAGTGAGAAAGGGAAACTCCATACTCAGAATGGAAACAGATTGTACTATATTTCAAGATGCTCATCTTTCATCAATACAAAAGGTCCTTGTAAAAAGTATTTGAATGGACATATCTTCCCTTGCAGCTGGCAACAGAGGTGAAATATCTGTGCCAGTTGTTGGCTACTTCACAGATGGCTTTTTGTTCCTCTTTCATACCAGTCACAACTTCCTTTGAAGCATTTACCCCTTCTGTTGTTATATTTGCTGCCTTATGCCAAGTACACATTAGCTAGTGAGATAGTTAATAACAATGTCATTGAATGGTAAATTTAATCAAGCAACTTGAGTACCTGATATTAAGTCCATGATGATCAGATGGATGTGTAATTCATTGGTTTGCAAAGTCTTGCCCACCCCTCTTCTCCACAAGGGGTTAATGATAGTGACTTATAATACAAATAATTTCTTCAACAACATTTTTTGTTTCATATGCTTCCATCATTCCATCAGCTACATTAATTTAATGCTTTGGGGTTTTTTGTTACTTAATTACTTTGCTGAGTTAGGCATCATGCTCTCACAAAACAGCGGACATTTTAGACACATTCACTTTTAGAAACACATTAAAAAAATAAGCACAAATGGTCACTAATTCTGAAAAAAAACATCTGAAATTTAGTAACATTTTGGTGCTAATTATTTTGTCACTGTAAATAGAGAATGAAAAAGTTTCTTGCATTCCACTCTAAGAAACAATTTTATATAGAATTTGGGGAAACCACTTGAAGCATCCATCTTGTTGAGCTATTTCAATTGCTTTTGTTTGATTTATTCATTGCAAACAGTTGAAAGCAATGCGTTCCGTATCCCTCTGGCACTCAAAGGGTTAACCTGTTGAATGCTAGAGAGGTCTCAATGCATTGTGTCTTCTCTGGCATTAAAGCAGTGGTTCTCACCTCCGGTCCTCGGGACCCACTAACAGGCCAGGACTTAGGGATTTCTCTGCTAGAGCACAGGTGTGGGATCAGAGGCTCATTCACATTGATTAACTCACCTGTGCTCTAACAAGGAAATCCTCAAATCCTGGCCTGTTAGTGGGTCCTGAGGACCGGAGTTGAGAACCACTGCATTAAAGGTTTATATGGGCCTATGGGGGAGATTTATAAAACTGAGGGGAGATTCACTAAGCGGTGATAAAGAGGTGATAAAGTGGAGATGACTTCTCCAGTGATATCACTTATTCAGTTCCTATGTTATTCTGTGGAGCCTATTCACTAAGATCTCCAAAGTTGAAGAAATCTTAGTGCATAGGCTCCACAAAATAACATAGGAATTGGAGAAGTGATAAACTGGAGAAGTCATCTCCACTTTATCACTTCTTTATCACCTCTTTATCACCTCTTAGTGAACATCTCCCCCACCATAGTTATAAAGAAAGTGTCTGCATAATTGTCGCAGAGCAACATATGGATACGTATAAACGTTTAGAAAAATGTTATTTCCAGTCAGTTGACTTTTTTGAAAAGAGGTGTAGAAAATGACCTGTCCAAATAAGAATTATGGTGCAAAAAAAAAAAGACATTTGCTAATTGTGCCAAAAATAAATGCAGTTTTAGTGATTAAATCTTGACGCCAGGTATAAACCGTTCTTAACCCTTTGAGTGCCAGAGGGGTATGCAATGCGTTGGGTACCCCTCTGGCACTCAAAGGGTTAATGGAAGTATATAGTAAAAGCTACGTATGCAAAAATATATTCTCCAATGCAAATTTTATGCAAATTTTCTCATACTATTCTCAGAAAATTCTTAGACCTATTCATAAATGTGACTTTTTTATAAATATGAGCCAATGTTGTGAACTTCAGTGACAGTTCTTAAAATGATAGTAATGTCTTCATAAAACAAAAGGAAATATTGTAGCTATTAAAAAAATAAACTAAATGATCCCAGTCCCATCTCTCAAACCTTTATAGTTTGAGAGATAGAACATTTTAAAGTTCTTTCTCCCTCCCCTTCACCTTATGTCAGCTGTAAGCTGACAGCAGGAGATTAAATTGAAAAGAAATCAGATGTATATTCCTAAGATTCATGATCCTACTTCTGGCATGGTAACTAAGCCCTCAGAAATACATGGAGGCTTCCGTAACTTTTATTCCTCATTGTATAATTTGGTGGGTGACACACTCACTCCCCATACTTCTATTCCCTCTTCCATCTCTGAATTCCTAGCTAAAGCAAATATGCCGAGCCTGTCGGTCTCTGATGCTCTATCCTTGGAGCAGCCTTTTACTATGCAGGAATTGGAACAAGCACTACGCTCTGCTCCTATTGGAAAGAGTCCGGGCCCTGATGGATTCCCTATAACTTATTATAAGTCTTTTCGGAGTGACTTGCTTCCATTCATGCTAAAGACCTTCAATGCGGTAATGTTAGGCGGGGCATGGCCATCACAATCATTAGAATCTCATATCTCAGTTTTACCCAAACCAGGCAAAGACCCTCAGCAATGCAGCAGTTATCAGCTGATTTCTTTATTGAACGTCATCCTGAAGCTGTTTGCCAAACTTTTAGAGGTCCATTTACAGCGTTTTCTTCTCTCATTGATACATTCAGACCAGGTTGGCTTTATTATGGGGAGACTGGTTAGGGACAATACTGTGAAAGCCCTTTCTCTCCATCATCATGCTCGGACTCATACTCAACCAACCATCTTTCTATCTTTGGACACCGAAAAGGCCTTTGATAGAGTGCAATGACCCTATATGGCGGCGGTTTTAAAATGGATAGGCCTTGGACCTCGTTTTCCAGCATCCATTCTGTCACTTTATTCAACATCTACAGCTAGGATCAAGGCTAATGGATCGTTGTCTGATAGCTTTAACATCACAAATGGAACGTGGCAAGGTTGTCCACTCTCACCCCTCATTTTTGTGTTGACCCTAGAACCTTTGTTAGCTGTGATACGGGGTTCATCTGAGATTAAAGGTATCCTGGTTAGTGACAGAGATTTTCATTTAGCGGCTTTTGAAGATGATATCTTATTATCTCTCACTGACCCTTTCAAGTCCCTAACAGCTTTGTTACGTATACTCTCGCAATTTTCTGAATTCTCGGGATTTAAAGTTAATCCATCTAAATCTGAATTGCTTGGAATCCATGTTCCTGTTGTTGTTCAACGCTGTTTAGAGGGTCTCTTCCTATTCCGATGGGATTCTCAGAAACTTAAGTATTTGGGCATTTTACTATCTCCCGAGTCCCTAGATGTTATCCACATCAATTATTTATTTAGAAAATGTTTTACCAGGAAGACTACATTGAGATTTCTCTCGTTTTCAAGTATGTCCTGGACAGTTTTCAGTAAAGGATTGCATATTTATACAAATTGAGAAACATTATATATTACATGTTATTAAATATACATAAATATGGAAATTTTAAAATTATAAACAGTTTCACTCTGTTTTTAGATATAGAGAAGCATTTACTTTTAAGGATTATGATCATCTTATATCGTCCATGAAGTCTGATTTTCTAAGATGGTCCCCGCTTTATGTTTCCTGGCTGGGTAGAGTACAGCTAGTGAAGATGATAGCTCTCCCAAAAATCCTGTTCTTATTCCAGACCATTCCTCTAGCCCTTCCTTCCTCCCTACTTCAGGTTATTCAAAAATTGCTGTTGGATTTTATTTGCCATGCCAAACGCCTGCGTTTATCCCATCAGTTACTTTACCTTTCCCCGTCTCAGGGAGGAATGGGTGTCCCTTGCATCCAGTCATACTACCACTTATGTCATCTATCCATACTGCTTGCAATGTCTGGTAGTGTCCCTAATGACAAGGGCTGGATCTTGGTATTGAGGGTGTTGATTCCGCAGTGTGACGTTCGGCAACTTATGTGGAGTTCCAAGACTGATGTTCCTATAGAGTGTTTAGCTCACCCTATCTTGGGTCATCTACTCTCCTTGTGGTACTCTTTGAATCAGAAATATGCTTGGGCTCCCTTTCCCTCTCCATGTTTCTCCTTTGCTGGGAACCCGAGCTTTCCCCCAGGTATCCCGGTGGGTGCATTGTCTCGTTGGGATTCAATCGGTCTTCGCACTGTTTCATCGCTCTTCACGGATACTGGCTTAAAGTCTTTTCAGCAACTCCAACAGGAATACTCTCTTCCAGATTCTGAATGGTGGAGATATCGACAAATTCCCCATTTTCTAAGCTCTCACTACTCTAGGCTCCCGTCTAAGGATGCTCGTACCCCCTTTGAACAACTGCTCGATAAGGGGAGCTTTGCTCTTAAAACTATCTCTCGATTTTATCGCCTATTGACCCATGTCTCACAGGGTTATAGATGGGCCTTTCAGGTTGCTTGGGAGAGGGACCTGGGTCGGGGTTTCACAGAGGAATTCTGGAAACAATCCTTTAAGCAGGCCATGACAATGCTTACCAATGTGCCCCTTAGGGAGACAAATTATAAAGTGTTAACCAGGTGGTATCTTACCCTGGCTCGGATAGCCGGGATTTTTCCTGGTACACCTGACTTATGCTGGAGGTGTCAAGAGCAGAGGGGAGACATGCTCCATGTTTGGTGGACTTGTCCTAATACTGTTCCCTACTGGGAGGCTGTGTTCGGGGAATTCCGGCACCTGTGTTGGAGTCCCTTACCATTGTCTCCATAGCTGGCTCTTCTCAACGCTCTACCTCCCCTCCCCACATCTCATGGGACTCTTGGTTACCAGTTGTTGCTTGCAGTAACGGTAGCTAAAGCTTGTATTCCGCTTCATTGGAAGATTACGGTTTCACCGAGTGTGGAGGAGTGGAGGGGACGGTTAAAGGACTATTTCTTATTAGAAAAATACCACGCCAATACCCTTGGCCTTCGTGAGACCTTTGATGTTGAATGGAGACTCTGGAACGTTTATTTTTGTGTGCAGCTCTGATTGCCTGCGGCATCACTACACAGGTTCTCTCTGGATATCTATGGGTTGGATTTGTTCTTCAGAAACCCTTACCCTTGCCCTTACCCTTGACCCTTCTTCCCCTCGATACATCTTCCCTGGTTCTCCCCCTTCTTCTTCACTATTCGTTTCACTTCTTACTCCTTCTTGGCATTTCTTTTCTTCTCTTTTTCTACTCTAAATCTACTCTTTGCAGTATTGTGGTCCCCTGACCTCAACCTACTGTCACCTTGATGATAAATTTTAAGCATGATAATGTTATTCCATATGTGCTCTTACAGAGATTAATGCAAGGTTACTCATGACATTTTTCCTTTTCAGTGGTGTTACTGTCTATGGATGACTATGTATCCCTACCAGCAGCTCTTTCTCTCCTTTATACTCTCTTTAATTGTTTTCTTCTTCTTTCTTGCTAAATAATTCAGCTGATATGAGATTGTTGCTACATCATTATATTGGTGAGCTTTATTTCTTAGGCCTTTATCGATTAGAATCACTGCTGCTGTAAGAGTTTGATGAGTCCATCTATTACTTTATTTTGCATTGATATATTATGGTTGATATTGTAACCCTTATTTATGCTTCACTGCATTAATACTGTGTTTTCTTTGTACTGTATCCGTAAGAAGTCATTTTATTTTCTTTTTGCTTCATTATCTGTCTTGTATGCTTTGGAATATTTAATAAAGGATTATAAATTAAAAAAAAAAAAAAACATGGGGCACATTTTTCAACCAGGTGTTACTTGCTAAAAGTTCGTTAATGCACATTTGTTTTTGATTTGTGATTATTTTTCATATTTATTAACAAAACAATAAATTAATTACAAATTTGCAACTATTGTGACTTTTTCCTTTTCCTGTATTTTTGCACTTCTAGAAAACTTACTCATGCTTATTAAATAATTAATAATTACCCATCTTTCTCATATTATTTTACTATTTATATCTATGTACTATGGATTTTCTGCTCTCACTTTCTTTCATACCCCCACCCCACACACATTCCTCTGTTAAAGGGATAGTAATACTTGAAAATATTTTTTTTTATATTTTAGCCCTTAAAAAAACATGAAAAAAGATATAAGTCTTATCTCCCAAACCTTTATGGTTTGGGAGATATTCACATGTATAATAAAGAAAAGTTCTCTTTTCCTGGCTGTTTCAGCCAAGTCTGCCATCTAGTGGACAGATTTGGAATTCGGTCCACATAGCAACCGGCAGCTCTTCAGCAGTGCCGAGATCACGATCTTTGAAAAGAACTACTTCATTGGAACAGTCTACAAAGTGTGCCTGGCTTGAAAGCACACTTTGTAGACAATTCCAATTAAGGAATTCTTTTTAAAGATCATGATTTCAGCACTTCTGGAGAGACACTGCCGGTCAAGCGACCGGATTCCAAATCTGAAGGGTGGAGCAATGACATCACTCCAGGGGAAACTTTACTTCTGAATATCTCCCAAACCATAAAGGTTTGGGAGATAAGACTTATATCATTTTTCATGTTTTTTTAAGGGCTACAAAATAAAATCGACTTATTTTCAAGTATTACTATCCCTTTAAGAACTTTAGGGGATTTATTACTTGTCAGTCTGTGCTTTCCTTAGAATGGCTTTTAAGATACATGTTGCATTTTTTTAAAACTAGTATGCTTTAGACTTGAAAAAGGGAGCATCGCTCTTGAAAGCTTGTTCCTAAATTTGAAGGTGAGTTCAATGAGAAAGGTATTATTTCATACTGTGATACTCATTCATTTGGCATCTACACCACTGGACTAGCACAGCTATCCAAAATTAAATAACTATGGAAGATACCAAATACAGCTGTCTAAAGAAACAAATCCTCAAAATAATCACTAAGGAAACCCAGTTTAACAGTGTCATCTGCTTTCTGACATGCTGTAAGAAAAGATAGCATAATCCTAAGGGACTCAGGATCAAGAACCCATTGCAACAATGCTTAACTAACAGTATGCTGAAAACCTTTGTAAACGCACAACTGAGAAACTTCAAAATCAATTGATCCATCAGCTCTATGGGAAGAAATACAACCCACAATACTAAAAACAAGCTACGCCTGAAAATCTTCAGAAACATGATACATGTGAAATGAAACAATTAGAAATTGTAATACAAAACCTTTACAACCCCCAAAAAGAGAACAAACATTTCACTCCGCCAATAGGATGTAAGCTCAAACTGGATCACTACATAGAACATTTCTGCTTTAGAACTGCATCCTACATAACAACACAACAGAAAAACAACACATCCAAGCTATCACCACTGGAGAGACGTGAAATAGATGATCTAAGCACCAACCACAAAATCACTATTAAACCATCTGATAAAGGAGGAGCAGTGGTTATCATGAACACTCAGGTCTATCTAAAAGAGAAAAACAAACAACTATCTAACATCAATTAGTCAAGACCCTGCCTTTATATATACAAGGCAACTTCAAAATTTCATAAAAATCCTCCCAAAGTACTCACAACCAGAACTGAGACAGTTTATACCAACAAACCCTGCTGTGGGGACTTTCTACATGCTTTCAAAAATCCCAGGCAGGCCAATTTTAACAGGTATGGGCACTCTGACTGAGCAGGTGCCTGGCCTGGTGGCAAACATCTTACAGCCTCTTGTCATTAACACCAGTAGCTTTATAAAAGACACCACAGACCTCCTTAATAATCTCAACCAGATCAAAGATTTTCCTACTGACACAATTCTAGCTACCATTGATGTGAAATCACTCTATAGCAACATCACACACCAGGATGGAACTAATGTCTGCTATGAGTTCCTGTCATCACAGACACAAAGCCAGAAATATATCCCCAAAATTATAATTACTTTGATGCAATGTATCCTCACACATAATTATTTCACCTTTAATCAGGCTTCTACATACAGATAATGGGATGAGCCATGGGCACAAAGATGGCACCAGAATATGTAAATCTTTTTATGGTTGACCAGAAACAGAGATTTCTTGATATATATATGACTACAAACCTTATAAATATTTCCGCTATATCAATGATATATGGACAGAAGGTGAAGAAGTACTCATAGACTTTCATAACTCCTTCAACACATTTCATCCATGCATTAAACTTAAAATGGATTTCTCTACAGAAAGAGTGCATTTCCTAGACACAGCCATAGCTTTCACCAACAGCAAACTATATCTCTATAAAGAAAACCCACACAGAGGTCCAGAGAGGTGCAGTTATCTTCACAACTCCAGCTTTCACCCATCTCACACTAAATAAGGCATAATTCATTGCTAAGCTATCAGATACCACCGCATTTTCTCCCACACCAACAACCGCAATAATCATCTAAAGACATTTTCTGAATCATTCAAACAGAAAGGATACAAAACAAGGACAATCACAAAGAAGATAGCATCTTCATTGAGAACACCACGTGAACGTCTGTTACAATACAAAGAGAATGCAGTCTCTACACATATAGCACTAATGGCTACATACAACCCCTAGAAGAAATATGAAACATCATCATAGAGCGACAGCCTCTGCTAACAGATGATGTAGTGTTAAAAGATGTATTTCCCCAACTGCCCATTCTTGCATTCAAGCAACCACTGAATCTGAAACAAAAATTGATTCAT
Organism: Rhinophrynus dorsalis; assembly: GCA_037306005.1. Classification (NCBI taxonomy): domain Eukaryota; kingdom Metazoa; phylum Chordata; class Amphibia; order Anura; family Rhinophrynidae; genus Rhinophrynus; species Rhinophrynus dorsalis. The sequence continues at coordinate 213,409,355 of CM074720.1, forward strand.
AGAAAAATCACCAACGAACAGACAAACACTGATAATGGGACCAAACGTTGCAACAAATTGCTCTGCAAATCAT